>OX038877.1:19122203-19856982 GCA_943789525.1 Agriphila geniculea
TTGAAATTGAGACTAAGACTGTCTGGCCATTGACGCAGAGCTAAGCGGCGATACGAGGAAATATTACTTAACCAATAGGATTGCATAAAATCTCCGCTCCGCAATCCTATTGGTTAATATTTCCTTGTTTCGCCGCCTAGCTCCGCGTCAATGGACAGGCAGCCTGCCAGAGAATCGGTTACGACGGCAGAAAATCCTGTTTCGGTCGGACTAAAAATATCATCTACTTTGACACATTACCTCTATTTCATACTAATTAACGGATAACACGTAAAATATACAATAGGTAAATTGGACCACAGATCACGTATAAAAATATGTATACCAATACCAGTCATAAAATATTTAAGAACAGCCTTTCTATTGTCTAATTTAAAAATCTATCGCAATCGCTTTCAATATATAACACATTGAAGGTTCTTTTTGGGCACAAATAAAACCATACCAAGGAAATGCAGCAATGTGTCTAATCCATCTGTCAAACGAAAGCGATTGCGATAGATTTTTAAATTAGACAATTAGCCCCCTGGTTCGGAAGACATTATTTATGATTAATATTTCTATAAACATCATTTATTTATGTTGTTGTAAAAGTGAGACGTTGCTGTTCAGAGGGCCTATTACAAAAAAAGCATCGCGATAAGCGTACGTTGTTCGTCCCACTTCGTAGCACTATTGCTCACGAATAAGTTTCAATATCAAGTAAATTTAACGACGAATTGCGTCTCATTATCGTGCTTCTTTTTTGTGATAGGCCCTCAGATTCTAGCACATCTTATTTATACCACAACACGACCATTTATATACAGATGTCCCAAAACTTTGCCACACGGAGGAAAACTTCCTTAAATGATGGTGGGTGGATAAAAGATGGGAAATTTTACTGAAAGAAGACTTCATTTTGTTTTTAAAAATAAATGAAATCTTCAATATTTAAGGTGCTGTCCTTCTGTGTGTCAAAATTTTGGGACATCCTGTATATAAGGGTAAGAGCATCAGTGTAGTGTATTCCAAGAAACCTAAAAACTTGTCAAAGCTGTAACCTTACAGAATTCAGGAAGTACTTACAACACTATTACCTTAAAAATTATATAAATGCAAATTTAATTATCTTACTTACTAGAAATAAAACACTTTTTACGGATTACAGCGCGTACATTGGTTAATTCAGATGTTATTTTAGAATTATTTCGTTTTGATTTATTGGGTTTTTGGGTTTGCCGACGTTTCGACACCTTTCCAGGGGCGTGGTCACGGGACGACTAAAGCAAAAAGGCTACTCATATTATTATGAAATTACCCACTCGGAACTCTATAAAAATGCATTCAAGTTTATTAAATTATTTTATAGCTGCGTTCTGATTTCAATAATTATTATTGTATTAAATTGATTAAAGTAGCTAATTGGGAGGTCTCTTTGAGAATTAACTAGCGGAAGAAAACTCAGAGAGGTTATGTCGACCTCCCTTTAGATTCCTATCTACAAAACGAACTAACTGATCTTTAGATCCTGCAGTGTGTGATTTGGGATGAGATTTTAGTTGATGAATTATGGGGTCACAAGATGGTGGTACTCTCCAACCATCTTCTCTATTGAATATGGATATTTGTTGATTTCAATAGCCTCGCCTAGCATTCTGGAAATGAGTCTTTGTTCTTTGGCAAGGATTTGTGGATTATCAATAATCTAATGTAATGGTTGGGTTGAACATGCCTCAAAGGAACCATCATTCCGAGAATACTACTCTATAATGAAATCAACAAATATGCAAATTTCAATAGAGAAGATGTTTGGAGAGAATCACCAGCTTGGGACCCCATAAATGGCCCTCTCTGAGTTTTCCAATTAACTTTAAAATAAATAAATAAATGCTTGGACAATTTCACACAGCGCAATCTAGCCCCAAACTAAGCAAAGCTTGTAATATGGGAGCTAGACAACGGATATACTACTTATATACTTTTTTAAATATATACTTATTATACATAGTAACACCCAGACCCGTCACAGAAATTAAAATTCATCATTTCAATTTCTCCTCGGCCGGGAATCGAACCCAGGACCTCTTGCGTGGTAGGCGGCATGTTGACAACTGCACCACTCAGGTCGTCAAAACTTTAATCAATTTAATTTAAAATCAAAACGCAAAACGCAACTATAAAATAATTTAATAAACTTGAATGCATTTTTATAAAGTTCCGAGTGGGTAATTTCATAATAATATGAGCAGCCTTTTTGCTTTAGTCGTCCCGTGACCACGGCCCCTGGAAAGGTGTCGAAACGTCGGGAAACCCAAAAAACCAACAAATCAAAACTAAATTATTCTAAAATAACATCTGAATTAACCAATATACGCGCTGTAATCCGTAAAAAGTGTTTTATTTATAATGAACTGTACGCGCGGAAAAGTGTTTATCTTATTTATGTAAACTAATGATAATGGAGAATGTTACTGGGTCTGTTAAATCACATAATCCAATAGCTTATGGGGCCACACGAACAACTGTGAAGACATTTTTGCGATATCTTTTAAAACAGAAAAGTTATATGGTCTAGAATACTGTTATTTTGTGTGACTAATGAAGTCATTGATCATACAGGTGAACCTTACGTCTTACGTAATAAAGCACATATTTCAGTGCGCTTGGCATTTCCTTCAAGCCCTTGAAACTTCGAAACTACTCGCTTGATTTAAATGAAACAAAAACACGTGTATTACTAGACATTTAGCTACATGATCATAAAGTTTCAAGTGATTTAACAGACCCAGTAACATTTTCCATTATTACCATACCGCTTCTTCTTCTTCTTATCGAATGAGGATTAGTGGCCACCTCTGGTGTTAGATTTTATCAAGCCGCCTGTAAGGCCTCTAGCTTGGCTTAACGACTGTTATCAGATGACAACAGCCGGGACCGAAGGACGGTTTAACGTGCCCTCCGAAGCACGGAAGCGCTCAGTTGTAATGCCACTTAACGGTCACCCATCCGACGCCTGACCGGAACGATCGTTGCTTAACAAACGTGACCGAGTACGATCAGTCTGTCAAGTTCCGCCATGAGCGCTCATTTGTTCCGAAATCAATAAAACATTATTTGTATTATTATATTACATATTATTTTAAAATACTAAATGCATAGCGACACTAGTTACAAAAATACTGTTCTACTTACTTCTAACTGGACGGATTCATACAATTGCACAAGGTTACTTATAACAAAAATTGGCATCACACTTTTGTAGTACAGTTTACCACACAACATTCAAATAGCTACATTTGACAGTTTTGTACAGCCAGCAGCAAACCAAACTATACAAAACTGTCGAAAAACTCAAATTAATTGTGAACCTTAAAGTGTTTGATCTTAAGTTCTAAATTAATTATGGAAAATTGACATATTGCGCCAGTCCAGCCAGCGCGTATCGTTATCCGTACAACAATACAGTAATTCAAGATAAGGATGGGCATCCGAAAATCATCAGAAACTATCGTTTACATATATTACATAACAAAGACAATTAACAAAAACTAGTTTGGCCCTAAAAGTACAATTTCAACTTTATTGCAATGAAATAAATGTCAAAGTCATTTATAAGAAACAAAAACAGGATGCCCATTCTTTATTTTGACGTACTTATATAAAGAACTTTCTCCCATCTGTGCTTCTGACTGTACTATACCAGTGGGTTCAATTAAAAAAAATATAATGCCTCTTATTTGACTCCTGACTTATATATAAGTCAGGCATATATGCTAATTCTTTAGATCTTGATTTGATACACAGAAAAATCTGTAGCTTTTTTTTATTTTGGGTTGAGCTAAATAAACACATATTTACACCATTCCGAAATGGACCACTTTGATCTTTGGAGGTGGGCGTGCTGCACTTTCTGAAAGAAAGTAACAAATATTATAAGACCAGTAGGTCTATTTTGTAACTTTGACAGCTTCGGTTTCCAACCGAGTTTGGCAATATCTGTACTAAGAGTGTACATTTTGAAAAAGATACATTTTGGAAAAGGTACTTTTTGGGAAGTGGACATTTCAGGAATGTACCTTTTGAGACCGGTGTATATTATGAGATGAGAAGTGTAACATTTTGAACCTAAAGGCATAAGATGTGAGTACATTACAGCTACAGTAAAAACAATATAATGACTCCCTATAAAAATACAGAAATGTATTGTGTGTACTTTTACCACATGAGTAAAGAAACTTTACATCATACTTGCTCGGTAACTAGGATTTACTTATATAGTATGAGGCTGTGTAAGTTGGCATGTGCAACACAGTGCATTGTTTAGATAGAACGTTCCATTTTCAAATCACTTTACAATTCAAGGATGGTGAATGCTTTAACTGTAAAGTTACTTTACAATTCAAGCATTTAAAACTCCTTAGTGAACCAATCTCATTTCTTTTATTATAAACTGACGAAACTTTTGGCTGAAAAAAAAAACAATGAAAATGGCGGCATTTCATTTCAGTATGCAAAATTCTGCAATGCAAAAACAGCTGATTTATTTTCGTGATTTCGAGATTGGTCTCATAATGAAAGTTGTTCAGTTTAATGGTCTGATCAACCCTACGAGTTTTCAAATGAAATAACCCTTTAAGGTTTTATTTTTATTTTTGTTTTAATGTTTTTGTTTTTATTTTTATTTAGATTTTTTATTTTTTTTTTTTTTTTTTTTTATTTTTTTTTTATTTTTTTATTAAATTTACCTCGCAAGAATGATGTAAAATAGTATGCTTACCTCGGTTGTAAGTAGCTATTACACCCTCGAACTATATTCGCCCTCGCTCGCTTCGCTCGCTCGTGCGTCTAAATATCTCGGGTGCACTCGATCCATTAGCGCCCTTTGCGAGCTGCGCTCGCACGGGCACCAAATTGGATCTTGTTCTGTAATAGCTCACTTACATCCCTTGTGTAACAAACTACTATTACATCATACTTGCTCGGTAACTAGGATTTACTTATATAGTATGAGGCTGTGTAAGTTGGCATGTGCAACACAGTGCATTGTTTAGATAGAACGTTCCATTTTCAAATCACTTTACAATTCAAGGATGGTGAATGCTTTAACTGTAAAGTTACTTTACATCATACTTGCTCGGTAACTAGGATTTACTTATATAGTATGAGGCTGTGTAAGTTGGCATGTGCAACACAGTACATTGTTTAGATAGAACGTTCCATTTTCAAATCACTTTACAATTCAAGGATGGTGAATGCTTTAACTGTAAAGTTACTTTACAATTCAAGCATTTAAAACTCCTTAGTGAACCAATCTCATTTCTTTTATTATAAACTGACGAAACTTTTGGCTGAAAAAAAAACAATGATAATGGCGGCATTTCAGTTGAAGCTAGGTATGCAAAATTCTGCAAAGCAAAAACAGCAGATTTTTTTTCGTGATTTCGAGGTTGGTCCCATAATGAAAGTTGTTCAGTTTAATGGTCTAATCAACCCTACGAGTTTTCAATGAAATAACCCTTTAACGTTTTATTTTTATTTTTGTTTTAATGTTTTTGTTTTTATTTTTATTTTTATTTTTATTTTTATTTTTATTTTTATTTTTATTTTTATTAAATTTACCTCGCATGAATGATGTAAAATAGTATGCTTACCTCGGTTGTAAGTAGCTATTACACCCTCGAACTATATTCGCCCTCGCTCGCTTCGCTCGCTCGTGCGTCTAAATATCTCGGGTGCACTCGATCCATTAGCGCCCTATGCGAGCTGCGCTCGCACGGGCGCCAAATTGGATCTTGTTCTGTAATAGCTCACTTACATCCCTTGTGTAACAAACTACTATTACAGTTCAAGCATTTAAAACTCTTTAGTGACCCAATCTCTTTTCTTTTATTATAAACTGACGAAACTTTTGGCTGAAAAAAAAAACAATGAAAATGGCGGCATTTAATTTCAGTTCAAGCTGCAAAATGCAAAATTCTGCAATGCAAAAACAGCTGATTTTTTTTTCGTGATTTCGAGGTTGGTCCCATAATGAAAGTTGTTCAGTTTAATGGTCTGATCAACCCCACGAGTTTTCAATTAAATAACCCTTTAATATTTTATTTTTAGTTTAATGTTTTTGTTTTTATTTTTATTTTTATTTTTATTTTTATTTTTATTAAATTTACCTCGCATGAATGATGTAAAATAGTATGCTTACTTCGGTTGTAAGTAGCTATTACACCCTCGAACTATATTCGCCCTCGCTCGCTACGCTCGCTCGGGCGTCTAAATATCTCGGGTGCACTCGATCCATTAGCGCCCTTTGCGAGCTGCGCTCGCACGGGCGCCAAATTGGATCTTGTTCTGTAATAGCTCACTTACATCCCTTGTGTAACAAACTACTACTATTACTCATGTGCTTTTACCTTATGTCAAACTCCGATGTCCAACGAAGCTGTCAAAGTTACAAAATAGGCCTGCTATTACATAACGATCGAGATTCTAGATCATTCTAGAATCTAGAATGAACAGACTATAATGACAGCTGTTTATGTGATAAAAAAGCATGGTGCGTCGACATATTTATTCTTTAAGATGAGCAAAGGTGAAACGTTTGTTTATCCTTACTTGTCCTATTTAGTAAACAAGTTAAGACAGTTGTAATAGGTCTTTTAAACTTAAATCGTTGTGAAATAAAACACTTTTTAACGGATACTAGCGCGGTTTTATTGAATGTCCCCCGTGACCACGGCAGCTGCAAAGGTGCCGAAACGTCGGGAAAACCAAAAATCAAACCAAATACCAACTAAATACTAAAGTACATTCAATAAAACCGCGCTAGTATCCGTTAAAAAGTGTTTTATTTCATGTCTAGTGAGCGCGTAAGCTTGAGAAGTGAATTAAATCGTTGTTAAAAATATTGTCTTATTAAATCAAATTGTTACTTATAAATCGTCAACATCTTTCGTATTCTGTGTGGAAAACTTGTTATATTTTAAAAATTATTATTACAATAAAGAGTTGGGTGAAGATTGTTTACCAACTAGGACAAGTAAGAATAAACGGACTTATGTAATCACAAATGGTGAATGAACATGCATCAAGAGGCTTTCTAAGGAATAGTGACGTATGCCGGTGCATCTCCCGGAATGCCAGATTTTGTTTTCTTTGACCATGAGGAGGTATAAGTTTGTACTTTAGGCCATAGACATATTGTATAACTTTACATAGGTATTAAATATTAATCACCCGTTCAATGGCAAATCTTTGCTAAAGTTTAATATTAACATGAGCTTAAAGCAATAAAAAAAATAGAAAGAAATTTAGTTGTTACAGTATGCGCAAAATAAATTGGCGGCTCGGAGGTTAACTGCAAGTGATATTTCGCTCAGGGTACAAGTCGAGTTCCATAGTTAATTTAATATAAGTTATATATAAACTTAAACATCATAATATTCATAATAAAGACATACGATATAATTAAACACACCCCCATCCACACACACACATACACTCAGGCGCGGTCGCAGCCTGAAATTTTGGGGGGGGTCACTAATAATAATAATTGCTTTTCTGTACATTTTTAGAAGCTTTTTCTATGTGAAGTGTACGATTTTGGGGGGGGTCATGTCCCCTGTGACCCCCCCCCTCGGACCGCGCCTGCATACACTCCACACACACACATTGTAGTCGTAGTTACTTAATAATAGCTTTGTAGAATAACCACTTTTTATAAACTCAATTGTTTGTATGGATTAAGTTTTAGGAAGAGCGGATACTCCTGACACAAGAGTTTTTTTTTTCAATACCTAAAATGGGTGTTCTAATAAATATTGTGTTATTTGATTGAGGAAATGCAATAATTAAACATTTTTATCTACACTCACAATGTAATATTCCAATTATGAATTCAAAAAAGATTGTTTAAACACGTACTTTATTTTCGAAATTAAAAAAAAAAAACTCATTACAGTGCAGTCAACTGCATCATAAAATAACTTTTAAAAGGGGTTTGAATATTTTGGCATACCTACTGTCCGCCATTTTGATTTTTTTTTCAAAATAGCGGACACGCATGAAACCTTTGTAAATCGGTAGCTGGTAGCAATACGAACAAGAATTGTTAACGACATAATCGCCTAAAACGTCACGTTTTCGAGTTGTAAGCTATTAAAGTTGAACTGGTGGCGACACCACTGGGTAGATTTGAAGCTAAAATAAAACGTATGCAACGATACTATTAAAAACCTCGCCTCACACTCGTGTTTTAATACCCCTCTTTATGTATCAGTTTCATAAACTAAAATTATTATTATTTTTATAGTTCCGAGTGCTTCCGCCCGCGCACTATCCCCGCGCACGCCTGTATTCGTCTACTGCGCAGCGTTCCGCGCGAAGTTCAGAGCCGCCAAGTTATTTTGCGCATAATGTAGAAGTTTTGGGCGTGTGAAATAAAACGGTCAAGCAAAAGAGACCAAACTACATAGCATGCGACAAATAAGTGCAATGAACAAACATTCGTGCTGACATGCGTGCGTCACACTTCGACGTAGTCGAGCGTAGTACCGGCGGGCAGGTGCGGCAACTGCGCCATATTCGACTGCGCATGCGACTGCATATTTGGCTGCGCATGTGGCTGCATATTCGACTGCGTATGTGGCTGCATATTTGACTGCGCATGTGACTGGAAATTTGACTGCGCATGTGACTGCATATTTGATTGCGCATGTGACTGCATATTTGACTGCGCATGTGACTGCATATTTGATTGCGCATGTGACTGCATATTTGACTGCGCATGTGACTGCATATTTGATTGCGCATGTGAATGCATATTTGACTGCGCATGTGACTGCATATTTGACTGCGCATGTGGCTGCACATTCAACTGCGCATGTGAGTGCATATTTGGCTGCATATTTGCCTGCACATGTGAGTGCATATTTGGCTGGGCATGTGAGTGCATATTCGTCTGTGCGTGTGAGTGTCGCGGGTGCGGCGCGAACGCTGCCAGGTACTTGTGCGGCGCACACAGCGGCAGGCTGTCGGCGAGCTCGCGCGCGCTCTCTGGACACACTGATGGTTCCTGAGAGTTAAATATGAGTTATTAGCAGAGACCGGACTTGCGGTGGCACGAATAAAACGAGGTTTAATAGTATGTGGACAACTCAATGTGTAATGTATCCATAAAAAATATAATTACTTAAGTAACGTAAAAACGAGTAAAAATCGAAACTAGATTTTTTCTGCAAGGCATTACGAACTGAATAAGTAAAAATCATGAATTGTAGAAAAAATAAAATGCACTGCAGTTTTTTTGATTCAAAGATAGCAAAGTCAAAGTGAGTGAAATACAATGTATTTTTTTTAAATACATCCTCCTTGTTAAAAAACAAACAAATATACAGACGCGATCAAAGAAGTTCTACTTCAAAAATATTTTCAAAACATCGATATGTACACATTTACGATAATTTGATATGTAATCACTAGCAAGTTTGTATTCCTGCTACCGCAAATCCGGCCTTTGGTTATTAGTTACCTATTATCATCATAATTAATACGAGTGATCGGAGTAGGTAAGGTAGATTGATTTGGAGTCAACAAACTGACACCTATATATTAATATGGATATGTCTCCGGAATTTTTAAATTATTAAGATTTTTTCTGAAAAAAATTTATAATGTGTAGAATGCAGAATATAATTCAAGATTTTTTAACCCTTTCGCCGTGTCTTAAACGGTATAAGTGATCGGCCTTCTATAGTCAAAAAACTATGGCATGGCTAAACTTGAGTAAAAACGTAGCAAACGTAAAGTGGGATTCCGTTACTGTTAATGTTGCATTCACATACATGCAAACATCCACAATATTTGATTTAATACCGAAAGTACCGAAACGAAATTCTGGAAAAAAGGCTTATCCGTGTTATGATTTCTATGTCTATTCATGATGCAAGTACGTAAAATCAAACTACTCCGATCACTGATGATGACATATACGAGTACGATAGGTGGCTTCAAAACAGAGAATGGCCTATTTAAAGTCCTTATATTATGTATGACCCAACTTAAGTTCCTAACAAATGTTAGAATGACCTAATGAAAGGATGTCACCAAAAATGGCCCAAATGATGTACCGAGGTACACTCTGCGGAAAAAAATATTAAAAAATGCACTCGATATTCTATAAGAACCTATTACACAGATTATATGCTACCATTCAGCTCTTTGATCCTCGAAAAAAATGTCAAATTGACAGTTGCCATTGCAGTTGAAGTTGATGTTATTAAACTCGGATATCAGAATGACGTTTCTCTCATGACGTTCAGTTTGACACTTCTTTTGACGTTTTGTTACTTGCAGGCATAAACACTGTTCAAACAGTTTTTGATTTAAGAGGTTAGATGTTTTTTGCCTTTGTGTTAATTAATTCCGATGTGTAATGATTTTTTTGACATGTATAACTAATATAAATGTACATTTGCGTTATGAAGCTGAAAGTGAATATCCAGTATTGCCATATAATTTAATTGTGTTACAAGTGTAGGTAGTTTACACTTTTAATGATTTATTTCTAAGTGTAAAGTAAAGAATGTACTAAAATAACATTATTTTCGAAATCCTCGAATTTTTCCCTTCATTTTGATATACATGTACCTCAGGTACATAAAATGGGCTGAAATGTATGAGCGATTAGCGACCTCCTTTATTTGAGAATAGATTCAGTAATTTCGGATATCATAATCACAATTTAGAGGTAACGTAATAAGTGTGGCATGCGTTGGCATTACACAAATATCAAAAATTACTTACCGAAACAACCGCTATAGTGACAGTGTCAGAAAACTTGACTTTATTTTTTTCGGTAGATCGGCTTCTATCGCCAACTCCATCTAATTTGTAAAGCCTTTCCGGCACAGTGTTCAAATGGTAATTATTATTGTGATACAGGTACATATTTGGTTGATCTTCTCTCAATTCAGTTTGGTACAAACTCCTGAAATGTGTCGAAAGTCTGTCTTGTGGTCTTGGAATGATGTCTACGGTTGAAACCGCTTTACTTGGGGATTCGTTTATCACTGCAAGAGTCGGCATCGAAGCCCCGAGTCTTTGGTTTAAAGACGGTTCTAAACTCCATTTTCCATTCTGTGTTAAAATCGGTTTGATTCTGTCGTGACCGCTGATTTTGACGTAGGTATCGTCGATGTTTGTGGTCCATATAGTGTTGTCCCTTTCTAAATACTGGTGTAAGTTGGGACGGATGCTGTTCGTGGCGGTGGACTCTGTTTGGGATGTGGGATGAGGCATGAGAGAGACCCTGGGCAAGGGAGGCGGTTTGGTTTTAATTTCTGAGGTGCTAGTGTCGTCTGAGTAAGAATGGGAGCTGCATTGCGAGCAGGAGTCGGAGCAATCGGAATCTGAAAAAAAATAATGACGTTAGTTGAGGTAACACAATCTTATTCTTAACTAGCGACCCGCCCTCGCTTTGCTTCGGTGTAGTGTAGAATTTGACACCATGTATTTAACATATAATAAATAAATAAAATTTATAATTATTGTATTCACTTGCAAATTCACTTTTCAACACTTAAAGATAATAGATTGTTTTTATCTACAGTATATATTGTTTATAATGTTATTTAACCTTTTTAAAATTTATTTATATCATGTGTTTATTGGCGTCGTTTGTTGGCATCCGTATTTATTTTTCTATAATGGGTCAATTAGATTCACTTAATATTTATTACCAGAACGTGAGGGGATTGCGAACTAAGAGTCACGATTTTTTGGCTAATGTATTAGTTAATAATTATGATCTGATTATCCTAACCGAGACATGGTTGACTCCTGATTTCAGAGATGCCGAGTATTTCTATACAAATTATGACGTTTATCGACGAGACCGAATCGGGATAGGACGCGCGGGTAAGGCGGTGTGTGGCGGCGGCATATTGGTTGCCGTTCATTCCGGGATATCGTCCGCGCTGCGCGTGCGCCGCCGCGACGACTGGTGCTCCACTGACATCTCGGAAGAATTGTGGCTCACCATAGAACTGAGCGCTTCATCGCACCGCCCGCACGTCTCCCCCGCTCCTGCCACCATTCATATCGCTTGCGGATATTTTCCTCACGGTGCCAATCACTTGAACGCTCTGCAGTTATTTTTCGATAATGCTTACGAACGCATGTTTCACAATCCCGACGATTACTTTTTATTATTGGGCGACTTTAATGTATCGTACGCTTTGTGGTCGACTACAGAATGTCTTCATCTCTCATTGAACGCAGATAATGACCCTATGGCTACCGCATTGTCCGATTTCATGAACTTATCTAATTTAAAACAATACAATAGATATTTTAACGCAAATGGCCGTATTTTGGACCTTGTTTTGAGCAATTGTGATTGCCGCGTTTCATCCTGTAGCTCGCCACTTACCACCGAGGACTCTCACCATAAGGCTATAGAGGTTTCATTCTCTCTCCCTCACGCTGTGTGTTTAGAAGCCAACGAAAGATTTAAATATATTTTTCACGGCGCAGACTATGAAAAGCTGCGTGAAGCTCTGACTAATGTCGATTGGGGGGTCCTGCACGATATAAATACAGAAGAGGCTGTTAATTATTTTTATTCTATTTTACACAACATAATAGAACTTAATGTTCCAAAACGGAAGGTCTCTTGTAAGAATAATTATCCAATTTGGTACTCGCGGGCACTTATAAAGTTAATACGTGATAAATTAAAAATTCACGCTCGGTGGAAAACTTACAAAGACCCTCGCGATTACCAGCAATTTAAAACATTACGTTCCCGAGAAAAGAAATTGGAGCGTGAATGTCACAATAATTATATAAAATTCTCTGAAGAAAAAATCAAAGCCGCTCCTAAACATTTTTGGAGCTTTGTTAATTCTGTATTGAAATCCAATAATACACCATCTCATATAACCTATGGGGCCTCCTCCTCTACGGATGGTGAAACTATATGTAATCTTTTCAATGATTACTTTCGCTCTGTGTTTGTTCCCACCAGAAATATTTTGGACTCATCTGTTCTTGACAGTGAAACAAGTCATCCCGATTCTTGCGTTGACATATCGGTAATAAATATTAAACCTAACATTGTTCAAAAGTATCTCGGACGTGTCGATGTTAATAAAGGTTCTGGTGTGGATGGAGTCCATCCTTTATTTATATCAAAATTATCCAAGGAACTGTCAGTTCCTATGTCTATTATATTTGTTAAATCCTTAAAAGAAGGACATTTCCCTAATATTTGGAAAAAGGCCCTTATCACCCCTGTTCCTAAAGGAGGTGATAAGCACGACGTTCGGCAATACAGACCCATCTCTAAGCTATGTATTTTTGGTAAAATCTTTGAAAAAATTGTAACAGACGAGCTTAGTCGGACAGTATCCCGGCATATTTCACAGCAGAAACATGGTTTCTTTCAGGGCCGCAGTGTTGACACTAACTTAATAATATACACAGACTTCCTCCTTAATAGCCTTGATGCGGGCCATCAGGTGGATGCCGTGTATACCGACTTTTCTAAAGCCTTCGACAAAATTTGTCATACCACACTAGTTAAAAAATTAGCTAAGTTCGGTATACACGGCGACTTACTGCGCTGGTTATGTTCCTACATTTCCAATAGAAGTCAAGCTGTAGCTTTGAAGGGATACACTTCTAATTTCCTCGAAATCACCTCGGGCATTCCACAGGGCTCACATTTAGGTCCATTCCTGTTCACAATTTATATTAATGATATTAGTACTTGTTTTAATGATTCGCATCATCTGGTGTACGCGGATGATACAAAAATTTTCAAAATTGTGTCTACGCCCGAGGACTGCCAGAAGTTACAATCGGATTTACAAAGATTTGAAGCATACTGTAAGCAGGATCATCTGTTTTTAAATTTTGATAAATGCGCTGTGATATCGTTTACCCGTAAACATAACCCTATAACGTACGATTATTTCTTGTCAGGTAGCAAAGTCAAGCGAGTGTATGAAATACGTGACCTCGGAGTTACACTTGACGCCAAGCTGCATTTCAATCTTCATATAGACAATGTAATTTCCAGAGCCTACAAACAGCTTGGAATGATTTTACGCTTAACAAAACCTTTTAAACAATCTTTCACTTACAAAGTTTTATATTATTCTTTTGTTAGATCCATTTTAGAATTTGCAAGCGTCGTATGGAGCCCTCAATATGCCGTTCATATTGCTCGTCTTGAAAAGGTCCAAAACAAATTTTTGAAAGCCTTAGACTATCGTATGGGAAATTACTTTGTCGACTATGAAACAGCTTCTAAAAGGTATAAAATCGATTCACTCGCGAGTAGACGTGTCTATTTAGATGAAATATTTCTGTATAAAATAGTGAACGGTATAATAGACTCGGCATCACTATTGGAGTTAATTACTTTTAGAATTCCAAGAATCTCCTCACGTTCTATTGATACTTTTTATTATCCCCCATCTACTACAAACTACGCCAAAAACACATTTATAAGACGCTCGTGTCGATATTACAACGAAAATTTGAAACATGTTGATATTTTTTACTTAAATCTATCAATGTTTAAACGAAGAGTGGGAGAAAAATTATTTAATAAAGAACGCCTTAGTTAATAATACCGTAATATTGCATTTACTGCTATGCTATACTGTACTATTTAATCGCTACCTTTGTGCAGACTCAATATTTGTAATTATTTAATGGAACTACCTGGTCTATTCGTAAATTTTGATAATTATCTAAAACTTGTATAATGACTGTATGTTTTCCTGAATAAATAAAATAAAAAATAAAATAAATTTAAACCTTCCTCTTGAATCACGCAAAAAAGCCGCATCAAAATCCGTTGCGTAGTTTTAAAGATTTAAGCTTCGTACAGACTGAGGCGAATTTCGCGCGAAATTCGCGAGTGCGATCACGTAACTCAAAGCGATAGCCATAGCCATTGTCAAAGAAATTGCTATGGCAATGGCTATTGCTTTGAGTTACGTGATCAAAATCTGTCAAAATGAGCGACGCGCGCGATTCGCTCGCGTCGGTTTGTCCGGAGCTTCAAGCATACATAGGGATATAGGGACAGAGAAAGCTACTTTGTTTTATACTATGTAGTGATATTGTAGCGTATTTTAACATTTTATGTTTGAGACACCCGAAGTCTAAAATGCCCTTTTTCACACTATAATTTAAGTTGAGTGTGTCAGAAAATTAAGTTATGAAATTATCGAATGTATTGCTTAGTTTGTGTGTTGGCAGGGGGGGCTCACTCTGCACTTAAACTTATATTAGCCTACTGCTCGCGGCTCACTCAGTCGAGCCATGGCCGAGGGATATCACCGCGCCGACACGCGCGCTGTCTGCAAGCTACGAGCGCGCGTACGATACGAACGAGCCAGTTTTTAATTCTTTATACATGACCTAACATTACTCCCAAATAATATCATTTTTACACAAGTAACTAAGTATTTACTTAACTAATTACATTTGCTCAGCTCAGTAGATAGATTTATTTTATATTAGTAATTTCATGGTATATTCATCGGCATAATGGATGTTTTTTATGATATCGGTAAGTAGCAAGTAGCAATCGATTCACGAGTTGTATCGGTTGAGACAGAGCTACGCGACAGAAAGAGAGGCGCTTCGTTGGTGCTAATAAAATTAGGCACGCAGCGCTGTGCAATTTTAAATTGTACTTTATTTCCGTGTAGCGAGAGTAGTTTATTATTTGATTGTCCTCGCGCGGATGAGCTTCTGTACGTTAATACTATTATACCGGGTATAAGGGACAGCCTTCCGCAAACTGAGAGGGTGCATTCAGCTCCTTATGCCGAATCTTATTTCACCGGAAATTTTCGACGACGCGAGGAATCAGCTGTGATCACGTGGCGCGAGCGCATTGGCTACGCAGCGGTGGCGGCCGAATGCTCGCTGTGCGACGGGCGCGCAATATTAGCGATACATTGCGTGCGAGGTAATCAAATAAGTCAGGATTCTTAAATTTCCATAATGTTCCTGAAATAATTTCATGTACGTTAAGGGGGAGGGAAGGGGCGATGAAGTATGACATTGTGTAACAAGGCGGTGGAAGGGGTCCTAAATTTCGTGACGTCACACTTCAAAATCATTAAAATTGAAAAAAAAAAACAAATTTCGGAACTGCTGTAATTATTTCTGGATGTAAAATTGTAAAATATACAGGGTAATTTTGCGACCCCTTCACAAAATGAAACATAAGTTCAAGGAAGTAGGTAATAAAAAAAATTAGGTGCGATAATTATTAATGATTTCTTATTAAATTCACAGTTTTCAGACACTTTTTATATCCTAAAAATCTAGGCGTGTACACTCACCCTCGCGCACGAGACGCGAGTGGGGGAAGGCGGGTGGCGGGAGGGGGGCTCGCACGGGTCGACCGTACGATGCGCAAACAGTGACAACAATTTCAATTTGTGTAGAGAAAATTTTGAGTTAAAAATGTAAAAAATAAATATTTTTTTTTATATTCATAAATTGATTGTACTGATGTTATTGAATGTCCTGACAAAATTTGCAAAGGGGTCCGAAAATTACCCTGTATGACGTCACACTAGGGAGGGGTCTCACAAATGTGACCAGCTGTGGCAAGGACGAGGGATGCTTATAGTACGAGGGAGGCTTATAGGATAAGGGAGGCTTATAGGATAAGGGAGGCTTATAGGCTTATATGCGTGCTTAGAGTGGACGTAGATAGTTATTTCAATGTTTCTCGGTCGACACTGACCTCGCTCCTCGGCGGCGGCGTGTCGCGTGAGCGCGGCGGCCTCGGCGGCGAGTGTTGCGAGTCCACTGCGCGCCGCCGCCCAGCGCGCGTCCGCGAACAGGTCCCACGCGCGGAGATCTACCGCTAGACTTAGTGCTTTCTCTATACGCCCTCGCCTGGTAGGGGGGAAAGTTAATAATTAACGTTAATCATGTATGTAAAAACGTAATTCTAATAGCGAAAAGACAAATCGGAGATCCGCAGCGGTTATTCATTGATGTGTTAATTGGTTAAGGTCAATAAAATTTTATTGAGCTTAATCAACATGCGGCCCGCCCCGCTGCGCCTCGACATAAATGTGCGCGAACCTTAAATGTATCTCTTCCTATCTCTCTCACATCAACGGCGCTAGGGTTACCTAGTGCCGCCTGTGCGTAACCCTCACCACTTAATGCCTGGGATAGAGAACACTCACTGTACGGCGTTCCCGTGAAACACCGTAACAGATTTACTGATAAAATGATAAAACTGCTTTAAACTTGATAAAAAAGATATATTTGGAAAATAAACTGCTTATGCTAATGAGTACGCGTAGTGCGATTGATGACTAAATGCGAACTGATTTTATTATAATGTAAATTCTGTGATTTGTAACAATTTGGGTCAACGGTGAAAATGCTGATGATGCGAATGTACGCGCTTGCTCGTACATCTTCCCGGGGGCGAAAGATGGGGGTTAGTAGGTGATAATGTGTAGCAAATATGATAACAAGGTGATATAAAATTTGTCTAAAGTTAATTAAGGCGATTCTCACACTGCCGGCGCGCGCCGTCGCGGGGCGCGGTTTGGCGACGGCTCAGCGCGCCGCCTATTCGGGTGGTTTTCGACGCGCCTCCGCGCCGATCGGCGTCAGACGACGGCCCCGCGCTTACGTACAAAAACCGGCACGATACTATGGAGCTCAGTGTGTGGTACACCGCGATTTTCGCGCCTGCTGGCGCGCGACGCCGCGTGCCGCCGGCGGCACGCGGCGTCACGCGCTCCCGCGCCTCGGCGCGGCTTCGGTGTGTGGGACCAAGCGGTTTTCTATACAAATTGATGTACTTGCATACAAAGAAAAAGACGCGCGCGGGAGCCCCGCGACCGCGCGCGTCGCCAGTGTGAGAACCGTCTAACTTATATGATTATGTGTTAATTTTCCTGATGAATTAACAAGATGAAAGGGCATTAATGTTTAAAAATTAAAATTATTATTCGTCCATAGGTGTGAATACCGATCGATGCACAATAGGGGACGACCCTATGTCTTTCACTACCACTCGCGAATTAGAACCTTGTACGGTTGCGGGCGTACATTTATTTTTAAAAGACACTCGCGCACGATTTTTTGTGAATTCACTGATTTCACTATAGTGATCACTACACTGTGCACTGGTCGCTCTGACCGGACCAGCTGCGGGTGTCGCCACTGCCAGCGCAGGCGGCGCGGGCGCAGGCACCACCGCCGCCGCCGGCGCTGCTCTCGATGCTCTCCTTCTCTTGATACGTCTCCAAATCAAAACGGCCACGATCACGGCGATTATTATGAACATTGCATAAATCGCCACATAGTGGTGGACATCGTGATACGAAACTTTCTCTATAAGCGGTTCTTCTTGTTTCATGATGTTGACATATTGCGTTGACATATCGGTAATAAATATTACACCTAACATTGTTCAAAAGTATCTCGGACGTGTCGATGTTAATAAAGGTTCTGGTGTGGATGGAGTCCATCCTTTATTTATATCAAAATTATCCAAGGAACTGTCAGTTCCTATGTCTATTATATTTGTTAAATCCTTAAAAGAAGGACATTTCCCTAATATTTGGAAAAAGGCCCTTATCACCCCTGTTCCTAAAGGAGGTGATAAGCACGACGTTCGGCAATACAGACCCATCTCTAAGCTATGTATTTTTGGTAAAATCTTTGAAAAAATTGTAACAGACGAGCTTAGTCAGACAGTATCCCGGCATATTTCACAGCAGCAACATGGTTTCTTTCAGGGCCGCAGTGTTGACACTAACTTAATAATATACACAGACTTCCTCCGTAATAGCCTTGATGCGGGCCATCAGGTGGATGCCGTGTATACCGACTTTTCTAAAGCCTTCGACAAAATTTGTCATATCACACTAGTTAAAAAATTAGCTAAGTTCGGTATACACGGCGACTTACTGCGCTGGTTATGTTCCTACATTTCCAATAGAAGTCAAGCTGTAGCTTTGAAGGGATACACTTCTAATTTCCTCGAAATCACCTCGGGCATTCCACAGGGCTCACATTTAGGTCCATTCCTGTTCACAATTTATATTAATGATATTAGTACTTGTTTTAATGATTCGCATCATCTGGTGTACGCGGATGATACAAAAATTTTCAAAATTGTGTCTACGCCCGAGGACTGCCAGAAGTTACAATCGGATTTACAAAGATTTGAAGCATACTGTAAGCAGGATCATCTGTTTTTAAATTTTGATAAATGCGCTGTGATATCGTTTACCCGTAAACATAACCCTATAACGTACGATTATTTCTTGTCAGGTAGCAAAGTCAAGCGAGTGTATGAAATACGTGACCTCGGAGTTACACTTGACGCCAAGCTGCATTTCAATCTTCATATAGACAATGTAATTTCCAGAGCCTACAAACAGCTTGGAATGATTTTACGCTTAACAAAACCTTTTAAACAATCTTTCACTTACAAAGTTTTATATTATTCTTTTGTTAGATCCATTTTAGAATTTGCAAGCGTCGTATGGAGCCCTCAATATGCCGTTCATATTGCTCGTCTTGAAAAGGTCCAAAACAAATTTTTGAAAGCCTTAGACTATCGTATGGGAAATTACTTTGTCGACTATGAAACAGCTTCTAAAAGGTATAAAATCGATTCACTCGCGAGTAGACGTGTCTATTTAGATGAAATATTTCTGTATAAAATAGTGAACGGTATAATAGACTCGGCATCACTATTGGAGTTAATTACTTTTAGAATTCCAAGAATCTCCTCACGTTCTATTGATACTTTTTATTATCCCCCATCTACTACAAACTACGCCAAAAACACATTTATAAGACGCTCGTGTCGATATTACAACGAAAATTTGAAACATGTTGATATTTTTTACTTAAATCTATCAATGTTTAAACGAAGAGTGGGAGGAAAATTATTTAATAAAGAACGCCTTAGTTAATAATACCGTAATATTGCATTTACTGCTATGCTATACTGTACTAATCGCTACCTTTGTGCAGACTCAATATTTGTAATTATTTAATGGAACTACCTGGTCTATTCGTAAATTTTGATAATTATCTAAAACTTGTATAATGACTGTATGTTTTCCTGAATAAATAAAAAAAAAAAAAAAAAAAAAAAAAAAATGATATCTATGTCATTTTGAATATTTTGGAGCTGAGAGAGGTCAAAGGTTTCTCTCGTGTTTGTTTCGGTAGATGGTTTTGGTAACGTTAGATTAACAACAATATGGTTCAACTAAGAAATTTTCGGTATTTCGATTTGTGGCTTGATTTCCAGTTTGTTTTGATATTGTCTCTCCGAATAAATAAAGAAATCAGCTGATTTTATAATGCATGCTTGATTTATTGTAAAAAACCCAGCGTCAGTCAATTGAAGCGGCGTAACTTGATCTTCGCATACTAGTTTCAGGTGACATCGCTCGCAACAAAAATAAAAGTAATTGTTCGGTGTATTTAATTCATTCCATCTATTAGAGCAAGTATTTTTAATTGTTTCACATTCGTTAGTGTTTGGCTTGATTTGACAAAAATTATGATCGTTCTTGATGACGTAAATGGGTGTCTTTAGATGACATAAAGTCGTAAAAGGGTTCTTGTTAATGCACGACTTTAAATCTTCGCTTTCCATTTTCATAAAAGAATCTTGCTTGAGATTGACGGCTACATAGGTAGATATAGGTTGAATTATAACTTCCGTGTTGTTTTCTGCTGAACGGGGCACGGGAATCAGACGTAAAATTTCATATGTCTCCTTGACGATGAGAGGAATCTTGATTTCAAAAATAATAAAGTTTGCAGTAACTCTTGTTTGTACTCGCAACAAATTATAAATTTCTGCTAAATTGTCGCTTTTCTTGATAGGTAGCGATAATTCATTTGGTAGCTGTTCTGTTATCACGCTCAATTCCTGTCTCAATTGAACGGGTGTAAGTAAATGAAAATTAAATTTTCCGTTATAGATATTAGTTACGGCATCAAGTAACGTAGTAAGTATGTGTTTTAAACTGAAGATGATATTGTTTGCTAACATAGAGGTGGTAATAAAGTCATTCACTAGGGAAATGTTTTGCATTTGCGATTCAAATAATTCCACACCCTTTTCTACTGTATTTATTTTTTGATTAATTAATTTATGCTGTTTATCAATCATGCTTTCCGTGCGCTTTAAAAGATTAAACTCTGCCTTGACAACTGAAGTCTGATTTTTCCAGAGGGAGGCCAGATGATTTTCATTCTCTCTAATCAGATTAATATCTTGCTCATATTTTTCAGCGAATTTTTGATCTAAAACGCCGAAAAGGCTATAGACCCAACTCCGTCAATTAGCCCACGTCTAGTGCGTTTAGGTAAGTTTGAATGATGATTCACCAGTAAGTCATTATAGTATTGGAGTTCGGTGACTTCGTGCTGCAGTTGTAACATGATATTCTCACAGTGAGATAGCTTTTTAATTTTTTCGCATATGTTCTCCAGGTATTTTAAATACATATCGACTGACGCGCGGCCTTCTTGATAAGGCTCTATGTCATAATAGACGATTAGGCGCCACGCGTCACGTATCAAATTCATGTTTGTAATGTGATCAAAATAAATGCTATTATTGTTTGGTAAAGCGGTAGTCTGGTATGCACAATGTATTTGTGGGATGGATAATAAAAATAATAACAGGGTTGCCCCTAATGTTGATAGAGCGCATGTTTTCTTTTTAGTTGTGTTAGGGGTTGATTTTTGCTGTGACTCTTGTTTGATTTCTTCAGGGATCCCTTTGCCTTCGTGAACAGGTAAAACTGATAGTTTTATGACAGGTCGCTTGATGAAACCATTCTTCGTTTTTAGAGATACGACCCTTACAAATCCGTCACTACCCGGGTGCAGCTCTAACACACGGCCCAAGCACCATTTGCCCGGGGGTAAGTTGTCGTCCTTGATGACTACAACGTCGTCTATCTTTATATTTTCTCGAGGCTGTCTCCATTTGCTCCTTGATGAAAGCTGAGTCAGATATTCGTCCCGCCAGCGTCGCCATATGTCACTAACGATCTTTTGGGTGAGGCACCATCTTGTTCTAAGATCTTTTTCAGTGTCGTATAAAGTGAGTATGGGACCACTAGCTAGAAAATGAGAAGGAGTCAAAAAGTTAAGGTCGTCTGGGTCTTCTGTTAATGGACAGAGGGGGCGGGAGTTCATGCATCCTTCTAGTTGACTTAGAAGCGTGGTAAATTCTTCAAATGTGAGGTGTTGTTCCCCAATAACTCTTTTTAAATGGTGTTTAAGGCTTTTAACAGCGGCCTCCCATAAGCCACCTGCTGAAGGCCAGGACGGTGCGTTAAAATGCCACTCAATGCCCATACTTGTGATTTCTGTCCAAAAGGCTGGATCATTGATGTGCTGAAGATGTTCTAGTTCTTGTTTTAATATATTGTGGGCTCCGATGAAGTTAGTGCCTTGATCACTATACATGTGGCCGGGAACTCCTCTCCGGGCCGCCATTCTTCGCAACGCCGCGAGAAAAGCAGACGTGGTCATGTCGGAAACGAGCTCCAGGTGCACGGCTTTAGTGGCCATGCACACGAATACCGCCACGTTACCCTTCATGGTCTTGATTCCACGGCCCTTGTTGGCCTTCACGGACAAATACCCTGTGTAGTCCACTCCACAATTATAGAAGACACGAGATGGATTTGATCTCGCAGCTGGTAAGTCACCCATAAGTTGCTGTTCAGTACCAGGACTGTGCTTTTTGCATACAACGCACAAACGCAGCCGTTTTTTGACAGCGTTGTTACCTCCGATTAGCCAATATTTTCTTTGTATAAAGGCACAAGTCAAGCGTGCACCTCCGTGGCGTGTGACGTCATGGGCTTGATCAATAATCAGGTCGGCCAACCTAGTATTGTTGGGTATGATGATTGGGTGCTTCATTTCGGGATCAAGGTTTGCATGTTGGAGCCTGCCCCCGACGCGTAGGATTCCATTCTCATTTAATATGGGAGTAAGATTATGTATTTTGCTTTTGTTGCTTATATTTTTCCCTTCTTGTATTCGGTTAATCTCCTCATAGAAATATTTTTCTTGAATATATTTAATGATTTTTATTTTAGCGTAATTTAATTCTTGTAAAGTCAAATAAGTTTTATTAGGTGTCTTGTTACCTAATCTTATTATTCTTGCTAAAGCCCTGATCGCAGTAATTAATGAACTTGTGTTATTTAATAATCTCTCCATAATTTCGATATTACTTGATAATTGTGTAGTATTAACTTGCTTTATCACTTTAACATCTTGATTAGTCATGTAATTAATATTGTTTGTTTCTGTTTCAGGTTTATACTCAGGAAGCCACTGAGGGCCCTTCCACCAGAGCTCGTGTTCTTTTAACTGTGGGGCCGTGAGCCCTCGGCTGGCGCAGTCGGCAGGGTTTTCCTTCGATTTAATGTAACGCCAGCAGGTTTTCGGCAGTGACGCAGTTACTTGTTTCACTCTGTTAGCCACGAAGGGCTTCCATCTTTGTTTCTCCATGAAGCCAGCCAAGCACAACCATAGAGTCGGTCCAACCATACTCAGTGACGTCATGATCTGATAAACATCCCTTGATCTTGGTCATTAACTTGGTTAGCAAAACTGTGGCACACAGCTCTAAGCGTGGTAATGAAACATTTTTGCTGAGAGGCACCAATTTAGTTTTTCCAGTTACTAAAATTACTGAATTACAGTCTGATCTATTTATTTTACAATATATGACACAGCCGTATGCTTTCGTGCTTGCGTCACAAAAACCATGTAACTCCACTTGATCTTTTTCTTTAATATTTAACCACCTCGGTATTTTAAACTGATTGATCATAGAAATGTTCGATTTAATTTTATTCCATTCCTCGCAGATATTTTGTGGTACCAGGTCATCCCACTGTAATTTAGCTTTCCATATGTCTTGAAACAGTATTTTTAGCTTAGTGGTGAGCGGGGAAAGCCAACCGAGGGGATCGAACAATTTAGAGATGTCTGATAAAAGAGCTCGTTTTGTTAATTTTGAACTTTTCGTTAAGTTTGACTGGAAGGTGAAGTGGTCTTGTTGTGGATCCCATCTGAGACCCAAAGCCTTAGTGGACTCCGCTTGCTTGAAATCAAAATGTTCTTGTTGATGTGCGCCTTCATTAACGTTTTTCAGAATTTCAGGAGAGTTCGATTTCCATTTACGTAAATTAAATCCACCCGATTTTAATAGCTTGATAATATCGTCTTGTAATTGTTTTGCAGACTGTACGGAATGTGTGCCGTAAATTAAGTCATCCATGTAAAATGACTCCTCGAGCACACGGGGCGCCGCGCTGTCTGGATAGTTAATTTTTTCATCTGAAGCTAATCGCCTAAGCGTCATCATAGCTAAGAACGGCGCACTTTTGGTCGCGTACGTTATTGTTGCTAAATGGAATTCTCTTAATTTTTTATCCTGATCATCACGCCATAAAATCATCTGTAAATTCTGATCTTCCTTATTAACCCATATTTGCCTAAACATTTTCTCTATGTCGGCGGTAAATGCAAATTCATACTGACGCCACTTGATAATTAAACATTGCAAGTCTTGTTGTAAGTTCGGGCCGCGACACATGACGTCATTTAAGCTGTATCCAGACTGTGTTTTGTTCGACGCGTTAAACACAACACGTAATTTAGTTGTAGTCGAGTCCTCTCTTGTTACGCAATGGTGAGGTAAATAACATCTGAGTGTCATGTTGCAATCTACAGCTGACGACGGAGTCATGTGTTTCAGTAATAAATATTCATTAATAAATTGTTTGTAATCTAAAGCGACTGATGGATTATTTTTTAATTTCTGTTCTAAACTATAAAACTGAGCGACTGCTTTTGACTTGGAATGGCCTAATTTACTTTCATAACTCGACTTAAGCGGCAGTCTAACTTCATATCTCCCGTCTGGCCGTCTGATAGTAGTTGACTGGTAAAACTGTAAACACTGTTCGTCTTCTGATGATACTTCTGATTGTTCTGATATGTCTTCTATTTCCCAAAACTTTTGCACATCTTCCATGTTATGAAGAACCACGTTACATTGCAAAGTTCGAGCATGTCCACTCAATATCCACCCAAGCTGAGTTTGTTGGGCAGTGGGTAAGGCTGAGCTCGCTCTATATAAACCATCTAGTAATATTATTGAATATATGTCGGCCCCGAGTAGTAAGTCGACTGGACGGCTCTTATAAAATTTAGGATCAGCTAACTGGATATGATTTAAATAAGACCAATCAGGTTTATTGAATGACTGATTAGGGAGATTCTTGATAAGCTGCCTCATGATAACGGCGTCAGTTTGAAAAGTAAAGTCATTTACTGTTGACATACATTTTATATTAATCATCCCTTTCCCGTTGGTTTCTTTATCGCCGATTCCCGAAATTATTCCGTTGCATTTTTTCCTAGGTAGTCGTAAGAACTGAGCCGCATTTTCAGTTATTAAGGATGTTTGTGATCCTCGATCCAGAAGGGCGCGCATCACATGATAAGAGCCATCTACTGCTTGAATCTTGATTGATCATAGCGGTAGGCAGCAGCACCTCAACGGGGTCGTTCTGAATCGACACATTTGTGCTGCTACGGACTTGTTTTCCGTCGTCTGCATTTCCGCCCCCGCCGTTCACTGGCCCCGCCGCGCTTGTTGATTGGCGGGCGGCCTGTGCAAATGCGCCGTGCAACAGGCTATTGTGATCTTGATTACATTCGCGACAGACCTTTCCTGATAGACATTCTTTTCCTTGATGGTTAAAAAGACAATTAGGACACAGACTTAATTTAGTTACAGTCTTAAGCCTGTTGTAAGGTGACATTTCTAAAAACTTTGCACAAAAATAAATTCCATGTTCATTTTTATTGCACAACGAACAATGATATTTTGCTGATACGACTTTCTTGTTGTTAGTCGACGGTTTCGTAATAATTTTGTTGTTTGATGTATATGCATTTCTGTAATAATTATTTTTCTGATTATTGTTAACTTTTGCTGATACTTGATTTTTCATAGGTGATTGATCTGGTTTTCGACGGGATGCTTCTAGCGTGGTAAATTTCAGCTCTAAAAACTCTAATAACTCCTTCAAAATCGGCAATTCTCTTGGATTTTTTACTGCTTCCATGTAATCAGTAAAAGTTTCTGTATCTAATTTTTGCGTCAGGAGATACACGAGTATAGGATCCCATGAGTCAATATCAACCCCTAAATTCTTAATTGCATTAAGGCATTCCTTTGTTGTGTCATGCATTCGTTTTAAAAGGACAACCGACTGATTTTGCATAGATGGAACATTTAGTAAAGTATGCATATGAGATGTAAATATCAACCTTACATTATTATAACGTTGATTCAATATTTCCCAGCTGACGTCATAATTATCAGCGCTGATGTGAAGATGCTGTATTAATTTCTCTGCTTCACCTTTTACCTTCGATTTTAAATATTGCATCTTTTGGGCTTTGGACATTGACGGGTTATTATGTATGGTCTCGCTAAAAAGATCTTTAAAAGAAACCCAAAAATTATAATGACCACTGAACGTTGGGATCTCCATTCTGGGTGCAGACTTCTCCATATGAGCTACGGACCTCATCTTCTTATTTATTGCTTTCTTTACAGTTTCATACTTCTCTTCATACGCTGCAAATGTTTGCTCATACCTTTGATTAGAGCCATCCAGCTCGCTGTCCAGGTCCCAGTGTAAGGAGTCGATGGCACCCCAGCGAGCCTGAACCGAACGTAGCAGATCCTCAAATTCCCATGTTTCGGAAATTAAATCTAAATTAATACTTTGGATCGTTCTATGAAAAGCTTTGAAATTGCTCTGCTGCTTTTTTAACATCTCTTCAGTTTTACTTACTGTCATCTTTGATGTAGGCTGGGTCGAACTGCTTCCGGAGGTTCCAGACACGAAAGTTGGAGGCTTCAGGACCGGCGTCTTAGATCTCTCAGCTACAGGTGCTTGATAATTCTGTATGTGAGCCCTAACGTTACCATACCTTTCTCTCACTCTCTCCACATCTTGATCAATGGAGTCTCTCGTGGACCCATCTAACTCGCTTGCTAATAACCGTTTATAGTTAGTTTCATATTCAAACCAATAGCTATCGAGGATGTCTAGTCGGCGTTTTAAATACTCCGGAGTTTTTCTCTCCGCGCCGTCCTTCTTGAAATTGGTAAAAACAGTCTCGATCGCTTCTGCTAACTGCTGTTGGTTGTTCAAAATATCACCCACAGACGACATGGTAATTCAAATAAATGGACAGGTCTTACTTGATATGTGACGTTGACGGAACGCCAACAATGGTACCGGAGTGCCACGCGCTGTCCTGCCGAGTCCTTGATACTCGGCCTCTGTACGTCTTGATGGTACAGATGCTGATTTCTTGATAGCTCACTATGTCACTTGATTAACAAAGTGAGTTCGATAACTCAGTCATACACTAAGTTTTGTATGACACGTTGGTAAGTCTCGAAAAGCGGAAACACTGACACGTATTTAGTCCACACGCGTTTAATGATCCCACCTTTCCCGAAGGTTCGAAGGACCATGTACGGCGTTCCCGTGAAACACCGTAACAGATTTACTGATAAAATGATAAAACTGCTTTAAACTTGATAAAAAAGATATATTTGGAAAATAAACTGCTTATGCTAATGAGTACGCGTAGTGCGATTGATGACTAAATGCGAACTGATTTTATTATAATGTAAATTCTGTGATTTGTAACAATTTGGGTCAACGGTGAAAATGCTGATGATGCGAATGTACGCGCTTGCTCGTTCACTCACTCATCTGAGTATATGATAGAACGTCCTGGTGAGTGGCGGACGTTGCTAGTTACGCGCCTAGTGCTGCCTGCGCGTAACCCTCTTCACTCAACGCCTGGGATAGAGATCACTTACTCATCTGAGTATATGATAGAAGAACGTCCTGGTGAGTGGCGGACGTTGCTAGTTACGCGCCTAGTGCTGCCTGCACGTAACCCTCTCCACTCAACGCCTGGGATAGAGATCACTTACTCATCTGAGTATATGATAGAAGAACGTCCTGGTGAGTGGCGGACGTTGCTAGTTACGCGCCTAGTGCTGCCTGCGCGTAACCCTCCCCACTCAACGCCTGGGATAGAGATCACTTACTCATCTGAGTATATGATAGAAGAACGTCCTGGTGAGTGGCGGACGTTGCTAGTTACGCGCCTAGTGCTGCCTGCGCGTAACCCTCTCCACTCAACGCCTGGGATAGAGATCACTTACTCATCTGAGTATATGATAGAAGAACGTCCTGGTGAGTGGCGGACGTTGCTAGTTACGCGCCTAGTGCTGCCTGCGCGTAACCCTCTCCACTCAACGCCTGGGATAGAGATCACTTAGTCATCTGAGTATATGATAGAAGAACGTCCTGGTGAGTGGCGGACGTTGCTAGTTACGCGCAGGGTATGTTAACGTTATTATTAAATATAACGTTAATTTTTACATTTTTTTTACAGTTAATTTTAACATTAACGTTATGTCAATAAATAACGTTAAATTTAACGTTATTTACAGAAATAATGTTTATTTTAACGTTAATTATAACGTAAATTTTAAAATTAACGTTATTCCAATTAATAACGTAAATTTTTTTAACGATAATTTTACCGGTACTAAATTAAACGCTATATTTAACGTTAATATTACCGGTAAAATATTTTTAACGTTATTTTTTATTAACGTTATTTTTTTTAACGGTATTTCAATCCCTGGACGCGCCTAGTGCTGCCTGCGCGAAATCCTCACTCAACGCGTTACTCACCTGAGTATGTGATGGAAGAACTTCCTGGCGAGGTAGTGCGCGGGCGCGGCGTAGCGCGCGGCGGCGGGCGCCAGCGGCGCGCGCGGCGCCAGGTACGCGCCTAGGGCCGCCTGCGCGTAATCCTCACCCCTCAACGCCTCTGTTACCAAATAATAAGTACATTACAGGCAAGCTAAGGAAGTTAGCATTTACATTGTCCAGGATGGTTAAAGACGCACCATCCTCGACAACGTTAACTTACCGTAAACCGTACGTAAACTTACAGTAACACACCCCGGACACTTCATACAACCGCGCTATTATAAACAGATGACGTTTTTATACACGCGCAACTGTGTGTGTAAGTCTTGGGCTACCGTACCGTACCGTGCAGTTTGTACTGTACGAGCGGCGTTCATTTCATAATCGAACTTTTTGGTAAATAAAGTTAGACGCATTTGCTTTAAATATCAAAATAAGTTGACAGTTGACAAACACGACTAAGGCTGCGGTCCCCATAGCGATAATATCGATATTATCGCGATAACAGCCGGTCCGCATGCACGTTAGCGCGTTTACAATATCTAGCGTGACGTCACTCATGACGTCATTACCAGCGCCATCTTGGGCTTACAGCGACCATGCCTCGGAGCGTAATCACTGTGAACGTCCTGTCAAAAGTTATAAGTGACTGTCAAACGAAACAGGTGTCAGAATGTTATTTCGTCAAAAAACCATAAAATGAGAGAGTTCGTTATAGAAGGATCTTTTCCTCACTTCACAACAAAAGGATAGAGCATTATATTGGTTAATATTTTGTTAATATTAATTTGGAGCTTATCCAAAAAGGTGGTTGATGTAAAAAGTTGAAAAAAAAAAGATGTTGGGTGCACACGACTCAATAATCAAACGTTCTTCATCATTATCATCGCTTTAGAGAGCAAAAATAGTATCTAGCAATTATTCCATCTTGTATTTGAGGTTAGAATAAAACGTTAGCGCGCTTACGAGCGGTTCGCATTCGCCAACTGTCATTTGTCGATTTTATCGATTTGAGCGCGATATCGAATGCGGACCTCGTGTGAGCGTTGTAAACGCCGTAATCGATGTAATCGCCATGTGGACCGCAGCCTAAAAAGTTACGTCGCCTCGCTTTGAATATTAAAATAAGTTGACATTTGACAAACACGACTAAACGAGCATACGATTCGGCATACGAACTGGCGGAATGGGGTGAGGTAATTGATTCTAGGGCGGGGCGGGGAGTGTCCTTTCTGTACGTAGTACTTATATCTATTCTGTGGCAGTAATGTACAATTTATATTTATCAATATCACAATATATTGATTAAAATCACCAACCTAAGACAGTCAGCCCATGACCACGGCCGATGTAACTTGGCCGAAACGTAGGGAGTTTCATTGTAAATTCCTATTATTATTGACTAGTTTCAATATCTTAACGTTCATGTCAAAGGTCATTACTATAACTTAACTGACATACTATATCTGCTACCTGCGAAATAGAATGATTGCGCAACGGATAATTAAATAATAAGACAGTATATAAAGTAGTAATTTACCTATATCTATATTGAAGGCAATTTATTCGTTTTATATTTATTTTCGTAATAGATATTTTTTTTCGTTTTTCGAACTATGTTACTTGGAAAAAGTTATTCAGTTTAAGCAACACTATCACCTGTTTAAGTATCATCAGATCATTTCGTACCACCTTATACAGGGTTATTTGTAAAACACCAACAACCTCACAGAAGTAGATTACCAACATCATAAACAACAACGTTTGTTCTACGATTTCGAAAACTATAAGTGCTATCACCTTCATTCATAAAATAGTAAATAGAGAATTTAATAACAAATATATTGTTCTTAGACAGTTTAGGTGCAGCTTTCACCGTTTTTTAATAAATAGAGAATTTTATAACAAATATATTGTTCTTAGACAGTTTAGGTGCAGCTTTCACCGTTTTTTAATAAAAAAATACAAGCTGCAATTGGGGACACAAAACGGGGGGGGGGGGGACATTCACTTTACGCCTTGTTTCTACTTCTATATTTTATTGTATACGTAAAAGCTACATGCATGCCAAGTTTCATTTCAACATTTAAGATACCTACTTTCCCTCCGTGTGGCAAAGTTTTGGGACACCCTGTATATAAATAGAATTGTTACCTTCCCCGCTTCGCAGCGCAGCACACACGAGCTTGTTGACGGCCCACAGACATTCCATTCCGTGTTCGTCCCAGTCGAGGGCGCGCAGCAGCGCCACCGCGTTGGAGGGCCGCCCGCCGCGTAACCACGCCTGAAGTGACACCCCTATTTAGAACTTAAAAGTTTTTGATAGCCCTAGTTCTATAAATAAACGTGTTAATGTTAAGACAAACAAACGCTAGGTATAATTGGTATTTATGCAACTGTACTATAATACCTAGTTACATACAGTTGCAAACAAGACTTTATCTACACCCATTTTTTATTTTTATTTGGGAAACAAACAATATTATTATAAACACTCATGATATTTATCTACACCTATGATAATTATGTATCTGCTATAAAGGGTTTTGACTTTGACTTTATCTTTGACTTTCCTCCTCCTCGTCATTAATTATATCATCCGAAGGTGTGTTATAATGTTGTGCTGAGTTTCATAATGTAACACTTCTTCATAATGCAACGAAACCTCCTCTCGCTCGGATACTGTAATGTTGGCAGTAAGCTAACCGTTTCAGAACCTTTTACAGAAGATTTAAAGCATGGATGTAGATAAAACAGCTTATGCTTGGTAAGTTAGTGTCATCATCATCATCATATTAGTCACACCGCCTCTGTGGTCTAGTGGTTCGCTCACCCGTGTAAGACGCAGAGGTCCTGGGTTCGATTCCCAGGGGGGGGGTACAATTTGTATTCGGTTTGGTTGGTGGTAGGGCTTATTTCTAGTCCGCCTGGCTAGCTACCACCATCTTACCTAAGTCTGACGTCATAATAACAATTTAAAAATTGTTGTGTTCCGGCAGTTAGAGGTAATATAGCCAGTATTCCGGGTGTAGTGCGCTTCCACCTTCGGCCTTATCGTCATTTAACATCAGGAGAGATGAAGGCCAAGCACTATCCCGTTGTGTATAAAAAAAACCGGCCAAGTGCGTGTCGGGCCACGCGCCGTAGGGTTCCGTAGTTACCTTATACCATACCATATTTAATACCACCTATCATTTTTCGTATGCAAAAATAACTTTGTTTTTCACAGTGTTGGTATGAATGACAAGGTTATATTTGCGGTTTTGGAAAATGTGCTATATCTCAAAAACTAATTACTATATCTCGTTCAAACCAATTTTGGTTGAAAGTGTTTATTAAGATCTACAGCATATATTTTTTTTAGATTTTTCACTCTCTTATTTCAAAAGTTAAAGGGGGGGGGGGGGGGGACACACATTTTACCACTTTGGCGGTGTATATCTTTCAAACGGTTGACTTTGAGAAAAAGTTGTCTTAGAAACCTCAATGTCATTTTTAAAGACCTATCATTATATTATATATTATAAACACCCAACACGTGTTGGTTTGAAGAAAAAATTTTTTTTCAGTTTCAGTTCCATGTATGGAGAGCCCCCCCTTAATCTTTTATTTTTCTTATTTTTGTATTAAATTCGGTAAGCGGTTAACAGAATACACCTACCTACCAAGTTTCAACTATGTAGTCTTAATACTTTTGGAATAAAGTGGCTGTGACATACAGACAGACAGACAGACAGACAGACATGACGAATCTATAAGGGTTCCGTTTTTTGCCATTTAGGCTACGGAACCCTAAAAAACACGACACCCACTGCTGGGTATAGGCCTCCCCTAAGGATCTCCACGACGAGTTAGTGTATTAAACGCTAACCGTTAGCGCACCTAAACGCTATGCGTTAGCGGCTAACGCATAGCGTTTAGGTGCAATTTAGCTTGGTCGCGCAATGTTTAGTTATATAAAATGTCAGCTTTCTTCAAGACCAAAGCAGTGCAACTTCTGTACGCTGGTACTATTATTTATTGTGGTATTATAGAAAGGGAACAATATTTTCTGTCACCAAAGTTTAGATGTGTCACTAATCTGCAATACCCTAATAATAATATCTATCCCCAAGAAATATAATAGTTATCATATTTATCAAAACTCTAAGTATAAATCATTGGATTAATGTAAATATGTATCTAAAATTATAGTTTGATCACTTTTTTTCTATAGCCTGAATATAATATTTATGCTCTAAAAAGGAAGTCACGGGCAGGAATAATATATCTGTACCTAAAAATAGTAAATCTGTCACTATAAATCTAATCATCTAACTATTAGCATCATTTAATTCGTTCAATTATCAAAATTATAGATCTGTTACCTAATCAATAGAAAAAATCCTAATAGGGGCGGAGTTTAATTGGCGGGCTATGTAAATTGACCAATCAGCTTGACTGCTCGCTGGCTCGCGTGACCCCTGTGACCCGGCCGGCTGGCGCGCAGTTCACGAGATATAATTACCTCGCAGCACGGTAGTTCCCGTTCTTTAAGGTGTACTTAACTAAGATAAAATTTATCTTTTTCTATTCTTTTTTCACTTACTTATGTATGTGTAAGTTCTTTACATTACAGTGCAATGTTTGAGTTAATAAAGTACCTACCTATATTTATAAAACCTATGGTAGTTTTATTTAATTAATTGTGTATTATCAAAATTATTTTCCAGTGAGTAAAAATTATTTTTAGGCATTGATATACATTTTTAGGTAACCATTTTTATATTGTTTGGTGATTCAGTTTTAGTGACACTTTTATTATTTTGATAATTTATATTATTTCCAAGTAATTCTTAATTAATATTAAGGTAATCGTTTTAATATTATTTGGTGATTCAATTTAGGTGATAGATCTACTATTTTTGGAACAAATACTATTTATTAGGGCACTGAAAATGCATTTATTAGGTAATTGATAAAATCATATCCTTATAGAAATTCGTGGTGAATACATACTTCCCTTCTGTCGTCAAGTTGAATACAAATCTTAATTTAAAACAACCTCTGGACAAATTAAACTGGTCCCACCCAAGCAAGAAGTTATACTGTGTACAAGTAAATTAACAACCCTTACTAGGATAGTTCCGATACCAAGAGTTATCTTCGACGCACTTAGTTCTTCTTTCTACTTTCTTGGAATTGTTTCAACATGTTTGTTTTCACAAAATAAAAAAAGCTTCAAAATGTAACCTTGTGGCACACCCATCTTGATATGACAACCTGAAGATTCAGCTATTCTTTATTAACATTACTGGACTCTGGCACTTTTTTTATTAGATATTTCATTCGATTTCAACTAAACAGCACTGGCGTATGACAAAATTGAAATATTAAATTATACTTACAGTGAGCAATCGCGGATGAGTAATATGTAATAATGCAAGAGGTCCCCCCGTAAAAGACAGAAGCACCATAGGACCCGCCCTAGCTCTACGGGCAGCCAATATTTGCATACGTTTGGAGTCTCTGAAACAAGAGAATAGGACATTATAACTTTGCATATATGAAAAAGTGATTGATAGCGTGTGTTAGAGCCAACAACGCTCTGACTGTCTCACTCTTTCATTCATGCACTCACTCATCCGATAGAAACGCTGAGCGAGCGCTGCCAGTATCATTACATTACCCATTATCATTATCAGTACCCTATATAGGTACACGCAGAAATTTTAATCATTTGGTTCCTACAGTGGCGTGGTTCCACTCATGATTACAAGCAACTTTTACTATGGGAACAACTCTGATAACGCGAAAAAAAAACCAACTGTTCCATACATTACGGTCGAGAAAGTATTGCGCTTTTTCGTGATATCAGAGTTAGCTCCATAGTAAAAGTTGCTTGTTATCATGAGTGAAACCACCCAACTGCGGGAACCAAATGATTAAAATTTCACGCTATATACAGGGTGTTTTATAATAGCCTTATAAAGCCGAATATGGTAGATAGATAGGGACCATCAAACTGAACAACTTTTACTATGGGACCAACTCTGAAATCGCGAAAAAAATCAGCTGTTTCATACAATATATCTTGATATTATGATATTTTCATTTCGCTATTTCCTATCCACCATATTTGGCTTTATAAGGCTATTATAAAACACCCTGTATACAGCGTAGAATTTTAATCATTTGGTTCCTGCAGTGGGGTGGTTTCACCATGATAACAAGCAAGTTTTACTATGAAGCCAACTCTGATATCGCGAAAAAAAAAATCAGTACGGAACACCATACAAAAGCGCAATACTTTCTCGACCGTAATGTATGGAACAGCTGTATAAGTTACTCTAAGGCCAGTATTGTTTGACCCGCGACGCGCAAGGACTGTGCTCGAACCGGCTAGATTTTTCTCGTCCGATATACTGGCCGGGGCGGCCGGTACTTAAACACTTCGATAGTGCAATCAGCTCAGGCATTAAGTTGCGTGGGTGAAATTCCCTTCAGTGCGTGTGAGTCAGCTCAACAAACAAGAAACCAAAATCGAGACCTTGTCTGAAGAAGAGACTTCTACTCAACTCCATCCACGACCATTGTACGTGGCCACAGAATATATAATAGTACTAAAGTACAGAAGTCGATCCGCGCGAGAACAATCAAATAATAATCTACTCTCGCTGCACTGCAATAAAGTACAATTTCAAATTGCACAGCGCTGCGTGCCTAATATTATAAGCACCTACGAACGCCTCTCTTTCTGTCGCGTAGCTCTGTCTCAACTGACACAACTCGTGAATCGTTAAGGTTGCTATACTCGCTACTTACCGATATCTTAACATATCTTAAAAAACATCCGTTATGCCGATAAATATACAATAAAATTACCTACTAATCCTACTAATATTATAAATGTGAAAGTTTGTGGGTTTGGATGTTTGTTCCTCAATCACGCAAAAACTACTGAACGGATTTGGTTGAAATTTGGCGCACAGATAGTAGATAGCCTAGATTAAAACATAGAATACTTTTTATCCCGATATTCCCACGGGAACAGGAACCACGCGGGTGAAACCGCGGGCGGCTGCTAGTATAAAATAAAAGAAATCTACCTAAAGTGAGCTGAGTATAATTATTTCTAAGTAGTTAAGTAAATAAAATAAATGGTTGGGCAATTTCACTCAGCGCCATCTAGCCCCAAACTAAGCAAAGCTTGTAATATGGGTGCTAGACAACTGATATACTACTTATATCCTTTTTAAATATATACTTATTATACATAGTAACACTTAGACCCGTCACAGAAATTAAAATTCATCATTTCAATTTCTGCCCGGCCGGGAATCGAACCCGGGACCTCTTGAGTGGTAGGCGGCATGTTGACCACTGCACCACTCAAGTAAGTACTGAGTTACTTGTGTGAAAATGATGCAGTATTGTAGTGCCGGATTAAGACAGCGCGGGGCCTGTAGCAAATTCTATCAAGGGGCCCTTGGTTTGCTTCAAGTTATTAAGTTTATGGTATTACGTCCAGGGTTACCATCTACGTATGGGAGGATGCCTATCTAGGATGCACAAAATGCTCGATTTTTCAGAAACATATATCTATAGTGAAAAATCGGCCGCGCAGCGCGATTTTAAGTCAATTTCATCCACCATATTGTAATTTTGTCTATAATAAAAAAAACGCCCCCTCCGCCGCCCCCATAGATCCGCGCCTGGTCACGGAGTAGCTCATGTATTAACACGGCGTTAGACATGCTTATAATACCTCATGTAAGTCGTAAAGTCAAAACATTTTGTATGGTGATGAAGCAACGAGAGCGCCTTGTCGAAGCACTGTATTCGGCCGCCTTCTTCTGCGGCTACGACGAGTTCTCCGGCCCACCACACTTCGGTTGCTATCTGAAAATATGTATGTACAGTGAATAATATTAAAATAGTGCCTATCTTATGGCCGAATAATCAAACGCTTGTTAGGGGTTATCCATTAACATAAGAATAAATAAAACTGGGTAGAACGGACACTCCCGCTCCGTACGGGCTCAAAGTCACGATATTAGCCTACACCGTTAAACAGAAAACTAAGTCGGGCTGTCACGGCCGGCGTCGCCGCACGCGCGTTTGTCTGTTTGTGCGTTTCGTACAATCTTGGAAACAAATTACAATAGCGTCATGTTATTGTGGTGTGTTTGACTGTACACCAACAACAAACGATTCAAAAACGATGCCACACTTATTTTTTTTTAGTTTGCCTATGATGAGAAGTAAGTAAGTAATATTTTCTAAATATTATTTCGTTTTCGTAACTAATTTATCAAAAGGACATTAACAGTTCTTTTTGTGTCGCCAATTGTTTCACCCAATAATAAAATTTAGTTAAAGTAGGTATCTATAGTATTTTTTTTACTTGTCGTCAAATCTTTTTCAATAGCCCTGCTATCGGTCGTTGATCTCATATTTTGTAAAACTAGAATAAAATAATGATTTTAAAGCAAAGAAAAACTTATATTTTAGTAATTTATCTTTAGACGTAAGCAATATTTAACAGTAAGCAACCCTGGCAACACGCCTGGACGACAGCGGGGCGTAACGACGTGAAGGGGAAGTAGGTATAATGGCGGCGTTTGGGACTCAGTCAAAGAAGAGTCCTTTTTACCCAGTTTTGTTTATTCTTATGCCATTAAGGCTCGGTTATGCAAAATCATTTGTCTCTGTTTTTTTCTTTACGTGTAAAGAGTATGGAAAATAACCTCACTTCTGGACTTTTTCGATGTTTTCGTTGTTTTTTTTATCATTATCTTTAGCACAATTATCTTACTTGAAAAAAAATTATTGGAGCAACTGCACAGTACGTTAAAGTATATTTTAATGTAGAATTTAATCCGTTTCCGCAATTATTTACGCCTAAAATATGGCCCGTGACAAGCGCTTTGATGATATTCCGATTTTTTTTACAATCATCTGTGAGATTTATACGCAAATTAATACTTGTAGCAACTAGATAATCTCTTTAGCTTGTCGTATGTTTTTTTTGTGGCTACAACTTTACGTTTTCTATATAAAAATATGGCCCGCGCAAACCATGTTATCCTATTGTGGACCCTTAATCACGTGATGTTTTTAACAACTTTTCAACTCCTCCCCTCCCCCTGGCGATACGTGGTGAGGATTTAGACTAATCCCCTCCCCAAACGTGTATTTTTTGTACAAAAAACTTATCTTTAAACGTCCAGGCAAAAATTAGATGCAGGTTATTTCGGTTTAAAATCGCGTGTTCAACGGAAAAATAAATACACGTGAAATCTCACCCCCTGCCCCCTTATAATGCCGCCTCCGCCCTTTCGAGCCTCACGTGATTAATGGACGACCCTTTAGCTAAAAGACTTTGGCCTCTGACAGTTTCTGTCAAATCTGATGACAAATTTGAAATTAAGATGACCTCTACGAAGCGATTTAGTATTTGGCTGTTAGCTACTAAAATTATAAAATAAGTGTTGGTTTAAAAAACCTGCGATTTGCACTGATGTGCCATGTTTCCTTTTTATCCAGAACGTGATAGTGGTTGGCCTTCACCTCACCTGATGTTAACTGACGATAAGGCCGAAAGTGAAAGCGCAATACACCCGGAATCCTCACCACTGAGGAACTGGCTATTTTACCTCTACTCTAACTGCCAGAACACAACAATTTTTAAATTGTTGTTATGGCGTCAGACTAAGGTAAGATGGTGGTAGCTAGCCAGCCGGACTTGAAAAAGCCCTACCACCAACCCAACCGAGTACAATTGTACCCCTCCTGGGAATCGAACCTGGGATTCCTGCGTCTTACACGGGTTGGCGAAACGCTAGATCACAGAGGCAGTTAAAATACTATGATGCATTGGCGAGAGGTGAAATTATGGCACGAAGGTAAGCCGTTATAGACCTATACACCGGTAATTTTTAAGTATGTCTAAATTAAATGGGGATTTCAGACCACGTGAATAAACAACATTTACTATGGGGCCAACCACGGAATCTCAAAAAAAAATCAGTTGTTCCATCATCACAACATCGACTCGACTATAATGTATGGAACAGCTAATTTTTTTTCGCGATTCCGTGGTTGGCCTCATAATAAAAGTTGTTCATTCACGTGGTCTGAAATCCCCTTTTCATTTTTAGATATACTTAAAAACGAACGGTGTATAATACGTCTGTGTAAGCCGTTCTACAAAAAATGTTATGATCTACCTGCATAATGGATCGGTGGGATGGGATTTCGAAAGGGTAAGACGATGGCAGTTGGTTTGTATGGACCCTTTGCCACTACTATGCTGCTGTTAAAATAAAATTAAAAAATATTAAAAACACGACTGCCCTGCCAATAACGAACTAAGACGTTAAATAACAAGTGTAATTTGCAGTCGGACCGTTTTATGGAAAAAAAATTGATGAAAGAGGTCCCCCGACTGCAAATTACACTTGTTATTTAACTTTTTAGTTCGTTTTTGGCAGGGCAATCATGTTTTTAATACTTTTTAATTTTATTTTTATTTCACACATTTTAGTGACAAATTATATAGTTTTGGAATGTGCTCATCAGTTCAGGCATTTAGAAGTTATGGGGGAATAAACTCATATACCCACAAACACACATGAACCCTAAACACATATACACTCCTTTTTGGGCAGTTGTGTAAAATATACACAGAGGCGATACTTACAAATCCCGCGCGAACTGTTTGCGTGACACCGACTGCGTTATGTATGACGTGTAAAGATCCATCAATGCACGCGGCCAACACTCTGAGATCGCACGGCGAGCGCCGCACCGTCCGCGCCGGAGCCGGCAACGATACGTGCGTCTCGCTCTCTCGCATGGAAGACAGCTTTGTGGATCTCTCTTCATTGTTTGGCACTTCGTACCGAATCCAGTTGAAGTTAACTCCATTCTGGAAGATTTTAGTAAATTACGAGTTTTTCTTATAGTATTTAAGTCCGAATTCTTTTAGTTAAATAAATTAACATGAATTTTAAACTATAGTTATGGACCACGGATCCTTGACCATGCAGTCTGTACAGAACAAAAAAACATGCAGTACTAATTTTATAGGCTTAGTAGCAAAAGGACCTATTCGCAAAATGCCCTGCAGTCGCATATTGCCTTATTCGCAATATGCCTCATTCTCAAAATGCCCTATTCGTGGAATGCCCTATTCTCCTTTGGACTCATTCGCAGAAAGACTTATTCTCAGAATGACCTATTCTCAAAATGCCACATTTGTTCTCTAAGTGTTTGTTAGTGAAACTATGCCTGTATACAATGTGTCCCTCGATAAAGTGCAATCCTGAAAGGGGGTTAAAGTAGATTCGACACACTGTATTGTTTAGAAAACCAGAAATTGAGTATTTCAGAAAGGTAAAATAATTCATATACATATAAAATATGAAAAAATACTAACTTATAAATCGTCATTTCTTATCATTTTTTTAAAAATCAACAAGAGTATGCCAGATTACTATACTTAAAGGAAAGGTATGAATTTTTCTTTTTATAATCATTATTATTTGTAATATCAATAATTAAGGTAAGAAGTAGATAAAAGTTGCAAATAAATAATTTGTTTGAAGAATTGTTCCACAGTAATTTCCTGTGTCTCTAATTTAGTCAATATTTTTTATATTTCTTATCAAATATTATATCTATAGCGGAGCTGACGGATTAAAATGTAATAAAAATGTATTTTACATGATAATTACCAATCATTTGTTAACGTTAAAGCTGGCAGGTATTTTAAAAAATGTGTCCTTTTGAGAATAGGTCATTACGCGAATAAGGCATTATGCGAATGTGTCTTTTTGAGAATGAGGTATTATGCGAATAGGTCCTTTCGAGAACAAGTCATTCCGAGAACGTGACCTTTTTTTGGCCGTGTGGCATTTTGCGAATAGGTCCTTTTGCTACTAAGCCATTTTATAAAACTTTGTACCGTCTAACATAATTAGAGATTTCCAATATTTTTATGTTGTAATTAGAAATTCAAAAGGCACTGACCTTATGACAAGTTATTTGTTCAATAATATGAACAATGTCACATTTGTGAGATATTTCTGCGAGTAATGTCTCATTCTCCAATTGATGATAAGCTGCTAGTGAAATATGATGTCTGTAACAAAGAAACATGGTGTAATGTATTAGCAACGCTTGCTTGTTTCATTGAAACAAATAACTTTTGACAACGAGGGCAAGAGAGAAAAAGTAAACAATAATTTTCTTCTAGGCTTATGAATGTAATTATGTTTAGTGTCTAAATACCTACCTACCTATGTATGAAATAATGTTTTTACAACCATACAATGATTACTTTTACTATCATCCTCTTAAATCAAATCGAGAAAGATTTGTGCCTTCCTTACTACCTTACGTTTTTAGGGTTCCATACCTCAAGGAAAAAACGGAACCTTTATGATCACTTTGTTGTCTGTCTGTCAACACCCTTTATCCTGGGAAGTGTGTAGTTTGCGTGGAGGTATAGAGTTGAAATTAAAACCTTATTCTCAAGTAAGTCTACAATTCCTTGAAGCTGTGAAAATATCAAACTTCTAAGTTACGGCAATGAATATAAATATACGGCCGCAAAAAACGCATATTTCGACAGTCTCAAGGAAATCTATAAAAATAGTCATTTCCCTATTACAAACCAATTTAATTTTGCGGTCAATAGCGTAGCACAGATAAGCCCCGCCCCTTAGCCCTATTTGGTATGGAACCCTAAATATGCGAAGTCCGATGCGCACTTGGCTGTTTTCTTTTTATTTTAAAGCTTTTAAGGACAACATTTAACAAACCCATTAACATAGTAAAGGTGTAGATTGGCATGGTCTTCCAGTACCGGGCTCCAGGGGGCCGGCTCTACAGAAGAAGTGCTCCACACAAGAATTTTGATGTGTCCTTTGATGACGCTTGAAGATAATTTTCTATCACTTCGACGGGTACCACCCAGTTCTATAGTCTGTTTTGACAAGTGTTAAACAGAAATCAGTAAAAAAACATGATTAAGGTCTAATCAAAACCAAAACCACTGTTATAATTTTCTTAACATTATTAAAAATATATTATTTCTGACTTTTTTGATATGCTTAATGAAAAATGCTACTATTATAAAATGTGAAAGTCTGTATGTTTGTTATTAATCGCGCATGCAAAAACTGCTAAACGGATTTGGATGAAATTTGGCACAGAAGTAGTTTTTAACCTGGATTAAAATGTAGAATACTTTTTATCCTGATCAAAGGTTACCTTTTTTTATACCGAGAAAAAACGCATTTGCACATCCCCTGCAGGTGGGCAGGGGGTTCGTATGTGGGGCTCGCCAGGAGAGGACCGCAACATTCAGCGTTGCGGCTCCCTCCACAACCGCCTCCCGTGGTCCCACCCAGCCAGTGGCTCGATGGGACCCTGGGAGGGGGGAATACCCACTAAAAACCTGGTACAGTATACGCAAAATAACTTGGCGGTTCTGAACTTTGCGCGAACGGAACGCTGCGCAGTAAATGATTATAGGCTTGCACGGGGACGGGGTGCGGGTGGAAGCATTCGGGAACTATGGAACTCGACATGTACCTGCGCGAAATATCACTTGCAGTTAACTTCCGAGCCGCCAAGTTATTTTGCGCAAACTGTACTTGCCCTCATGTGCCGCCGGTTGGTCCATAGGGTCCCCTGTGGGAGTCGCCTGATTAGATCAAAGGTTACCTAAGGACTTTTCAGGTTTTCACACGAAGTTGCGGGGGGCAGCTAAAACAATATGATTAAATTGACAATAGATGGTATTCTGCTGCAACTTCAGAGCACATGCAGTACAAAACGACGACATATTTTAATCTGAAGTTGTAGCGCATTACTGTCTATCATTAATTTAATCACATTGTAGGTTATAATAATTACTTTTACCTGTATATGAGGATCTCTGTCTGATATCCGATATGGGATACTGCTTACATTTTTGTTATAAGTAATGACAGTAGCCAGACGATCATTGTGAGTGAACATTAAATGAGATTGTGAAATAAGGGCTGCAACAAACATTAAGAATTATTTAATAAAAGCATAAAAACTGTCAAATAAAGTATCAATAGACAATATCAAGAGTCAAATAAAAACTAAAGACGTAACCTACACAGCCAAGATACTGAAATGGCGGTGGACAGGACATACAGTGAGAGGCAGAGATAAATGGAGCAAAACAATGATGTACTGATACCCAAGAAATGCCAAAAGGGAACCAAGAAGACCACACAAAAGATGGGTTGATGAGATAAGGGCCATAGCGGGTTCAGCTTGGACCAGAGAGGCCGTAGAAAGGAAATTGTAGCGCCAAATGGAGGAGGCCTTTGCCTATGGGTAAACAGACTAACAAACTGCCAATTACAATAACTTTCAATATGAATCAATAAGTCTGAAAATAGGTTTATTATATAAATAAAAGCATAAGTTCATTATTTTCACAATTTTCAAAACAATTTAACTTCTGTTCAAGTCCCTGTGTTTTATATTTAGTGAATGTGAACTAATGGCACAACAATAGCAAAGATGAGATCTCTGAGAAACTACAAGCTAGGTATATGATTTGGATTCTGGAATTACCATCAATTTGAATACTATTTTGTACTATGGTCACAGAATACATAGTACCTAGTACAAGTATAGAAGATGCACTCCACAAAAGAATTTAAATAAATACCGAGTCTTCCTCCGACACAATAAAGTGCAATTCAGGTCGAACTGCCTTCCCTACAATTATATTCACCTATGATTGCCTCACATTCTATCATCTAGCTCTTAATCTTTTTTGATTTATGAAATTGGTTTGTCTGAACAGACCCACTGGCTACTTGTAGCTTCATTCATACATAAAGAGCGGAGTGCACCTGGCCTGCTATACTTAGAAGACAATGGGGAATGTCTGAATGACGCAACCAAAAATTTCGAATGTTTTCCTTATCAACAAGGTAGCTTATTTTGACTTATAAAAAATATTCAGATGACCATTTTTTTCAGAAACTCCCCATTCTATTGTTCTGTATAAGAAAATGATCATGTGTTTTAATTCAATTTGATACATACCACCTGTGACAGTTTGTCCAGATAGTTTTCCAACACAGTATCTATCGAAAAGTATTTGGGTAATATCTAATGTAGATGGTTTGACAGTCAAATATGCGATTGTTCCTGATGAAAATATAATTGTTATAAGAGAATCATTCGTCCATTCACATATAACTATATTCTTGTCCCGAAGTTTGGCATCAAGTTGCCGAATTTGACGGGGGCGTGCCGCACGCCACTGGCCGCTTCGACGTTCACAGAAATTTCTTTTCCTGTTGTCATAGATGGACTCATCCGCTCTTTTCTTAGTTTCATATCTGAATTAAATAAAAGTAACAATTAATTGATAAAAGGATAATAAAATAAAAATAAGAAGGATGCTTAAAGTACCTGCTTACTTTAACTCAGATAAGCGTTATAGGTGCCTAGTTCTGTATACTTATATTTAGGTAGAGATAGACAAGTTATTATAACAACAACCGGAGAACAACATGATCAAACTAAGTAATTATAAAAGCTCAGACAAAAAATAAGTGGGCTGTGAACTTACTTGTAACTTTTGAAGTCACCGTTTTTCAAGTGTATAGATTCATCGCAAGTGAGGAACTTAACACTATAATTCAACATTATACAAAATATTTATTTATTCATTATAATTTAATAGAGAAAAATGTACAATTAATAAAGAACAACAATTTACTTTTTATTTTTACTCAACTTGACCACAGATTACTAATTTGTAGCAAGCTACAGATACGACAGTCAATTTAGCTTAGTTCCACGTCCAGAAGTTATGGCGCTGCGATCGCTTTCCAACCTAAGAGCACTAGTGCTTCCAATCGAAGTACTATCGATATCGATATTCTTTATTTAGTGATGTGCTATTATCGACAATCAATAAAGTACCCCCTTTGGACTTATTATGAATTTTAATATAATTATAAATAAAATAAAACAACCAATGTTAATTACAATTATCATTTATTAATTTAAGTTTTACACTTGTATAATGGTTTAATCCAATTTTTTGCATTCCGTATGTTTTATTAACAGTTTTTTTTATAAAAGTAATTCCATCTCCATCTAAAATTGTACACTAATTAAGTTAATAAGACATTGCATAGGAAATACTGTGCTTGAGAAGAAATATCATCTGAAACAAAAATATTTCGACATTAATCTCTGAGTATTTGACTAAATTCAAATCATTGTTTTTAATATGACATTCCATAATTAATTATTAAATAATTATATTTCAAATAGGCTTAATAATTTAGTACATTATTAACACCAAAATACTAGCTTACCTCACTCTGATGTTTTGGAATCATTAGTGTTTCGCTAGTTAATGATAGTAATGCTGGTGGTGATTGAAAAAACATTACCTGCAAATAAAAAATGAAAAGTGAAATAAAAATCAAGTACTTAACAGTAAGTATGAAGTTATGATAAATAATACTAGAAAAAATCACCTCACCCGTAGCACCTCAGATGAGACTCGAACCCACTCCCTTGGGATTCTGGCCCAATGCACTGACCAATTATGCTACAGAGTCACTAGTTGCATTGGTGAAATTTTCTAGTACTTATTACTTTTTCGCTGCAAGCCAGCGCATTGGTCAGGGCATTAGGCTAGAGTCCCAAGGATGCGGGTTCAAGTCCCATCTAAGGTGCTACGGGTGAATCGATTTTTTCTAGTATTTATTTATCTAATTTAAAAATAGCATTGTGAAATGCGAAAATTCTAATATTTAATAGGTATTAAGCAGTGGCGAAGGGTCCATATAAGCCGATTCCCATCGGCTTACCCTTTAGAAATCTAACCCCACTGATCCACTATGCAGATCATAGCATTTTTGTAGAACGGCTTACCTTTGCCATAATTTCACCCCTCGCCACTGGTATTAAGTTATTTATAACTTTATAACATCATTAACATTTTAACATTAACCTATAATATCATATTTAATTATTAAACTCTAAAATAAGTAGCCTACAAATAGTTTAACATCATTAACATTTTAACATTAACCTATAATATCATATTTAATTATTAAACTCTAAAATAAGTAGCCTACAAATAGTTTGCTAGTTGATTGAATGCAAAAATTTCATGAAACGATTATACTTAAAAATGTTAAAGACGGAGAACCACCAAAAGGGAATTCAGAAATTTTGTTAAAAAAGAAATCACAAACAAACCTTGCATGCCCGCAACAGTCTCCATGTCTACTAATATCCTGCACTTGATCCTGGATGACAGTAGTTATGCTCCTATTCTACCATGTACACTGGAATAATAACAATAAATGTAAATATCATAATACAGAACTTTTAAGGTTAACGACCAAATACTCAGTAGATTCAGTTATGGTCTGGTCGTATCATAAGTTGTAAGGTCTCTTAGAGCATACAGAACGGGAGTAAGCAAGAGCGCTCTCCTACACTAGATTTTGTTCACCGATTTTGGGGGGAGACGAGGTACACAGGCACAGCACACAACTTCATATTCACGCACACTTTTGAAGCTTTAAGTCATATTGTTACACACGCACACAAAAACAGAATGACCACAAAGTTATATTGGCAGGTGGTCAAATTCGGAACTAACCATCTTAGTACAAATTCTGACAGATCACGTAGACGGCAGCGCCAAACTTACCGACATAAATATGTTTGCCCTTGCGTTAAGGTTAGTGATGGGACATAAAAAGACCGATGAAATTGAATGATTAGAAGCTTTGAATTGAAGATGAGTGATTATGATTACGACCAAAAAAAATTAATGTCTTCATTTTGATTTTGTGATTTGCACCAACAATCACTAAAATACGCTTACAAATAATTGTTTAATAACATACTTAAAACATCGTTCTGCCCTTTTATCCTAAAATAATGTACAGAAATGAAATTCCGATAGTGAGTGTTGGCGCAAGATGCAAGTATAAAGGTGTGTAGGTTGTCAAAAAAGAAAATAAATCTGATTAATAATCTATTCATTTATTTACAAGTATCTATGTACAGTCAGCAGCACATCAAGCTATTCAAAACTGTCAAAAATCTCCAATGAATTTTGAACCTTAAATTGCTTGTTAGGGTTCCGTAGCCTAAATGGCAAAAAACTAAACCCTAATAGAGTCGTTATGTTTGTCTGTCCGTATGTCACAGCCACTTTACTCCGAAAGTATTAGGACTACACAGTTGAAACTTGATAAGTAGATGTATTCTGTAAACCGCCTTACGATATTTACACAAAAATAAAAAAAAACCAAAAGATTAAAGGGGGCTCCCCATACATGGAACTGAAACTGAAAAAAAGAATCTATATAAAAGTCTATAGATAGGTCTTCAAAAATGTCATTGAGGTTCCTAAGACTATTTTTTCTCAAAGTCAACCGTTTGAACGATAATATACACTGCCAAAGTAGTAAAATGTGTCCCCCCCCCTCTAACTTTAAATCAGCTTTTTAACTATTTTTATTCTTCGTATATAGGGAATTTAAAAGTTGCCTACTGTTAGATATCAGGCGGCATCAAGAAAGGAAAGGTAAACAATATCAAAATAAAGATAAAAGAACCCTAAAAACAACCCGGTTGACGCATTGGATAAGATGAAGACAAGACAAACATTTGTGTGCAAGAACATGTCTGTTTGTCTTGGTATTTTCTATGTATTATAAGTGGGTACGTATCAGAATGTCTAAAGTTAGAATGTCTAAAGTTAAAATGACAAAGTTCAAAATGTCAAAAATTAAAATTCAAATGGTTTAAAATGTCGAAAATCATTATGTCTAACTTCAAAATAGCAAAATTCAAAGTATCAAACGTATCAAATACTTGAAAGTTAAAATATCAATGGTCATTAAGTCTAAGTTCACAATAATTTATTTGAATTGGGTTGAATCTTAAAACGAATCATCTTTGAGGTTGATTGAGTCTGTGGAGGTGTCTTTGGGCTTCGTCTAAAATGCGTTATAGCAAATTTAGCTGCCGGAAACGAGTCTAAACTAGTCTACTGGGACTTAGAAACCGTAGACCGCAGGTCACGAGATAGGTGCGAGGAGCGTAGCGACGAGCATGTTAGGTTGACATGAACCCAGCGCGCGAGCCGAGCGAGCGAAGCGAGGGTGCCGCGTAGACATGTGCGCCGATGGTCATTTGACCGGCGGCGGCGTCTGGCGTCTAAATTGTCGGCGGCGGCGGCGTCATCGGCGTAATCGGCGAGGATGGTCAAAATAAGTAGAATAGAAGACTTTCAGAAGCTTTTCAATTCATGCCGAAGACATGGAACATAAGTGAAGTGAAAGTGAGGTGATTCTGTTCTTTAATAACAGGTGACAAGACCCTCTTGAAGAATACGAATTGTCGCGCTCGCAAGTTCGACGACTTCCAACCTCCTGAACAAGCCGCGTTCTGAAAAGGCTTTGGACCATAGACAACATCTATACGCTGCAACAGGTTATACAGAAGACCGGGGAGTATAATCTGCCACTTTGCTTAGCGTTCGTGGTCTATGTTGAAGTCTTTGATTCGATTGAGACCTAGGCAGTGCTGCAGTCTTCAGAGGTGCACCAAGTAGACTAGGTATATCGAGGTGTTGAGGCACTTATAAGAAAATGCCACCATGTCGTGTCGGCCCGAGTACAGAATCAGAGCACAGATCCCATCCAACTACAGCGAGGTGTGAGACAGGAAGACTTTATTTCTCCGAAACTGTTCACAGCTGCGATGGAGGGCATCTTTAAGCTCTTGGACTGGAAAGGACTCGGTCGGTATCAACATTAATGGCCAGTACCTAACACACCTTCGTTTTGCTGATGATATAGTTCTTATGGATGAGACCTTGGGAAGGCTTGAACACAATGCTCGAAGATATCCGTAGTGCCTCCCAAAAAGTGGGTCTTAGAATGAAGATGGATAAGACGAAAATCATGTCGGCTGCTGGAGTGGGTACAACATGAGTTGTACCCACTCCAGTTCATGTTGGGAACACTACACTCGAAGTTGTTGACCATTACGTATACCTAGGACAGACAGTGCAGTTAGGTAAGTTCGACTTCGAAAAAGAGATCTCTCATGGAATCCAGCTCGGATGGGCAGCATTCGGGAAGCTTCGACAAATCTTCGCGTCCAACTTACCTCAGTATCCCAAGACAAAATTCTATGACCAGTGTGTTGTCAGTGTTGAGTTACCGCGATAAAACGTGGTCGCTAACTACGGGTCTCATAAGAAGGCAAGGTCACCCATTATGCAAATAACTTATGGAGTACTAAAGTAACCGACATTGCTCGGAGGATTGTTCAGCTGAAGTGGCAGTGGGCGGGACATATTAGCGAGAAGAAACACTGGCGGTTGGGGCGAAAAGGTAGGAAAAACGACCGCACACTGGACGACGCTCCTTGGGTAGGCCCCCCACAAGGTGAACCGACGATCTGGTGAAGGTCGCGGGAAGCCGCTGGATGCGGGCAGCGCAGGACAAATCGTTGCAGAGATCCTTGGGGTAGGCCTATACCCAGCAGTGGGTGTTGTGCGGATGATATGATAAAGATTAAATTATAAAATCACTATAAAAAAACCTCAATGGCAACAATCAAACTAATCCAAAAAAGAGAGGAAAAGATTAAAAAAATATGAGATAATTATGTACCTAGATGCAAGTTATTTCAGCTTTTTGTACTTGTTTCTTACACATATTACACTTGGATTTTGACGCCGATGACGCCGACGAAAACTTCGGCGGCGGCGGCGTGGCTAAAATGACCGGCGGCGTGCGCCACGCCGATCGGCGCACACGTCTAGTGCCGCGGCAGCGGCCGGCGAAGCGCCAGAAAAAAATCTATTTCAAAGACAATTGGTGGATTTTGTTCGCCGGCTACTGAATCAGTGACTGGCACCGGCTACCGAATCAGGGAGTGGCGCGGCTATGTTGATGTGCGGCGGAGGCACAGAGGTTAACACACAGTTATTTAACCTAATTAATAAGATACCTAAATGAAAGAAAATGAGTAAATTCTATACGTCATTATATGTATTTGGACTATTAGACATTTTAAGTTTTAATCATTTGAACTTAGACATTTTAATTTTTGACTATCTGACCGTTTGACATTTTCGTTTTTGACATTTTGAACTTTTTACATTTTAATCGTAAGACATTCAAATTTTTGACATTTTGAACTTTGCCATTTTAAGTTTAGACATCCTGATACGTACCCATAAATATACCATCGCACAAGTTTCAATTTAATAGAAAAAAACACTAGAGAAAAATAGACACCCGTATTTTTTCTAGTGTTTCTTCTATTTGTAGCTACAGCCGCAAGCTGCAATACATTTCATAAAGATTTCGTCCACACGACGCGCCACTCTTTGCTCGCTCCGGTGACCGCTGGCAACTGAAATGTGCGCCGCCGCGCGCGCCTGTTTTATCTGCGCGCGGGGCGGCGTCCCTCCGCTGAGCCGTGCGCGATCATGTGCGTGTGGTGTGAGTGTTCCTGTCCTAGAAATTGATTTAACCATACGATGATTTTAAGAAATAATTGTGCAAACTTGATGGTAAAAACGAAAAATTTGTGAAACCTATGTAGACTAAGTTATGGTCGATTATATAGAACACTCACACCGCCCGCCTCGCGAAAACGCCATACTTGGTATCATACAATATACAAAACGTATGTTAAAACTATATATATGGAAAAATTGTGCTGAATTTGTGTCAACTAATCACAAAATAATCAATTCATTAGCATGGTTAATTTGGATTTTATAAGGGTTTTTTAGGAACACTCAAAATCTCTAACTTTAACTGAATAATATTGAAATTTTATTACTGTATATTATAATTCGGATTCAAAGTAAATTTGTGACACATAAATCTTGACACAAAACGTGCTAGATCAAGAGCAATTAAACATTTTGTTTATTTTTCAATGCTCGTGTGAGTGTTCCATATTTTGGTATTTATTTAATTAACCAGATCTCGTATACAAGTGGAGGCTGCACCCAAAATTGTGAAAAGTTTGATCCTAAAATTTAAAACATCGTCCATTTCCGTAAGTGTTATACTTTAATAGTTATAATTTTTTTTACATTTTCAAAGGAAAGTCTTATGTAGGGTGACCATGCATATGAACAAAAAGCGGGAAAAAACATTGGTTTCAGCATTTTATTACAAAAAAAGAGATTAATACGAAAAGTAAAAAAATAATACTATATGGTTGATAACATGCAATTAAAAGTTGCGTTTATTGTTACCAGCATCTTTATGTAACGGTTATTTTGTTACTTTCGCTACACACGAACATCGATATCTTCCAAATAACTTCGGTAAATGGTACAATACTTAATACCTTACTTCAATTTGTCTGTTTTAAGGCCAAGCCACACAGCCGGCGTGGCGTGACGGGACGGGACGGCGACGCAACGCTGAGCAGTTGTACTAGCAATGTACTAGATACTATGGACGACGTCACACAGGCCGGCGTGGTGCGACGTGTCGGGTCCCGTCCCGCCACGCCTCCGTCGCGCCGAGCGTGATTACAGATCGGAAGCGCGGCGGGGCGGGACGTAGGCATGATCACGCCCGCAGTGTGAACTCTACCGTGCCAGCCGTCCCGTCACGCCGCGCCCCATCAAGCCACGCCGCCGGCTGTGTGGCTTGAGCTTTAAGTTGAAGCCCGGCAGACCCGCTAAAGTTTGATAAGTTAGCCGGCAGGGCCCCAGCTTCATGCCATAACAATAATATTGTATTGTCATTCGATTTACATGCATGTAAAATTTCAGCCCATTCGGAAACCGGAATTTAACTGGTAAGATTTTTTCTACATAGTTGCAGATGCTACGACTTACAATGTGATTAAGAATTTAACAATCAAATAAAAAAACCGGCCAAGTGCGAGTCGGACTCGCGCACGAAGGGTTCCGTACCAAAAAACGGCAAAAAAATCACGTTTGTTGTATTGGAGCCCCCCTTAAATATTTATTTTATTCTGATTTTAGTATTTATTATTATAGCGGCATCAGAAATACATCATCTGTGAAAATTTCAACTACCTACCTGTTGTCATTATTAATATCGAGCAAAAAACGGCAAAAAAAACACGTTTGTTGTATGGGAGCCCCCCTTAAATATTTATTTTATTCTGTTTTCAGTATTTTTTGTTGTAGCGGCTACAAAAATACATCATCTGTGAAAATTTCAGCTGTCTAACTATCACGGTTCATGAGATACAGCCTGGTGACAGACAGACAGACGTACAGCGGAGGCTTAGTAATAGGGTCCCGTTTTTTACCCTTTGGGTACGGAACCCTAAAAAGTACGGGTTCATTAACACAATCAAATCACAGTAGACTACTGAACTCCCTTCCGATAAAAAAAATATAAAGTACAGAAAAATATAATAACTTACATGATTACTTGTTATTAGTAAACAGAAACACTGGAGAATTTAACAACAGACTGTAATAAAAATAGATTTATTACAACTACGAGTAAAGGTTAGCCAATACGAGTAGACGAAAATTGTGTCCGACGAAATAAAAAAGCATACCCACCCTACATTAGATATTCCTTTGAAAATGTAAAAAAAATTATTACTATCAAAGTATAACACTTACGGAAATCGACGATGTTTTAAATTTTAGGATCAAACTTTTCACAATTTTGGGTGCAGCCTCCACTTGTATACGAGATCTGATTAATTAAATAAATACCAAAATATGGAACACTCACACGAGCATTGAAAAATAAACAAAATGTTTAATTGCTCTTGATCTAGCACGTTTTGTGTCAAGATTTATGTGTCACAAATTTACTTTGAATCCAAATTATAATATACAGTAATAAAATTTCAATATTATTCAGTCAAAGTTAGATATTTTAGGAACACTCACACCACACAGCGTGTGGTGTGAGTGTTCCTAAAAAACCCTTATAAAATGCAAATTAACCATGCTAATGAATTGATTATTTTGTGGATAGTTGACACAAATTCAGCACAATTTTTCCATATATATAGTTTTAACATACGTTTTGTATATTGTATGATACCAAGTATGGCGTTTTCACGAGGCGGGCGGTGTGAGTGTTCTATATAATCGACCATAACTTAGTCTACATAGGTTTCACAAATTTTTCGTTTATACCATCAAGTTTGCACAATTATTTCTTAAAATCTTCGTATGGTTAAATCAATTTCTAGGACAGGAACACTCACACCACACGCACATTGCGCGATCGCCGCTGCGCCGGCCGATCCGAGAGCCCTCTACGGTCTACCATTTCTAGTTTTAAGTTGTTATTTTCTTTTATATACTAGTTGTAAGCAATCCTTTAGTACTTAAGTAGGTTTAGTTTTTACATTATATACGTTCATTTTACACCTTTATGGAGTTTTCATTTCAAGTCAAAACCTCAAGATAGAAGCTAGGAACCCTCAGACAACTTAGCTTAGCTCACATCAATTAATCCAGCTAATCCAGCTAAATATTAATTATCTTAATATAAAAATAGCATTGTGATTTGTTAATGCCTTAAATCTAAAAATGCCAATAAATCACTTGTGTTTTTGAAATCAAGACAACATCAGAGAAACTAATGATTGAAAAATTTATGTACTGATCAGATCACATTCATTCTCTTTGACTTCGTTCATTCGTCTTCTTTAACTTTGTCACGGCACTAAGACTTCTACCATGGTGTTTGGTATCGTTTTGCTATCGCACTCTCTGTCGTTGGCTTTACTAAACAAACTGGGTTTTCTTCGTGATTATATTATAGTTTGTTAATAAAATTATACTTACGTGTGTAAGGAAATCCCGTCCTTATTAAAATTTGAAGTTTCAGATCGCCTTTTGCACAATATCACCGCACAATTCACCATTTTCGCGGAGCTGCGTTCGGCGATATGTAGTCTTTCAAAATGGCGAGTGTTCGCGACCAACTAGTTTTTATAAACTGACACGACCAAATTGGTCATGTACTTTGGTGAAAGGGGGTGCCTGTATATGCCTACTCCCGTTCTGTATGCTCTAAGTAAGGTCTGGAAGAAACTCTATAGAAATGACAGCCTCATTGACCATGAGATGACAGCAAGACCTCCCTTAACTAAAGATTTTAGGTAAGAAGTGTTTGAGTGTTCGGTAATAACTATGTTTTAACTATGTACCTTTACAATACATCTTCAACTGACATTTTTTGCAAATATATTATTTATTGTTGTAAGTTTATTGATATTATATAAATTACTATTAAGATGCATTACCCTGTACCTTGACTAAATGTGGGAGAAAAGTAGGTATGTAGGTACCTATTGTTAACATGGAGAGGAACACTTAACTTTTTTTATTATTAAGATAGAAACTTACCTTCGGTAGTAAGTGAAACACCATACAATTTCTACATTTGCGTTGATCAAACAAGGAAAATGTATTGACGAATTTATATCGCCAACTTCTTCAAACTGAGTTTCGTCAAAAAGCTATACACAAATGCGTTTCTTTAGTAACTTATTTTTGCAGAGTTCAACTAAATCAGGATTTGTTGGGACCAAGACAACTAATGAAACGAGCAACTCAAAGAAAAATAGAATTAAAATAAGTTTTATCTTTGAAATAAAAAATTGCTGACCGAAGAACTGTCATGTCTGTCACAGTCACGCACACACTAACAATACACACACCCACAGATACATCCAATACATGCAAGTCCAAACCACGACGCTAGCGCCAAAACTCTTGGGATGGAACTAAAGCTGTCAGCCCCTGAACTTGACTCGAGTCTAGGGTAGGGAGGATGCAAACGATACATCGATGTTTCTGAAACATCGGTGTTTAAGTAAAAAAACATCGATGTTCACTATAGCAAAACATCGATCTATTGATGTTATTTTAAACGATCGATGTTTTAACATCGCTGTTTTTCCTGAGATCTCTTTGAAATGTTTGGTACTTTTAGCAGAGCCTGACCAGTGACAGGAAAACAACAGAAAGACAGATATTTTTAAAATTCTGTTTCTAAAAAACTTGCTGCAGTTAACGTAAGCTTGTTATTAAACTTTACTTAATAAAAAATAGCTGATGAATAGAATCTACACCTTCCTTATACTAAAGACTTACCTATTCATTAAGTAATATTGTTATTGATAATAGTATACAATTTAACTATTTAAAGCAGGCCATATACGCTAGGTTATGCATGACGGTTTTAACCGAGCTGCAAAACCTTCATGCAAAACCGAGTTCAATAGAGAGCACACACGTAAGGTTACGCATGACAGTTTTTTTATTATTATTATTATTATTATTTATTTCATTCAGACAACAAGATCCATATTTTTGTTAGTAACAATAATTCTTAAAACTATGTTAGTATTCTATAACTAATTTAGACATAGTAGTTTGAGCCATATGCCACATTAAAGGGCAAACATGTTGCCTATTAGCGATGACCTTCAGGATGGTGTTGGTGCTGCCCTTCACTCTGTTTATCAAGGACACCATTTTCTTGCGCAAAACTGTTGAGAAACTGTCCGTGTACGTTTCAGCGAACATGCCAGATGCGCTACAAAAGCGAGGCAACCCCAGCAGCACCCTGAAAGCATTATTGTACTGCACTTTCAGAGCATTGAGCGATTTCTGTGTGTACTTAACCCAAAGACTGCAAGAGTATAGCGACGTGCAGTATGCTTTAAAAAGTGATATTTTGACCGCGTCCGTACTCCGTGCAAATCTTCGGGCCAGCATGTTTGCTCTAATCGACAATGCTCTGCGCTCCCTCTCAATATCAACATTGTCCTTCAGGTTCTCAGTAACCCAGTGCCCGAGATACTTGAATTGCTGTACCTTGTTCAAGACAGCCCCGTTCAATTTAATAGGTGGAAAGACTAATGGGCACCGGGTTCCTGCCTGAAAGACCATATACTCACTCTTCTTGACATTGTAAATCAACCCATGTGAGGCGGCATAGGACTCGCAGACCGCAAGTAGCTCTCGGATCGCTCCAACCGAGGGGGCCAGCAGCACCATGTCGTCGGCGTAGCTTATGTTATTAACACAAACTCCATCCACATAGCACCCGACAGGCATGCCGCTGAGCCTCTCGATTAGCTCGTTTATGTACAGGTTGAATATTAAGGGAGAGCTCAACCCACCCTGTCTAACGCCGCAATCTAGCCTACAAGGATCCGACAGCTCACCCATCCACCTCACATAGTTGACTTGGTTCAGGTACCAATATTTGAGAAGACGAGTAAGTTCCTCCGGTAGCCCCGTCCGAGACAGTTTCTGCCACAATATGTCATATGAGACCATATCAAATGCACGTGACAAGTCGAGAAAACACGCATAGACAGGTGTTCGTCTCTGCGTGTAGTACCCGACAGTATGCTTTAAGCTAAGAATAGCAGTTTCCGTTGACAACCCTTATCGAAAGCCGAACTGAGCGTCATGCAACTGTATGTGCTGATTTAGATGCGAATTAAGCACACTGTCGAGCACCTTCGCTATGATGGTCGCTAGCAAGATTGGCCTGTAATTCGACCTGTCCGACACGTCTCCTGTCTTACTCTTGACGATCGGAACTACCAGAGTCTCTATTAAATCAGGGGGTAGGTACGAGTGACGGATACATAAATTAAATAATAACGCAAGCACACGCGGAAGGTGAAAACCAGCATACCGTAGATGTTCTATGCCGAGCCCATCGTGCCCCGGTGACTTGCCTCTCATCATTTTTCTAATTGCTGTTCTAACATCAGCACCAAGTAAAACAGTCGATACCTTGGCATCCGGTGTCTCAGCATCCAACACTCTACATGGAGCCCCAAGAGGAGATTGTACTGCGAAGTGACTTTTAAATAAGTTCGCGATGTCTTTGGGCTCAGAAAAACCACCCACACTCACAGGAACGCCAGGCTTTGCATTCATTTTATTAGTGCACTTCCAGAAACTCTTGAAATCTCTGCCGGAGTGGTGTTCAGCTATCAGGTCCATTTTTATCTGTTCCTGATGACCTTGACACCACTTCAGCCTTCCCTTAAAAAACTTACGGGTTTCAATCATGTCATTATAAACATGTCCATATCTCGGTTTACCGTACCACAACCATATATAGAATGCAGACTTGGCGCTCCTGTGAGCCTCGACTACATGCCGGTTCCAACCCGCCATAGGCTTTCTACCAATACTCACACGTCCCTCAAAAGTGGCACCTGCGGCATCACTTAAAATATTTACAATTTTCCTATATAAATCATTTATAATACTTTTATGTGAGTCAATACAACAATATGAGTTTCCACAATTTTGTAAGGCACATGGGAAATCTATTTCCCTTAGTCTAAGGTTGCAAATATTTTGATACATACTAATTTGACTAGCTGATCTTTCCCCCCATTTTACTTTGTTTATTTCTGTAGACTTAAAATCACACTTTTGCCTCACTACATCTAAATTACATCTTATTACTAAAGGTAAATGATCCGACCAGTAAACATCATGTTTAACGTAAGCATCGCTAACGCACTGCCACGCGGCCGCAGTTGTAACACAGTGATCCAGCCATCGTCTAGTTCCGTGTGCCTCACTAATGAACGTGAAAGTCTCAGATGATATTCCTAATTTTTCAATGTCAGCACAATACCATTGTTGTTCAGCCGAAAAGGACGTAAGCTCATTATAAAAACGTTCACTAGGATGCGCGTTAAAATCGCCAAGGATAAAAACAGACTCGACATCACTCTCTTCAATTATCGCACTAACTGAACTTAAGCAGTCCGTAAATTCTGATAAATTTTCAACAGAATCAGTGGGCATATAGACACTTACCACTAAAATCGGTCTGTCTTGTGTAGTAAGTCTTATTGCAGATATTCGTGGATTTGTACACTGTATCACTGAAACACACTTAAACACAGCTTTCCGCCACAATAGAGCCACTCCACCATAGGGCCGCCCTTTCAACATGCCGGCGGACGTGTCAACGGCCGATGTACCTGTGCTCCCAAACTCGTCGCTGATTGAGTATAAGAAAGGCAACTCATGCGGAAGTAGCCATGTTTCCTGAAGCGCGATGACGTCAGCAAAACCACATAACTGCCTTATGTCATCTACGGAACGCTTTACGTTCTTGCAATTAAATGTGACAAAACTGGTATCATACATTATGAAGAAGCAGTTTTCTGTTCGTCGTTTTTGTAAGGCAAAAAGTGTCGACATGTTATACCGTCGGGCCAAAGCTCGTTTTTTAGAAACATATCAAGACTCTGCCGCGTAACTATAATTTTGTAAGCATTGTACGGTCTATCTTTTCTCATTTTAATTTTCTGTAATAAAATCTTTTGGTTGGTTTTACTATAAACAAAGTCAACTATATCTGTTTCTCGAGTATCTTTATGTACATTCGAGAGAAACAGTGGAATTTTGATATCAGCAGCTTTAAATTTACAGTCAGGCAGTATTTTTGCCTTGCCTGTTACTCCTTCCATTCTGTTTCTATATCGTTTTCTTTGTACCTCAATCCATTCCTTAGAGTGCGAGTGATTATCTTTCCATTCACCGGGTAATTTCGCTATGTCGGCTAAAGTTTTGTTTACATTAATGTTAGTATTTACGCCGCTCGATCCCGGCGATTTCACCGCCACTGCGCTCGCGTTGATAGGAATGCGCTCCTCACAGCTTGGTTTCGTCACGGGTCGACTGTTCGAAACCGCAGTTGCGGCCTCCACGCGCGCTGTAGCTGCGTTCGCTGATTCGCTCGACTTATCGAGTGCATTTGAGATAACACTATCTGGCGCACACTGCACGGGGGAAAGAGATCGCGAGTTTTTTCTTTGAATACAATTTGGCTTAGGTGTGGCCGCGCAGTTTGGCGCGATATCTACGTTCGCATTGTCGTCGGTTGCTGTAGATAAATTCAAAAACCGGACTACTGTCAAATAAACCACCACCTCTTTTTTTCTTGTTCACGTTACGATCGATGTTTACTAAGGATGCATGTTTTAGATTTTCCATCTCGGATTTAACCCACTCAATTTCGGCGTAAGTATTCTTGATTTGTTTTACCTCCGATTGTAAAAGAATTATGTCTTTTAACAACCGGGTGACATCTACGTGATCGAAAGTGACCGGTGGTAACTTGTGTAGTTCCTTAGCCACAAAAATTGGGGTTTGGTCAGGATCTATGTTCTTGAGCGTGGTAATTATATCTTCTACGCATTTTTGCTCCTTGTTTTTGCGTCTAGAGATCTGCTTTTGTGTTGTAGAAATCGTGCCAAACAGTAGCTGTTTTGCACTCTCAATTTCCGCGGTAGAAAAGGCACTCACACATAGTCTAACAATACTTTCTTCGTCCATTACACTTATTTTGTTTTGGATAAAACACAACAACTCGCTTATAACTATATTGCATTGCGAACACTTCAACAGATTTGAATCCATTTTACTTTCTACATACGAACGTTACCGCGTTCGAACGAAGACTTAACCGAGCTGCAAAACCTTCATGCAAGCCGCTCATGCACGCCGCTCGGTTATGCCTGTGGTCAAAACCGTCATGCATAACCTAGCGTGTGTGGTGTGGTTGGCATTGGAGCAATTAAAAAAGAACTGTACCCCCACCCCCGGTATTTGCCCAGTCAATCAGATTTCTTCACTTATATTTTTGGGATGAATGACTTATAGCAAAATTAATTCATTTAGATGAAATAAGCATATTATTAAATATACAGGGTGTCCCAAAACTTTGCCACACGAAGGGAAAGTACCTTAAATATTGAAGGTAGGAAATTTTACTGAAAGAAGACTTCATTTTGTTTTTAAAAATATATGGAACTGCATTCAAAGATTTTTTTTTAATTGATTGACTGGTTCGATACGAATTGATGCAATCCGTAATTATTAAATTTTAAATGTTAAATTTCATGGCCTTCCATTTGTTTAAGATGCAGTGTCACTTAAGAAAAAGTAATCCTTATAAGTAACCCTTTCGATTGGTGTTGTAAAAATAAATACAAAAATGTTTTCGTTTTTGGTGGGTTCGATTCCTGGTTAAGGCAGGCGATTTTCCAAAAATCATTGAATGCAGTTCCATATATTTTTATAAACAAAATGAAGTCTTCTTTCAGTAAAATTACCCATCTTCAATATTTAAGGCTTTAAAACCATCATGCAAAACCTTCATGCAAAACCTTCATGCAAAACCTTCATGCAAAACCGTCATGCATAACGCTAGGTTATGCATGATGGTTTTGACCTTACAGGCATAACCATCATGCATAACCTAGCGTATATGGCCGGCTTTATAGATCATTTAAATAAAAAAAATTTCGATGTTTCGATACATCGATGTTTTTTGGGCGATGTTTTTTGAACATCAATGTTTATTCTGAAACGTCAATGTATCGATACATCGATTAGGGAATGATAGCGTTATTTTTAAATGTAACGTTATTTCTTACTTTTTTACCGTTAAATTTAACATTAACGTTATGTCAATAAATAACGTTACTTTAGGTAACGTTACATAGAAATTAACGTTATTTCAGTAAATAACATTAATTTTAAAGTTATTTTAACGAAATTAACGTTATTTCAGTAAATAACTTTAATTTTAACGTTATTTCTGACTTTTTGTTACCGTTACTTTTAAATTAACGTTATTTCAATTAATTTACGATAAAATGTTTTAACGGTATTTTTATCGGTTTTTTTGTATAATTTTTTTAACGGTATTTCAATCCCTGACATCGATATTCTTGCTTTCGATATTTACATCCCTAGTCGAGTCTCGTTTTCGGTTGTCGTCGTCTCATCTTGCTCGTCCTCTCTCCATCTCCTGTCTGTTCTGTCAATGTCAATTCATTTTTGACATTGGGTGCATTCCAGTAAACCAATCGCTAAGTCATTGGTCAATATAATTAAGCGATCGTTCACACGAGCCATTTTTTTCAACGCGCGATGTTTTTACCGCGCCGACGACGTTCCACGGGAAAAGGTACCTTATGGCTAGACCATAGTACGTACTTCTGTTGCATATTGTTAAATTAATCGCATTATACGTGACGTAAAAAAACGGGGAGCAGCTAGCAAGCGATTTTAATTTTTAATCCCCGACACGCAGCGGAAAGGTGAGCATGCGAATCTCCGTGCCACTGAATAATTCCATTCTAAAACTACCTAGAAGTAATGTACCGATGATATACGTTCTTATTTCAGATATCAAATCGATTGTACCGGCTTCCCGGCAGAATGATTGACAAAAGCATGTGGCACGGAGATTCGCATGGTTTGAGGTTATGTTTTTTGTTAAATCGTCGAATTCCAGATCAATCGGAGCCTGTACCGCTGGGTTGATGTATTTGTAGCCGTTACATATTCATTGTAACAGCTACAAACACATTTGTTGCTCATGTAACGCAACAGGGACAAAGATATCGCGATCTAAAGTTTTAAAAGCATGCGACTCTCCGGCCCACACACTTAAGTCTAAAATATTGATGAAAATTGCATTAAGATTAAAAATAAGCAGGTTTTTGTAATCGTTTGATCACGATAAACGACCCGAAAACATATTTTCAGAATATCTTTACTCGTTTTAGAGAAATTTGCAAATTTATTTACTATGAACAATCACAGTGTAGGGTTACCATATCGTCGGTCGGTCAGAATCATTAGGCTGTTTCTAGAAAATAGACCGATCGGAATACGTTATTTTGAGGGTATAACCTTCAAGAATTCTAAAGTTTATGAATTCTTGCCTGTCGATACATTGGCATATAATTAGTTTATTTTTGCGTTTTGTGTCACATCTAGCCGATGCATCTTGAGAAATTCGATTATTTGTGGTGGTTATAAATAATTGGACTCTAAGGCGATTCTCCCACTGCCAACGCGCGCCGTCGTCGCGGGGCGCGGTTTGGCGTTTCACGCGCGCGGTGACGGCGCAGCGCAACGCCTGTTCGGGCGGTTTTCTCCGCGCCCCCGCGCCATTCGGCGTCTGACGCGTCCCCGCCGCTTGTTTTTTAGAGGCATTAAATTTTGAAGTTGTTTTGTTTTAATTTCCAGGTTTTTAGGGTTCCGTACCTCAAAAGGAAAAAAAACTGAACACATATAAAATCACTCATGAGATTAAAACGTCCAGACAAATAATTTAGATTTGCCATCTCGATATTAATGACGGAATTTTAATAACATACGAGTAGGTAGGTACGGTCAACGGCACGCTGGGCTTCCACGACAGCGTAATGATATTCAATCAAATAAATAACAGATTTTTTACAGTTTTGTATAACCTCATGTGCTGCATAATGTACCTACCAAATGGCACTAAAATGGGCGTATATCCAAGCCACGAAACATTTGAAAACCAGAGGAAATCCCGCCATCGTAACGAAACGATCATCGAAAACCAGCCGCGGGGCGCGTCTCAGTGTGTTGTACCCCGCGGTAACGCGCCTGCTGGCGCAAACTGCTCGCGGATCGCCGGCGGCACGCGGCGGTGCGTGCTCACGCGCCGTGGCGCGCCTTGGTGTGTTGGACGAGGCGGTTTTCTGTACAAATTAATGTACTTGCATACAACGTAAAAGACGCGCGTGGGTGCGCCGCGACCGCGCGCGTCGCCAGTGTGAGAACCGTCTAAACTGTCAAAATTGTTTTAAAGTAAAAAGAAACAATAGTATTGTATTTAAGATAGCCTGCGTAGTGTACAAACCTAATTTGTGTCATTTTCGTCCATGGAAACAGACGTGGGACCCGTACATTAATAACACCGTCAAAAAAATATTACAATTTGAAAAACAAGTACCATATACCTCAGATCACTTAAAAATCCCTATGAAATAAATTTGTGCCAAATTAAGGCATGGACTTTTAATATTTTCAATTTTTTTGTTTGTCCGAGCCATTGATGCTTATAAAAAATATTAGTATTATTAGAGTTTACATATTTAATATCTTAAATACATGAGTGATGGACAGAATGAATTTGTGTCATTTTCATGCATGGATAATACCTAGGTAGGTAGGTATTCAAAAAGTTTGCGGTCGAAGCGAGTAGGCGCGGGCGCGTGGCGAGGGACGACGAAGCTCGTCCGTTTCGGTTGGATACTTAGTACGTACATACCTATAAGTCTCACGTCACGATACGAACGAACACGCACCTTTCGTTTGGTTAAGTAGGTACTCTATAGAATTACATCTCCTGTTTTAGAAATTCATACAGTAGCACTACCATGAGTTTACAAAAACCATTCTCGATATCGACCGCGTTAGCAATTTGTATGGGAAATTGAAGCAGAGCCTCTAGCGGATACGCGAAGAACTAAAATCTATAGTAAATGTGCTCACCATCCACGATTTTACTATCCTCGCTAATGTGAACTCAATACGGGGTAAATGTCCCATATTTCGGCATGTTAAGACTTAGGATATTCATTCTAAATGTATGGGGCAGATGGCGAAATTAATAGTTAAGTTTTAATGTAGCTATGTTATACCTTTAAGTGAGTACATTATAAAAATAACTCTCCCCCTCTCCCCTCTACCACGTCACCCCTCCCCCCTAGAAATGTGACCCGTTTTACAGATTTTCTAAATTTTCAGGAAAACCATACAAGCTAGGACAAAATGGTCAATAATTCAATTATTTACTGATAAATTACCTACAAATAAGTATAATTATTCATTTTGATACAAGTTATAGTTTCCAAGCTATGGTGTGTCAAAGTTTATGGTAGTGACTGTACACGACAAAAATAATAAAAATCCGGCTATTGCTTAACCAGAGGTTTCCTTCACCAGGATTGATCTTTGTGTTCCTAAGATGGGTTTACGAAGTGGAGCCACCTGGATTTTTCATGTAGGTGGGGGGGAGGGGAGAGTTCAGCCTTCATGAAGTCTGATGTTAATAACTGCCTAAGTATAGTACTAAGCCAAGTTTGGTATCATTTTCGGAAAAATTAATAACGTAGAATTAATTTTTGATTTAAAAAATGCCATCTTAGGTTAGGTCTATGTTTACGTGATCGAGTATTGTGCCCCGATTTATGAAATTGTGACATTTGCCTCTACTTTCGCTGATATAAAAGGTACGCGGATGGGCTATATATCAAATTGTACGTCTGCCAGAGAGCTTCAAAGTGGAATTTGAATTCCTAAAATAGGTCAGTAACTTTTTGAGATTTTCCAAAATTTTCGAAAATTGCAAATTCTTTTCGCCGACTTGGATCGAGAATTCCCCAATATAGTTTTATTATTACCCACAAAAAAATCCGCGCGGCTATACAGGGTATCCCAAAACTTTGCCACACGGAGGGAAAGTACGTAATATTGAAGATGGGAAATTTTACTGAAAGAAGACTTCATTTTATTTTTAAAAATAATTGGAACTGCATTCAAAGATTTTTGGAAAATCACCTGCCTTAACCAGGAATCGAACCCAACAAAAACTTTTTTTTTTAATTTATTTTAACGATACAAATCAAAAGGGTTACTCATAAGGATTCTTTTTTCTTAAGTGAGACAGCATCTTAAACAAAAGGAAGACCATGAAATTTAACATTTAAATTATCATTATTACAAATTTGTATTAATTTGTATCGAAACGTAAACGATTTTAAAAAATCTTTGAATGCAGTTCGGTTTCTTTTTAAAAACAAAATGGCAAGATGGCACTGTTAGATTAATCGTGCTATTGAGTTGTATTGTTAGAAGTATAAGGCATGAGACAATTTTGTTAAAATTAATTATTCCAATACACCTGTCGTGTACGAAGACCCTTACTCGAGGGTTGTTCAAAGTTTCTTTCAATAAATTTTCCTATCTTACATATTTAAGGTACTTTCCCTCTATGTGGCAAAGTTTTGGGACACCCTGTATATCTAATTTTGATAGTGTAGTCGCAATGACCACTTTTTGTTCAAATTAATCAATCAAAACTGGAGTAGAATCGAAAAATGATTACATATTTTGTTTCATGATATTAATCCTTATCCAACTATATAATTTAATGATCAAGGTTGATTATTTACATGTCAATTCTTATTTAAATTATTCTAATCGGACCTTTCGTTTGGAAGTTACTACGGGCATACGGGATCAGTTGTACTATTTAACTATTTAAAATCTTATTTTGACTTTCTGTGAGCTTAAGAAGTAGGTACAATACGAGCGCTAATCTTATGGTGGTGACAAGGAATACACGCCATAAAGCTGTCTGTGCCGACGACTGAGAGTTTTGAACGTCGCATTGCCCTCAGTCACGGTAACGGATAGATACCGTAACCGTGTCTCAGTTCAGTTACCAAAATGTTGGTACTTCATTTTTAGACAGTTTATGTGGTTAATAATTAATTAATGATTAAACGAACTTACCTGTAAGTGAAGTTCTATCGTAATTATACGAAGGATTCTTCCGAAGATATTAGTACTATTAACACATGTAGTATCGCTTGCATGTGTTAATAGTACTAATATTGAGGAAGAATCATGAAGTATAATTAATAATTTGAGACAGAAAAAAAAACTAAACGAAATAACGTACTAACCCGAAATATTGGTCGTTTACCTTAGTTGGTGAATTTTGCAATTATAATCCGACTAAGTAAAAAAACACTAGTTAGTGCGTGTATACCGAATGTAAGTGAATTTTGAATTTAAGTTGGTTACTATCTTTTTACTTTCCTCTATGGTTACTATTTATGTCAAATCGAAGATGTCAAATGTAATTTTCACGTTTTAATAATTATTTATTTTGTGTTTTCTTTGCGTATTTTGTTGTGCAATAGCTAGCTTGTTAAGATTGATAAGAATAAAATTAGAAGCAGTCGATTAGAGGAGTTTATGGAAAGGTGAAATAAAAGGTTGGTACTTGATACAAATCCTTGGACGATTCGTCCAAGTACAAATCATTAGAAAACTCAGATAAACCTAAATCCAACCAGGAAAATACATTTATGAAATTTTTATAAAACTTACGCTGTTTTAGTTTAAGCTTCTCTTAATAATTGTTTCTTAATATTTATGATTAGCTATCCATGACCTTGATTTGTTTTTACTATTGGCTATAGATGCATTTATTTCAATTTTTTAAAGACGACCTGCCCCCGTGCTCCAATTGCCAACCTTACTTTTAAAGCTTAAAATATGAGCAATAGACGATTAAATAACGTGTCGCAAGCTTATGTAAATCTCAGACTTTGATATTGTGTGACAAGCTTACGGCACGTAATAACGTAGCGTTCAAACGCATAGAATGTTGGCCATTTGAGTAGGGGGGGACAGAGCGTGATTACGATAATAGCCTAGGTCTTATTTCAACACGGTAGAGCTTAATGAGAACCCCGCAACTTATACAACTTATGGTTTACTTATTTCATTACAGATAATGTGTGTATCATCCAACAATCGACAAAATATCCAATTTTCCTTCCAAATTAATAAAAACATACAAATTGGACGAAATACAACCTGGCAGAGCGACATGCGGCAGATAACTACGTTTTTTATGCCTTATTCAAATATGATATTAAATAAACAAATAAGGCCCAAAATGATACAAATCTATGAGTTGAAGTGAGATCTTTTTTTTAGAATATATTATAACATGAATCTTTACTTTGTTATAATAAATATTCAAATTTATTGATAAGATGTTTTTATTTAATATGGTTTCTTAACCTCAATTTAACATAAAGAAGTTATAGGCCTTAATTTAATAAGTGTAATCGATTTATTACGGCCAAAGTCAAGTTTTCGGAAAATTACATTTACTTAGAACTGTTTTCTTATATTCCTACTGTTAAATAATAAATTAAATAATATTTAAAGACTTAAAAGTAAATAGGCCTTATTTGTATCAAGTACTTATTACCTTGATACGGACGGAATTAACATATTTGCAACTAAGTAGATTATTATTTAGATTTAACACAATATTTTCTAATTTTGTAATATGCTTGATAGGAAAGTAGGTACTTAATTAAACTTTTGTATATTAGTTTCAAAGTGGAGGAATGCATTACGTTACGGCGTATTTGAATGGTGACCTTAGTAAGCCCACTGAATGGAGGGCCCACCTAGAAGGGCCACTATTCAGCGTTGGGCACAACCTGACCCACCCCCTGACTAGAGGATTTCTAACGCGGGTTTTCATATTTATCGGTTTATAATTTGCCCTTGATTTCGTCGCATTATGCAGCTGTGGCGCACATATTTTATGCTAAATAAGCCCTGACAGACATTATTTAGACTATTTTAGACACAAAAAATACTAAATTAAATTAAAATAGAAGTATTCACGCCAATGACTATGTTGTACCGCGGTTTGATTACATTCTCTTTTGTTGTACCTATTTTTTACATTCCTCTATGCCATAGAGGATAGTAAAAGGTATACTCATTGATCTCACGCGTCAAAACGCAAGTGAGTAACTTTACTACTATCGTTACGGTATTTCTCGATACCATCTGTCAATTAGTAACTCATGGTACCGAATTGCTATGAAAAAGGCCAAAACGTTACTCGATGCTCGCTAGCGAGTATAGTAAACTATTGTAGTTTACTATACCAACTCATGGTAGAGCTACAGATGTACTATGGACAACAACGTCACTTAACCACAACTCTTAAGGTTAAAATCGGTTGCACGCCGCGCCGCCGCCGTCATAACATAATATATTTAGTTCGTGCAGGGGGATACATGCGCACACAATTTTTTTGCTAACTTTTTAAGCGAAGCTGTTGCCCATAGTACATACATATCTGTTCTGTTTCCATTCTAAAACAACCTAGAAGTAATGTACCGACGATATACATTCTTATTTCAGATATCAAATCGATTGTACCGGCTTCCCGGCAGAATGATTGACAAAAACATGTGGGCCGGAGAGTCGCATGCTTTGAGGTTATGTTTTTTGTTAAATCGTCGAATTCCAGATCAATCGGAGCCTGTAGCGGTGGGTTGATGTATTTGTAGCCGTTACATATTTAAGCATGTTCCAGACGGATTAAATCACGCCTCCCAACAGAGGTGACCTTGCTTGATTTAATCCATCTAGACGGCAGATTTAATCCAAATTTCTCCAACCAATCCAAATGACCTTCAACGTCCTTGGTGGAAGGGCGCGAGTTCCAACACAGGCACGGTAATGATATTTATCAGTACTCCAACTTCATATACTGCCCGGCATTTTATTGGCAAGATAAAAACGAGACAAAAGATGTGCAGCGCCACAAATTTTAGTGTTTGTGGCTATTCGCATCTTTTGTCTCATCTTTCTCTTGCCAATTTATATGCAAGTGTCATCTGTACAAATAGTCGAAAAGCGAGTCGTACCTACGCGCCTCGGCCCTCGAGTTCAGTCTGCAGTCTGCACTCGGTACACAAACAGTCGCGAATGCGCCGCAGTGATGAACGAAAGATGTACGAGGTAATAAATATAATAGAAAAAATACTATAAAATATCGACTCAGCCCTCGCAGTTCAGACGGGCTCAAATGGCTCGGCTGCTACGGGTTACGGGTGAGTCAATTTTTTCTAGTATTTTTAGGGTTCCGTAGCCTAAATGGCAAAAAACGGAACCCTTATAGATTCGTCATGTCTGTCTGTCTATTGTCCTTCTGTCACAGCCATTTTATTCCAAAAGTATTAATATTACACAATTGAACCTTGGTTGGTAGATGTATTCTGTTAACCGCTTAACGATTTTAACACAAAAATAACAAAAATAAAGATTAAGGGGGGGCTCTCCATACATGGAACTGCAACTGCGAACGTGTGAGGTGTCAATAGATAGGTCTTTAAAATTGACATTGAGGTTTTTAAGACATTTTTTTCTCAAAGTCTAAGGTTTGAAAGATATTCTCCTCCAAAGTGGTAAAATGTTTATCCTCCTCCCCCCCTTTAACTTTTGAAATAAGAAAGTGAAAAATCTAAAAAACATATATGCTGCATGTAGGTCTTAATAATTACTTTCAATAAAAATTGGTTTAAATGAGATATAGTAATTAGTTTTTCAGATATAGCACATTTTCCATAACCGCAAATATAACTTTGTCATTCATAACAACACTGAAAAACAAAGTTATTTTTGCAGACGAAAAATTATAATGGTATTAAATATGGTGTGGTATAAGGTATCTACGGAACCGTACGGCGTGTTGCCCAAAACGCACTTGGCCGGGTTTTTTTCTATTATATTTATTACCTTAATATAGAAATAACATTCTGAATGCCAAAAGTCTAAAAATTCAATAGGTACTATTGATTGAAATATAAGTTCTTACTATTGCAAATTGCAGATTGTGCTGTTTTTATTATAAATATAATTAACCAATAATCCAGAGATACCTTACATTTTTAAATACCTGGAAAGTCCGAAAGCTAAGATTAAGTATACTTAAAATATTATATAATACGTAGGTATTGTACTAAGGATTATTAAATAATTTGTTTCTCCCATCAATAATGTATTTTTTTTTTTATTTTTATTTTACCATTAGTTTTGTTAATCTAGTTATATTATTGCCTTAAAATTAATTGATTGAACCAGCGCGGGTTTATTTAGGTAATTATTTCAAGGACAGGGCCGAGTTACAGTACTGATAGATATCTTTACCGTGGAATGGGAAAGAGTGTCGGCGCTAGGGTTGCCAACATGTCTAAGGCGAAATACAGTATTTTTCAAATAAGGCTAAAAAAATTAGTACACTTTAAAATAATATAGTAGTTTATGGAAAAGGCAAAAATTAGGCAAATATATTATTATATTTTACTTTTTATAAAAACTATATTTTTTGAACTTTTTGCATTTTTGAACAATGTTTTGGTCAAAATCATAAACCATAAATAAAACAATCATGAATCAAAATAAAAGTCTCATATTATTTTCTACCATCAATATTAATTAAATATAAGTAAATTAAAAACTCGTTTTTAACTTACTTACGATTGTATCAGTATTACTGATTAAGTTAAGACATGAAAGAAATTCGTCCATGGTTAAGATTAAGATATATTTCGTCCATGGATTAAGATTTAATTAAGTTGTCAATTTTATATTGACAAGTTTGGAACGCAATAAGACAGATAGATACGTTCAGAATTCAGATACAATACACTATACACATAGTATTTGTTATATGGTGTGACTATACACTACACGCTATAGAATCAGTCAAAATTCACGATCACAAATTAAAAAAAAAGAAACATTTGTTTCTTAGCGATCGATGTTGAAAATATAGTATTTTTGCGTACTATATATTTCTTCAATAGTATATAGCACGCAGACCCGAAACATAGTATAATACGACATATTATTATAGTATGGTTGGCAGCCCTAGTTGGCGGCGCTTGGATGTAAACTCGTGTAGCCGCAACACAATCCACGGATGGAAACCACGCCCCCATCAAGCTTCCACCAAGGTGACCTTGGTAGGGAGGCGTGATTAAATCCGTCTGGAACGTGCTTTATTGTAACAGCTACAAACACATTCGTTGCTCATGTAACGCAATAGCGACCTAAAGTTTTAAAAGCATGCGACTCTCCGGCCCACACGCTTAAGTCTAAAATATTGGTGAAAATTGTATTATGATTAAAAATAAGCAGGTTTTCGTAACCGTATATAATAGGTCTTTACCTATGAAATTGCCGATTTGTATGGAGAATTTTCAAGAAGTTGCATTTTTCATACTAGCATTTTCTTTGTTCATTTAACAACCGTTAACACTCTTGTAACAAAACTTTTATGTACTAATGTTTGAACACTATGCTAACCTATTCCATTTACGATAGGCGAAAAAAATAAGTTTTGGCTAAGTTACAACCCCTCCGGTCACCCTTTTTTGGCTCACAAAAAGAGTAACTTTCAAGATCTTTTTTTAATGCTATGAAAGCTTAAAAAAAGGACTTTATTTTTACTGATAGTTGACTATCATGGTCATTTTCTCTGTATGTGACAAAATATCGGCAAGTTCATAAGTAAAGACCTAATATTTATAGATATATACTGCGAACGATTTTATCCTAGCTTTCCGATGACCTAGAGACTTGAAACTTTGAAAATAGGTCAGAACTGGAAGGCAATGCAATATTATGGTGTCATTGAGCTGATCTGATGATGAAGCCGGAAAAAGCCCACAGGAATTCTATGATAAAACCTACAACCCCATCGTGTTTGGGCTCGTTAGAATAGGCATGACGAATTTTTATTTTATTTTATGTTACATAAATTACCTCTCAAAAAAAGAAACATTGGTAAAATAATTATTTCGCTAGCGTGAAAACTGCCCGAGATATCACAGTTTAAAATGCACACAAATTGGACTCACCCGAAAACGCTCCATACTAACGGCTACCCTAGTTATGACGTCACGCCTAGGTGTTTGTATGCAACGCGTAGGAAAGTTTGGCAGCTATATTAAATATTGTGTTTATCAAAATTGTTTCTTATACAAATTTGCTATAAATTTTATGGATTAATTAAATGTATTATTTATTTTAATATATTTTAAACTTTTTAAATGGACTTGTCCGCCCAACTTTGAAGGGTAATAAAACAAATAATACGCAATATATAAAACCAAGAGGTATACAAGCTACTCTAAAAGTTCAATATGTTTACGGTTTTTATTAGTATTTTGTTATTTTATTCAGTAGTCGTCATCCCTATTGTTTTGACGAGTACTCTAATGGGAGACGAAGTCCAGGGTCTGATGATGAAGCTGACAGACAGAGTATGTTCATTACTTTTAGTCGGAGGATTTATGTAAAAATATTAACCAAACTGTTTTTCAATTAGGGTTTTTCAAAATGACAAAAAACTGTATGCTCGATAGATAAGATGGCGTTGATAAAAATGTATGTGTCAATGTGATTTTTTTACTCAGCTTCGAAGAGTACTCAGGTAGGCAGGCAAATCGGATGTTACCCTAAAATGTTTCTCTTTGGCCAGATGTCAGCCAGCGAACGCTTATTTGCCTCTTTGGTACAGGCCGTTTATTTTTAAAAGCCAATTTTTACACTTCTCTTTCCATCAACGCCATCTAGAGGCAAATAGTTACTATTTTTTTAAAATGTCACTTTGTAAAGCCTTCATTAAGAATAATTGTCCTAAGTCGTGGGCTTTTAAAAAAAATGCTTTTTTGACAGTTGCCTTTCTCATCGAATGTGTTTTTTAATCAATATATTTGTACATGTATCATAGATTCACGTGGACTACATTACCACAGAATAACTATGATACTAGCTAATAAATTGTTCGATTTTGGTAGATTATTTTTTGATGTTATTCTAAAATACCCCAGGTGTCCAAGAATGTCACAGCTCAAGGGTGGACACAATGTAACAGTGTTTCCACTACTACTACCTAATATTTGTGATTTTCAGACTCATTAATCTTTTAGTATGTAGAATTTTACCTGAGACATTAATGCCTATTATAAGTAATTGTTGATTTTAAATCGTTATTGCCTATAAAAGGTACATAACTACGATTTAAAAAAAATTAGACTCATTTATCTTTAAGTCACACACAAATCATTGTACCTGAGATAAACCTATAGGTACTTTTAAAGTCTGAATAATTATGCAAAACCTTGAGAAAACCTTTATCGGTTGGAATTCAACAGATTTTGTCATTTACTTGTTCCACTAAATATGAAAATGTCAAAATTAATAACAGTGTTTCATTGTTGGACAGAGGATGTTTCATTGTGTACACCTAGGTGGACACAATGAAACAATTCCCATTTTCTTTTAAAAGTCTTCTTATTGGTTTATGTATCTATTTATTAATGAAACTATAACTGCCATTTTATACCTAATTAAGTAGATTCCGTTCCTCTAAAAACGGAATTCATATCTTTAAAAATGAGAGAAATATGAGACTCAGAGCTTTTGGTGTTGCATTGTTCCACACTGCTCTACGTTTGTATGTATGTGAGTTTTTGTATTGTTACTTGGGACAAGTTTCAATGGTTGTAAAGTAATTTATGCTTACTACATAAGTCAAAACTTGAAAAATTAAAGTACGTAGCAGCGGTGCTCGAAGTACGCAGCAAACAGCGGTGCCCCGGCTCCCACCCCCCCACCCCCCCCCCCATTTTCTTTTGTGACTTTTACAGGGTGTTGAAAAGAAAAAAATAAAAAGCTGAAAATTCCATTGATGAATTTAGCACAAAACATTATGTACAACAGATACTATTGATCTAAAACATTTAACACTTATTTAACCAATTGTAATATTCTTTTGGAGTTACTAAGGTAACGCTTTAGGTAATAGTCAAATAACAGTATTCCCGTGGACAAAGATGACACAAAAAGCTCAAGTAAGTACATCGGTTACAACTTCATAATCATCATGAAAGTAAAATTTTCAACTTTAATTTTCTTTTCGTCCGATAGCGTTAAAAAAGACAAAAACCTAAATTTTTACTTATGCATCAAACCAAAATGACACAATTTCATGTATTAGGCTAAGTGAATGGTGCAGAAACTATATACGAAAAAAACAAACTTTAATATTTTTAAAAGCTAAAAACTTATCCCGATCGGTCTAAAATGCAAGTTGAAGTGTTTTTAGATACCTATTTTGAAAGACTAATACTTCAAAAAACGAAGGAAGTTCTCAGTTCGGTTGCATTCAACCGAGACCTAAATTAATGGGTGACTGATACTGATGATGATGGGTGACTGGTACTGAGTGGGCAATTATTATACCAATTATGACGTTCACATTTTTAACACGTTTTTATAAGGTTACCTACTTTCTCATTTGTTTGTTTGTATTTTGTCATCTCGATTAGGATAAAAGTCACCTTTTTACGTCCCCTAAAAAATATTGCAATATTGCATAGTCAGTAACAGTATGATAGTAGGTACGATACGTACGAGTATGTAGGCAAATCAACCCTCAACATTATGTAGTTCAACTTGAATTTTATTAGAAACAGCCTAATGATTCCTACGGACCGACGATATGGTCACCCTACACACTGATTATTCATAATAAATCATAGTAAATAAATTTACTTATTTCTCTAAAACGAATGAAGATATAGTGAAAATATGTTTTCGGGCCGTTTATCGTGATCAAACGGTTACGTAAACTTGCTTATTTTTAATCTTAATACAATTTTCACCAGTATTTTAGACTTAAGCGTGTGGGCCGGAGAGTCGCATGCTTTTAAAACTTTAGATCGCCATATCTTTGTCCCTGTTGCGTTACATGAGCAACAAATGTGTTTGTAGCTGTTACAATGAATATGTAACGGCTACAAATACATCAACCCAGCGGTACAGGCTCCGATTGATCTGGAATTCGACGATTTAACAAAAAACATAACCTCAAACCATGCGAATCTCCGTGCCACATGCTTTTGTCAATCATTCTGCCGGGAAGCCGGTACAATCGATTTGATATCTGAAATAAGAACGTATATCATCGGTACATTACTTCTAGGTAGTTTTAGAATGGAATTATTCAGTGGCACGGAGATTCGCATGCTCACGCGGAAAGAGGTGTGGTATAAGTTTGAAGCATAGACATAGAAAAATTTTCATGGTTTGAAGCCTATGTCTGTCTGTCAGTCTGTACGTATATTCGTAGTGCCTAAAGGGATCAAGCGATTTCAAAGCGGTTTTTTAATTAAAAGTTAATTAATCGAGATGGTTCTTATTTTTATTTTATTTTTATTTAACCATTTATTTCAGGCATCAATGGCCCATACAACAAATACCTTATAGACTAACATACATACATAATAAAAACAATCTTATAAATTACACTTTATCACGTATTGGCGGTGACGTGTTGCGCAACGTAGTGTCCGGTAACCGGCCGCGGAATCGACGGAACAAGACACCTTTCGGCCAAAAATCTTCATTCATGAAGGTCTTCAGATGTTCGGTTGGTGCCCTCACCACAAATGAGTTGAAGTTCACATTGTGGCGAGCTTCCAACCGTTGGACCCTCGGAGTATATTTGGACTTGATACGGATGTACTCCACGAGATCTTCTGGTTTAGTGGAGTAATGCAGGCGGGACACGTACACCAGCGTCGTCGGAATAGCCGGGCGCAGCAGGTGATTGTGTCCAGTCGGGGCGGTGCCACATAGGTTACGGCGGGCGGGTTTCTTCTTCTTCTCCACCTTTTTAAAACCGTCCTCGTCACACCCATCATCCTGTCTCCGTGGTTCTGAATCCTTAGTGACAGGGCCGAACAGAACATTTTCTCCCTCCTTTGTATTGTAGGCCGCTTGAGTTGTGATGTAGCGGGTCGATTCGTAGCGGTGACCGCAGAATATGCACGTTGAGGGGTTGACGTACATAAGCGTGACGTATCCGCCGGGGCGGAGGAGCGGGCGGCGGGGCGCGGTGCATCGCGCATTGTGGCGGCAGCGATCGGTGACGCATCCGTATGCGCCGACTCGAAACTGCCGATGGATGCATTTTGCGCCCCGCGACGAGTGTTCACGTTGTTGGAGGCATCGGGTGACCTACTTGCCGCAGCGGTGTTGCTTAACAACACGACTTGGGCTCGCAACTCACTTATGGTGTTATCTGATGCCTCTAATTTAGCCCCCCCGGAGCAGCCTTAGTGCCCCCCCGTAGAAAAATGAGTTGTGTGTAGGTAGACGGGCAAACTAGTGTAGTGATCGACGGATGAGCTCCCCCGAACCTCTTTATTGCCCCCCCGGAGAATTTTGACTGAAAGAAACACTGCACATAACTTCGGCCAAGCTTGTTTTCAGGGAGGTGATGTCCTTCAACAACCTGGTGACGTCGACGTGGTCGAATGTGACGGGGGGCAGCTTGTGCAGCTCCTTAGCCACGAATAACGGCACGTCGTCTGGGTCCGTCCCCTTTAAACAGGTGATGATGACTCGCCATCTTGGTTTCTAACTAACGACAACAGCACCGTATTTTTTACTCTTAAAAATAGTAATCTATGTCTATTCAAATCGAAAAAGTAAACATCTAAAAAAGCAAGACCTAAATGACAAGTACAAATGTTATCTTCCAAAAATATTGTGCAATAAGGGAAAAAACAGTGATACAAAAGTGTAAACAAAACAGGGATTCAGTCGAAAAATCTTAATGAATCGTCACTAAATACTATTAAAAAAAACCGATACGCGGACTTAGTGCAGCATTTATTGTAATAAAAGTGGAAAATACAGTGTTATATTACAATTACGCATAATTTATTTTGTTGTGAAGGTGGATGAACAAACTTTGCTTGTATCATACTCACACTGTGCAAAACATTATCCATTTGCAAGAATATGAACTATTATTTGGCCGCTTTCTGTAACGGAAACGTAGCTGATCGGTAAGAAGACGTAGGCTCAAGCCGCGAATCCACGGTTCGGACCTCGCATCGGTGGTTTACTTTTTGGGCTTTGTATTTTTTCTTCATACATCATAACAACAAACTGGACGATTGAGAATATAATAGGAAGTTATATACTTTTGGTATCTGATCGAAGTTATATACCTACAAGAATACATAGAAGAATAAATACCTACAAGAATACATAGAAGAATATATACCCACAAGAAATACATAGAAGAATAAATACCAACAAGAATAGATTTAAAACTTAATTTTAATTGTTTTAGTTAATGTATTGACATCTGAACCTCTTTTGAGGTCAGGCTTAGTTTTTGGAACTTTCTGTGATCTAGAATAATTGTTATCATTACAAATTTATTTTGATTTTATTTTATTATTTTTAAATTTAATTTTTCTACACAGAAAACTTTTATTGAACTCTAAATTAGTTTTAAGGACTTCTGTGCCTCTTTTAAGGTCAGATTGTAGTTTGTAGGACATTTATGGAATTTAATTTCAAACTAAGTGATACTCAATAAAAAAAATACAATTTAATCTTAATTGACACCTGTACTTTTAGTAAGTACTTAGTAAGTACTTTTACTTAGTAAGTACTGTACTTTTAGTGACATCAGCACGCGTAGCATGACCAACATCGAGATAAGATTCGACTCAGAGAACAATGGCTTGTCTACACCGAAATGTCACTTTTGTCGGGTTGAGATCGAGATACTCATGCTCGCATTTACAACTAGTAGACTCGTATTGTTCTTTGTCGTGCACTAATGTCAAAAGTCGACAAACACGAGCTTTTCTCTTCAACTGACATTAATTTGACAGTTGAATCAGAGAAACTTGTCTACCACCCTTTGAGTAGTCGAGAAGGTCGAGAGAGAATCATAGACTAATAAGAAGATTCGAAATAGTTTTCTACGTATTTTATTTTATATGAATCTAAATTTCGCAATAAAAATAAATCTAAATTATCCGTGCTTATATTTTATTCCTTAAAAACTTAAATTAAAATTATTTTCATACGTTGATTTTAATATTTTGTAGACTGTAGCGACATTGATTGTATTAAGTGCTTACTTATTGATTACGTCATAGGGAGCGATCGCCTCGTAGCTGCCTGCGCGCAGCGATCCAGTCTTCCCGTGGCCCGCGTCCCTTGTACTTGTTAACTAGTATTAATTAACTCATACCTATCTATCGTGTTTAAATAAATATATTCAGTTTATATTAATCTATCATTCAAGCACCCTTCTGATTACCGCACATATAGTGGAGTGACAACCCTATAGACCAAATTTATTTATAGACGGTAAAATTTCGTAATTTTCTCGTTATTTTACACAGATTACTAAATTAACAATTTCGTTAGTAGTCTGTGTTATCTTTTCAAAATACTCTCAATAAAAGAAAGGCAAACGAATTTATATCCATACAGCTATATTTAATTAGTTTTAAGAGTTTAGCGTTGTGAAATCTATAAAAAGGAACGGTGCTTTATGAGAAATAAAGTAATTATTTTCTATTGGCAATATTATTCTTCTCGAACTCGAGAGAGCTTGTCTACGGAAGAGAACGCTTTCTTGAGTGCCTCTTTATCTTAGAACTTATAAAAAAATGAGAATCATGTTTAAACTAAATTATTTCGGATCAAATTAGATAATTTTGACGTTTATTGGTGTTGAAATAAAAAGATTACCTTTAAAGTTCACTTTTTTTATTAAAAGACATTAAAAGGTTTCGAAATTCTGAGAACGAGTCCCACCTGTCTGTCAAACTGTGCTCAGCAATTGAGAAGGTCGAGACGACAAGTCTTCGTAGACAAGAGTCTCGTTTGCTCATGCTACGCGTGCAGGTCTAATTTAAGACCTTCTGTGATACAGAATAATTGTCAAATTCTTAAAAAAATAGTATTATATTTAATTTATTTTATTATTTTAACTTGAGATCTTAAAAATCACAGAAAACTTTTTATTGGATTTTAACTTAGGTTTAAGGACTCCTGCATCTCTTTTGAGGACAGGCATTAGTTTTAAGATATTTTTAAATTACTAGACTTATACAACTTGTACAAACTTTTTAACTTAGTTTAGGTCACCTGTACCTCTTTTGAAGACAGGCATTAGTTTATAAGACATTTTAATTATTTACTTGATTTATTTTACAAACTTTTAACTTAAATTATTCGAGGACACCCGTACCTCTATTGAGGACTATTGATGATAGGATTTTAGAAATAAAACTTTTTAAGAAATTGACAAAATTGCTCCCTTTCAAACACACAGGGGTCTTTGCAAACACACACACACACACACATATACACATCATAACAGCTACACTAAACAAGTACCGCTCTACAGAACTTAAAAGACTAATAGGATAGGATTAAATTCAATTTAATTTAAATTTATTCTTTTTAATTTTAAATTATTTTATTTTACAATTTCAAATTCATTTTAAAGTTTAGTAGTTATTTCAATTTTAATTTAATTTATTCAATTTCAATTTATAATTTTAATTCCATTTTACCTTTATTTTAATTTATTTTGAATACAATTATTTTATTTTATTTAATTTATTGGGGATCAATTAAGTGAATTAATTGTACCCTAATATTAGTCTATCCAATCTAGTCATTTAAATAGTTTTAGTCAATTCCTATAATACACTCATACAAGCTTATTTTATCCCGTGTTTACAACTTTTACAAATTTATTTTTAACTGTTTATTATTCGTGTTTACATCTTTTACAGATTTACTTTTAACGTGTCTATTTATTCGTGTTTACAACTTTTACAAATTTACTTTTAACGTGTTATTTATAATTTTACTGTCCGTCCTATTTATTACATTGTCCGTCTTATATTGAAACGCCCATTTTATTGTATTTACTACAAAATGGCGTCCAGGAGCCCAAAACGGACGACAAAATCCAATGTTAGGGAGGAGACAGTAGTTTATCAGTCCCCACCAAAGCCGAAACCGAAGCAGAAGCTGGAACTGGAGCTTACTCACCTTCTCCCAGGAATGAGCAATAAGGATATAAAAGAAAACGCCAAGAAGGCAAAGGACAGGGTAGCGAAGGCCCTCGAAACCAATGCCAACCATAGGACGGTGACAAAAGAAAATAAATCTACCATCCAAAAGGAAACCAATGAACTAGTCGCAATGGTAGATGAGTTGGTGGAAAGAATTAGAAACATAGAAAAAAGAGGAGTACAAGAGAAAGAGAAAGAAAAAGTAATGAATATGCCGAAAGAAAAGGAATCCACCAACTTTGAACAAGATACCAGAAGAAGGCTAGAGGAGATAGAAAGATTACTAGTGGAAAATAAAGCGATCAACGAAAAATGTGGAAGATTGCAAGAAGAAACGAAGAAACAAATCATAGAGAAAATTGAGAAAATAAGGGCGACAGAAACAGAGAAGGTAACATATGCCAGAGCGACGGTAGAGGGTCGGCATAAGTTATCACCCCCAAAGACACTCCACTCCCTTATAGTGGCTTCAACCAACGAGACACTGACCAGTGACCAGGTAATGGACACGATCAGGAAGACGGCGGATGAGGAAGGGGACTGCATAAAAGTACAAAGAATCAGAAAGGCCAAAGATCAAAAGGTAATTATAGGTTGTGAAGATGAAAGAGAAATTGAGAAACTACAAAAAAGACTGCAGAAGAAGAACACATTGAAAACAGAAAAGGCCAAGAACAAAAATCCACTAGTAATCGTGAGATTTGTAAGGGGGGACAAAAAAAGGAGCAAGTGGAGGAGGCGATGAAGAGGAAAATGGCAGACGTAATAGACAAGAATAAAGATATGAAAGAGCAAATAGAAGCCATTTATGAGAAGAACACGAGAAATCCGCATGTGGCGCACGTGGTGGTCAAAGTTGCCCCCGCAATATGGCAGCAGCTGGTAGAGACGGGGACGATCCAGCTACAATGGGGAATCTTCAGAGTGGAGGATCAGTCCCCAGTTGTCCAGTGCTCCCGCTGCTTGGGCTACAGCCACATCAAGCGGGTCTGTCAGGAGTAGCTGGACAGCTGCAGCCACTGCGGAGGAAACTACCTGTACACCAACTGCACTGAAAAAGCAAGTCCCCCTTGCTGCCTTAACTGCAAGCGAGCTAACCTATCGACAATAAGCCACAATACATTCAACACGGTGTGTCCCATAAGGATAAAATGGGATAGGTTAGCTCGCGCAAAGGTAGCGTATTGCTAAGGGCTCGGTTACGGCAGTAAGTAAAAAAGAAAACCAAAGAGTTATACAGGCGAACCTCCAGCGAAGCAAAAATGCTACAAGTGAAATGATTCACGAAGCAGGGAAGTATAAAACAAGCTTCGCACTCATTCAGGAGCCATACGTGGGGAATAAGGGAGTAATGGGAGACCACCCAGGAGTCCGTATAATCCAGGCAGCCCAAGTGATTGGGATAGTGAACAAGGCCTCTGTGGTGGTTTTCAACCCAAGTATAGCGGTACTTCAATTCCATACTTAATTCCGTACTTCAATTCCGTACTTCAATCTCACGACCACTAACATCGTGGCAGTTGTACTGCATACGCCTGGGTGGAAGATCGGAGTGGTCTCCTATTACTTCAAGCCAGATCAAGATCTGGAACCCTACGTAGGGCATCTGAAGAAAGTTAAGGAAGAACTAGAGCTGGAGGTTAACAAAATAGTAGTAGGAGGAGATGCAAACGCCTGGAGTGAATGGTGGGGCAGCAAGAAATCCAATGAGAGAGGAGAATTTATGATAGGAGAAATTCACGATATGGGTTTGAGTGTGGTAAATATAGGGGACACCCCAACATTCTGTACATGGAGGGGTGGAAAGCAGTACAAAAGCTCTGCTCGGCAGACATGATTGACATGATACAAAATTGGAGAGTAGATGAGACACTGATTACCTCGGACCACAACGCCATCTTATTTGAGATAGAATTAGGCAAAGTAGAAAGTGTTAATAATAATAAGAGAACAACAAGAAAATATAATACAAACAAAAACAAGTTGGATCGATTTTAAGGAAGAAATAAAAACATTATTAGATTTTGGAAATATAGATATAGAAACAATAGAAAGAATTAATAATGAAGAAGACCTAGAAGAGTTGATAAGTAAATACAATAAAGTTATAGAAGGAGCCTGTGAGAAACATATAAAAAAAAAACCAAAACATAAGATTAAAGTGGCGTGGTGGACCGAGGAGTTAGAGGAGAAAAAGAAAGACATGATAAGAAAGAAGAAGAGGATAAGATGGGCAGCGCCAAACCGAAAATCATGGACTGTCGAGCAATACATAACAGCGAAAAGGGAGTTTGAGGAGGAAATGGACAGAACAAGAATAAACAGCTGGAAAGAATTCTGTGGCAAGCAGGAAAGGGAGACAATGTGGGAAGGCATCTACAGGGTAATCGGCAGAACAACGGCCAACTACGAGGACTTGCCCATTACCAGGGACGGCAACGCCACCAGTCCGAAGGAGTCCGTGCGCATAATGGCGGAAAGCTTCTATCCGGAAGACACCGACTTGGGAGAAAATGAGAGTCACAATGAGACGAGGAGGAGAGCAGCCAAGGCAAACGAGGGTAATGAAAATGATATTCAGGACCCTCCGTTTGTGGAGGCTGAACTTATCCACGCAGTGACCTCTTTTAATCCCAAGAAGGCCCCGGGTAGTGACGGCTTTACTGCTGACATATGCGCGGCAGCTATTACAGCACGGACAGATATAGCCTTGGCAATTTTTAACAAGTGCCTTGAACTTTCCCACTTCCCGAAGCCATGGAGGGAAGCCACGATAATCCTCCTCAGAAAACCCGGGAAAACAGACTACACTCAACCCAAGTCGTACCGACCGATAGGGCTCCTGGCAGTATTAGGGAAAATTTTAGAGAAGATGTTGGTTAAAAGAATAAAGTGGTATGTGCTCCCTAAGTTAAACCCGTGCCAATACGGGTTCGTGCCGCAGCGTAGCACCGAGGACTCCCTCTATGATATGCTCCAGCAGATCAGGCATAATCTGGGCGAGAAGAAGATCATGACCCTGATCTCGCTGGACATAGAGGGAGCCTTCGATAACGCATGGTGGCCAAAAATAGTTGTGCAGCTAAAAGAAAAGGAGTGCCCGATAAATCTGCGGAGGCTTGTAGACAGTTACATGGAAGATCGGAGGGTGACAGTGAGGTACGCGGGGGAGGAGTTCAGCAAGTCAACGAACAAGGGATGCGTCCAAGGTTCAATTGGAGGCCCCCTGTTCTGGAACCTGATACTGGACCCCCTGCTAGACGACCTCACCGAACAAAATATCTACTGTCAAGCCTTCGCAGATGATATCGTGCTTATAGTAGAGGGGAGCACTGCCTTAGAAGTATCAGAGAAAGCCAATGCCGCTCTCTCCCATGTTCAGCAGTGGGGTGTGGCAAACAAATTGAAGTTCGCCCCCCACAAAACGCAGGCTATGGTAATAACCAGAAAATTAAAATTTGATATGCCGAAATTGAATATGGGAGGTACCGACATTGAACTAGTTAAGGAAATGAAAGTGTTAGGTTTAATTATTGACAACAAACTAACATTCAATCAGCATATCTCATACGCAACGAAAAAGGCAATAAATATATACAAGGGCATAAGTAGAGCGGCTAGAGCTACCTGGGGACTGCAACCTGAAGTAATTAAAACTATTTATAAAGCAGTAATTGAGCCAATAATACTATATGCGGCAAGTGTTTGGGCTAGAGAAGCCACAAAAGCAGTCTCCAGGAAGGCGTTTGGTGTAGTGCAGAGAGGATTCGCGCAGAAGATAATCAAGTGTAACAGAACGGTTTCGCTTAATGCTGCCTTAGTATTGTCGGGGCTGCTTCCGCTGGACCTTCGGGTCCAAGAAGCGTCCCAACTTTATGAGGCGAAGCGAGGGAAACCCCAGGCAATGCTATACGGCAGAGAAGTGGAACAGCGCGAATCCTTCCTGATGGCAGATCACCCCAGCAAAGCGGTAGATGCAAAATTCAAATTATTGGAATACGCGGAAGAGGATGGCATGCTGGCAGAAGACCTGGTAAGAATCTATACAGATGGTAGCAAACTGGAGGGGAAAGTTGGAGCCGCTCTAACCTGTTGTTGGGAAGGGCCGATTGAGACGATTACCCGGAAGTTTAAGCTGGAACCATACTGTACAGTCTTCCAGGCCGAGTTGTATGCTATTCTCCAAGCGACCGAAATTCTTATTGGCAAAACATTTGGAAAAGTCGCCGTGCTTAGCGACTCGAGATCCGCTCTCCAAACGCTCCAGGATCCAGACTCATCGCACCCGATCACTAGAGCGATTCAGGGCAATCTCTAGACACTTAGAGACAACCACCAACTCGTCTCACTTTACTGGATAAAGGCCCACGTCGGTGTGAACGGGAACGAAAGAGCGGACCAATTAGCTAAGGAGGCGGCTCTCAAGCTGAAGTGTAGGTCGCATTACGACTGTTGTCCCATCTCCTTTGTGAAGCGCCATTTGCGCGCAGCTACAAAGGTAGAGTGGGACCGTAGGTACACTTCTGAAAGCACGGCGAGCACTACAAAATTCTTCCTACCGAATGGGGTGGAGGCGTACAGCATAGTGCGGAAGATGAAGGTGGACCGGCCGACCTCGCAATGCTGACGGGACATGGTGGGTTTGCAGCGTACTTGCACAGGTTCAAATGCAAGGACAACCCATCATGCGTTTGTGACCCGACAGCGAGTGAGGACATCTTCCACATTATGCTGGACTGCCCTCTGCACTGCATTGATAGGTGCACATTAACACAGACGCTAGACACACCACTTAGCAAAGACACCCTAAAAGAAATAATGAAAAACAGTAAAGAGAGAGATAAGTTAATAGAGTATGCGAAGAAAATCATAAAAATTGTAAATGAAAGAAACAAGACATAGAGTAATATAGGAATTTTGTAATGTAAAATATGTATAAATGGAAATAATGACAGAAATATTGGAAATGTAAAATATGTAAGTATAGATAGAAATAATGAAAATAAATATTATAAGACTAAGAATTAGAAAATAAAAGACCTGGACCCTATGTTCGGGGAGCAGTTGCATAATATATTAAAAAAAAAAAAACAGGTGATGATGTCCTGGAGACTCTTCACACCTCCATCCCTTCGTCGAGATGGCATTTCATCGGCTTTACCGATGCTTCGGAACAGCAGCGCCTTTCCACTGCAAATCTCATCTTCTTTGAAGTTCGACTTACAGATCTGGACGATGCTGACCTCGTCCATGGTGTCGATGGCGTTCTGGATGAAAGCCAAGACTTCATTCACTATGAGTTGCTGGGAGCTCATAGTGACAAAACGGGCAGCGGCTAATGCCGCGCGAAGCGTGAATAAATAATTCGCACTAATGCAATTTGAGCGCGTCCGTTTCCGAGCGCGCACCGCACTGCACTGAAGCTACGTTTGGTGGAAATCCATAAAGTCATTTATGGAGATGGTCACCTCCCTGCTAAAACGGTAAAAGATACAGAGGTGGAGGTGGTGCTTTGACTAAAATAATGTACACCCTTGGCAAATTTAGGTATAATTTAATAAACAAAATGGCGGCAAAAAATGATCGCCAAAAATCATATTGCTTCGATTTGGCTGAAATTACTAATTAGCTTAATTATTATTTTATTGTGAACAACAAAGATTAAGATGTGAATCTTTAATAGTATAAAAACCGAACCTATTAAAAACTTCAAATAAAACTTATATTAAAATAAAAAAAAAACCCCGACACGAAAAAGCGAACTTCTAATTAAAAAAACCCCACACAAAAAAGCTTTTTTGTGTCGGGGGTTTTAACCTTAGTGGTAAACCGTAAAACGGAAGTATTGACGATACCTAGTATTATGCATTGTACATACAACGTATCCCACCAAAAACATTTGCATGTATAGTGTCGCCAAGACTCCATATGGCTTACACTGTCAAAAAGTTATCAGACTTCATGTAGAGCCAAGGTTCTAACTATACGCGCCCTAATTCTACAAGGCCTAAAAACTCTTTTGTCGAAATCTACTCGAAAGCATTCTATTCGAATCCGTATAATCCTCCTATATTATAAAAATATTTATAGCTATTCACAAACATTCGATTCACTTTCAGACAGGAAAGCGCAATGCATTCAAAAAGTTTGGTGGCATAAGGTAGAAAAAAATAAGATCGAAGGCTTATAGACTTTCCGATTCGATTCGGAAAGTTGGTTTCCGACAATTGTGAATAACCCCCAGGATATTATTATTAGGTAGGTAGTTTTTGCAAGTTCTTGGTTTTTGCCAAGTGTCAATAAGTACTATCGACATACATTTGAGCAAAACTCCCTAATGATTTTCATCGATGTGATTTTCCTTCAGATTGCAGTGCGGTGTATGACATCATCGCGAGAAAGGTCAAACATACATATTACATACGCCAACTGAAATAAATTCAAATCATAATGACTTTCCCTAGACAAGATGTAGGTCAGATAGTCAAATAATAGTGCGACATCCAATAACAATAATGTCCGTGCGAGGGGAAAACATGCGACATGCATATTCAGTGATCTATAACTTATATCGCGCCCGAAATAAAGTGAGAAAAGCTTTACGCGGCGTTCATTGGTACGGAAGTATTATTTTTGTTTTATGGGCGGTTGGGGACGTAGTTACATAAGGAGAATTTATCACGGGATATAGATAAAGAGCTGTTATTGTAATTTTATTGGTTGGTCGATATTCGTCTACCTACTTTGAATCTCCTTATTGGAAACAATATGTTTGGACAAAATTTTAGATAAAGTTGGTTATAAAAATGCAACGCGTCTCCAATCAAAGGAAGGTGGTAGGTAGATGGATAGAAATTTGAGTTCGAAGGCGAAGGCAACTTTGATTTAGTATAGGTATAATTAAGTAGTATTAGTGAAAGAATATATACTTACCCCTAATACGAACATGTATCGAGAAAAAAACGCGAGTAAAATAGTAATCCATAGAATTATTATCTACCTAGGTAGATAATAGGCCGAAAAGCGAAATTACCTAGGTACTTATGGAAAATTATTATGGAAATTATAATGGAAAATAAAATTTTCTATAAGTAAGTACCTATAATAAGGTGGTATACCCCATACGAAATTATTCTATCGATATGTTATTGCGCGCGTGTCAGAAATAATCAGAAACATGGAGAGAATTAAAATAAAATAAATCAATTTAAATAAAGTAATGTTTATTAAATTGAATCGTCCAATTTCTTTTAACCTACCACCTGTTCGGACGTCTTTTTTTAGCTGAGAGAAGAACAGGCGAAAGAAACTCGTCAGCTTTATCAAATCAGATATTTACAATTAAATCGTTACATACAAACAACAACAATATAAACTTAAAAGTTATCAGTTAATCTGTTTATTAAACATGATACTAGTTACTAAGCAAATGCAAAAGAAACCTGTCTGTTATTTTACTTTTACTTATTATTACTACAAATAATCAGAATAATCATAAAATTGGGAATGAAATTTAACAGCGGATAGCCTTTGAACAACAATTAAATCACACACAAATTAGTTAATTCAAAATAACACAAAAACAATGAAGAATTTACTTAACTTAAATCCCGTAGTGCTCCAAAATAAAAGTGGCAATATTCTAAATTTTACATACCTTTTATACCCACCAAATTTAGACACAAAATGTTTATACCCATTCCATCCTTTTTCAACCAATCATAATCGACTATTTTATTTGTACGAAAAAAGAATCTTAGAGATAATATTTTATAAAACAGTTACGTTGTAATCTTGTTGAAACTAAATCCTAATGAATTACAATAATTTTTATATTCATTACTGTAGTCTTACTTGTTTAAAATCTCAAAAATAAGTTCAGCCAATGAGAGAAGTTACAACTAACTATCGTGATATTATTAAATATAATAAATGGTAACTCTTTTAAAACTTGCTAAGATATTTATAGGATATTTACATTATTTTTATAAGCACTAAATAAAAATTAAATGTTAAACAATACATGATTTGATTATATTAATACCAAGGAGGTTTATAATAGGGAGTGAGTACTCTACAAAAATTTTCACCTATCGTTTAAAAGAAATTCAACTTTATTGCATTGCTCATAGAGTTGAAATTCTATCGACGACATTGACTGAAGGCACTACTGTGTGAATGAGACAACACCAGGTGGAGGTCGGTGTCTCGTTCGCACAATTGCCATTACTAAACAATAATACCACGATAGTAGGACTAAAAATATGTACGTTACCAATCAAGTAGTGTATCAAAATTAAGGATTCGGAGTGGGAAGTCGAATATATACTATTTAAATATTAATTTTAGAATGACACATAATAATTGTAATATAAAACAGAACTTACTCTTTTGATTTAATTAGATATCTACAATAATGCTAATCAGCAATCATCGGTGAGGTGGTAATAAATAGAAGTGTCAATCCTGGCAACTCCGATTTTGACCTTGAATTTCAATTTAAGAATTTCAATCTATAGGAAATGTTACTTTACAAAACTAGTGTGACCATAAATACTTCACCATTTCAGATTTCCAAAAAAACGAAATTGTTCTATTGAAATGGCTAGAGGTCGCAGGCAAGACGGTAAAATTAATAATAATAATCAAATTCATGTTTGTGCGCCTATTTCGATGAAACTCGGTTTCTGGTACTATTTCAACATGAAAATAACAACGCAATGTTGCAAATTTTAAAAATCCAAGATGGCGGCCTACTTTTTTGTTTTTGGGCCGATTTCGATGAAACTCGGTTTTTTGAACTATTTTGACAAGAAAATAACAACGCAATTTTTAAAAAACTAAAAATCCAAGATGGCGGCCAACTTTTTTGTTTTTGGGCCGATTTCAATGAAACTCGGTTTTCGGTACTATTTTGACAAGAAAATAACAACGCAATGTTGAAAATTAAAAAATCCAAGATGGCGGCCAACTTTTTTGTTTTTGGGCCGATTTCGATGAAACTCGGTTTTTGGAACTATTTTGACAAGAAAATAACCACGCAATTTTAAAAAAACTAAAAATCCAAGATGGCGGCCAACTTTTTTGTTTTTGGGCCGATTTTGATGAAACTCGGTTTTCGGAACTATTTTGACAAGAAAATAACAACGCAATTTTTAAAAAACTAAAAATCCAAGATGGCGGCCAACTTTTTTGTTTTTGGGCCGATTTTGATGAAACTCGGTTTTTGGAACTATTTTGACAAGAAAATAACAACGCAATTTTTAAAAAACTAAAAATCCAAGATGGCGGCCAACTTTTTTATTTATGGGCCGATTTCGATGAAACTTGGTTTTTGGAACTATTTTGAGAAGAAAATAACAACGCAATTTTTAAAAAACTAAAAATCCAAGATGGCGGCCTACTTTTTTGTTTTTGGGCCGATTTCGATGAAACTCCGTTTTCGGTACTATTTTGACAAGATAATAACAACGCAATTTTTAAAAAACTGAAAATCCAAGATGGCGGCCAACTTTTTTGTTTTAGGGCCGATTTTGATGAAACTCGGTTTTTGGTACGATTTTGACAAGAAAATAACAACTCAAAGTTGAAAATTTAAAAAATTCAAGATGGCGGCCAACTTTTTTGTTTCTATTTTGACAAGAAAATAACAACGCAATTTTTAAAAAACTGAAAATCCAAGATGGCGGCCAACTTTTTTGTTTTAGGGCTGATTTTGATGAAACTCGGTTTTTGGTACGATTTTGACAAGAAAATAACAACGCAATGTTGAAAACTTACAAAATTCAAGATGGTGGCCAACTTTTTTGTTCTTGGGCCGATTTCAAAAACAAATTAGCAGCCATTTTGATCTTTTTTAATTTTTCCATCAGTTTACATTGAGTAGTTTTTTCTTGTCAAAATAGTACCAAAAACCGAGTTTCATCGAAATCGGCCCAAAAAACAAAAAAGTTGGCCGCCGCCTAAGATTTTTAGTATTTTAAAAAATTGCGTTGTTATTATTTTGTCAAAATATTACCAAAAACCGAGTTTCATCGAAATCGGCCCAAAAACAAAAAAGTTGGCTGCCATCTTGGATTTTTAATTTTTTCAATATTGTGTTATTATTTTCTTGTCAAATTAGTCCTTAAACCGAGTTTCATTAAAATCAGCCCCAATCACAAATAAAAGAGTTGGCTGCCATATTTGTTTATATTTTTAACATTTCGTTGTTATTTTTTATCAAAATAGTAACAAAATCGAGTTTCATCAAAATCGGCCCACGAACAATATAGTTGGCCGCCATCTTGGTTTCTTTTTATATTTTGAACATTGTGTCGTCGTAAATCTCATGCACCCATTTTATTAACTTCACTAGTAAAGAAATTGGTGCAAGAATTTTAGACCTTATTGACATATTTACCAAAATAACAGTTTTTAATGAAACAGCAAAGTAAATGAACAAGTATAATTATGGGAAAAAGCAACCGAATTTCAAAGGTCAATAAAGTCGAAAATCGTTTGCATCTTTTTTTGACTACAGATCACTAGACAATGTTTTCCTACTTTTACTTGTTTTTCCAACATTCATTTGTTTTTCCGAAATTCACGCACATTGTATTTTTATAAAAAAACCGGCCAAGTGCGTGTCGGGCCACGCGCCATAGGGTTCCGTAGTTACCTTATACCATACCATATTTAATACCACCTATCATTTTTCGTCTGCAAAAATAACTTTGTTTTTCTCAGTGTTGGTATGAATGACAAAGTTATATTTGCGGTTTTGGAAAATGTGCTATATCTCGAAAACTAATTACTACATCTCGTTCAAACCAATTTTGGTTAAAAGTGTTTATTAAGATCTACAGCATATATTTTTTTTAGATTTTTCACTCTCTTATTTCAAAAGTTAAAGGGGGGGGGACACACATTTTACCACTTTGGCGGTGAATATCTTTCAAACGGTTGACTTTGAGAAAAAATTGTCTTAGAAACCTTAATGTCATTTTTAAAGACCTATCTATAAACAACCAACACTTGTTGGTTTGAAGAAAAAAAATTTTTTCAGTTTCAGTTCCATGTATGGAGAGCCCCCCCTTAATCTTTTATTTTTCTTATTTTTGTATTAAATTCGTTAAGCGGTTAACAGAATACATCTACCTACCAAGTTTCAACTGTGTAGTCTTAATACTTTCGGAATAAAGGGGCTGTGACATACGGACAGACAGACAGACAGACAGACAGACATGACGAATCTATAAGGGTTCCGTTTTTTGCCATTTAGGCTACGGAACCCTAAAAATGGAATAAACTTTAAAGTTGCGTAATTATTTACACTTGAACTTAAATTGAATTGAATAAACTAGATTTTTTATTGGTTAAACCATATTTAAAAAATAAAAACAAAAAAGCAATTTAATAAAAACGTGATAAATAAATTGTTCCAATTTTTTTTTAATAAATAATTATTTTCTGTTTTTTAGTTAACGAGCTAAATTAAAAATATACCACCGCCTATCAGAGTACTCGTCAAGACCATTCAAACGAGTCCAAACTCGATGGGGTTGAAAGGTTTTATTACAAAGTTCTGTGGCCTTCTTCCGGCTTCCTTCATCAGACTCTTGGATACTATTACCCAACAGAGCACTCGTCAAGACGATTCAAACGAGCCCAAACTCGATGGGGTTGCATGATTTCAATATTGAGTTCCTATGGCATGGCCTCCAGACTTCATCATCCAACCCTGAACCTCGTCTCCCGTCAGAGTACTTGTCAAGACAATTCTAACAAGCCCAAACACGATGGGGTTGTATAGTTTCATTCATCATAGAGTTCCTGTGGCGTTCTTCCGGCTCCATCATCAGATCAGCTCAATGACATTGTAATATTGCATTTCCTTCCATTTCTGACCTGTGTTCAAAGTTTCAAGTCTCTAGCTCATCGGGAATTCAGTATAAAATCGTTTGCAAAAATTTGTGCTTAAACAAACAAAAGAGCGAGCAACCTAATAAAAACGCGGTAAAAAGTGTTAATTATAAATAAAAAACTACCTAGGTATTTAAGTTTATATTAAACAGTTTAAAGTATTATGTATGTCTCCGGCCAACTATACGGTTTGGTCACCCTAATGAAGAAAAGGACACATACATCTACTTGACCTCTCTGTCGGCTCGTTTTGGGGCGAAGCGCTCATTCCGGTTTATAGTACTATTTCCATGGCTCCGAGTGCAACCGAACGCTCTAACGCCGTTCCAAACATTAGAGCGCGACGTTCGGTTGTAACAACTTTCCCGTTCCAAACGTCAGAGCGTTGCAACCAAACAACCATCAAAATTGATGGTTGTAAAACGCTCTGACGTTTGTCTATGAAAACATGTCAATGTCATTTGACATTATTTTGTATTTTGATGTTTTTGTGTCTAATTTTCAAATAAATCATGGTAGCTTCGCAAAAAAAACTGTTTTTATTTGATTTTGAATAAAGGAAAGTTTAAATTATTCCTATTTCAAGTGGAAAATGAGGACTTTGTTTTGACATTGACATTTAAAGTTCTTGGTCGTTCCTAACCTTAGAGTGAGTTAAAAAACAACCGATTGGTTGTTTTTTAACTGCACTCTAAGCCTCTGAACGCAACTCTGCATTCTAAGCCTCTGAACGCAACCCTGCTATCGCGACGTCACCAACATTTCCACCAATAAAATCGTCGACTTCACGCAAATCGCGATTTTATTGGTGGATATGTCGGTTACGTACTGTCATGTCATATTGTGCATGTGTGCGTGTGTCGATAAATAATTATATAATTGTAATTTATTATTTTCCTCGGTTTTAAAGCTTGAATTGAGATCCTTGTGACGCCTATTTATCTTCATTTGTTTCCTCTCTTCGAACAAAGTAGTTCGTAAACAAAACTTTTCATCGTGGGGCTTCGGAAGTGCTATGTTGGTTGATGGTTGCACTGCTACAAGTGAAACTCGCTAGAAGAGGTTTAGTTTCCCCAGGAACGATTTAACTTTCTAGGTGTATGTCTTTCCTAGTGCCTAGTAAAACCTTCCCTCTTAGGATTTAAGTACCAAAGAAAAGCTTTTTAAGAACGAGTTGATAGGTAAATTTTGACGAGCACCAGTTCGACATGGAAAGACGAAGAATTCACTTTTTCCTACCCTTGCCTGAAGCATGAAATAGCTCATGGAGTTCCGCTTGTCGTGAAAAGTAAGCTACTTTTATTATTTTAAAAGTCTTCATTGTCTTACATAATACTTGCTTACTTAATAAAGCAATAGGTATCTAAAAACAATTATAAAGTCACGTCTACTGGTTAGGTTCTTTTAGTTACTCTGATAGCATAGTGACCCAAGGATCTTGGTCTGATGGCCTCATATATTAAATAGCTTAATTTTTCTAAATATTATACTTTGCCCGACAAATCTGCGGCTATTAAAGTTGATGAAAGAATACTTTGTTACTAAATGCATATCATAATTTAAATTTTCTTTTACTTGCTAGGTATTGTCTTGTTACAGAAGATTTTGACTGTATGGAAATATGAAAGTGTTATAATTTGCTCTAAAATAAGTGTTTCTTTTTTGCAGTACATAACATGATGAACGAACATGATTAATTTCAAGATCAAAATAAGATGGACATCCCAGGGCCTTCTTATGCTCAGAGATCAGGTAAGTCAAATGGAATCAAAGAATACTAATTAAACACTATGTGGAGGAAGGTAAATGGATAGTCTCGCTCTAAATAATTGAAGACGCAAGAAGAACAGGGAATATTTTTAATTTTTTTTTTTACATTTTGTGAGAAAAAAACATTTATTATTCCTTGTTTTTCATTGCAATAACTGGAATGTCCTACTTTAGGCTCCAGTTCATCCAAATGTGTAACCTAAATAATTATATAGATTTAAACTGCGCTATATAACTTTGTTGGATTTTTTTCAAATTATTTATATTCTAACTTTTCATTATTGACGTTGAAATATAGTCAATATAAGAGTTAAGGCCATTACAGAATCATATTTCCATAATAATAAAAGTATATAATTCCATATCTGTCGAATGAATGAATGATTTAATAGATTGACTATGAACATAATTGAACGCTTGCTGTCAACTAGGATCTCATATCCATGATCATACTATATTGCAGTATCTTAAGTTTCTCCTATAAAAAATACTTGTAGATCTCGAATCATATTTCTATGATAGTCTATTATATGACTCTAGCTCTTAATTTAATATTTTTTTTAAATTTATAGATGGTGCTGGCTCGGATGAACTTGGAACAACTTGGAACTTGCTTTGAAAAAATATTATTCAATCAGATTTGAAAGAAAAAGTTTGTCAAAATTGAAACCTTTATTAAATTGATAATCAATGCTTTCTGAAAGTGCTCGTTTTATTTCTGCCGATAACCTATGAATAAATTTACTAAAAACGCCAAGGGGCTTCCAAAATTTTGTCGATATATATGGTACATCACTATTTATCGATATCAATTTCGACGACAACCTCCGAATTTGTCCCTACCTGTGTGCGATAGCAGCGCCAAAACGGAGCACATGGTAAACTTACGACAAAAAGCCACTGTCACATCTGTTTTAACTAGTATATTTATCTGTGAAAGCCACTGTCACATCTGTTTTAACCAAGCAGGTTTATAATAGGGAGTGAGTACTCTACAAAAATTTTCACCTAACGTTTAAAAGAAATTCAACTTTATTGCCTTGCTCATAGAGTTGAAATTCGATCGACGACATTGACTGAAGGCACTACTGTGTGAATGAGACAACACCAGGTGGAGTTCGGTGTCTCGTTCGCACAATTGCCATTGCTAAACAATAATACCACGATAGTAGGACTAAAAATATGTACGTTACCAATCAAGTAGTGTATCAAAATTAAGGATTCGGAATGGGAAGTCGAATATATACTATTTAAATATTAATTTAGAATGACACATAATAATTGTAATATAAAACAGAACTTACTCTTTTGATTTAATTAAATATCTAAAATAATGCTAATCAACTATCATCGGTGAGGTGGTAATAAATAGAAGTGTCAATCTTGGCAACTCCGATTTTGACCTTGGCGCCGAATTTCAATTTAAGAATTTCAATCTATAGGAAATGTTACTTTACAAAACTAGTGTGACCATAAATACTGCACCATTTCAGATTTCCAAAAAAACTAAATTGTTCTATTTGTTCTATTGAAATGGCTAGAGGTCGCAGGCGAGACGGTAAAATTAATAATAATAATCAAATTCATGTTTGTGCGCCTATTTCGATGAAACTCGGTTTTTGGTACTATTTCAACATGAAAATAACAACGCAATGTTGAAAATTTAAAAAATCCAAGATGGCGGCCAACTTTTTTGTTTTTGGGCCGATTTCGATGAAACTCGGTTTTTGGAACTATTTTGACAAGAAAATAACAACGCAATTTTTTAAAAACTAAAACTCCAAGATGGCGGCCAACTTTTTTTGTTTTTGGGCCGATTTCGATGAAACTCGCTTTTGGGAACTATTTTGACAAGAAAATAACAATGCAATTTTTAAAAAACTAAAACTCCAAGATGGCGGCCAACTTTTTTTGTTTTTGCGCCGATTTCGATGAAACTTGGTTTTCGGAACTATTTTGACAAGAAAATAACAACGCAATTTGTAAAAAACTAAAAATCCAAGATGGCGGCCAACTTTTTTGTTTTCGGGTCGATTTTGATGAAACTCGGTTTTTGGTACGATTTTGACAAGAAAATAACAACGCAATGTTGAAAACTTACAAAATTCAAGATGGTGGCCAACTTTTTTGTTCTTGGGCCGATTTCAAAAACAAATTAGCAGCCATTTTGATCTTTTTTGATTTTTCCTTCAGTTTACATTGAGTTGTTATTTTCTTGTCTAATTAGTAACCAAAAACCGAGTTTCATCGAAATCGGCCCAAAAAAACAAAAAAGTTGGCCGCCATCTTAGATTTTTAGTATTTTTAAAATTACGTTGTTATTTTCTTGTCAAAATATTGCCAAAAACCGAGTTTCATCGAAATCGGCCAAAAAAAAAGAAACAAGTTGGCTGCCATCTTAGATTTTTTTTATTTTTTCAATACATATTGTGTTATTATTTTCTTGTCAAATTAGTACTAAAAACCGAGTTTCATTCAAATCAGCCCACAAATAAAAGAGTTGGCTGCCATATTTTTTTATATTTTTAACATTTCTTTGTTATATTTTGATCAAAATAGTAACAAAATCGAGTTTCATAAAATCGGCCCACGAACAATATAGTTGGCCGCCATTTTGTTCTTTTTTTTTATTTTTAACATTGTGTCGTCGTAAATCTCTTGCACCCATTTTATTAATTTCACAAGTAAAGAAATTGGTGCAAGTATTTTAGACCTTATTGACTTCTTTACCAAAATAACAGTTTTTAATGAAACAGCAAAGTAAATGTACAAGTATAATTATGGGAAAAAGCAATCGAATTTCAAACGTCAATAAAGTCGAAAATCGTTTCCATCTTTTTTTAACTACAGATCACTAGACAATGATTTCCTACTTTTACTTGTTTTTCCAACATTTATTTGTTTTTCCGAAGTTCACGCACATTGCATTTTTATTAAAAATTGGAATAAACTTTAAAGTTGCGTAATTATTTACACTTGAAATTAAATTGACTTGAATAAACTAGATTTTAATTAGTTGAATTACCATATTTAAAAAATAAAAACAAAAAAGCAACTTAATAAAAACGTGATAAATAATTTTTTCTTTAAAAAATTTTTTTTTAATAAATATTTATTTTATTTTTTTAGTTAACGAGCTAAACTAAAAATATACCACCGCCTATCAGAGTACTCGTCAAGACTATTCAAACGAGCCCAAACTCGATGGGGTTGCATGATTTCAATATTGAGTTCCTATGGCATGGAATCCAGACTTCATCATCCGACCCTGAACCTCGTCTCCCGTCAGAGTACTTGTCTAGACAATTTTAATAAGCCCAAACACGATGGGGTTGTATAGTTTCATTCATCATGGAGTTCCTGTGGCGTTCTTCCGGCTCCATTATCAGATCACCTCAATGACACTGTAATATTGCATTTCCTTCCATTTCTGACCTGTGTTCAAAGTTTCAAGTCTCTAGCTCATTGGGAATTTGGTATAAAATACAAAAGAGCAAGCAACCTAATAAAAACGCGGTAAAAAGTGTTAATTATAAATAAAGAACTACCTAGGTATTTAAGTTTATATTAAACAGTTTAAAGTATTATGTATGTCTCCGGCCAACCATACGGTTTGGTCACCCTAATGAAGAAAAGGACACATACATCTACTTGACCTCTCTGTCGGCTCGTTTTGGGGCGAAGCGCTCATTCCGGTTTATAGTACTATTTCCATGATTAATACCAAACATGAATTGTCTGAAGTGTAAGGCAAAGGCAAATGTTCATACAGCCAAAAATACAATTATTAGAAAATTACACCGAAAGCTTTACTTAAAATCCCTTAAAAGCCTTAAAGGCTGGTTTACATTATCTTAGTATTTAGTAGAGTGCTTAGTAGCGTGCGAGTAGATTCGAATGCGAGTGCTTTAGTAGTTTTGGTGCCTTTCCAGTGACCGTTTACACGCTTCCAGTAGAGTGTCATTTTCGCCATACCTAATACCTATTATTTAATTCAATTACATGTCACGCGTTCACCGGCAAATGCACTCTACTAAAGACGCTACTAAAATGTCGATTTACATGCTTCCAGGGGCCCTATTTTTGAATCGCTCGGCAGGCGTCGAGCGCTCTTTTTGACTGATTTTCGTTCGACATATGACTCAAAACAATGGGACGTCGAACGAAAATCAGTAGAAACGAGCGCTCGACTGGAGACGAGCGATTCAAAAATAGGGCTCCTATGCGAGTGCGAGTAAAATATCGCGCGGGGGTGAGCGGGCGCGCAGGGGGTGCTACTGGAAAGCGAGTTAAAAGGCTACTAGAACGTTACTCTCTTTAGTCATAAGACGACCGTTTACATGTTTCCACTAAAGCACTCTACTAAAGACTAAGATAATGTAAACCAGCCTTTATTTTTTCGATAGTTGTTCGTGCTACGGCTACTACTCAACATCTACTCTTAGTAGGTCCCTAGTGCACAATTAATTATGCCTCACGCACGGCACGTCGTCTGCCTTTAGGGTGCTTTAGGATTTCCAGAAAAATAATTCTGCACGAACACAAAGTGGAAGTGTTCGAGAAATTATCTTGCAAAACTTTATTTTTTCTCTTTACGTCAGTGATACCGATAATTTAAATCGACTTCTTAAGTTCACATTTAACAATTTTGCCAATTTTTATTGGGTTTTTGTTAGAATAGAGCTGAAATTCGATTGGAAAAATGAGGCCTCTTCGAAGCGTTTTACCTCGGGCATCCAAAAGAGAAAACCCAGCTATTGAAATTCCTGAAATTGTTTCTGAATCATTTAAATAGAACATTGTTATTCTACTTTACTACGTGCTCAAATATTATATGAATCCATAGGATACATTATTCGCCTCTGAAACAATTTTCTAGAGCAATAAAAAGAACATCAAAGCGGCTTTGTAAATTTTTTCGTCACGATAGTAAAATAGATTTAAAAATATACGTAGGAAAAGTACAGGGCCTATTACAAAAAAGCATCGTGATTAGCGTACGATGTTCGTTCCATTCCGTGACATACCTAGACCTAATTTTTTAAGTCATGAATAAGGTTCAAACACTGACGTCCATTAAGCCGGCCATATACGCTAGGTTATGCATGATGGTTATGCCTGTAAGGTCAAAACCGTCATGCATAACCGAGCGTGTGTGGGATAAAACTGCATGCCTGTCATGCATGCCTGTCATGCAAGCCGCTCGGTTATGCCTGTGGTCAAAACCGTCATGCATAACCTAGCGTTATGCATGACGGTTTTGCATGAAGGTTTTGCATAAAGGTTTTGCATGAAGGTTTTGCATGAAGGTTTTGCATGAAGGTTTTGCATGAAGGTTTTGCATGAAGGTTTTGCATGAAGGTTTGCATGATGGTTTTAAAGCCTTAAATATTGAAGATGGGTTTAACTGGGATTTAACTGAAAGAAGACTTCATTTTGTTTATAAAAATATATGGAACTGCATTCAATGATTTTTGGAAAATCGCCTGCCTTAACCAGGAATCGAACCCACCAAAAACGAAAACATTTTTGTATTTATTTTTTACAACACCAATCGAAAGGGTTACTTATAAGGATTACTTTTTCTTAAGTGACACTGCATCTTAAACAAATGGAAGGCCATGAAATTTAACATTTAAAATTGAATAATTACGGATTGCATCAATTCGTATCGAATCAGTCAATCAATTAAAAAAAAATCTTTGAATGCAGTTCCATATATTTTTATAAGCAAAATGAAGTCTTCTTTCAGTAAAATTTCCTACCTTCAATATTTAAGGAACTTTCCCTTCGTGTGGCAAAGTTTTGGGACACCCTGTATATTTAATAATACGCTTATTTCATCTAAATAAATTAATTCTGCTAGAAGTCATTCATCCCAAAAACATAAGTGAAGAAATCTGAGGGACAGGGCAAATACCGGGGGTGGGGGTACAGTTCTTTTTTAATTGCTCCAATGCCAACCACACCACACACGCTAGGTTATGCATGACGGTTTTGACCACAGGCATAACCGAGCGGCGTGCATGAGCGGCTTGCATGAAGGTTTTGCAGCTCGGTTAAAACTGTCATGCGTAACCTTACGTGTGTGCTCTCTATTGAACTCGGTTTTGCATGAAGGTTTTGCAGCTCGGTTAAAACCGTCATGCATAACCTAGCGTATATGGCCTGCTTTATACAAGTACGCTGGACAGGCGAACGTCACCAATCGTTTGTTCCGATTTGAAAGTCGCCATATTGGCGCTAATTAGTTCCAAGTACACTCACTACTGCCATAGTATAGAATCTACTGTTCTCAGCGCCAATATGGCGATTTTCAAATCGGCACAAATAAAATCTGTCATTTCATGACAATAGCCTGTCCAGCGAACTTGTATTGTATAAAGGACGTCAGGGTTCAAAACAGGGATTTAAATACCGTTAAAAAAATAACGAAATAAAAAAAATAACGTTAAAAATACCGTTAAAACATTTTATCGGTAAATCTACCGGTAAAAATAACGTTAATAATATTTTACCGGTAAAATTTACGTTTAAATATAGCGTTAAATTTAGTACCGGTAAAATTATCGGTAAAAATTTAACGTTATTAATTGGAATAACGTTAGTTTTAAAGTAACGGTAAAGAAATAACGTTAAAATTTACGTTATTTCAGTAAATAACGTTAAATTTAACGTTATATCTCAAAATAACGTTAAAATTAACGTTATTTATTCACATAGCGTTAATGTTAAAATTAACTAAAAAAGTAAGAAATAACGTTATATTTAAAAATAGCGTTAACATTCCCTGCTTCAAAATAAAGTAAATCGATCAACGAACATCGTTTGTCCGACTATCGTGATTCTTTTTTTGTAATAGGCCCTCAGTGTATCAAGAGAAACCACTTTGTTTTCAAAGCTCTATTCTGTCTGTATTATGAAAACCATGTTTCCCCTTTTAGCAAACATCTTCGGGCAAGAATTTTATGATTTTAAAGTTCTTTGGTTATTAGTAATACGTCGCCGGAAAATCGCGTAAGCTAATTTCACGGGAAGAATTTCGCGTATAATGGGGTCTGTTAAAATTAAGAATCTGATAGACCAAACTGACGTCCAATCTCTTGACACCATTTTAATTTTTAGGGTTCCGTACCAAAATGGTAAAAAAGGAACCCTTATGGTGTGACTCAGTCTGTCTGTCTGTCACAGCTGGATATCTCGAGAACTACTAATGGTATCAACTTGAAATTTGGAAAAGTTTAAGATGACATTTGCCCAACTATTTTGCAAATAAGAAAGAAATAACAAAAAAAAATTTTTTTTTTACAACAGAGACTGAAAAGGGGTCTTTAAAAATTTGAAGTGAGGTGACTAGGTCATGTGGGGTATCATATGAAAGAGCGCTGTTTGCACATTTTAAAACATTTTTTTCTTTTTTCTTAGACCGCACAGTTTTCGACTTATGATGAAAAATGTAAAAAAATACCGTTCTCCCCCCCTTATCTCCGAAGTTTGCAAATAGAAAAATCTGAAATAATTCTATGTGATAGTAGAGGAAAAATAAAACGATGTCTCAATATAACACACTTTTTTAGAAATTCAAAAAACAAACAAAAATTCTTTAGCTTCACTACCAGTCAACAGATGGCGCTGTCCTAAGAATGCCAACCTAAAAAAAAAATAGTTCCACTATCGGTCAAGAGATGGCGCAACCTAATATTACAATAATAATTGGTGGCTGGTTCTAATATAATGACCTACTATTTGCCGTACGAATAAACGAAGAATAAGTTCCTACTTAGCAGTGGCGAGGGGTGAAATTATGGCGAAGGAAAGCCGCACTAGAATAATGCTATGATCTGCATAGTGGATCAGTGGGGTGGGATTTCTAAAAGGTAAGCCGATGGGAATCGGCTTGTATGGACCCTTCGCCACTGCTACTTAGTTATATAAACAGTTTGCAATGTGGAGTGGCTGAAACGTTTTTCAGTCACCATAAGCAGCTGTGGTTAAGATTTGTAAATTAACTGTCCGTCTGTTCGCCCTTCCACCTGTCTGCCGTTTATCCTACTTTTTTAAAGACTGTACTAAAGTAACATATTCAAATATATTTATGATTGTACGAAACCCTCGGTGCGCGAGTCCGACTCGCTCTTGACCGGTTTTTCTAATTACTTTTAACTTTATCTCCAAATTCAAGCTTTTAAGTTCTTTTTAGGGTTCCGTACTCAAAGGGTAAAAACGGAACCCTATTACTAAGACTCCGCTGTCCGTCTGTCTGTCTGTCTGTCACCAGGCTGTATCTCATGAACCGTAATAGCTAGAAAGTTGAAATTTTCACAGATGATGTATTTCTGTTGCCGCTACAACAACAAATACTAAAAACAGAATAAAATTAATATTTAAGGGGGCTCCCATACAACAAACGTAATTTTTTTGCCTTTGGCCGATTTTTTCTTTTCTGAAAGCATTTTAAGCACACTTTATTTTACTCAGAAACGTAATAATATTTGAAGCTAGAGTGGATAAATAAACGCTCATAAGTAAATAACTAATTATGTAGAGATATCAATTCGGTGACCAATCAGTGCACTCGCGTAAAGCGGGGAAATTTAGCGCGAAAATCGCGTTATAGCGAATTCGCTTTATACGAGGTCACGTAAAGCGGGGTATTACCACAGTATATATAAGGTCCTTCTTAAATAGTGCACAAAATTTTAAGGGGTCAATGTATTCATGCATACGAACAACTATGGTACCAACATTGAAATCCAATGAATACCAACATTTGATATTTATCAAATTCCCAATAAGTTGTCGAACACATTAAATTTATGAACCAATCAATTCTCTCTGTAACTATTTCCATCGCTAAATCAATATTTTGATTACAAACACTTTCCAAATATCCACATTAATTAAGTAGTAATGTACCTTCACCAAATTGCGAGATAATCCCTGTGGAATTGCTATATTTTAGCCAATACATTTGTGATAAGAGTAATAAATATATCCAAAAATAAATATAGATATAGGAGATAGCGACTGGCTGTTGCTACGCAGCGGATATCCGGAACCCTGACTGAAATATCCAGCCAAATTATACGGGGCTATTTTTCCAGTACATTTGACGAGAAAACCATAATATTTCAAGTCATTATGCGGACGAGCGTAACTGGCGTGGCCGTGGAAGTAAAAGTTCTAATTTTTGGTGGCTTTAGTATAGGTTAGGTACATATTTTTATATGTTTATTTATCAGTATTAAAATTTTCATCACTACACTATAAACGACTAGTGTAGTGTTTATGCAAATTTTGTTTTAATATCCCCACTGCTGAGGCACAGGCCTTTCTTAAAGGAGGACGGGCCATAAACCACCCGACTGAAAATGCACCCGGGACCAACGGCTTAATGTGCCTTCCGAAACACGGAGGAGCTCGAGATAATAAATTTTTGGTCACCCATCCCATGACCGACCCTTGCGAAAGTTGCTTAACCTCCGCAATTGCTGGGCTAGACGCTAAACCACTGCACCACCGAGCTCCTCAATCATTAATGACTTGATAAATAATTTGCATGATTGTGAAATTGTGAACATTAATGTTTAGCAGCTAAACCAAAAATTCACATTGGGCAATTTACAGAGATAAAAAAAAAATTTAATATCAATTTAGCAACAATTTAGCTAATAGGGTCAGTATGGATGTCGGCATTTTGGTCAACTTAAAATAAACGATTAATAAGAGCCTTAGCACAGAATATATAATAGTACTGTCTTAGGAAAATCGAGGAGCTTGCTGGCGCAGTGGTTTAGCGCCAGGCCCAGCGATTGCGGAGGTTAAGCAACTTTCGCAAGGGTCGGTCATGGGATGGGTGACCAAAAAACTATTATCTCGACCTCCTTCGTGCTTCGGAAGACACGTTAAGCCAATGGTCCCGGCTGGATTTGCAGTCCTTAACACCCACCAAATTGGGCCCGCGTGGTGGGTAATGATGGCCCATCCTCGCTTATCCAACCATAAGGAAGGCCTGTGCCCCAGCAGTGGGGACATTAAAAATTGTTGATGGTTAAGAGCCTTAGGTATGGGCGCATTACGAGCAGTAATATGACTTATTATAATAGAATAGAATAGAATAGAATAATTATTTATTTTCAATAAGAGCACATACAATGTTTTTGTACAAGGTTTACATAGGAACAGTATATAACGTGTGCCTGAACTAGGAAATCCTGTGTTTCAGGCGATTTAGGAAAAATAATATTCACAGAATTAATAAATCACTAACTTATTTAGAAAAGCAAAAAATATTTTTACACAATAAAGGTTTAAAGTATACATACATTACCAATTATTTTTAGATTAAAACTTAAATAAAATTACAATACTATTTTAATACAACCAATAGTCTCTCTGTATCTTCATAGGACATGCTTTGTAGGACGTTTTTTAAATTGATCTTACAATTTCTATAATTAAGTGGGTAGATGTTTGCTGTACGATTTAATCTATTGTACAGCAGCGGGCCCAGGAATAAATAGAATTTTCTTGTAAAAGCGTAATTAGTAGAAACTCTTTGAGTGCAAACTATATCTTTGCGTCTTTTATTAATTATGTCAGAGCTAAATGAAAGTGCTGAGTGTTGTTTTAATACAACGTTCATTATAAATAATTGTCGAACTGTTAACAAATTACAGGACTTATACAAAAGGTTAGTAGGAAATAGAAAAGGGCGGCAAGTTGACACTTTGAGAATCGCTCTCTGTGCTCTCTCTGTGGTTAATAACAATGTTTTACATGCACCTCCCCATGTCGTGATACAGTAAGTTAATATTGATTCACATAGCGCAAAGTACACCTGCCTTATTATTATCGGTTCAGCAATATGTCGTAACTTTTTGAATACAAATATTAACTTACGTAATCTGCTATTTAAAGCCGCAATATGTGGCTTAAATGAAAGATTTTCATCTAATATTATACCCAGGTATTTAGTTTTATCTGTTTGATTAATTTTGGGGCACATGCATTGGTTAGCCGAATGGACTCTACAATAATGAGCGTGAAGTGCTGGCCTAGTGTTAGGAAAACATTGTTTACGCACAGAAAACTTAATATAGTTAGTTTTTTCGGCATTTAGTGTTAAAAGGTTATTTTTAAGCCAATTATTTACAACATTGAATCCTCGTTGCGCATGCTTGTAAACTTGTTCTTCCGAGTCGGCCGCGAAAAGGAGTGCAGTATCATCAGCGTAAGATATTATCATCCCATGGTCTAGTTTCATATTACAAAGATCGTTGATGTAAATCAGAAACAGGGTAGGTCCTAAAATACTTCCTTGAGGAACTCCGAAGGATGTATTATCCTGCTCATCACTGAGGACACTTCCAATCCTCACACATTGGGTACGTTCTTCCAGATAACTTTCGAAAAGTTTCAGCTGTGTACCTCTTATGCCTAAAGTCTCAAGCTTGCGCAAAAGGATAGGGATGGACACCGTATCAAAAGCTTTTGCTAGATCCAGAAAAATGCCAACTGTGTGATTACCTTTGTCCAAATTATTTACAATATAATCTGTTAAGTGATGTACAGCATCAGCAGTTGATACTTTTGGTCGAAACCCAAATTGATACTCAGATAAAATCGCTTTTTCTTCTAAGAATTGAACTAACCTATTATTAATAATTTTTTCCAATATTTTAGAAAAAGATGGTAATAATGATATGGGTCTGTAGTTTGAAATTTGACTTTTTGATCCAGATTTATATACAGGAACAACTATGGCTTTTTTTAAACACTTGGGAAAAATACCTGTAGATAACTAGTCATAATAAATAGTCAGAGATGTCACATAATAGACATAAATAAATTATTATTTAATTTTAAATTGACAAGAGATAAATATTATCTTCCAAATTATTTTAAAAGACAAGTAGCTTTAGCGCTATTATTTTATTTTAAATATTTAGCCAAAAACTTGGCTATCACTTCTGCTTCTATTGAGCAGAATAATTTTGACATTTTGCATGAGACCTTGGAATCTGTTCCAAGTAATAATAATACTATTCTTACTCCTGCTTCTATTGAGCAAAAAAATTTTGACATTAAAAATAACCCTTTGGAATTAGTTCCAAATAATTCTTTTGTTAATAATTTAAATCACATAATAAGACAATAGAGGAAGTCTCTAGCCGTGTAATGACTAAGGAAAAGCCTAAATACTTAACTATAGTTCATCAAAATATTCAGGGCTTTTCTGGCAAAGAATTAGAATTAGAACTTTTTTTAACGGAAAAGAATGTTAATATTTTATGTGTCACTGAGCACTGGCTTAAGGAATATGAATTAATTACAGGATTTGAATGTTATAAGATTGCTAGCTCATTCAGTAGAAAATCCACCATTAGAGGGGGGTGCTTAATAATTTTGCAAAACAATATGAATTTTAAAGAACGTAAAGATGTGATATCCCTCTCTATTGAACAACACGTTGAACTGTCATGTGTGGAATTAGATCAGTTGATAATGATTTGTGTGTATCGCCCACCAACTGGTAACTACCCTCAATTTGAGTCCGCTATGGAAGATGCTTTAAAATTGGTCATCAAAAAGAATAAAAAAATTGTGGTGTGCGGTGATTTTAACATAGACATCTTAAAATCGTCATCTATTGCAAGTAGGTTTCTGAATTTATTTAAGTCCTTCGATTTAGTAAACACTTTCTGTGAACCTACAAGAATCACTGCTACATCTAGAACTTGCCTAGACAATATTTTTAGCAATTGTAACATACTTGATAAAGGAATAATAAACTGTATTCGTTCTGACCATAGCGGACAAATAGCTTCCCTTGAGCACCATCATGTTCCTTATCAGTGTAATATAATTTGCAGGCCTCTAACGAAAGGTAAATTGGAAAATTTTCATGATAATGTCACCGCCAAAACTCTTTGCTTACCTAGTAAAGATGATCCCAATTCTCATTATAATGATTTATTTAATTTAATTAAGGTAGAATTTGATAAGACATTTAAGCAAAGAACTATTCAATCAAAAGTTTTCGAAAAAAAATTCAGTGATTGGGCAACACCAGGCATCTATGTTAGCAGAAATAAGTTGTTTGAATTGTATGGTCAGAAAACAATTTCAAATGATCCCGAATTTCATGAATATGTAAGAAACTATTCAAAAATGTTCAATAAAGTATGTACTTTAGCAAAAGCAAAATGTATATCTACAATAATTCATCAGTCAGATAATAAATTAAAAGCCACTTGGAATATTATAAACAAAGAGACTGGGAAAACTAAAAGTAATGACCGTAAATTCTCATTAGTATCAGACAATAAAATTATTAAGTCAGATGAGGGTGTGGCAACAATTTTTCAGGATTTCTTTTCTAAAATACCTCATGCAACTACCAGTAATTTGAATTCATCTCCAAACATCTCTGTCTCCCTCTTGGAATCATGTGTTGATAAGTGCAATAATATATTTAAATTTAGACATATTTATGGTGATACCATTCTTAAAACATTTAATTCAATAAATATAAAAAAGACTGAAGATCTCTGGGGCATTTCAACTCACGTAATTAAATCTATAATAACTACCATTGCTCCCCATCTTGCTTTTATTTTCAATAAGTGTGTTGATGAAGGGATATTTCCAGACTTAATGAAATATAGTAAAATTATCCCTCTTTTTAAATCTGGGGACAAAAGCGATCCCGCTAACTTTAGACCCATTTCCATTTTGCCAGCACTAAGCAAAATTTTTGAAAAGATCATTTATGATCAATTATTAGCACATTTTCTTATCAACAAACTACTTCACGAGAAACAATTTGGTTTTACTCGTGGTAGATGCACAACTGATGCTGGAATTGCACTTCTCAAACACGTCTTTGAGGCATGGGAGGGTAAACAAGATGCAATTGGTATATTTTGTGATCTCTCTAAAGCATTTGATTGTATCAGTCACAGTACTTTATTGAATAAATTGGAACATTATGGTGTATCAAAAAATGCAGTAAGCCTTATGCAATCGTATCTTTCGGCGAGAACCCAAAAAGTTGTTGTAAATAAAACAGAATCTTATGAAGCACCCATTACCATGGGCGTGCCGCAGGGATCGATATTGGGTCCATTACTTTTCTTATATATATTAATGACCTTCCTTACTATACCAAAAACTTGTGTGAAATAGTACTGTTTGCTGATGATACTTCTTTAATTTTTAAAGTTGATAGAGGATGTGACTGCAGTGACGATGTAAACAGCACTCTTTCCAAGGTGATGCATTGGTTTACTATTAATAATCTGAAGCTTAACTCTAGTAAAACTAAATGTGTCAAATTTTCACTTCCTAATGTGAGGCAGGTTCATACCACAATAAATGTAAATGGCGAAGTAGTCGAATTGGTTGACTCAACAAAATTTTTAGGTATTACTATAGACTCGCGGTTGCAATGGGACCCTCATATCGATGCCCTGTCAAGCAGACTTAGTTCTGCTGCCTTTGCCGTTAAGAAAATAAGGCTTCTGACCGACATTGAAACAGCAAGATTGGTTTACTTTAGTTATTTTCATAGTATTATGATCTACGGTTTGATGTTGTGGGGCTCAGCTGCTAATATTAATAACATATTCATCTTACAAAAAAGGGCAGTGCGCGCTATATACAACTTACGGTCTAGAGATACCCTTCGTGACCTATTTAAAGAAATTAAAATATTAACGGTTGCTTCCCAATTCATCTATGAAAATATTATGCATGTAAAGAAAAACTTAGATAGCTTTGTAAAAAATAGAAATATTCATGAATTCAATACAAGAAACAAGGACAAACTTGCTGTTCCAAGACGCAGATTGCATAAAACCGGAAGCTCTTTTTTGTGTAGATGTATTACCTTCTATAACAAGATTCCACAAAAAGTCACAGAACTGCCCTTGGAAAAATTTAAAAATACTGTTAAATCCAATCTTATGAGTAAAGGCTATTACACTGTTGACGATTATTTGAAGGATAATAACGCATGGGCATAGCTTTTGTATTTGTTAATTATTACTCTAATGCCTCAGTATAGATTAGAAAAGTCCGTGGTTCTTTCATAGGTCTAGATAAATAGTTCTTTAAAACTCCAAGTAATTAAAAACGTTGATTTTCTCTTTTAACTATGAATTGTGAAAAGTGTCCTACCTACTTAATAACGTACTACTGGCTTCTTGACTCGACGACTTAATATGGGTAGCTTTAGTATGTCATGCTCACTTTAAACATTTCTGCGGTGGTGTCGTGTGAGGCGGGTCGTTACGTTCCCTCAAATATGGTTGAGCGAAACGATGGCTGGTTCATGCGTCATGCTCGTGAACGGGTGCTGCCAGTGGGAATGGGTCTGCTTCTGTCTGCTTGTATTAAGGGCGTCGTATATAAAAAATCTGTTTTATATTGTCTGTATGTATGGCACTTCTTACTCGAAACGTATATATCATAATAACTTACCTTGTTTTGATTTATTTAATTGCAATATTTTTGCTTTCTATGGTCAGTATTTGTGTATTATAAAATTCATAAGTGCTGACTATGGAAAGTAAAATATAAAATACATAAATATTGCCTATGAAAAGCTTTTGGATATTAGTTTTCAATTCGATGCCTTAACATGGGTAGCCTTAGTATGTCATGCTCTCTTTAATCATTTCTGCGGTGGTGTCGCGTGAGGCGGGTCGTTACGTTCCCTCAAATATGGTTGAGCGAAGCGATGGCTGGTTCATGCGTCATGCTCGTGAACGGGTGCTGCCAGTGGGAATGGGTCTGCTTCTGACTACCTATCTTAACGCATATAGAATTGTAAAGTTTTTTTTTTCTCTCTTGTAACAGCCTAGACTGAATAATAACTTCAAACTTTGAATTTAGCTTGAAGCCTGTAAATTGATTAAGAAAATTTGTAATTCATTAAGTAATGATCTAATTAAATTTTATTTATTTGTTAATCTTTGTTAAAGTCTGGAAACGATATGCATATTTGTAAATATCGTTCCATTTGATAAAGCTGGTAAGTTTTTTGCGCCCGTTTTTCTTGTCAGCTAAAAGACGTCATAATGGGTGGTAGGGCAAAAAAATTATTTGACGATTTAAAAACGCTCATTATGTGAGCTTATTTGAATAAAGATTTTTTTCATTTTCATTTTCATTTTCATTTTCATTTTCATTTTCATTTTCATTTTCATTTTCATTTTCATTTTCATTTTCATTTTCATTTTCATTTTCATTTTCATTTTCATTTTCATTTTCATTTTCATTTTCATTTTCATTTTCATTTTCATTTTCATTTTCATTTTCATTTTCATTTTCATTAGCATGATGCTGTGCAGCAGAAGGTGCAATCAGCCCCCTGATTTTGTAACAGCAATCGCAGTTGTCACTAAAGCAAAAATATAACTGCGATTTCTATCATTACCGACTTCAAAAGGAGGGAGGTACTCAATTCGACCCGTTTTTTTTTTTTTTTTTTTTTGTTGTTTTTTGTATGTACACCGATTACTCGAAGACGGCTGAACCGATTGAAACGATTTCAAACGTTATTACATTAGGTAAACTCCCAAGCTGGTCCCATTTTTTAAAATTTTGAAATCGGTTCAGAACTTTTCAAGTAATCTTGAAAAAAGTACGAAAATAGTATGATTTTGTGTGAACTACCTTGATGATCAGTCGTATAACTTCTTTGTTTATGAACTGAATAAGATAATTATTTTTTTGTAGGAATAGGAAATCTTAAGTGTAGTTCATTAACCGACTTAAAAAAGGAGGTTCTCAGTTTGACCCGCATGTATGTATGTTAAATAATATACCTACACTACCTAATACAAAAGGTTCCTACACTAAAAATAAAAAAATAAAAAATTGTTTAAAAAACCAAAAAACCGACTTCAAAAAACCTACCTCTAAAAAGCAAGAAATAATACTCGTAATAATAAAAACACGTCTATTGAAGTCGGGTGGGGCTTTTAGAATAAAAAAGAAAGGAATTTGTACTCCAGCCCCACCCGACTTCAATAGACGTGTTTTTAACGTGTGAAATGAAAGTGAAATGAAAGTGAAATGAAAGTGAAATGAAAGTGAAATGAAAGTGAAATGAAAGTGAAATGAAAGTGAAATGAAAGTGAAATGAAAGTGAAATGAAAGTGAAATGAAAGTGAAATGAAAGTGAAATGAAAGTGAAATGAAAATGTAATGAAAGTGAAATGAAAATGAAATGAAAATGAACTGAAAATGAAATGAAAATGAAATGAAAATGAAATGAAAATGAAATGAAAATGAAATGAAAATGAAATGAAAATGAAATGAAAATGAAATGAAAATGAAATGAAAATGAAATGAAAATGAAATGAAAATGAAATGAAAATGAAATGAAAATGAAATGAAAATGAAATGAAAATGAAATGAAAATGAAATGAAAATGAAATGAAAATGAAATGAAAATGAAATGAAAATGAAATGAAAATGAAATGAAAATGAAATGAAAATGAAATGAAAATGAAATGAAAATGAAATGAAAATGAAATGAAAATGAAATGAAAATGAAATGAAAATGAAATGAAAATGAAATGAAAATGAAATGAAAATGAAATGAAAATGAAATGAAAATGAAATGAAAATGAAATGAAAATGAAATGAAAATGAAATGAAAATGAAATGAAAATGAAATGAAAATGAAATGAAAATGAAATGAAAATGAAATGAAAATGAAATGAAAATGAAAAAAATCTTTATTCAAATAAGCTAACATAATGAGCGTTTTTAAATCGTCAAATAATTTTTTTGCCCTACTTTATGACGTCTTTTAGCTGACAAGAAAAACGGGCGCAAAAAACTTACCACCTTTATCAAATGGAACGATATTTACAAATATATATATCGTTTCCAGACTTTAACAAAGATTAACAAATAAATAAAATTATAATTAGATCATTACTTAATGAATTACAAATTTTCTTAATCAATTTACAGGGTTCAAGCTAAATTCAAAGTTTGAAGTTATTATTCAGTCTTGGCTGTTACAAGAGAGAAAAAAAAACTTTACAATTATATATGCGTTAAAATAGGTAGTCAGAAGCAGACCCATTCCCACTGGCAGTACCCGTTCACGAGCATGACGCATGAACCAGCCATCGCTTCGCTCAACCATATTTGAGGGAACGTAACGACCCACCTCACGCGACACCACCGCAGAAATGATTAAAGAGAGCATGACATACTAAGGCTACCCATGTTAAGGCATCGAATTGAAAACTAATAATCAAAAGCTTTTCATAGGCAATATTTATGTATTTTATATTTTACTTTCCATAGTCAGCATCTATGTATTTTATAATACACAAATACTGACTATACAAAGCAAAAATATTGCAATTAAATAAATCAAAACAAGGTAAGTTAATATGATATATACGTTTCGAGTAAGAAGTGCCATACATACAGACAATATAAAACATATTTTTTATATACGACGCCCTTAAACAAGCAGACAGAAGCAGACCCATTCCCACTGGCATAATAACCTATAGCAGGGGTTCCTAACTTTTACCCTGTGCGCCCCATCCAATGGTATGCTAAAATACTTCGCCTATCCACCATAGTTCCCAACAAAAAAAAATAGCAATGCACTGCAAGTAAGAGTTTAACGTCTGACTTGCAAAGTATGAAAAAAACTAGCGTTTTCATAGCAAGGCCCACCATTTCCGTTACAAATAATGACGGGAACGTCGGAACAAGGAATATATTATCTGAAAACTCTTAAAAGAAACAGCAGTAGTGTTTTACAATTTTCTTTTAAAAAGAAAAATAGTAGAATCGAAAGCCATAAAAAAGTTTCTCACTTAACAATTCAAATAAAACTGCGAGTCCAATACTCGACCGGTTAATGTAAAAATTATAGAAATAGCCGTGAGGAGTTCCCAAGTTTTAATTTTACTGGTTTAATTTAATAGAATCTCCCCTGAAACTTATTAAAATTTCAGGGGAAACCTGAATAGAAACTAAAGCCGACTTCACACGGAATGGCAGGATAATTTTGCTGATTCACAAATCGTCCACTAGTCGGCGCACACTTGGCGCTAGTGTAGATGTAGACCTGTCATTTTTTGTTTTCTATGAGTTTGCTATTAGTTTTTGGGTATTGAAAGCGATTTTTCATAAATATAAATTTTTCTTTGACATATTTTGGTCTTCTTCAATCTTTAATGCGTTTACTGTCTGATTTACCATAATAATAATTTATTAGTATCAACCATTTTCAGATATAATTTAAAATAAATAGGAAAATCGGGGATAAATGCCCGTACAAAGATCTCAAGCAGCAGTAGCGCCACCAACCGGGACAATTTTTGTGACATCCCGCCATTGCTTTGAATTTTAAAAAGTAAAAGGAGATCATCCAGACGCCATACATTTTTGGGCCTCTTCTGAAAGTGCCGACCAACAAAAAACAAGCCATTTGGAGAGGTAATATGACACAAAAATTGTGGGATTGCTCTGAGCCAAGTTATCAAAATTTGAAGATTCGCCATTTTCATAAATTATAATTTTATTGAATTCTGAACGTGCTGGGAAACATAAAAATAATGATACATATTATTATTACTTGAACTCTGACATTATAGTCAGTCAGTGGGTTATAGTTATAATTAATTATACTACAGACAGAGTACATACAATTTTTTTGTAAGTAAGTATGAATGAATGAATGATCTCCTTTGCATCAAAATAAAAACTTTACCAATTATGAATAGAATTTGTTATTCTCCAACTTAGTTGTTGAAATTTTTATTTACAAAGTTTCTAAAACATCCATTAAAAGAGCAAGACGCATGCTAAAATATTTATTAGTTTTAGAACAACCTAAAAGCATTGAGCATTTTAAAAATGATGATAAATGCGTTAAAAATTACTATTCAGCAGGATTTGAATCTGGGCACTTAAGGCCCGTAACGGTGATCACATACCTACGCTTTTTTCATAAAGAAATATTGGATATCAAAGTTCTCTGCGCAAGTCTTCTGTCTGAATATTGAAAGGTAATACTGGAAGTTTTTACCAGAATTTTCATGTGTAGGCAACCATTTCTTAAACTAATTCTTAAAGCAAATCAAGAAAAAAACAAGTGAAAATCTGCAAGTGCCTTTAGTGTTCTCAATTGGGAGGAAAGTAGCCAGATGGCCGGGAGCTATTTTGGCGCAGTATTTTTGTGCGACTTCTTTTTAATTAGATAAAGCTGCGGACTTAATCGTCGAGAGAAATCAAGCAGGATTACTAGCTTTAATCAATTAGTTTTTATGTAATTCAGCTTTTAGCCGATTCGGATCGGAGCATCTTGCTAATTTAGTTCAATGATTACTTACGATTCCAAATGCAAATTTAAGAGTTATACTCAGATTGAAATACAGAAGTATTTCAAGGAAGAATCCTTACGACCTATCAAGATTTCATATTTTATTTCACAGCGTTATTTGCTGTTATAAGGTAAATCAATATTACCTAGTTAGTGCTCAACTGCTCAATCAGATTGTACGAGCGGGTGCGGTGCGGGCGCTCTCTTTGAGTCAAATAAGTAAGTATAGTAAGTATTTCGAAGATAATTTTCCAAGACTTGTAAAAATAATGTAATTATGGCGAAAAGTAAAAAAACATATGGTAGGATAGGTAGGTTGTTGTTTGAATATGACCCATTACGTAATCATTAATTGTTAATTTAAAAAATACTAAACTAAAAACATTTTGATATATTTTTTTAAAATTAAGTTTTTAATTTTATCTGAATACAAATGTCATTATCATTAGTACTATTATACGTTTTGTGATTAAAACATTAATTGCAAGTTTTTATGAGTTTTTAATGTTGACCATTTTCGTGCTTGGGTCATAATAGTTATTTATGCAACTGTACTTTAATACCTTATTATGTACAGTTGCATACAAGACTTTATCTACACCCATGATATGTATCCTCTATAATGGGTTTTGAATTTAACTTTGACTTCCTCCTCCTCGTAATTATATCATCCGAACGAGTGTAATAGTTTTTTACTGAATTACATTATGTTACTCGTCGGATGTGAGCGCGGGGAGGAGCGCGACATCCTCTCGCTCGGATATTGTAATGTTGGCAGTAAGCTAACCGTTTCAGAAACCTTAAAAAATATTGTTTCTGTTTGAAGAACAAGATTTTACAAATGTTTTTTTGTTAGTAAATTTTAATTTCTCGCTTCTGAATATATCGAATGTCGCCATTATAACACATCGAAACGGCGTGACCGCCTCGTAAAAAGATCAAGCTCGCGCCAATATCAACAAACAAACGTCTCTACTTACACACAAAATAAATCAAGGAAAAACTGAGCTTTTTCGAGCCGACTAGCGACTCTTGAAATAAATTGGGTGAATGTGAGACGGTCAGTTTAGTTAGAGGTAGGTAATGTATTTCACCTGTGTAGTAAAATTGGCATGACTTCTACGAATAAGAAATTTGCGAACACTATTTATTTAAGAAAATCAATTCGCAAAATGTGTAAGATTATGTGCTTATGCGTAAAAAAACCGGCCAAGTGCGTGTCGGGCCACGCGCCATAGGGTTCCGTAGTTACCTTATACCATACCATATTTAATACCACCTATAATTTTTCGTCTGTAAAAATAACTTTGTTTTTCACAGTGTTGGTATGAATGACAAAGTTATATTTGCGGTTTTGGAAAATGTGCTATATCTCAAAAACTAATTACTATATCTCATTCAAACTAATTTTGGTTGAAAGTGTTTATTAAGATCTACAGCATATATTTTTTTTAGATTTTTCACTCTCTTATTTCAAAAGTTAAAGGGGGGGGACACACATTTTACCACTTTGGCGGTGAATATCTTTCAAACGGTTGACTTTGAGAAAAAGTTGTCTTAAAAACCTTAATGTCATTTTTAAAGACCTATCTATAGACACCCAACACGTGTTGGTTTGAAGAAAAAAATTTTTTTCAGTTTCACTTCCATGTATGGGGAGCCCCCCCCTTAATCTTTTATTTTTCTTATTTTTGTATTAAATTCATTAAGCGGTTAACAGAATACATCTACCTACCAAGTTTCAACTGTGTAGTCTTAATACTTTCGGAATAAAGCGGCTGTGACATACGGACAGACAGACAGACAGACTGACAGACAGACAGACATACATGACGAAACTATATAAGGGTTCCGTTTTTTGCCATTTAGGCTACGGAACCCTAAAAACGGACAAGAAAAGCGGACTAAAAAGTTTGAAATAAATTCTTCTGTAAATATAACCTTATACAGAAATGTTAAAACTAAAAAAACCGGACAAGTGCGAGTCAGGCTCGCCCACCGAGGGTTCCGTACAGACCTTACATCTATACATAAAATAAAGCTATAGAAAAGTTGTGTCGGTACAAAGGAAATATTTTGAAAAAAAAAGTGGTTGGTAGTTATTAATTTTTTTATATGAAAACTGTACTACGGAGAGTTCAAGCTTTATCCCAGGTTCTACCTACAGAAATTATGTGAAAAATTGCTTAGATTATAAGTTGGACTCCAAGCTACCAAACTGTAAAAAAATACCATCAAAATCCGTTCAGCAGACTGCTATATATAGATAACCATTTGAAATCCTTTGTCGCCACGTAGAAAATAACCCTTCCAGGGATTACGACAAAGAATTGACCACGGGCGAAGTTTGAAATGGAATAGTACACTACTGCAGCGGCACTCAAGACAGGCATTGAAGAACATACGTGAGTCCATCAATGCCTAGTTGCGGCCAAGGCTTGTGTAGTACTTTTAAACTTTTAACTTTTTAGTTTTAAAAGTTTTAAGCTTTTTATTTTAATTTTAATTTACTTTCAGTAATTGATAAAAGAAAATGGAAAGTGGAATGTGCACATAAAGGCCTTTCGTTTGATACACATATTGAAAAAAAAAAATCCGGTTTTTTTTTCCTTTATTTCCAGTTTTTCATTTTTTTCCAGTTTTTTGGAAAGTGCTCATCAAGGCCTTTCATTTGATACCCATATTGCAAAAAAAATATTTTTTTTTTGTTTTTTTTTTTTCAGTTTTTTGGAATGTGCTCATCAAGGCCTTTCATTTGATACCCATATTGCAAAAAAAATTACCTTTCGTTTTTATTTTTTTTTTCAGTTTTTTGGAATATGCTCCTTGATGAGCATATTCCAAAAAACTTTTCAAAAAACTTACATTTGATACCCATAGGTAATGAAAAAAAATTTTTTTTTCGTTTTTATTTTTTTTTATCTTTTTGGAATGCGCTCATCAAGGCCTTTCATTTGATACCCATATTGCACCAAAACAGTTTGTTTTAGTTTTTATTTTTTTTTAAATTTTTTGGAATGTGCTCATCAAGGCCTTTCACGTGATACCAGTACCCTTAGCACGAACAGCTATCGAGAAAAAAAACGCGCGTAAAATTACTCGATAGAGAATTATCTATGGAAATTTTAATTTAGCTATTCGGCGGTAGATGGCGTTGTACAAATTTCCCATACAAAATTGCACTATCGAATGATTTTACGCGCGTTATTTTTTTCGATAGCTGTTCGTGCTAAGGGTACTGTATACCGAATATTAAAAAAAAAAATTTTGGAATGTGCTCGCTCATCAAGGCGACATTTGATACCTATATTTGTTTTTCATTGAAAAGTTCGCTCCATTTCTGAATTACACGTGTGTAATGAGTTTTAATTTAATAGAAACATTGCTGGACAGACGCCGGCAATTTTGTATGAAAATCCATTATTACACGTTAGTAATGGATTCTCATACAAATATTGACGGCGCGGTTTAGGTCTGTCCGTAAACTCCGATTTAGCACGAAGAAGGTTGTCAAAATAATGTTCGAATTTCCAAGCATTTTTGAGAAAAAATAAAATAATTACAAACCCACCGCACCTGTTTATACAGGTGTGTACAATACAAGTACTGTTGATTGTCAACAGATGGCGCTGTATATCAATAGTACACTGTATAATGTTCTGTGAAATGGTTTTATCTATCGCAATGTTATTAGAGAAAATGGGTGTATTCCAACAGGACCCTTTGGTTGTGTGAAGCCGAGACTTTTATTGTAGTGGTGGCTACCTCGGCTGACCTTACCGAGTAAACTGTCTTGATTATACTTGGTGCCAAATGCTCCAAGCAACATTGGAATGCGATGCACCCGCATTTTAATGTAAACTGATTCAATCTACCACTGAACTATTCAACACTTGACACTGGCAAAAATTACTTCCAAGAAGAAAGTAGATTGCCAAAACAAAAATAAGAAGAAGAGGACCCCCGTCATACAGCGTGACATACCGCCATGTTGCGAAAATATTTAGAGCCAAATTTATTACTTATTAATTTTATTTTTAAAAGTAATTAACTATATCAATATTTGAAAGGATCTGAATAATTAATAATAATAAATATTGATATTTTAAAAAGAATTAGTGGCGCGATTAATCCAAAAGTAATTAGAAGTTAAACTATGACCGCGCATACCGTTGTTTCACCAAGATGATTAATAATTACGTATTTTAATGACCATATTTTATTATGATTTAAATACAAATATACAGTTTTCAGATTTATTCCTGTAAGTGTAGTATAAGACGCTATTACCAGCCAAATTTCATAGTTCTAGGTCAACGGGAAGTACCCTATGAATTTTGATTCCTTTGAGAGTATCGAAAATGCATTTTTTGCGCCCTAAACGGCAGTATCTTTTTTTTACGTTAACTTAGAAGTTTGATTTTTTTACAGCTTCAAGGGCCCGTAGACCTTAGTATATGGTTTAAATTTCAATTCGATACCTCCACGCGTTTCCGAGATAAAGGGTCTTGACAGACAGACGGACGGACAGACAGACAGACGGACAACAAAGTGATCCTATAAGGGTTCCGTTTTTTCCTCTTGAGGTACGGAACCCTAAAAACGAGCGAGGGGCGCATTTTGTAATTATCAAATTGTCTTTAGCATGCGCCCCACGTTTTTAGGTTTAAAACTAAGTATAAGGTTAAATTTACAGAAGAATTTATTTAATACTTTTAAGTCTACTACTTCTAAGTGTTTGTTCAAGTCCGTTTTTTATGTTTTTAGTGCGATTTTTATACTTTTTAGTCAGTTTCAAAAACGTGTTTTTTTCAGTATATTATTATATTCTGCTTTTTAGTCATAACGAGCTAAAACTAAAATAAAAATACACCTCCTATCGGAGTACTCGTCAAGACAAATCAGATATGAGTCCAAACTCGATGGGGTTCCATAGTTTAATTTATTACAGAGTTCCTGTGGCCCTCTTCCTGCTCCATCATCAGACCCTCATCTCATCATCAGGTCCTAATAGAGTACTCGTCAATACGAATCATACGAGCCCAATCTCGATGGGGTTGTATGGTTTTATCACTTCACAGAGTTCCTGTGGGCTTCTTCCGTCTTACATCAGACCATAATATTGCATTGCTTTCTATCCTCTCCCTCCCTAATCCCTCCACCTATAAGACTACTTGGTTCGATTGCTAGTTTTAAACTTAAACTTAAAAAATACCTTTTAGATGCGCAGCGTGAGTTAGGGGCCTTGAATATCAACATGTCATATATTTAGGTAGGTACTATTTTATTTTATTTTTGTTTTTTGTTTATTATTATTATCTTTGTTTTATTTATAATAATCAAATTAACATGTTTTACTATTTATCTTTTACTCATATTTATACTTATTAATCAAAATAATGGCCGATCGTGGGCATATAAAGAGTGAATCTTTGGTGGCGTTCATCTGTCAACATCAAGGTGCCAATTGAAAACCAGCGTCAGATTTCGCAAATCTGACTTATGCTGAATTGGTAACCTGTTTTAGCACAGCCGTGAGACACCTTTATCCTTATTACTTTGACTTTATTATTTTTTTTGCTGTAATTTGAAGTTTTGTTTGTTTATTTGTCTTATTTGCTTATTACTGTGTCTCGAATCTGTGCTGAAATAAATTTATTTCTATTCTATTCTATTCCTTCTAGTTCTGACCTATATTCAAAGTTTCAAGTCTCTATAGCTCATTGGGAAGCTAATATAAAATCTATTGCAAACTTTGTGGACACACAAACAAACAAGAAAGCAACCTAATAAAAATGTGTTTAAATAGATTTGTATTCAGATTTTAAGAAATTAATAAAACATTTATTCAAATGCTCGGAATTCGTTAATGTTCTCAACAATACAGGCTTTGATACTATTATATTTAGCTCCTCCTTGTATCTAATGAGTTCTCAATTGAAGAGAGTTCAGTTTAATAGAATTTCCATTCGAATAGGTCGTAGACGTAAGTACTTACCTACAATATAATTTTATTCGAATTGAAGCCTGTTTAATAAAATAAGTGTGGCGGATGGAGCTTCACATGGCTTAATTCGTGTTCGCGTATAGCCAATTCGGCATGTTCGTTTAAATACCTACTTATTCGTGTAGTGTTTAACACTTACATCCACGCATTGGACGTGATGAGCTTTTTTTTGTTTTTGCCTTTTCTTGATAGAATTTCCACCTAACATGGTCGTGTTTTTTACTCGACTGCCCAAAAAGGAGTGTATATGTGTTCAGGGTTCATGTATGTTTGTGGGTATGTGAGTTTCTTTATTCCACCATAACTTCTGAATGGCTTTACGGGTTTGGATGTATATAGTATCGTTAGAGTCCTTACATCATTCCGAGTAACACTGGCTAAATTTTTTTATAAAAAATCAATATGGCATTTTTAAATGTGAAAAAAAAATTTTTTTTCTTCTATTATTACAATATGGGCATCAAATGAAAGGCCTTGATGAGCACATTCCAAAACTAAATAATATGTCATTAAAATGTGTGAAATAAAAATAAATAAATTTAAAAAATATTAAAAACACGACTGCCCTGCCAAAAACAAACTAAAATGTTAAACAACAAGTGTCATTGCAGTCATGGAACCTCTTTGATCAAAAATTGTTCCATAATAAGGTCCCCCGACTACAATGACACTTGTTGTTTAACTTTTTAGTTCGTTTTTGGCAGGGCAGTCGTGTTATTAATATTTTTAAAATTTTTTTTTCCTCATTACAAAAAAGTTTACAACGCCGCTAAAGAAGTTTTCACTTCAAAAATACCATTACATTGGGTATTCATATTGTAATGAATAATTAAGAAATACTCATATTATTATGATAAATAATGATGATTACGACATTTAAAGTTTTAAGATTTCGTTCCAGAAATATTGGGTAGCAAAGCAAGATTTTGCTAATTCAATAACTGATTACGGTCACAGTCACAGCACATCAAAGATAAACGATGATTTCGTTACAAATTATGATATTCCTTAAAATCGGATTCAAAACAAATATCATTAGATGAGTCATATCCGCTTACGAATACGATCTGTCTATTTTAATGAAAATACGAAGTTTTAATAGAAACAATGAGTGCTGCGTGAAATTCGCGGCTATCTCGTTAAAATGAGTCATTACTAAAGGCCGGATTTGCGGTGGCAGGAATACAAACTTGCTAGTGATTACCAAATTATCGTAAATGTTTTTATACATCGATGTTTTGAAAATATTTTTGAAGTGGAACTACTTTGATCGCGTCTGTGTTTATTTTTTGCATTTTACCAAGGAGGATGTATTTCTTAAAAATTTGACATTCTACTTTACTCACTTTGAATTTGCTATCTTTGCATCAAGAAAAACTGCAGTGAATTTTATTATTAATACATTTCACGATTTTCACTTTGCTTAATGTAGGTAGGTAATTTCTACTATTTCCGACAGTAAGTCTATATATCACGTTACATAATTATAAATTTTTATGGATAAATTACACAAATAGATAATCAAGTTGTCCACGCACTATTAAACGTCATTTTATTCGTGCTACCGCAAATCCGGGGTCTGGTCATTACATACACGAGTGACACATGAGTCGTTAAGCCCACCGGTAACGATCAATTGCGATTGTCAATTTTTCCGCAATTGACGCCCATTGACGGAAAAATTGATCGTTTACGCGTGCAATTGAAGTGATTGTCAATTGATCCAACAATGGAATTGACGGAAAAATTGACAATCGCAATTGATCGTTACCGGCGGGCTTAAAACCCGCGTCAATCAGGGTCACGTGACCCTGATCGAAAATTCGTAAGACGTATGTAGCGTAGACAGCCGGCCGCGAAAGTATCCCCCCCTCTTTCTACGGGGCGCGGCGAAAATGGCGGCGCGTCATTTCAAGACGTAAACACTTTTGTCACCATAACAACACGCTAATTTTTTAATTCAATGTCATAACTCTAGATTTTCTGTCAAGCTATGGATAAGACCTCCTCTACGATCCAACGACGAGGCTCCACCAGTGGATCAAAGGATATTTATTTTCCTCTTTGATACACCGGTTGACGTCAAAAAGTGGATTCAAATATACTCATACATTTCTTACTCCACTCTGATTCACCGTTTTAGAGAAAAAGTGGATACAAATATAATCAAATATTTTTTATTCCACTTCGATCCACCACTAAGGTAGGTAGGGTAGGGCATGTGATATGTTATATTCAGTCAAAAGTACCAGGGCAACATAACTTGCGAGGAGTTATTTTGATTTCGTACCGCGAAGATTTCTTTTAGCTCTTTAATTTTTCAAAAATATAAATCGAAATAACTCCTTGTAAGTTATGTTGCCCTGGTACTTACTTTTGACAGAATATAACATTGTTGAATATTAAAAAAAAGAGTAGGATTTCGGATTAGGTTCGGAATAATATGTTTTTTATTACATATATATCGATACCTACTATAGGACACACTACGATAATATTCTAAAAAGCCCTAGTCCAGTAGGACCACGAGTTCATAGGTGGTATCCCGTGGTCCTACCATCAGTAGGTCAAATCGGTAGGTCCACGGGCCCTTAAGGCGCAGAGTGTATTCTCCGTACACATTCGCTAGATTAAGCCCCTCCGCATACGGTGTCATAGCGTAAGCGTATCGTAATACGCGCGTCGTACAAGAGCAATACGAGCACGTACATGTTCAAAGAAGTCCGCACACGGCGTCGTAGCGTAAGCGTATCGTATGAGATTTTATTGTCAATACGATAGTCGTACCGTACTGGCGATGGCGATCCACTGGTGGATCGAAGAGGAAAAAAAAATATACTTCGATCCACCGGTGGATCGAAGAGAAAAAAAAATATCTTTCGATCCACCAGTGGAGCCTCGTCGGTGGATTGTAGAGGAATGAGCGTTCGTACAATACTGTTCTGTATTCGTAAATTCAAATGCAGAGTAAATTCGTAAGACGGCCATTCGTGCAAAATTATTCCCTAACTATTCCTAAATATCAAAAATGCACAACGTTAATATTCAAGTTTTCACTTCTGCCGGCACTCCCGGAGTGCAACCCGAATTTTTTATAACTTAAATACACCTTCAAAAGAAACTTTTATCAATATTTACCATGTCTTTGATGTAAAACTTAAAATTTATCGAGTGAATGGTGGCAATAGTTTGAAATGAACGAAGATCACATCACAAAACATAGGTAGTTCGGGCTCGCTTATGCGAAAACATTTGTCTCTATCTTTTTCTTTACGTGTAAAGAGTATGGAAAATAACATTAATTCTGCACTTTTTCGATGTTTTTTTTTGTTTTTTTTTTTTCATCATTATCTTTAGCACAATTATCTTTATTGAAAAAAAGTTATTGGAGCAACTGCACAGTACATTAAAGTGTATTTTGATGTAGAATTCAATACGTTTCCGCTATTATTTACGCCAAAAATATGACCCACGACAAGCGCTTTTGATGATATTCTGTTTTTTTTACAATCATCTGTGAGGTTTATACGCAATTTAATACTTGTAGTTAATCTCTTTAGCTTGTCGAATGTTTTTTTTGTGGCTACAACTTTACGTTTTCTATATAAAAATATGGCCCGCGCAAACCATTGTTTCCTATTATGGACCCATAAGAGTTGATAAATCTTAGGTTTCCGTTTTACTCGAAAATCTTAGGATTCACCAGAGTTCGGGGTTTTACAGTATCATATACAGGGTTATTTGTAAAACACCAACAACCTCTCAGGAGTAGATTACTATCATCATGAACAACAACTTTAGTTCTACGACTTTTCCGAAAACAGACAAAAAAAATCGACTCTCCATACAAAATGTCCGAACAGCTGATCGAATTTAGTACGAATAGTCAAATTTTTTTTTGTCAGTTTTTGGGAAATTCGTAGAACAAATGTTATTGTATATGATGTTACTTATTAACTACTCCTGCGAGGTTGTTGGTGTTTTACAAATAATCTTGTATTAAGTTATCTCACATTTAGGTAAGTAAAGCCTATTTACTACCCGATCGAGTTAACTCGGCACCTGAAGCCCGATAGACCCCCTTCGTTTTCTACTTTCCTCACGCCACCGTCGTCAATTTTTTGAAAGTTTTCGATAGATTATCGATAAATTATCGCTAACAAATGTACTAACGCTACTGGCATGACGACCGTGGCGCGAGACAAGGAGAAAACGAAGGGGGTCTATTGCGCTTCAGGTGCCGAGTTAACTCGACCGGCACCTTGATTATCTAAAAAGAAACTATTTAGCGACCGGTTTCATTCCACATACATTGCTACTTTTCTTTGGTATGTTTTTTTTTAATCCAATAAGAAGTAGCAATGGATCACTATCATCTATGAACTGCAACCGGTCGCTAGGTGGTTTCTAATTAGATAATCAGCCCGCGGGTTATACCTGGAACTTAGATACAATGCGTTAGCAAAGAATTATAATAGATGCAATTTTTATGCAACGATTCCCGCCGCCGCGCCCCGTCGCACGATACGCTGACGCCGACGATCCTTTTATCGAACCTATTTTCTTTCATGTGGGTTTCTTTTGAAGTTTACAATCTTAGAGATTACTTTCAAAGACGATGAAATTAAACTTTTGTTGACATTATGAAAGGATTTAAGGACGGCCACTTTGTTACTAATCGGATTTCAAAGTATTTAAAAGGCACTTTATATTAAAAACGATAATCCTCATGGAGTTAAAGGGTTGAGGTAATTAAATTGTGTCTAAAAATTTAAATTTGGAGAAGATTCTATCTATAAAAAAAAATTGATAGGTTTCTTAGATAAAGTTTTATAGTTTCAGGGCCTGAACACATAATAATAAAATATAATTAATAGTAAATCCTCTTTATAAAGTTTATCACATACCTACCTTATATGCTTGAAAACTTGATTATATAGGTATATGTTCTATCTAACTAGCGGGCGTCCACGACATTCCGCTTTCTGTGGGAGTTTTCAAAATTCCTTTTTTAGCTCGCTTACATCATAAAAAGGTACATATCTTTCAAAATTTCAAATTCCTATGTAGTTTCAGCTAGTCAGTCAACTAGGCAGTTAGTTTTTCTAGCTAGAGGTTTTTTAGATACAGGGTGATTTTTAAGTCACGTAACAAAATTTCAGGATTTATCCAATCCATGAAACTGAAAAACATTCTCCAAGAAACATCTCGAAAAACGAAACAATTTTTAGATTATCTATATAAATCAGAGTAATAACGTGGTCGGTTTAGTAAAGGTTGGCCCAAAATTTATGACGTTTTTTAACCAATTAAAAAAACGGTTCAGTTCCATGGACTGAACACGTCCTGAAAATATATCACGTGACTTAAAAAAGAAACCTAATAAAAACGTGTTAAAATCACCCTGTAGATAGATGATACAATGATGGACAAAAAGCCTATTTGATGAATCGGCTGTAAGTCACAGTATTAACGACGACGTAGCTGTAACCTTCCATCCAGTGGGAATGAGTCTGCTTCTGTCTACTTGTATTAAGGGCGTAGTATATAAAAAATCTGTTTTATATTGTCTGTATGTATGGCACTTCTTACTCGAAACGTATATATCATAATAACTTACCTTGTTTTGATTTATTTAACTGCAATATTTTTACTTTCTATAGTCAGTAGTTATGTATTATAATAAGGCCTATGAAAAGCTTTTGGATATTAGTTTTCAATTGCCTTATGCCTTAACATGGGAACCCTTAGTATGTCATGCTCTCTTTAATCATTTCTGCGGTGGTGTCGCGTGAGGCGGGTCGTTACGTTCCCTCAAACATGGTTGAGCGAAGCGATGGCTGGTTCATGCGTCATGCTCGTGAATGGGTGCTGCCAGTGGGAATGGGTCTGCTCTGAATACCTATCTTAACGCATATTGAATTGTAAAGATTTTTTTCTTGTAACAGCCTAGACTGAATAATAACTTCAAACTTTGAATTTAGCTTGAACCCTGTAAATTGATTAAGAAAATTTGTAATTCATTAAGTAATGATCTAATTATAATTTTATTTATTTGTTAATCTTTGTTAATTCTGGAAACGATATACATATTTGTAAATATCGTTCAATTTGATAAAGCTGATAAGTTTTTTGCGCCCATTTTTCTTGTCAGCTAAAAGACGTCATAATGGGTGGTAGGGTAAAAAAAATTATTTGACGATTTAAAAACGCTCATTATGTGAGCTTATTTGAATAAATAATTTTTCATTTTCATTTTCATTTTCTTCCTTATCTATACACTGCCAAAGCGCGGGATTACGCTAAATATTTTTTCGTCATTAATTCTCATGTTAATTGCTTAATTTTATTTATCTTTCGTAAAGCATTTTTGGAAAACCATTTCAATCTTGACTCTCGCAAGGTGCAAGATTTCATCCTCACATTGTCATACTAACATTATTATGTAATTTAAGATAAAATAGAATAATCTAAAGCAAATTTCTTTCTTAAGAAATTATATTAAGAAAGATAATTTCTTAATTTTGTATACCCTTGGCCTTTCATCTTGTAAAAATTGCCACTTTTTACTTCTTGCCAGTTATTATTTTTGAAGTGAAAACTTCTTTAGCGGCGTTGTACGCTTTTTTGTGATGGGGAAAAAATGTTAAACTCGCGTCAGTCAGGATCACGTGACCCTGATCGAAAATTCGTAAGACGGATGTGACAGATGGACAGTAGACAGCCGGCGACGAAAGTATCCCTCTCTCTTTCTACGGCGTGCGGCGAAAATGGTGGCGCGTCATTTCAAGACGTAAACACTAGTGTCACCATAGCAACGCGCTAATTTTTTAATTCGATGTCAAAACTCTAAATTTTCTGTTAAGCTGATAAGACTTTCGTACAATACTGTTCTGTATTCGTAAATTCAAATGCAGAGTAAATTCGTAAGACGGCAATTCGTGCAAAATTATTCCCTAACCATTCCAAAATATCAAAAAAGCATAACGTTAATATTCAAGTTTTCACTTCTGCCGGCACTCGCGGAGTGCAACCCGATTTTTTTTTAATTCAGCATTCCTGTCTTGCCAGTTAATGTTACTAAGCTTAGGTGTCCGGGTAGGAAGGTTTGCGTATGTTTCGCAATTACCCCGTTAATGTACATAACTTGTGTGACAAATATGCGGGCTGTCGACCCCCTTTATTGTTTACCGCGGGCCCTTCATGAACATTAATAAGGATTTCTGTCCTTTGTTACCTACTTAAGCTATATTATTCGCCTAGAGAAGTTCATTAAATTAATTATTCTTTACGAAAACTATCTAATCTAAGGACATAAAAAAAGAAATAACAGAAACGAATATCACAAAATTATATTGTACTAGCGGCCCGCCCCGGCTTCGCACGGGTGCAATGTAGTTACCTACTAATGTAAAACTGTGCTATAATGTGGTGTCAGTGTGAAGTTATTAGATTATACTACAGGTTATCTACATACGACGTACGCAAGGAGTGTTATAATATAATTGACGTGTGTGTGTGTCTGTCTGTCTCCGGCAACCTAGCTCCTAAACTTATGGATCGATTTTAATGCGGTTTTTATGCAAAGGTAGTTTAAGTGAAGCGTACAGACGGCGGGAAGCGACTTTGTTTTGTACTATATACTATAGCTTTTGCCCATGGCTCCGCCCCGGCGTGGGAGTCTGTAATTGTTGTTAGTCTTTCCCTGGAAATCAATAATCGGGATGAAAAGAAGCCTGTGTTAAGTATTCCAGACTATAATCTATCTCTGTGCCAAATTTCGTCTAAATCCGTTCACCTGTTCAGACTTGATTGAGTAACAATATGAACAACATCCAAACATCAAAACTTTATCATTTTTACAATTTTGTGATTATATAGGTAATAACTGCACCCCGCGGTTTTAGCCGCGCAGTCTGTCGATTCTGTAACCAAAATCGCATCTCACTTCGAACCCACTTCACTTTGCGTGAATTTGTTATTCGAAATTAGCTAACTAAAATTTATTCATTTATTTTTGTGATAAAATAAAATTCTTATCATTACCTTATTTGTGATTTAAAATTCCCGTGCAGTGAAGTGAGATTCGAAGTGGGGTTCGAGTTTGGTTACAGAACCAATGCCCTGTTCACGATTCTGTATTAGGTAGGTAGGTACTTATGTCAAGGACAGGCCCGCCCATGTATAGACTTATATATTCTACTCTGTAATTAGTTACATGTAAATACCTATACTATGGTTTTGTCTCTTTACTGTCTTCTTGTCATATTGCTTTCCTTTGCCTATTGTCTGTTGTAAACGTGTTTCCCATAGACATAGAAAAATTTTCGCTGCGCTCAAGAAGACCAACAAAGCGTGGAAAAGAGAAGTTAACATCATACGGACACGGTCTATGTAAAAAAGAGACAAAGGAGCAAGTGACATGTGCCAACATTTTTTACAGTAAGAGCCCCTAGCGTCCCGCCTAGCAAATGAGCAAACACAGTTTGTTTAAAATATTTGTTAATCTTAATTAGAATTTAAAATAAAGGTATCGTGGAGCCATGGTGTCTTGTGCTCTAAGTAATTGTGATGTGACAAAAAGAAACAATCCAAGTAATCACACTTTTCACAGGTAAATAAGATATTCCCACACATTTCTTTAAAACCAAATTTCGCTACATTTATTCGTTTATCGACGAAGAAAACAGTATGGAACATAGTTGATTAAATTTCCTTTGCCATATATAATCATATTTTATGTATCCCATATAAAATGTATGTATTCGTTTTCGGATCACCTGTTTATTGACTTTATTGTTCTTTGACATTCTATTTCTATGGTGTTTCCATTATTCTGCCATTAAATCTTCCTTTTCCCCTTTCAACCGCCGTTTCCTTTGCTGTCCTCGACATCCTGGTCCATAAAAAAATTAGCGATAATTTAACAAAATAATTATAATTATATTATGTAATATTAAATACTTAAAGGTATCTTCTTTATAAATAAAAATCTAATGTAATGTTCAACAACATAGAAATCTTTGTGTATATTTATTTGTTTCCTATGCAGTATGCACTCCTAAACTATTCATCCACATTCCACATCCGATTAGTAATGTAATAAGTATATGTTTGGTGAATTTTTCTACTTACGACTGAAAAGGCTCCTGGCTAAAAAATCGTAATATGCAACGTATGCCGGGTGCAATTATGTTAAAGAATTATATAGTGTATTATCTTATGATGTTGGTCTTTTGGAAAATTCAGTGGACGTCAGTGCTGACAACTGACATTTATTTTTCTTAATCGTACAAATGCACTAAGAAGTTTTGATTCCGATATCGAAGTCAACCACCCTAAAAATAGCTTTCTACCCCTTTTCAACCCTGTTAGGGGATACATTTCAAGAAAATACGAAACACCTATTCAATTAATTTTGTGAAAGAATGTCTATGCCAAATTTCAAGTCAATCGGGCCAAGGAATCGCTTTCTCCCATACAAACTTTGCCACCCTGTTTTACCCCCTTAGGGGTTGAATTTCGCTAAATCCCGTCTTAGTGAGCACCTTCACCCTAAAAGGAACCCCCATGCAAAATTTGAGACTCCTAGCACTTGTAGTTTCTGAGATTTCGTGATGAGTCAGTGAGTGATTTACGCTTTTATATATATAGATTGAACTTGGTCTAAATGTAATGTAGCAGTTTTTTAAGACTCTACTCTTTATGTAAGGTATTCAATGAGAGACTACAAAATTAGGTAGGATTAGCAACAGTAGCTTTCAGAACAGTGACTGTGACATTTTTTTCAATGATCAAACATACACACAAACATACAGACTTTTTTTAATATCCAAAACGCTTCATGTAGCTTAACATCACATTAGTGCTTTGTGTGATTCATATTACATACTGAAAATTTTTTAGCATTTTTAGTCAAAATTACTTTCTGAAAGATTGTTAATTAATTACGACAGCATTAAAACATTCATGAATCGTACATTTCGCCAAAAAGATAATCAGGCAAATCCTCGAGACATCTTCATTCTCGCTAGGGAACGTATAAGAATCTAAACCACATCACAGCGGAGTAGAATTTATATGTCGCAAACAGTAAGTATGATTTTATGACACATGAAGTTAAGACAGTGCTTTTATTACTTACTTGGTATTTCTATACTCAGTAGGCAACTATATAATTTAATTAACATCTGAAAGCATTCGGGTAACGTGGTAATTACGTAACCAATGATCAAAAGGCTTTTATGTTTGTAGTTTGAATTTTTGGCTTTGAATTTTTTTCTTTCAACAGTTCACATAGTTTGCTCTTTTAAGTCGTCCTTATTGTACATTTTCAAAGGAGTTTCAGAATTTATTTCTTTGTCTTTCTAAAGAAAATGTAGTGGATTATGTATTATTAATATTTCTTATATAAGTTTTCGATGTTTGAGTAAATAATTTGTTTGCATAATTGACCGTGTGTAGGTACCTACTATTAAGATAATCAAAGCTATTAAACATAATCGCAAACAAATTATAAATATAATAATAATAAATATATTATTTATTTACTCTTCACAAAGGTTGTTACAATACCTTATTATAGGTACATGAGCTAAAGCTTACAAATAAAACCTTTGTGAGAAACTGGAGTCCTTTTAAAATCATCGACAATAATCTTCTCTACAGTCATCTACATCAGTGATTCCCAATTAGTACCCTTTATTGCAGGAATAATAAACAAAAAATGAAATGAGATGTGAGTTTGCTGCGCGTACCCCTGGGGGTCCACGCGTACCACTAATTGGGAAACACTGATCTACATCCTACATGTATCTCAGAAATGTTTTTTATTCCATCTATATGTAAATGTTATATCTTGGATAGCTGAAGGCTGAATACGAATAGGTAATCGTAGGTAGTTAGTTTAAATATTTTTTTCTGCAAAACTATGACTTTATGCTTGGCGATGATGGAACTAATATAAAACATTTTAAATCCTTACAGCAGTCACAGCGGATCAATATTTAACATTTTTTTTCCACGTTTGAAACATTGATTACAAAATACGACGTAGGTCAAAGTATGGATGTTAGATTCAGAGGACTTAACACAGTAAGGGTTTGTGCACTGAGAGATCACTTCGCAAATTCGTGAATCGTATTGTAGAAGTAATGAAATAGTTGTAGTATTGCGTCCTGAAATTGTAAAGAAATAGAAAAAACCACAACCTGAAATATGCGAGCTCTCAGTTCTCACAAAGCACCTCACCTCCCACTGGAAAAATATTAAGTTTAAACACAAGATGTATTTAGTATAACTTTATTTATAACGGATCCACTATAAAAAATTTTAAACAGCAACGTCGTGTAGTCTATTTTTGCTACTTTTGAAACATTGATTACAAAATATGACGTGTAAGGCAAAGTATGGATGTTGGATTCAAAGTACTTCTTACACAGTTAAGTTCCTTCTCGACTCACAACTTTCATACAAACCTATGCAAATTGAGAATCTTCAATAAACTGAATTGGCCGGATTCTCTGCATTGTGAACTTCAATTAAACAAATGAAAGGAGTTAGTAAATCTACTAAGCTTCTATCGAGATTTTTCCGAACATAAACCAATAGGTTAATTCTCAACTAAAAGTGAACTTGCTTTAACTTTTCTTAATTGTTAAACCTTTGTCAATGTTCAAGAAATCGTTTAATAATAGGTACCTAACATTAAAACAGTTGCGAAAAAAATCTAAGTGAGTAGGTACACATAAGTACTTACATTAGTCGAGGGCTGTTGAATACAAAGCGAGATTTTCACAGAAGTGAGTTTTTAAGTTTTCAAAATAAGAGAGATTTAGTGGCATGAAAAAAGAAACGCACAAGCTTCTTGTCATTTTGAATAATATCAGTATAAGAACGTTAAAATGAAATGATAATGATGTGTAAAAATAAATAATTTAGGTAATTGAATGGAGTGAAGAGGTAGGTACCACATAAAACCGCACCGCATAAAAAATGCACACGTGTGCTCGATTGTACGGTCGGCAACTCACGTACGTTACCACTTTGCAGAAAAAAAATCAAGATTTTAACCTCAGGCGTGGTAAAGCGGAAATGTTGTCGATAGTACCTTTACGCACTACGACAAAAGGCTCTTAGACTGAAATTAAATACAATACTAATTAGGTAGGTACCTATCTAATCTCATGTTGGATAGCACTTTACTTAGTGCCTATTTAGAAGTACTCCAGAAATGTAATATATTAATTCAAGAGGTACCTATACTTAGTTAAATATCCTTCCAAGATACGTAAGCCCTTTTAATGGGCTAATCAACTTTACAGTATCAGTATTTTTATTTAATTTATTGTAAATTCAAGATATAAGTAAATTACCAACTAGATAACTATAGTTATAACAAGTGGACTGATGAAGTAGGTACTAACTCTTCTAAGTTTTAAATGTATTTTATTTTAAATCGAAAGTGAGCCCTGTGTGATATCTGCTGAGTAACTTCAGCTTTTAAATCGAAACTGTCCTCGTCCGATGGAAAACTGTCATTAGAAGCTAAGACCGGCATTAATTCATTTTCAATAAAAACTGGAGAGATCGTCAAAGGGTAAGTACCTAACATATAGGCAAAAATATCCACAGAACAGCTATGCAAATGTGCTTACAAAAATGACGATGATTTGATGTCATTACAGTTCAACAAGATTTCAACCTTTTCCCGTGGAATGAAATGTTAAAAATTACATCACAACATAATCAAGACCCCAGTGCACCTCCACTACTTACTTTGTGCCAGTGGTAATAGGTACCTACTACTACCACACACTGCCCAGAGGCCCTATTTTTACATGACTGCCCAAAAGTTGTTGTTGTTTTTGTTGTATATGTGTTTATGGTTCATGTATGTTTGTGGTTACGTGAGTTTATTCCACCGTAACTTCTAAATGCCTTAATGGATTTTAATATATGGGGTATCGTTAGAATTCTTACATCATCTAGGGCATTCTAGGGTGACACAGGCTATATTCTTTTGAAAAAAAGAAATATGACTGTACGACGCCACTTTCAAATACGATTTTTTTTCTTTTATACTTACTATATGGGCATCAAATGAAAGGCTTTCATTAGCAAATTCCAAAACTATATAATGGTGTCGATTTGGTTGGCAACGACTTAACTAAATTGACATGACTAAACTAAATTTAGTTTTCCATCCTTTTGAAAAGACAAAAACAGGACACTAAAATTAAGTATAGTCCTATCAATTTAGTTAAGTTATACCAACCCAATCGACACAATGTGTCATTAAAATACATCATCCCGAGTGACACTGGGTATAGACCTACCCATATACATATTTAAAAAAAAATCAAAATGGCGACTGTACTTTCAAAAGTGAAAAAAAAAAATTTTCTTCTATTATTATAATATGGGAATCAAATGAAAGGTCTCGATGAGCACATTCCAAAACTATCTAATTTGTCACTAAAATGTGTAAAATAAAAATGAATCAATTAAAAAATGTTAAAAACACGACTGCCCTGCCAACAAAATATTTTCATTTCATTATTATTATTATTATTACTAGTCTCCCAACAAAAATGTAAACAAAGAAATATCACTGTCAAACTGATGTAATAGTTACATTTTCAGATATAAACCTTTGCTCACTCTTATACCTTTTTAATAAAATTTATTTCATACATTTTTGAGTCATAATAAGTATTATGTCATTAATGGTAATTTTAAAATAGGATAGACCCACTTTAGTACATAATTAAATGTAAGTAATTAGGTTAGTGACTGTGACCAACAAGTATATCAAAGTATTGGGAAGAGTTATTTTGGGACGGTTGGCCCCTAATTCATTAAGAGATCAACCAATCCATAACTCGAAAAGCGATTGCTAAAATTAGTTGGATTTTAGTACAAATTAACCACAGACGTGGGTTGGGTGTGATGATGTATTGGCATCATTGGCACAAGAATAAATAATAATACTTTTCACTCCTCTTGCTCAAAAAGTCCGTCATTGTAACGTACAAAAGCTAAGATAAAATAGCATATTTAGCCCTAGGGGATAAAGTTTTTCCTTTTTTAATGTTTGTCTATTACCAATGAGCCTACTAAAATGAAAAAGTATTTATTCATAGATAGAATAATCACGAAACACTCGTTCGACTTAATAGGTACTGTTTCTCATTTTTATTTTTGAAAATGGAACTAAAAGCAGCGATCTCTTCGGTGAAATAGTAGATTATACAACAAGTGAAAAAAGAGGAAATTTAGTTCGAGGGACTAAGTTGGATCCCGAGAGCAGCGAAGGATTCTAGAGTTGAATCACGAGCGTAGCGAGGGATTCAAAAGTAGAATCCTGAGCGAAGCGAGGGATACAAAGGACCGAGATGAATTTTTTTTTCACGAGTTGTGTACTCTACTTTTTATTACTACATTGACTGCGAGAAAACAAATAGCAGTACAGTTATTACGTTTTTATTATTTAGGTAGGTAATCAGTAATATTTAAACCTATGAAAATAGTGAAACTAAAAGTTTTCCAATGACATAAAACAACCACACTAAGAGGGAAACTACATGATCGGTCTGGCATCAGTCCATTTCATCAGTTTGTATAGACTTTGATTTTTTACAGTCTGAAGATCGTACCAGACTGATGGAGTGGACTGATGAGACTGAACATCTAATCTCCTTCTATTAAATAGAAAATAACCCAAAGATAAGACACTAAAAAGAACCCAATTAATTTGGCGGGATATTTTTTGGAAAATAACCCAAAGATAAGACACTAAAAGAACCTAAATAAAATTGGCGGGAATCTGTATCTATGGAATAGTTCTATACTATCAGCACGTTTTTTTGTACATTATTCATAGGATGCGCGCTTGTTCCAAATTCAAAATATTTTTATTCACTCGGTGAATAAAACAGCGTTTTATTCACTCTTATCGTTGAATTAAACGCACTTTTTCGAGTGGCGATGGTAAAAAGACTTATTTATACTCTGTGACTCTAAGTTTAAATCGTAGAATGCGCGCATTGTGTTTCTTAGTAACAGTAGAAATTAAAAAAGGCACTGGCGCGAAATCTTTTGAATTTTTCTCTAATTACAAACTGATTGAATTGTGTGACTGTAATAGGAAAGAAATAATTTTAATCCTGTGCCGTCAAGCACAAATCATTTATTTGAATACTGACGACTGTGTGAAAAGTTTATGAAGTGGAGGATAGAAAAACAAGTGAATTCCTTTACGGAAGTATAAACTATTTAATATTGTATTTTATTTTCTCGCGATCGTAGTGAAAAGTAGAGTATAACACACGACGCTTAAAACCCATTGTAACTTGGTTTCTATTTATTCCCTCGCTAAAGCTCGGGAATAAAACTACCTCGTATTCAATGGGTCATTTTAATAGCGTCTTGTATAACAATCTTTTATTGGTTAGTCCTTTCCTTTTTGTTTGATGTTTATATCTCATCTTAAAGTTTTGGAGTTTTTCAAAAATAAAATTGATACCTATAATAATTAAAATACCTACACTAGACCTTCCCCGTCTTTTACAATTAAGTTATAACTTAATTTCCGTTAACTCATTCTATCAAACTTTCAAGCGGTTAATAGGAGTTTATGAAACTGATACATAAAGAGGGGTATTAAAATGAGCGAGGTTTTTAATAGTATCACACGAGTGTTTTAATACCTAGTTATGTGCAGTTTCATACACTACTTTATCTACACTCATACAATTTGGGATTGAACCTACTACTTAAATAAAAGATCAAAGTTAAAAAAGAGAGAGATCCTTTGCTGATATTACCGTACTACTTTGATGTCAGAGTCATTTCCGTGCTGCATCTAAAATGTTGGGCGAAGTAAATTTTTTGCCACATTCACTGCTATCAGATATTTTAAAACAAGAATAAAAAAATCCGACGAAATTCAGAACCTACAACAAAAAGTGAAAATGGAAACCATAACTTTTTTGTTTTGGGTTAAAAATGACGCGCCCCGCACCACAGACCATAATTATAGATATAACAATAAGCCCATACGCGGCAATAAATTAAAAAGTAAAAGTGTGCTGTAAAAATTTAAAAAGTTATTTTTTGATGCAGTTGACTGCACTGGCTGCACTGTAATGAGTTTTTTTTTAATTTAGAAAATAAAGTAGGTAGGATGTTTATACAATATTTTTGAAATCATATTTGAAACATTACGTTGTGAGTGTAGATAAAATATTTTAACTGTTTTGTAGTCAAGTTTTCTTTTAAGTCAATATCTTAATAATGACTTAAAAAAAACTTTACTTATATAGCTCTACATAAAACTTACTAAAAATAAGTTAATCTAAAAGTTCTTTAAGCTATTAAATGATACCCTATATCAAAATTTTAAATCGGTTACATAGTTTTCAGCAGCGACGATTTTTAATTAAAACGCGAATATCTCTAAATGTAATTTTTGCAGATAACGGCAGTATAATAATAATAATAATAAATAATACTTTACACAAGGTACATTAGCATAAGTTTTTTTTAATCAACTTGCTTGGTGAAGTATTTTCTCCTAGACGATTTTAACTTTTTTTCAACGTTACATTTTACAGATTGTCTACTCGAAAATTAATATTATCGTAACTTTTAATGACTTGGGACGAAAAGATGCATAGGTACATACATATGCAAAACAGTTCTCAAGGTCTTATGTCTGAAGGTATCCTAGGTTTCACAGACACTAAAATCACATTACTTAGCGCTATCGCACACAGGCAACTTAGTCGTCCAGCAATTGTTTTGTCTCTCACATCAAGTCCACGGGTTTATATGGAAGCGCGCACACGGGGCGACACGGTCGTCGGCAACTTTTCATACAAACCATGTGAGAGACAAAACAGTTGCTGGGCGACTAAGTTGCCCGTGTACGATAGCGCTTATAAGCATAAAGCTTTTACAGAACTGACTAAGGAATACTTGGATTTTTCAAAAAGTCTCAAGTAAATATCGTCGCTTAAAAACTTTCATGTTTTCATATAACTTGGAATTCTAATTTAAAAGATTTCTATCTTGACTAAGAGGCCTATCAGGTCTTTGTAAAATAGCTTAAGAGGCAGTTCTCGGTCCATTCATTTAAGATTATTAAAGGGTAAAGGGTAATTAATAATTTTAATTGCTTAAGTCATTTGGTTGTTCTGGCATTAGCTAAATTGTCACGTACTGTGTTTATCTGTGTATCAAGGAAGAAATTGTTTCTAGATTTTTTCGAAATGACTTCCAAAGCTTTTTAAATTGGAACGTGAAAGTAAAAAAAGGATTCACTTCGTATCGGGAAGAAAATTATGGGATTCCATGCATACATGCATACTGTTTTATGTAGGTACTAAAATAATGTAGTATTTATTTAATTCGAAATTTAGACACTCAATCTGGCATTTTAGAACGTACCTACCTACCTATCAAACAAACAATATTAGAATTTCTCGTTTTCATTCTTAGAATTAGATATCAAAATTGACAAAAAAAAAAAAAAAAAAAAAAACACATTTGAAAATGGCGTCGTGCCGTCGCCATATTGACTTTAAAAAAAAATATATAGCCAGTGTCACTCGGAACGATGTAAGGATTCTAACGATACCCCATACATCCAAATCTGTTAAGCCATTTAGAACTGGAATAAAGAAACACACCCACATACCCACAAACATACATGAACGCTGAACACATATACACTCCTTTTTGGGCAGTTGTGTAAAAAAACGGCCAATTGTTGGCACTTTTGCTATCTACCTACCTATTACTTACTATTAATTAGCATTTTGCTCAAAAAATGGCACAACATGAAAAGTACAAGTAAGTGGATAGAGCTATAAATGCTGGCATTTAATTATGCAGCACAAAGCATCTGAACACTGGTTTCGTATTAGCGACCATAATTTGTATACTCATCCTTATCCTTACTAATATTATAAATGCGAAAGTCCGTTTGTTTGTTTGTTACGCCTTCACGTCTTAACTACTGAACCGATCATCATGAATTTTTGCATACACGTTGTCAGGGGTACAGAGAAGGACATAGGGTACCTTTTATCTCGAAAAAAAGTTATGTTCCCGAGGGATAGCAAAAAAACTTTCCACGCAGACGAAGTCGCGGGCGGAAGCTGGTAGATATTATAAGATACGTTTTTTCTGCATCTTTTTACTGCCTTCTTTGCATCTTTTACACCATCCTTACTAATATTATAAATGCGAAAGTCCGTTTGTTTGTTACGCCTTCACGTCTTAACTACTGAACCGATCATCATGAAATTTTACATACACGTTGTCAGGGGTACAGAGAAGGACATAGGGTTTCCCTTTACCTTTACCTTTCATAGGCCCGACTAAAGCTGAGCGGGTTGTACTTTTTCGGCCCCGTGGTGCCATTTTTTAAGCAATATTTGTTTTTCCAATTACACTTCTATAGATTTTAGTTCGCTACTATATTCAAATAAACTTGAATCGTCTATATTTTTCTACCACCCGTTCCAGACTTAAAAAAGTCTATTAAAATAAACGTGGCATTTCACAGTATTTTATGAAGGGTAAGCCTCAAAGTTAAAATACAGTATTTAGTAGGTATAATCAATGGTATAATCAGATAATCGTTTGACTAAGGGATTGAATGTCAGTCACACCCGTCAATTTGATTAAACTTACTCATACTTCAAACCATTCAAACATTTCAGCGGTAGAGTCGTTTGAGGCGAGTCGTTACATTCCCTCAATATAGTTAAATTTAAAGTTAAGCAAAGCGATGGTCATGCTTGTGCCCTTAGCACGAACAGCTATCGAAAAAATTACACGTATAAGCGCGAATCGCGATAGAGTAATGAGGGTTTTTCAAAATGACAAAAAATTGTAGGCTCGATAGATGGCGTTGATAAAAATGTATGTGTCAATGTATTTTTTTACTAAGCTTCGAAGAGTACTTAGGTAGGCAAGCAGATGTAACCTTAAAATGTTTCTCTTTGGGCAGATGTCAGCCAGCGAGCGCTTACTTTCCTCTTTGGTACCTACCTACAGGCCATTTATTTTTAAAAGCCAATTTTGTCATTTCCCTATCCTTCAGCGCCATCTAGTGAGGCAACAGTTACTATTTTTATTTTTCAAATGTCACTTTGAAAAGCCCTCATTTTGTGTGAAAAATTTGTATAGCAGCGCCATCTACCGCCGAATAGCAAAATGAAATTTTCCATAGATATTACTTTAACGAATGAGTACCTTTACGCGCGTTTTTTCGATAGCTGTTCGTGCTAAAGTTACGGATGGTGGGTGGATGGAAATGCTATTTATTTATGGTAGCTATTTTATAAAGGCTGGCTGAAGCTCAGAGCTTAGGCCGTTCACTCGGTTACATTACGCGGCCTAACGGCTCCTGATGAGATGCTGCCTCCGTGTAGGGGCGAAACACGTGTAGAGTAGTTGGTATGAGGGCAGTAGTTGGTGTAAGGTGTGTTGCAGTCAGTGTGTCTGCAAGTGTTTGTTGCACGTGCAATTATTTGTGGGCGGGCGGGCGGTGCACAGGGGGTCAAGTCCCCTTCGTCGCATAATGTACAATACGCAAAATGTACTCTGCTAATGTTTTCGTCAAAATCGTAGTTCAATGGTCTAATGGTAATGCTTTTTGACACGTTCTTGTTTCTTAAACCCAAAATCAAGACACAATATGTTTCCGTTTTGGGTTTAAGAAACACAATGTGTTTCAGATTTGGGTTTAAGAAACAATAACTGTGTCAAAAAGCATTACCATTCAAACACCATTAAATTACGATTTTGACGAAAACATTAGCAGACTTGACCCCCAGATTTCTTGCATATTTTGCTTTTTGCATCCGTTTATAGAACAGGCGGGTAAATCCATGGGTGTTTTGAACGCCGTCATTCTCCTCGACATAAAATTGTCATGACCAGACCCCGGATTTGCGGTAGCACGAATAAAATGACGTTTAATAGTGCGTGGACAACTTGATTATCTATTTGTGTAATTTATCGATAAAAATATTATAATTATGTAACGTGATATATAGACTTACTGTTGGAAATAGTAGAAATTACCTACCTACATTAAGAAAAGTGAAAATCGTGAAATGTATAAATAATAAAATTCACTGCAGTTTTTCTTGATGCAAAGATAGCAAAGTCAGAGTGAGTGAAGTACAATGTCAATTTTTTAAGAAATACATCCTCCTTGGTAAAATACAAAAAATAAATACAGACGCGATCAAAGAAGTTCCACTTCAAAAATATTTTCAAAACATCGATACATAAAAACATTTACGATAATTTGGTAATCACTAGCAAGCTTGTATTCCTGCCACCGCAAATCCGGCCTTTAGTCATGACAGGTTGCAGAAATAATATAACTAATGCTGTTAAACGCACCTACTCGGTCTGGGACCTAATCTCGTCTCTGCACACGGGGACAGAATTTTCTTACTCAAAATCTGAAAATATGTCGGTGGGAATGACGGCGTTTATAACGCCCGTAGAATTACCCAGGCCATCATGTGACTATCAATATTTTAACTAAAGAAACGGGCACTTTATTCGGCCACTCAAGCAATTTCCTTTCATTTGCGCTGAAAAATTCTGCCTTTCAACTTGGCTTTATTGAATATCAAAGGCCGAGAATACATACAAAAGCGGCTTATGATTGGTTTTATCAAATTAGTTATCTAAAATATATCGGCAAGAAATTTTCTATTCTCCAGTTTTTATACCAAAAATTTAATGAAATAAGTGCAATGATTTTCACTCACGAATAGACGAAATAAAAATACAGTTCAAAAATGGTACCTATCCATTTTTGATATATTAAATATTTAAAATATTTACTTAATGTTCCATTAAGTAAATATTTTTTTATTGCTTACTAGCGACCCGCAGGCTGATTATACATATAATTAAAAACCACCTAGCGACCGGTCTTATTTGACAGATGAATGTGATACATTGCTACTTCTTTTTGGGGTAAAAAAAAACATACCAAAGAAAAGAAGCAATGTATCACATTCATCTGTGAACTGAAACCGTTCGCTAGGTGGTTTTTAATTACATAATCAGCCTGTCGCCCTCGCTTTGCTTCGGTTTCCAACGACTCGACCTTCCAACAACACCAAAAAAAAAAACAAATACCTATCAGTCGTCACCTCCATTTGCTCCGAAAGTCTGTTTCCGTCCCGTTCGAGTCCCGTCATTGGTGTGAGAAACGCGCTGATGATTAAAATTTACTCTGTGGTGACCGATTACTTAGCGATTGGTCTGCTGGAATGCACACCTTGCTTATTTTACTGTTTGACCTGCTGTCACGCGGCGATACACTTAAATAATAATGTGTTCATTATGGAAAATAAATAAAGCAATTTATATTTACAGTAACTTAACAATTTGTTTTGTTATATCTCAAAGGGGTTAGGCAGCCCTATGGCGTTATGTTGGTACCCCGTAAATTTATTATTATTGCGATGGAATAAGGTTCAAAATTGAATAAATTTTCGGGGTACCAACATAACGCCATAGTAGGTAATAACAATAACCGATGGAATGCACTCTACCTACCAGGGGCGGCTTAACTTTTTCCGACACTTCCTACAAATCGTTATATTTCAACCAATTTTCACAAAACCTTGACAAATTACGTTCATAAACCTTCCGCATAAATCACTCTATCTATTGCAAAAAGCCGCATGAAGATCCGTGCATTGCGAACAGACAGACAGACGAGGTGGAGGACTTTGTTTTATAATATGTTGTGATATATTAGGTCCATACGAGTTTTTCGCGTTATTCCGCAACGGACTGGAACGGAAGTTCTGCGCGGTATCATGCGAAATTTCGCGGCAAAAGTCCAGTATGGTCACGAGCAATAAGATGTCACATTCAACTCTCAGTGTGAAAATGTCATAGGTTATTCAATAATGTAATAATCTCTCGTTTACCGACAAAATCTTAACTAAGTAGTCATAACACAACTGAAAGTTACTAGTAATCGTCCGAGATATTTTAAAATGCAGGTACTTCCCCGGATCCTATTCGAGCAAAAAACCCACTGCGTACCTTAATTATATTTTTTTGCTAAACCCAAAAAACAACTTGATGGGTAGAGTTTTGTTGATAAGCATGTTAGGAACTTAATTACGTTACGTATCAAAGTAAGTAAAAGTCTGTTTATATAGATACACGACGTACATTTTCCTTATCCTTTTTCAAAGTTAGTGACATTTAGTTTAACTTCGACTCCAATTATGTTTATTGGGCCATAGGCTGCCTTTCTAGCAGCCCCCTAATTACGTAACTTGGTTGCAATCAACTCTGACAGAAATCGCAGTTACATTGCCGCTTTAGTTGAGAACCAATGTGACAACTATCTTACTTAAAGCAGCAATGTAACTGCGCTTTCAATCGAGAATTGTTAGCAACAGACTTACATAATCTAGGGGCAGAGATGTGCGCTATATAGCTAAGCTAAGCTACGGAACTATTACCGTTTTCACAAAAGTGGTGTAGCGATTCGTTACTTATGAAGAAAGTATAAAATGTAGCGGATAAGACGTAGCACCCATCCGTAGCTCAAATTCTTATGGGGAAATTTATACGAGTCGATTTAGCGTGCCCGCAGACTACAGACCAAACTGTCGGCCGATAGTTGGAATCAGTATGAAGAAGTATGCAAGTGCGCACACTACAACCACAGTACATATAAGTTTTTAGGGTTCCGTAGCCAAAATGGCAAAAAACGGAACCCTTATAGATTCGTCATGTCTGTCTGTCTGTCTGTCTGTCTGTCTGTCTGTCTGTCTGTCTGTCCGTCCGTATGTCACAGCCACTTTATTCCAAAAGTATTAGGACTACATAGTTGAAACTAAGTAGGCAGGTGTATTCTGTGAACCGCTTTACGATTTTTATACAAAAATAAAAAAAATAAAAGATTACGGGGGGGCTCTCCATACATGGAACTGAAACTGAAAATATTTTTTTTCATCAAACCAATACATGTGGGGTGTTTATAGATAGGTCTTTAAAAATGACATTGAGGTTCCTAAGACAATTTTTTTTAAAGTCAACCGTTTGAAAAATATATGCCGCCAAAGTGGTAAAATGTGTGTCCCCCCCCCTTTCGACGATAGCGAAGTAGACGATTTCCGCACTTTAACTAGTTAATCTGCAGATTAACGAATGCTACACCGTTAAAGTGCGGAATACAGTAAGTGAAATAGCCAAGGCTCCAGGAAATTTAAGTAAAAGACCTATATTGAAAGTTTATTTTACAAAAACTTCGATCTCCTGTTCTTAAAAACTCATCCTTAAATCCCTTAGAATGCTTATCTCGGCACAGCTCGATCAATTCCTGGCGTAGAACCAAGTCTTCAATAACTTGAAGACAAGAAGGACACCAGTCGATTTTCAACCTCGTTTGTATGAAAATCGATTTGTGTCCTTATTATCTGGCCATCATTGTATAAGCATGATTTAAAGTTCATCAATAAACTGTTTGTGTGGCCCCCGCACAAGATTTATTTTTACAAAACAATATTTTACTGAGTGTCAGAATTTCGGCACAGATTATTACGCCAGACCAACACTTAGCTCAGTTTAAGGATAAATGTTACACTGTACAGTAAAACGGTTTAATGTTTTACATTTTCTTTTCTTTAACACTTAATTTTTTTTTATTAACAAGATACAGTTGGCCTCGTAAGTTGTTGAAAACTTTTTAGTACTGAAATTTAGTCCAGTCGGCAGGCACTTTTGACGGACACAATTTCCAATTTGATGTGGGATATTATTTGGGGATGGTGTGGGGTGTGGGATCTGAGTTTTTGACTTCGAGGGGCCTATGGAAACTTGGGGCGTGGCAAAAAACCTCTGAAATTACGGCCTTTTTTCAGACTTTCGATTATATTTTCTAAATTATGCGTTTCTCGGGAAAAGCGTAGACGACAAAGTTCTAGAGCATTCAATTTCTTTCAATTTTCTTTGATGTATTTAAATATTTTTTTATTCCAACACATACCGCGATACAGAAGTTAAAAAAAAAAAATGGTACGTATAGTTAGAACTAGTCATTTGGAGCAATTGTTAATATGCACAAAAGTTGTAAGATTGCTTTGAGCCAAGTTATTCAAGTACGATTCATAATATTCAAACCGTATAATTGCCGACGTCCCTGAATTTCCACAGGCTCCTCGAGGTCAAAAACTCATAGTACACTACACACCCCAACCCATCCCCAAACAATATCCCAAATTTTCATTAAATTGGGAGTTGATTCCAGGACCCCCTTTTTGTGTACCTTTTATGTAAGTACCAAATAGAGTACCTAGGTAACAGTGGCGAGGGGTGAAAATATGGCCAAGGTAAGGCGTTGTACAAAAATGTTGTGATCTGCATAGTGGATCGGTGGGGTGGGATTTCTGAAAGGTAAGCCGATGGGAATCGGCTTGAATATACCCTTCGCCACTGCTAGGTAATGAAATGATAGGGTTGCAGCAATCCAACTTACCAAACAAGCAAAAAAATTTATTTTTTCTGAAGCCTTGTTTTATAATTACTACTTATTACAAGAAACTACTTACTTAATTTATCATTTTCGAGAAATATTTAATATGATGTTGGTGTATTTGTTTACTAGCTTCCATCCGCCTTCGTCCGCGTAGACCAGATATTCCAGAAAATCCGTAGGGATCCTTTAACCAGGATTAAAAGTATTTTAGTTTTAACTTAATCAAAATCCGATCAGCTGTTTTTACGTGATTAGGCAGGTTCCCACCAAGCGAGCAGCTTCGTGCGAGGCTTGCTGCATGCGGCAAATGTCTTACCTCGCGAGGCAGCGTGCTTGGTCCCGGACCCACCTAATCACGTAAAACAGCTGATCAGATTTTGATGAAATTGAAAAAGAATACTTTTTATCCACGTTTAAGGATCTAGGTTTAAGGATCCCTAAGGATTTTCTCGAATGTCTACGCGGATGAAGTCGCGGACGGAAGCTAGTTTATAATATTCAGAATTGTGTCTAGAGATAAGTATTAGTTTATAGTATCCCATTTCCATCCCCGTCCCCGACCCAGTCCCCATCCTCATTCCCGGCCCTGTCCTCATCCCGTCCCCTCCCTGTCCCCCTCCCCCTCTCAATCATCGGCCCATTTTAGAATTAATTCTACGAAGTTTGGAGTCGGAATGTCTATTATACATTATTTTCCATAAAATATTTCAAACCCCATTTCAATCCTTTAGGGGTTGAATCATGTTCGCCGTGTTAGAACTTCAAATTAAATGCTATTTTTGCAATTGTCATCCCATAAAACCTCAATAACGACATCCATAACGATCTTAAGGTTTATTTATCCCATTTAACCCCTAAGGGGTTGATATGGGAAAAATTAAGAAATATGTGTTAGCTTTTGTTTGTTTTTATTTTCCAACCATAAGTCTAAATAATAAAGTTAGTGTTTGATTTTGAAAATTAAGGACTTTCCAGATACAATTTCATCCCCCTTTTCACCCTTTCGGGGGTGGGATTGTCAAAAACGCTCACACATGTAAATATTAATTTTCATTTGTCAGTATAAATACAACATTTTAAGATCCTAACTTTGAAATGAGGAATGTCCGAAAAAAATCTAATTGGCTGAATATTTTTCTATATGTAGGAATAAGCTCCCTTAGTGAAAGAAAAAAGTTTCAGAATTTTCGGTTGCGTGAAAATTATTTTTAAAATGAAAGTCTCTTCGACTTTACAAATGTGCGAAAGTAACAGCAGAATGGAAATTATACCTTTGCCACCACCTGTCACAACCACAACATGGTATTAAAAAAAATGTTTCAATACAAAATGTCAAAACTTTTAAAAAAAAAAGTTTTGACAGTATTAAAAAATACTTGTTGTGGTTGTGGCAGGTAGTGTCAAAGGTATATTTTCCATTCTGCTGTTACTTTCGTACATTTGTGAAGACGAAGAGACTTTCATTTTTAAAATTTTTTTCACGCTACCGAAAATTCTGAAACTTTTTTCTATTACTAAGGGAGCTTATTCCTACCTATAGAAAAATATTCAGCTACTTTGATTTTTTTCGGACATCCCCCATTGACGGACTTTCATACAAACTTTCATCCCCTGTTTTACCCCCTGAGGTTTGGAATTTCCAAAAATCCTTTCTGAGTGGATGCCTAGCCTACACTGTATGAGGTATATGTGCACAATTTCAAGTCTGTAGGATCAGCAGTTTGGGCTGTGCGTTGATTTATCAGTCAGTCAGTCAATCCGTCAGTCAGGACTTTGAATTTTATATACATACGAGTATATTTTGTTTATAATATTAGCGCCAAAGTCAAACAAATGTCAAAAGTAGGTAAACACTGAATCATCATATCATTATAGCTGCGCGACACCCACTGCTGGCTGGGTAGAGAGGCAGCATTGTGGACAGGGTAATTAAATATGTGCATGCTGGATGTGTCTATATTTTAACACGTTTTTTGAACACGTTTTTATTAGGTTGCTTTCTCGTTTGTGTGTTCGTTCGTTCGTTTCTCCACAAGTTTGCGAACGATTTTCTACTAGCTTCCCGATGAGCTAGAGACTTGAAACTTTGAACCTAGGTCAGAATTGGAAAGCAATGCAATATTATGGTGTCATTGAGCTGATCTGATGATAGAGTCGGAAGAAGGCCACAGGAATTCTATTATGAAACCATACAACCCCATCGTGTTTGAGCTCGTTAGAATCATCTTGACGAGTACTCTAATGGGAGACAAGGTCTAGGGTCTGATGATGAAGCTGGAAAGACATGCCATAGGAACTCAATATTGAAACCGTGTAACCCCATCGAATTCGGGCTCGTTTGAATCGTCTTGACAAGTACTTTGTTGGGAAATAGTTTTCAGGGTCTGATGATAGAGCTGGATGAAGGCCACTGGAACTCTGTAATAAAACCATGCAACCCCATCGAGTTTGGGCTTGTTTGAATCTTCTTGACAAGTTCTTTCTTGGGAAATAGTTTCCAGGGTCTGATGATGGAGCCGGAAGACGGGCACTGGAACTCTGTAATAAAATCCTGCAACCCCATCGAGTTTGGGCTCGTTTGACGAGTGCTCCGATAGGAGATGGTATATTTTTAGTCTTAGCACGTGATCTAAAAAGCAGAAAATAATAATTTACTGAAAAAATAACTTTTTTTAAAAACACGTTTTTTAAAACGACTAAATTATTACAAAATAAATCATCTACCATTACATTTTGTAAAATTTATCATCCATATTGTCTTTAGCATGCGCCTCACGTTTTTAGATTTAAAATTTCTGTAGGTAGGTTATAAATATTTATAGAAGAATTTATTTTTTACTTTTTAGTCTGTTTTTACTAGTCCGTTTTAATGTTTTAGTCCGATTTTTTTTGTAATAATTTAGTCGTTTTAAAAACGTGTTTTTAAAAATAGTTTTTTTTTTCAGTAAATTAATGACTAGACGTTTAAAAATTAATCTAACAGATGTCGCCACGAGGTTGACATTGCTTTTGAAAAGCAGTATACTATGTGCTGTTTGGTAAACAGGTAAGGTATTTTTTACTATATTTATTAGAAGATAAATGGCGCTTCTAATTTTTTTTTGAATGGGTGAAATTTTTTCACAAAGAAAGAAATAAGCTCGTTCAGTCAATAATACAGACAAAGAAAATAGAGGTATGTAGGTCTTCTCGACAGTAAAGTGACTAATAAAATTCATTATAGACTTTGTCGGTGACGTAAATGTGACATTAAACATCTAATGTCTGTAATAACGTAAAACAAGAGACAGATTTAATGCTTTAGTCTTTCGACGTTTTGATTCTGCGTTAATATGAAATTGATTGGTAGGTACTGGGAAAACTTTACTGCTAGAATAGAATAGAATAGAATTTATTGACACACACATTTACAGAAAACAATAAGAAAAAAGAAAAAAATCAACGGCAAAAGAATTGGATAAATTACAGGATACAGGAACACTTAAAAAATAATTAACAAGGAAAAAGATAAAAAATAAAATAGAAGCACTGTACATATAAAAAACCGGCCAAGTGCGTGTCGGGCCACGCGCAGTAGGGTTCCGTAGGTACATTATACCATACCATATTTTAATACCGCTATCATTTTTCGTCTGAAAAAATAACTTTGTTTTCCACAGTGTTTGTATGAATGACAAAGTTATATTTGCGGTTTTTGAAAATGTACTATATCTCGAAAACTAATTACTGTATCTCGTTCAAAATAATTTTCGTTGAAAGTGTTTATTAAGATCTATAGTTTTGGTATTTTTTTTTGGTTTTTCACCCTCTTACTTTAAAAGTTAAAGGGGGGGGGACACACATTTTACCACTTTGGCGGCATATATCTTTCAAACGGTTGACTTAAAAAAAAATAGTCTTAAAAACCTCAATGTCATTTTTAAAGACCTATCTATAGACACCCCACAAGTATTAGTTTGATGAAAAAAAATATTTATTTTCAGTTTCAGTTCCATGTATGGGGAGCCCCCCCTTAATCTTTTATTTTTTTTATTTTTGTCTCAAAATCGTAAAGCGGTTTACAGAATACACCTACGTACTAAGTTTCAACTATGTAGTCCTAATACTTTTGGAATAAAGTGGCTGTGACATACGGACGGACAGACAGACAGACAGACAGACAGACAGACATGACGAATCTATAAGGGTTCCGGTTTTTGCCATTCTGGCTACGGAACCCTAAAAATGTGCGGCCAATAAAAACCCTGCCTCAGCTTTATGCCTGCTAGCGGAGACGTCGTAATTTAAAAATTTAAACATTAAAACGATAATACTTACTAGGCTGACATAAGTCAACTGACGTCAGTCCAGTATAAAATTACAATCACAGCACTATTTTTTGCAGGTCAATTAGGAAAAAATTAACTTAAGCGTAACCGCTCACGGGCGACTTTTTGTTTGATAATCGCGGCGTTAATCGCAACGATAATCGCCCGCGAAATGACACGACATAGGTTTTACTAAGCTAGCGACAAAAAAGCGCTGGGATTATCGCTGCGATTAACGCCATGTTTATCGCAGCTACAAAAAGTAGCTCGTGGGCGTTTACGTATAGAACTCCGTACGTTCTATTGTCAGCGACAAAAAATCGCTCAGCGATTAATCGCCCGTCAGCGGGGACGCTTAAACCTTGCAAGATCAATAAAACAACATCTCAAATTCACACACAACACAATTCAGTAGCAAGATTCGACCCACACGTTCTAAATAACATACTTATTAATTTCATTTAACATGCTAATATAAACATAAGAAAAAATATACTAGTTAAGTTATAAAACAATTGCTTAAAAAAATAAACAGTATATTTTTTATGCAACTAAGCTCAGTGTTGTTCTAAAAAAATAGGAAATATATTATCTAAGTAATATGTATCGTTAGTTACGTATTTTAAGTGATTAAATTTCAAGAAAAAATAGGAGATAAGAATTATAGTAAAATTCAAAAGATTATATCTCAATTTTGATAAAAATAAAACAAATTATTAATAAACCAGAACACCGCTGAAACCTCGATATGATTTCTATAGTTCTCGACTTTTCTCGAGCTTAATTTCCCGGGACCAAACCCCAACGATTCCCGAGCCGAGAATTCCCGGGAATGAACCCTAGTTAGGATGGATCTACACTACAAATGCACTATTTCTTCTCTGTTTTTTCATAACAAATCAATGTAGTTAATACTTTAAGGCTGTAGACTAGTAATATTTTATTTCTCTGTGAGTAAAAGCATTTTTTTTAATTTTCTCTCTATAGGGAACTCCTTGACAATACAAACAATAAGTGAAATAATAAATATGAGTCGTATTCTCATTTGTTACAGCTGAAACGTTTTTGAAAAATACCTCTGACAAGCAAATTTGAAATTCCACTTGAACAGATTGTCTTCGTTTTAAAATACCTGACAATTTATTATATTTTTCTCTCTATACGGCACTAATTTAAGAATTTTGCTTCCTAAAACTAAAGTTTACATCAATAGTAATGCTTTCATTCTTTAGATAACTTCATTGGAAAAACACTAATTTCGTTGAAATGCAAATATACAGCCTTAACACCCGTATTCACAAACAATACTCTAGCAACCTTCGACAATGCGAACGCATTGCATTTGGTTCTGCACTGCTCTGTGATTGGTTCGTTTGTTTTATCGTAAGACGCTGTGCTTTCGGGCGGGCACTGTGAGACCTCATAGTAATGTTTGTGAATACGGGCGTTAGGGCTGGTTTATATGGGGTCAGTAACTAGAGCTAATGAAGTGATTCGGAATTTCGCACCAGTAACTGGATACATGTAGAAAGGATCGGCAGTATTGTGCCCGAAAAAAGAACGGGTGGCTAGTCAGCTGGACTGTCTTGCGAGCAAGAAGCCAGCACTGATCTGGGTCGAAACTAGTGTCTACACGAGTCCAGTAGCAAGTCAGCGCTGGACTGGGTTTCTGTACTGCATGGCATAACATGGTAGTACAGTCTGGCGTTATACGGATAAACCATACCGCACAAAGGTTCCAAGTCATTATCTTTAATAATGTAATTCAGAGCGTGATTCAAAGATGACGCGCTTCAAACAGTCAGGATGCTCTACACGGTGCAAGTAGCCCGCGCAAGTTGAGCACTTGCTCCGGTTACATGCTCCGTGGAAACGCGTAAAGCGGGTCCTGTAGGGTTATTCACGGTTGTCGGAAATCTACTCGAAAGCATTCGATTCGAATCCGTATCCTCCGATATTACAAAAATATAGCTACTCACAAATACATTCGACTGGCATTCGATTCACTTTCCGACAGGAAAGCGCAATGCATTTACAAAGTTTGTTAGCGTAACGTAGAAAATAAGATCGAAGACTATAGACTTTCCGATTCGATTCGGAAAGTTGGTTTCCGACAATCGTGAATAACCCCCCCGCTCCATAGCATTGTACGCCCGCCACAGATCACCCCCCAATAGATACCGTATCAAGGCAACAGACGCGCACAATACATACTTGCTTTAGCTAGCATCAACGGGCATATTTGTATGGAATCACGACTTCAGTCCCGACCAAATCTAACCCTAAGTATGCCCGAGTTCATTACAATTTCGAGAATTGTTTTGTGACTAAAATATATTTTAAATGGCTTTTTGTGCAGTGAAATATTGTAGAATGTCTGCTAAGACGTAAAGTTATCAAAAATATGGCATAACATTTCACCGGTAAAAAAATCTGCACAGAAAGCTATGCTAGCTAAAGCAAGTACCTATGTATTGTGCGCGTCTGTTGGCTTGTATGCGGTATCTATTGGGAGGTGATCTGTGACGCCCGCGCAAGTTACCCGCGCTTTAACGTGCGCAAGCTAACATGCACCGCGTAGAAACACCCATAAAAGCGGTCGATAAACATTTTTCGCTTATTATCTCTGTTTCATATAAAAATCACTAGCACCACAGTTTTACAAGCACCTTTGTAACTTCCACCCCTCTGGGTATCCTTTGATAACATAGATAGCGTAACGATAATGTATTTTTCATTCTCCAAATATTGCGAAAAAGCTTTGAAAATATTTTATATTTGGAGCTTTTTTCTTCAAAACGACTTTATTGATGGCAAAATACCTATCGACTTCTTCCTTCCGCATAGCATACCAAAATAGACGCCATGAGCTATCACAGTTAACGAAATCTTCAAGCAATTTTCTATATACCTAAATCCTTACTTCCTTACTATCCTTACTCATATTATAAATGCGAAAGTCCGTTTGTTTCTTTATTTGTTTGTTTGTTTGTTTGTTACGCCTTCACGTCTTAACTACTGAACCGATCATCATGAAATTTTGCATACACGTTGTTAGAGGTACAGAGAAAGACATAGGGTACCTTTCATCCCGAAAAAAGTATTGTTCCCGAGGGATAGCAAAAAAACCTTCCACGCAGACGAAGTCACGGGCGGCCGCTAGTTAATGATAAATTCCAATAATTCAAATAGTGATTAAAGTATAATGATTTCTGTAGGTATGTATGATCGTTCCTTAAAAATAGCTGAATTTTCAAGTCTATTTATAAATAGGTTCACATTTTATATTTTGAAAAAAAAAGGTTATAATCATAACTGTAAAGTGGGCCATACTTTATACAAATAAAATAAGTACCAAAATTGCTTACAACTATTGTAAGTACCTAAATCAAGCGATAATGGTAACGTTGTTTCGTGTATTTAAATTAAAAGCACTGCATTTTAAACACTGTATTTTTTGTGATTAAAAAGTCTACTGTTTTTACTATTTCGCACTCACTACGTTTGTAAGATGTACCTTACTATAGAATATTTTAACAAAGATTTGGGGCAATTTATCTTTCAGTTTTGTGTAAAACTTCAACGTAAACAACTTAAGACATAGTCACAAATTAAGGTATAAGATTTTATTTAACCTTGTCTTAAGTAAATGGATTCAAAAATATTCAAGGTCATTTTGGACCTTCATTTTGACATCAAAAGTAGGTACCATTATGCATGTAATTAATTATATACGACTTTTTATTAATTTATTTTGATTGCATACAAATTCGAGGTTTGACATTGGCCGTGTGGAATCCGCGAGAGAACCGAGCGTACGGCGCGGCGGGTTAGTATAGAATCGGACGTGTACCAAAGTTGTCGTACGTATCACGAAAGACACTTTTCACGCGCGCTTTTCGAACAAAATTATGTGAAATAAGTAACTTACGCACGAATTTTGTGGCAAGTGGTAATTGTTTAAAGTGATTTAGTGGTGTTTTCTTGCCTTTACCAGGACATAATAACTTTTTAATGTTGTAAGTATATAGTTCATATGTCTAAAAGTTTACAGCGGCAATTTTTCTTTTATAGTTAACCGTAAAACGTTCGTTAAAACGATAGTAATAAGCACTGACCGGATCGACAATTTATGATAAAGGTGATAAAGACCGGTCGTGAAATACAAGAATCTTCAAATTAATGCAGCGATGACCAACTGTTTTATATAATGTTTTTTATCGAAAACATCATGTTGTGTTATGTGGTTATTTATAGTTACTTACTGTTAATTAGTTTAACTATTACTGTAAAAGCCCGTAAAAATGAATCTTAACTTTTACATAAAAATCTTGGGATTTATCAACATGAGTTGGTAAATGTAAGGATTTTATAAAAAAGAGATAAGTTATCCGTTAGGGGCTAGGTATAACTAATGAAAATTGGTGAATGTTAGATTATTTAAAACAAAAAAATGAATAAGCTTACATATCTTAATCTTTTATATCAATTAGGTACCTATTAGTAAAAACCTTAAATATTTTTCATTATTATTTTGATACTTTCTCCACTATCGTTATTTTTATTTTATTCGGGAGTGCTTCTAAGTCTTTCATTACAATAAAATTACCCGTCAGTAAATTCGTCGAATTCTTAAAATTATCATAATTTTGTTTTTCAACGACATCAGCCATTTTTGATATCGCATAACTATCATACTTATAAATGTGATTTTTCGTTTTTAACTTTCAAGAGACCATGGATTTTGACAGTTGAGTGTCGATAAAACGCTATATCACGTGAGTTATAGCGTGTTTCGGTGTAATTCCTATACAACTAAGAACTTATCGCGATAAATATTAGACTAGACTCGCTTACCTAGTCGAAGTCTTTTCCCAAATACAACTCTTTTTTCTTTTTTATACACAACGGCGGGCTGATTATCTAATTAGAAACCACCTAGCGACCGGTTGCAGTTCATAGACGATAGTGATCCATTGCTACTTCTTTTTGGATTAAAAAAAAACATACCAAAGAAAAGTAGCAATGTATGTGGAATGAAACCAGTCGCTAAATAGTTTCTTTTTAGATAATCAGGGTGCGGGATAGTGCTTGGACTTCACCTCACCTGATGTTAAGTGACGATAAGGCCGAAGGTGGAAGCGCACTACACCCGGAATCCTTATCACTGAGGACTGCCTATATCTTACCTCTAACTGCCGGAACACAACAATTTATAAATTGTTGTTATGGCGTCAGACTTAGGTAAGATGGTGGTAGCCAACCAGGCGGACTTGACATAAGCCTACCACCAACCAAACCGAGTACAAATTGTACCCCCCCTGGGAATCGAACCCGGGACCCCTGCGTCTTACATGGGCGAATCACTAGACCACAAGGGCGGTTGAACTCAACCCAAATTAAAACGGTATCATGAACTTAGCTGTCATGCAGCGTTCTCATGCATCTAATCTTAGAGTAAGACGCGCTTCTGTCCCAGAAAGAGAAGCCATACGAAGCGTTCCCCTCTGCCGAAGTACAAGCCCAAATGGGCATACGCGGTTAATAAAACCAGTTGCGCCCGGATTTCTTTCTAGACCGAGTCCAGTCGCGCATGTGAACGCTGCAGTGTTTAAAATGCCGAATTGATGAGTTTTTTGCTGTTAAAAGAGGTCTGGAACATCAAGTTTACAAAAAGACGGTGTTACATTTCACATGAAAGTAATTTTTTGTCGTATTATTGCTATTTGTTTACATTTAAACATTAAATTCGTATATTTTATTCTTGATTAGTTGTCAAATTTGTTCAGTGACATCGGGTCTGCTCGTCCATGGCTCGTCCGTACAAATTTCAGATCTGTCGCTAGATAAATCCGAGTTCTCGCCGATGAGCAACTTAGTGATGTTACCGTATCACAATGTTTGTCGATAAAGGACATGGCTTGTTCCTGCTCCAGGCAGTCTCATAAATGTGATATACCTGAAATATTCCTTAAATATTTATTAATTCTTTTTAACTTCTGACAGACTCCTCCAGATGGTACTAGCTGATCTGGCGAACATAGACAGCTCTACCTACTGTCCCCTTACATCACATCAAAATGAAACATCTGTTCGATCAGCCCTTGTAAACACAAGAGCACGCAAGAGTGTATGAGACTAGACAATAAGACTGAGTGTTCTTGAGTCCGTATTAACTTGTTTAAGACTAATTTAAGAACGATGACAAGGTACAAAATAATTATAAGAGCCCTGGGGCCCTATTTTTGAATCGCTCGGCTGGCGTCGAGCGCTCGTTTCTACTACTGTTCGTTCGACATCTTATTGTTTTGAGTCATATGTCGAACGAAAATCAGTCGAAAAGAGCGCTCAACGCCAGCCGAGCGATTCAAAAATAGGGCCCCTGTAAGCCTACCACTCTAATAACGTGCGTATCCTGAGACTTTTTTGCTTGTTGGGTCTTTGTTGTTATTCACCCCATGTAAAATATTTGAGTTTGTTACCTTTATTCCTTTTTCCGTATCGATATTGCTGCAACGACAGTTGGGCCCAGCCCTTTATGTCAAAAACGTGTCATATTTTGATGTGTGACTCATCCGTACACAAATTTTTGCTGTTTTGTTTTATTTTTTATGTGTTGGTGTCGTCTTTACAGTGTTCTTTTTGTATGTGAGTATGCGGAACTGCACTTGTGTGCACTTTCCCCCCCCGCAAAAAATGCCAGAATAATTTGAATAGAGTAATAATCGCTAAGGCTGCTCCCTTCCGCGATGCTCTAAGCATCTAATTATGTTGGACTGGTCGAGTTGTAGGCTTAGTGCAACTTAATAATTTACTAACTTTTAAAAATTATTTTCTTCATTATTTTAATTTTATCCTTTAAAATATTTATTATTCATCGATTTGGAGAATAATTTATTTATGGATTCATAAGTTATTATTCTTTTCTTTTAAATTGATAAATAGTGAGTTGCTAAGAAAATTCTAATGCAAATATGAAAATCGAAAAATCTTTGTATGCACTTTGTATTGCACGTTGTGTTGTTAATTTTATAAAATTAATCCATTCCTATTTATGAATTAATATAGGTATTAGAAACATCCTACTTATGACTAAAAAAAACAGATTCTATGTAGACACTGAATAAATCATACTTCCTACTAATATTATAAATGAGAAAGATTGGATGTTTAGATGTCTTGATGTTTGTTAGTCAATCATCCAAAAAACAGCTGAATGAATTTGTAGAGATTTTGCATACATTTAGTTTATAGGCTGGACTTACATAGGATACTTTCAATCGGGTCAAAGGTTCCCTAAGGATTTTACGAACGTCCACGCAGATGAAGTCGCGGGCGGAAGCTAGTAAAGTATAAAACATTCCTAATTTGGTACCAACAACAGTTTCAATTGCCAAGAATCTGAGATAATAGTTCTGTAATTAGGGGTCATTGCCAGAACCGTAAAAAAGTGAGAAGGTTACATATAATAAGAACATACAACGCAACAACACGGACACCGGCAACTAAAATAAGTATAGTGTGTTGAGGCAAAAACTTACGCAAAAAACGTCGATTAGAGATTCGTCAATCATTGCACTTTATGTGATTATAATTAGCCGAAAACTATTAATAACTGTCGATATGGATGGTTCTTTTTAACATCTGTTAGTATTTTAATGTAAGTTGCTTACAAAATGTTTCTTCCAAAAAAACTATTTACATAGAATAGCATAGATAGGTTACACAGTACGAGGCATATATCTTGAAATCGGGTGGGGATTGCGCGGAACGCGTATTTTGGGTATGCGTAGCGGTGAGGGGCGCGGGCGGCGGGAGAGGGGCGCACGCTATTGGTCGCTCACAAGAGCACATGCGCGAACTTATCCCCACTCCGTCGAAAAAATTTCAAGATATATGCCTCGTACTGTACATGACATCGCCCGATCTAAAAAAAACTATTTACTAGTTACTAGTTCGTCGCAGTTCTATAACTGCGATGAACTAAAAACGCACGAGCCGAGCGAGCGCGCCGCAGCAGCGCGGCAGTTACGGCAGCAACTTTTACTATTAAAACACACAAACAAAAACAGCTGTTTCATACAAAAAATAATAACGAAAAGATGAAAATGTATGCAACAGCAAATTTTATTTTCGCGATTTCAGAGTTGGTCCCGCAGTAATAGTTCGTTCAATTTGAGGGTCTCTCACCCGATTGCACTAAACTTAAGGATCGCCTAAGTCTGTTCCTAACTACATACAACACGACCAAATTAAAACGGTGTCAAACTTAGCGGTCATGTAGCTGTCATTCGCCTACTTAACTTGGTCGAGTTGTAGTTAAGACAAGACTTAGGCGATTCTTAAGTTTAGTGCAATTGGGTGTCTATCTATCATTTTCTGGTTTAGATATATATCTGTTACATATTGTATTTCTACGTTAATGTCTTTTCAACACACTCTTGTTCGTAAAGTGAGCCTTATTTATTCACTTTTAGGGCCAAAAACCGAGTTATAGCATACGTGTAATATATTATTTACTAGTGCGTAATAGAATTATTCCGTACAAAGTTAAATTAGTACCTTACTACAAGTTATATGCGAGTAAACAGAGCAGTTTCTTAGTAACAACAAAGAGGTTTTAGGCCGCTTAAAATATTTTTAGAATGAATAAAGCTAGTCGCACATGGCAACTTAACTTAAGCGCACAAGGAAGCTTCAAGAGTCGTACGATTGGAAATATGGACTTCACTGAAGTACCTAGCATGTTTGTGCTCTTGCTCTCAAAATGCCTAAAAGAATCACCGAAAAAGTACTGGGTGCATCCACTAATTAGTGCTAGATTAGTGAAAGGGCAATTTGTTCAGTCAAGATTTAAGATCACATCCTGAGAAATTTTTTAACTACATCAGAATGTAATTCAATAGCTTTGATATGTTTCTAGCATTATATTATCAAATCAAATCAAAATGAACGTTATTAATAACGAAATTATATTTATTTCTTCAGACATGATAAAGTGCTACAAGCTCACGCTGCGCTCGGCCGTAAAATGATCGGGCGCACGCGCGGCCTCTCATAGAATAGCATAGGTTATACATGACATCGCCCAATCGCTATCGGCCGGCAATTTTGTGTGTCGTCACAGATTTTGAAATCGGCCGATTTAATTAGCCTTCATGCGCGCTTCTATACGTAATGCCTATGTTGTAGCTCACCGATAGTTTGTCGGCCGATGCAGTGTCTCCATGCGCACCTAGCCTAAATGTGTACGTCCTTAATTAAGTCAAACAAACATTTATTTTATTAACAAATCCTTACTAATATTATAAATGCGAAAGTCCGTTTGTTTGTTTGTTTATTTGTTTGTTTGTTACGCCTTCACGTCCTAACTACTGAACCGATCATCATGAAATTTTGCATACACGTTGTCAGGGCTACAGAGAAGGACATAGGGTACCTTTCATCCCGAAAAACAGTATATTTCCCGAGGGATAGCAAAAAATCTTTCCACGCAGACGAAGTCACGGGCGGCCGCTAGTTATTCATAATTCACAATTATTTGTTATATAATGTCAAAATATTTGCATTTTATCACTTGAAATTATAATTTTGAAGTATGCTGTATGCTCACTCACCCCTTTGTTCGCAAAATATTCTTGCATTGGGTGCGTGAAAAAAACCTGCGCGCGTTTTCTCCTTTGATTTATAAATAATCAAAGGTTTTCCCACAATTTTCATATTTTGTTTTTATCGTATTTGTCGCTGTGTGGTAAATTATTTTATTTTTTCCGCGCAAATATGTTGAAAAACATATAAGCTCATTAATTAGACACAAACAAGCTTACTAGTATCTTACTTTACATTTACATACATCTATTTTTATAGTGCTCATTATTTTGTCCGTAAGGCTGCGTTCAAACTATAACACACGACCCGACCTCAACCCGAACTCAACTCAAACTCACCTCAACCGCAGGCCACCTTGAAATACACCGCTTACAATTTTGAGTCTTATGACACATTAAAAAGCTCTTGTGTAATGTTCAGGTGAGTTTCAGGTGAGCTCGGGTTGAGGGCGAGGCGTGTGCAGTTGCATCGACAAAATATAACGGAGCTTATTAATGTGTTATAAAACTCAAAATTGTAAGCGCTGTATTTCAAGGAGTGGGCTCCGGTCTTGGATGAATTAACCACTGGATACGTAACGTAAGAAAAATGTATGAAATCACGATCAACCAATTTTTGCGGGGTGAGGGGGGATTACACTTGTCAAATAATGTCAATGTTATAGGGTGATGTAGCCGGTTTTCGGCCATAATTGCCGGCCAAATATTATGGATTGTAAAACTCATACATTAGTTTTCGGCCAGGCGGCCGAAAAGCAAATGATCTCCCAAAAACGCATTTAGTTACCAGGTCATCAAAGGTGAATGCGCAGGCTATATACAAAATTACCCGAGCCCCGGCGCAAATTGAACCTATCTCAGGTTTAAGTACCTTTTATGTGTATAACAAAAAAAATTATGGTACCTCTGTGATCAGTGAATAACATAAAAAAAACTGCAATATTTTTTTTCAGGCGTTAATATTTTACGTGGCTAAAGGTATATTTAAAAAAAATATTAGTTAATAATCACGCCCTACCAATCCGCATTGGGGCCCCTTATTATTTATTTATTATTATTATTAGTTAACGGGAGGCGCCCAATTACATAACTAACATAGTTAACTTACTTTAATATAAACAGAAATGGGTAATAGCCGAACACCCTCTTGTATAGGTAACTCAAGACCTTTTGTACTTTTTGACCATTGCCTCATATTTCGCTTCGTGTGGATTCCGCACACATGAACTCGTTTCTAATTTTTTATCTTAGTTATGGTCAGTCCTGTTTATCCACCCATAAGAAAAGCCTATGCCCCAGCAGCGGGGACATTATAAAATTATAAAAATAGCTGATCTGTAATCACGTCTGATAGTAATATAATAAAAATAAAGTTAGAATAACGTCTTAACATATTTTTTTATTTATGGTTTTATATTATCCACATACAAGTCACAAGTCCTACAAATCTATTAAAAGATTATCCAAAAATGAAATGGATGCGCAAATTCTTCTAGGTTATGTCAAGCTCAACCAAGAAAGTACAAAATGCTCATAACATGAGCGCAACATCCAAGCGTTCGGCGGCCATCTTTCATCACACTCGCCCTTGCTGACTACTGGACACATTTCTAAAATATACAGTTGGTCTGTACTTAAATTATCACGGCTCTTCGTTATATCTGTGCAAACAATAGCTTACGGCAGTAAATGATTTGACTGGAAGACATTCAAAATTATTAAGTGCCTTCCCTATCGGAGCACTAAAGCTTTTCGGCCCTGTAGTACTACCGTCTAAGTATTCAAAAAGATGTCTTAAACTTCACTCATTTGCGTGCAGTTGACATATTAGCCATTGAAGAGGACGTTGCAGCTTGTTTTCAAGCAGTTTGATAATTCCGGCTCTATTACCAGTGTTAACAGCAGTTCCTCGCGCGAAATGACTTTCAAGTCGAAAATTTACGGAAGTCAAACATGATTTTGAAAACGTTTTGTAAGAAAAATGTTTCTTTTTGTTGATTATTATTGGCTTTTGTGTAGGTATAAGAATCTCTTAATAATATTAACTATTAAAAAAATTAGATATATATTGTTTAAAATTATATTATGAAAATATTAATATTTAGAAAGTTTTTCGAAAACGTCAGCTCCTGGGGGCAGTACGTCTCGTAATTTGTTTCTAATTATATTTTGTATACGTAATAAATAAGTGTATTGGCAACTTTTAATAACACCGTGAAAAAGAAATTTCACGAAAAATTTATTTCATTTACATTCTTACATTTTCCGTAATGGCCGAAAACCAAAGGGGGCCGGCAAACCGGCTAAGTCACCCTACTTTGTTTACATAACAAATTTTATTTATTTTGCGAAAAATAGCTACTATAATAGGTTGAAATTGTGCTTACGCGTGAAAAGACACATTTCTTGATTGCCCGCTATTTTTTTTGCTGAACAATACGAAGCATTTTGTCCATTTTTGTACCAATGTTTCGCCACGAGCTCTAGCATCACACTGACAACGCGATATCGTTTACTGAGGCTATCGGTCACAGTAAGTGGCAGAGGGGTAAAGGCGAATATGGCTGTCATTTCGCATCCAGTGGTTAATTCATCCAAGGCTCCGGTTGAGTTGAGTTCGACTTGAGGGCGAGTCGTGCGTTATCGTTTGAACGCAGCCTCAGAATATAATGTCATTTCAGTTAATGTTGCGTAGTTTCATAATTGTGTTATGTAAAGTAATTTCTTAGTTTCAAAAAAGTTTGTTAGTTTCATAAAATCTTGGAACATTACGTTTAGAATTATCATCTACTTGTTGAAAGAGCATAAATAATGTAACTTATAAGGTGCTTAAAGGCGTCTGAAAGTTTAATAAAGTATGCTTATATACGCTTTTCTTGTAGTACAAGATGGTAGTAATTCTATAATGTTTTGATGTTTTTGTCTATGTGTTTAAGTTGGGAACTTTGAACTTGTTCTTCGAAGTAGATATACCTACTTGAAAACTTCTACAAAGGAAAATTGCCTTCCTAATTAAATCACATATCCCGTTGAAGCAAGACAAGAAAGAAAACTCTCCTAACTTTGTTTTGTTTTGTTGTGCTAAAACTGCTTTAGAGCTAGAGCTGAACTGAACTGACTGGAATTGAAATTCCCTGAACTTAATGTGTGGCCATTGTGTGCGCGCACAGAACACCGCGATATGTTTCAAACCGCCAATTATTTCTTTAAGTAAAACGGTTAATATTTAAAAATGGAAACAACTATATATTTTTTGAATAACTTCAACAGTTTTCATTCATTCTGTAAGTTTGAAACCAAAAGTGACCACTGTCGTTTCGATTGCATTTTTGAAACTGGCTTTTATATAAGGTGCATCTTAAATAGTGCACGAAATTTAAAGGGGTCAATGTACTCATGCATACAAATAACTTTGACTATGGTACCAACATTGAAATCGTGAAAAAAAAATCAGCTGTTCAATAGAAATTTTAAAATCGAATGGATCAAAATGTATGGAACAGCTGATTTTTTTTTCGCGATTTCAATGTTGGTACCATAGTAAAAATTGTTTGTATGCATGATTGAGTCCTTAAAATTATGTGTAATTGTAATGGTTCTTAGCCACGTTTGATTGAAATCCATCCAGCCATTTATAGAGTCACCTGCCTGCCAAAACAATAAAATATACAGGAGGTGCTTTGACTAAAATAATGTATCCTGAGCAAATTTAGGTGCGATTAAAAAAACAAAATGGCAAAAAAATGTCCACCAAAAATTTCGTTGCTTCGATTTGGCGGAAATTACGTGAACTACAAAAATTAAGAAATGAATCTCAGGTAGTATAAGTACCGATTCTTTAAAAAACTTCAAATAAAACTTAAATTAAAAATTTAAAAAACCCTCGACACAAAAAGCTAACTCTTAAAAAGTTAAAAAAACCGGCCAAGTGTGAGTCGGACTCGCGCACGAAGGGTTCCGTACCAAAAACGGCAAAAAAGGTACATTTGTTGTATGGGAGCCCCCCTTATATATTAATTCAATTCTGTTTTCAGTATTTGTTGTTATAGCGGCAACAGAAATACATCATCTGTGAAAATTTCAACTTTCTAGCTATCACGGTTCATGAGATACAGCTTGGTGACAGACAGACAGACAGACAGACAGACGGACAGACAGACAGACGGACAGCGGAGGCTTAGTAATAGGGTCCCGTTTTTATCCTTGGGTACGGAACCCTAAAAATAGTATCATCAAATTATCAAAAAATCTATGAATAAATTATGATACACATCTTGATGATATTATTTTTAACTTTATAAGAGTTAGCTTTCTTGTGTCGGGGATTTTTAATTTTTTTTAGTCAAAATAAAAATATATTGGCAGTGCAAGAGGACTGCTATAAGCGCCTATTTTGTGCGATAATCTATCATACCTATCTAAATACGAACTAAAAATTTATCATTATCTATTTTAGATGGAAATCCTAAAACCACAGAGAAAATCACGTTCAATGTAAACTTTTAAACCCCCAGGAAACGAATAGATTGTTTATTTTGTATTTCAAAAGAGTTTTATTATTACTGAATTTATTGTTATAATGATATGTATAAATTTTTGCGTTTTTATGTTGTTAATAAAATTCTTCATTTCAAAAAATTAAAAGTTTCCGATTGTATGTGTATCTTGTACAAAATTACATTATAATTCTTACATGGAGTAGTTTGAGACAAATAAATAACTATGGACGTATTTCGTAAAACCATTAACCATAGATGTGTAGGAAGGCTGGTATTCTCAAACATAAAAAAAACCGGCCAAGTGCGAGTCGGATTCGCGCACGAATGGTTCCGTACTAAAAATAGCAAAGAAATCACGTTTGTTGTATGGGAGCCCCCCTTAAATATTTATTTTATTCTGATTTTAGTATTTCTTGTTATAGCGGCAATAGAAATACATTATCTGTGAAAATTTCAACTGTCTATTTGAAATTGCTATTACGGTTTATGAGATACAGCCTGGGGCCTATTGCATAACAAAATTACAAGCTAATATTATTAGTGAATTTGTATGGAAAATCGCTAATAATATTAGCTTGTAATTTGTTATGCAATAGCCCCCTGGTGACAGACAGACGGACAGACAGACAGATGGACAGCGGAGTCTTAGTAATAGGGTCCCGTTTTTACCCTTTGGGTACGGAACCCTAAAAACTAAACTTGCAACAAAAATAAGCACCACTTAACGGTTTATCAATCTAACTAAACTTCGTGGAAAAAATCTAATTATTCGAAAATGCCGGGACATTTTTCTGAATTCTGGGACCCGAGTCATATGCTTTCATTCCGGGACAATCCCGGTGGGTCCCGGCAACTGGCAACCCTACCTCCAGTGTCTTAGGCTGGCCTCAGACCTACCGGTTTAATTTCTTTGCTTTGCTGAGGCGCGTTCAGAACCTACGCTCCGAGTGCAACTTTATACGCTCTAACGGCGTTCTAAACATTAGTACGTGTCGTTTTAGTGACACAACTTTCCCGTTCCAAACTTCAGAGGGTTTTTAACTTTTTAATTAGTCGTTGAAAAACGAATTTTGATGTTATTGTGTCTAAGTTTCAAAAAGTTCATGGTTGCTCCTCAAAAAAACACATTTTATTTGATTTAGTGTATAAGAAAGTTTAAGTTATCCGTATTCCAAATGGAAAACGAAGACTTTGACACATATTACAATGACATCCAAAGTTCTTCAGTTGTTCCGAACCTTAGAGTGACCAAACAACCGCACTCTGAACCTCGGATAGCAGTCCTGTTCTAGTAGAACAGCTAAGCAAAGAAATGAAACCGGTAGGTCTGGGGCCAGCCTTAGAAACGATGACCATTCTATCGAAGTAGAGTTAACGCTTAAGGGCCCTATCACATTTTTTCGTCGAAATTTCGATTTTGACGGATTTTAGCGCTACAACCTAGAGAAACCTTTGGGTCTACTAAATACATTTATATGTGTTCGCGACAAAAAGTAATATGATGATACACTGGAAAGTTAAAGGGTTAGAAAGGAAAATTAAAGTTGGTGAACGATTTCTTAGAGTCAACTTTCAACATACACAGAAAGAAAATAAAGTACAAACAAGAAATAAAAGTATGAAATTTGATTTTCTTATGAAGTAAAGATTATTCTGATATAAATTTTACGTAATAATAATTATGTATCTAGGAGAAATTCACAGTTAATTCTGAGTGTTTTTAGTAGTTTTATGGTTTTTGATTGGGTTTTTTTTCACATATTCCATACATAATTTCAAAATTCCGAGGCCGCTATGAACTATTCGACTATATAAGAGATAATATTCAATTTTTTTTATTTCATTTGTTTAGCACAGTAGTTCAATCCATGACCCCAAAAAAGTACCTTCGCGCATTTTATGAAAATCTTTCTCTGCAATTTCGGGTTTAATTATAATGTTAAGCAAATTTTGAAAAAAGCGAGGCCGCTATGATCTATTCTAATAGCTATTCTACCTACACTATTCAATAAGTCAAAACTGTTAATGTATTTTTGTTTCTGAGATCGAGAACCCCAAAATTGGCCATTTTACGCAAAAATCACAGTCGAAATGTAATATGCCTCTTAATGTATAAATCTACAAAGTTTACGAAAAATTTTGACTTTAGCTTGAACAGATCTTTTTGTGTAAAGCCTTTTTCTAGGGTAGGCACCAGACTATTCTGGGGTGGGCACGGCCACACGGCCCCCCTTCCTGCGCCCATGCAAATAACATTTATCAAATAATAGCTCCCCTGCAGACTAATGTTACTAAGTAGGTCTCGATTTACACCGCTCTAGTTAAACGTTTTCACTAAACAAAATTTATTTAAAGTAAGCACTAGGCAACCTTGGAATATTTAACGTCCAATTAAAATCAAAGACAATAAAATAATAAACAATCCGAATCGGTTGGTTTGAAGCTTATGAATATTGAGTTTTATTTCAAATGAATTCATAACAATGAAAATTCAACCAAAAAATACTGGTTTTATCTGTAAGCATTGATACGCGGAAAACCTCGGCCGGTACGGCCTTTGTAGCCGATAAAAATGGAATCGTTTGAGGTCTAACTTGGCTGTAAAATGTGTATTGCTATTGATTAACAATTTTATTACCTATTGATTATTGTAACAATGAGAGTTTTCCTAATAACATGGACGAGAAATGCGGAATAATACTACTAATGTTTCACTCATAGACATAGAAAAAATTTCGCTGCGCTCAAGAAGACCAACAAAGCGTGGAAAAGAGAAGTTAACATCAAACGGATACGGTCTATGTAAAAAAGAGACAAAGGATCAAGTGACATGTGCCAACATTTTTTACAGTAAGAGCCCCTAGCGTCCCGCCTAGCAAATGAGCAATCACAGTTTGTTTAAAATATTTGTTTAACTTAATTATAATTTAAAATAAAGGTTTCGTGGAGCCATGGTGTCTTGTGCTCTAAGTAATTGTGATGTGACAAAAAGAAATAATCCAAGTAATCACACTTTTCACAGGTAAATAAGATATTGCACACATTTCTCTAAAACCAATTTTTTCTATATTAATTCGTTTATCGACGAAGAAAACAGTATGGAACATAGCTTATTAATTTCCTTTGCCGTATATAGTCATATTTTATGAATCTAAGTCATATTTTACGTATCTCATATAAAATGTATGCATTCGTTTTCGGATCACCTGTTTATTGACATTGTAGTTCTTTGACATTCTATTTCTATGGTTTCACTTGACTTTTTCAACCTACCAGCAATACTAAAACATTCTATTTCTATGGTTTCACTTGACTTTTTCAACCTACCAGCAATACTAAAATTGACGGTACCTATCTAATGGAAAAATAAAAATACTCGAACAACTGCACCATGTAGTAGGTAACTGGTGGCGATAAAACGAAATTGATTTAGTAAAGTAATTGTTTCTTTTCTTTTGACTGTACCTAATAATTACAAAAACTTAAGAGTTGGGTTGAGTGACCAAACAATATGTTAAATTCTGGCCAACTAAACTGTTGATGTAGTAAGTTGTTGATATAATAATCTGTTGATCTTATCGTAATTTGTTGATGTAACAAACTGTTGACCAAATGAACAATAAAATTGATCTAGTGGTGTTGATGTAGTAAATTTTGATGAAATGAATGTCGATCCATTTGACTAGCCGTTTGAAACTTTCCAAAGACTGCGTTTTATTTTATTTCCTCCGGCAACACATTCCACAGTCGGGCAGCTTGAACTGAGAAGGACTTGTCTAGGAATTTAGTGGAGTGCTTGGGTATCTCTAACGTCATGATCTCAAAATTCGAGAACGCGTGTCACGAAGGAAATTGAAGCACTCCTTTAGATAAGATGGTGAAAATGGATGGAACAAAATATTGTAAAGAAGGGAAACTATATGTACGCATTCCGGCGAAGATGAATTAGCTACTTGAGCTGTAGGCCCGAAGATCAGAGACGTGGTCATATTTGCTTAGTCCAAATAATTATGAACGTTATATACAAAAGTTTTGAAGACGCTCAAACTTACTCAGCTCTGCACCTCAGTAAGGTCCAGATAGCTGACGTCGGGATAATCCAGGGTAGATCGGAGAAGTACCTAAGTACCTATAATAACTTTAAAATGTTTAATACGAAAGCCAGCGCTGGCTTGGTAATCGTATATCAAACAGTTTTTAGGGTTCCGTAGCCAAAATGGCAAAAAACGGAACCCTTATAGATTCGTCATGTCTGTCTGTCTGTCTGTCTGTCTGTCCGTCCATATGTCACAGCCACTTTATTCCAAAAGTATTAGGACTACATAGTTAAAACTTGGTAGGTAGGTGTATTCTGTGAACCGCTTTACGATTTTTATATAAAAATAAAAAAATAACAGATTAAGGGGGGGCTCCCCATACATGGAACTGAAACTGAAAATATTTTTTTTCATCAAACCAATACTTGTGGGGTGTCTATAGATAGGTCTTTAAAAATGACATTGAGGTTCCTAAAACTATTTTTTTTCAAGTCAACCATTTGAAAGATATTTGCCGCCAAAGTAGTAAAATGTGTGTCCCCCCCCCTTTAACTTTTAAAGTAAGAGGGTGAAAAATATAAAAAAAATATAAGCTACAGATCTTGATAAACACTTTCAACAAAAATTAGTTTGAACGAGATACAGTAATTAGTTTTCAAGATATAGTACATTTTCCAAACCCGCAAATATAACTTTGTCATTCATACAAACACTGTGAAAAACAAAGTTATTTTTTCAGACGAAAAATGATAGCGGTATTAAAATATGGTATGGTATAATGAACCTACGGAACCCTACTGCGCGTGGTCCGACACGCACTTGGCCGGTTTTTTCGTTATTAAATTTGTTCTGTCGTGTCTTATTCGACAGTAGGATGTATTACAAATTACAGTCTGATTTTGTAAAATTTACCCCCGAAAACAATACTCGACTTAAGTGCTGAACGCAAGGATAATTTCCGAGCGCTTATTATCTAAAGAATCTAATGAAATCATCCTTAGGCTCAACATGCCCGCGTAGTTATTATTGTAACTAAAGAAACTTTTACTTGTCAACTTATAAAAACTGGTGATCATCATTTGTTAGTGTCTAAACCTGTTAGAGCCGTTAGAGCTATTAAAAATTCATTTTAAATTAACAAACGAATATAATGAATATAACTCTAACAGAGTTATATATTACTTAGCATTGCGAAATAGTAGTTTATGAAACTGATGCATAATGAGGGGTGTTAAAACATGAGTGTGTGTTTAAAAACCGAGCCGTAAGGCGAGGTTTTTAATAGTATCACACGAGTGTTTTAATACCTAGTTATGTGCAGTTTCATACACTACTTTATCTACTCTCATACAATTATTGTGATTGAACCTACAAAATAAAATATCAATGATAAAAAGAGTAGGTAGTTTCTCGACTTTGCTTTAGGTAGGTAGGTTGTACCAAATACTTAGAAACTCTACGTACTTACCTTGATTAAGTATTACGTTTTTCCGTCGCCGCATCTAAAATATCTACTATACTATCAGATATTTTTAAGCAAAAGTAAAAATTAAAATCTAAAAAATGGCGCGTTTTCTATTAGAAAAAATAATAATGAGATGACTGCATTCCAGCAGAGTAATCTTTACGCTAAGTCATCGATCACCATAGAGTACATTTTAATCATGGAAAGTATGTGAGAATTTCATTGTTTTTTTTAATATCGCGGCACTGCCATCATCTTGTATTTGCCCTGTATCGTAATGAGAAAAAAGTTATTTTATAGCATACTTTAGTTAACGAAGGTATGTTATAAAATAACTTTTTAATTTTTTTTCGGTATTGCGTGTATAAAGTATGTCAATATAAATTTGTTTTGAAATTCATAATTCGAATTTTACGATATGAGAGTAGATAAATGGAATTTATTTTGAAGTCCAACATGGTGCCATGATTCAATCCCTAAAGGGGTGAAATAGGATTCATATTTTGCTTGGAAAAATAATATTCAATAGACATTTCGACTTGAAACTTCAAATGAGTATTAGGTACTTCTAAAAACAAATAATGAAACAAATCGATATGGTTGTCGATATTGGGGTTTTATGGGATGTTAATTGCGAAAATAGCATTTATTTTAGTGTCCAACACGACACGGTGGACATTATTCAACACCTAAAGGGGGTTCAAATTTTTTATGAAAAAGTAATACGGGAACGGGGACAGGAATGAAAATGAGAACAGGAACGGGAACTAATAATATTAAAAATATGTGAAAGTTTAATATTTGGTTGGATGTTTGTTACTCAATCACGTAAAACCGGCTGAACGGATTTAGAATAGCACACATAATCATATAGTTATAGCCTGTGGTAAAACATGGATACTTTTTATCTCGTCAAAGGTTCCGTAGTGATTTTCTGAATGTCCACGCGGACGAAGTCGCGGGCAAAAGCTAGTTAGTCATATTTTTGGAGAGATTGTGATTACTTTTGAGTGTAACAGCCGATCCTTCGCTGCTTGACGGCTAGATTGAAACCTATTTTGTTGCGTTTTTAGGGTTCCGAAGCCTAAATGGCAAAAAACGGAACCCTTATAGATTCGTCATGTCGTATGTCTGTCTGTCCGTATGTCACAGCCACTTTATCCCGTAAGTATTAAGAGTACACAGTTGAAACTTGGTAGGTAGGTGTATTCTGTTAACCGTTTAACGATTTTAACACAAAAATAAAAAAATAGAAGGTTATGGACTGATACTGAAAAATTTTTTTCTTCAAACCAATACGTGCGGGGGTCTATAGATAGGTCTTTAAAAATGATATTGAGGTTCCTAAGACAATTTTTTCTCAAAGTCAACCGTTTGAAAGATATACCTACACGGCCAAAGTGGTAAAATGTGTGTCTAAAAAAAATATATGCTGTAGATCTTAATAAACACTTTCAACGAAAATTAGTTTGAACGACATACATTTTGTAGTTTTTGAGATAAAGCACATTTTCCAAAACCGAAAACATTACTTTGTCATTCATACCAAAACTGTGAAAAACAAAGTTATTTTGTATTAAATATGGTATGGTATAAGTTAACTACGGAACTCTACGGCGCGTGGCCCGACACGCACTTGGCCGGTTTTTTATATATATCTACCCGGCATAGATGAATTTGTCAATGACCTCGGTCTTGAATGCGGTATAAAGCAGTGGTTGTACTTTAATTGAGTTTGTTCTTTTACGTGGTATAAGTATAAAGTGATACCAAAAGATATGATGATACTGAAACACTGAACAACACTCTCCAAGAAACGTAGGTTAAAAAACCGGCCAAGTGCGAGTCGGACTCGCGCACGAAGGGTTCCGTGCCAAAAAACGGCAAAAAATCACGTTTGTTGTATGGGAGCCCCCCTTAAATATTTATTTTATTCTGATTTTACTATTTATTATTATAGCGGCATCAGAAATACATCATCTGTGCAAATTTCAATTGTCTACCTGTTGTCGTTATTAATATCGAGCAAAAAACGGCAAGAAAAACACGTTTGTTGTATGGGAGCCTTCCTTAAATATTTATTTTATTCTGTTTTTAGTATTTGTTGTTGTAGCGGCAACAGAAATACATCATCTGTGAAAATTGTCTAGCTATCACGGTTCATGAGATACAGCCTGGTGACAGACAGACAGACAGACAGACATACAGACAGACAGACCGACACACAGACAGACAGACGGACAGCGGAGGCTTAGTAATAGGGTCCCGTTTTTACCCTTTGGGTACGGAACCCTAAAAACGATATTTTTTCGGCTTTTCATAGTAAGTCGGTCAGCTGACCATACTTTTGCTGAACCCTAAATTGTGACGTCAAATGTACCACTGTACCAATTTAGAATCCTCACTAATTGAACTAGAATGGCAATGATACCTTTCCAATTGGAGAAAATCGGAAAATATATTCCACTGATTTCTGCTATTTGGAATTGCGCTTCAAAAGTAGATAAATAATATTCTGTCAGTGATGTTGTTATCATATTTTTTATCATTTTCTCAAAGAAGTCGGAAGTGTTGTAGTTCTGACATACAATTTCGGCATGCTACGAACAGGAAAATACGTTTATTTACGTCCAGTTAAGGAAAACAACCTTTTTGATAAGAAATAACAACATTGTATCGGTTCAGGAACTTTTTTATAAAAAACAGCCAAGAAACTTAGTTTCCCCCTCTAAATAGTTTCATTCTTTCACATAAAAGTTTTGGAAAGGTTAGCACTATAAAAGCTTTGATATTATACTCTATTTTTATATTAATGTTTGCCCTAGAGGTTAAATGGCCCATTTTGGTCTTACTTTTTCCTGTTTATTTCTTAGTGTAATGAAGTATAATATTTATATTTTTCGTATATTTTATTTATAAATAGCTCATTATGATACTTGTCTGCATCGGTAAGTCGAAAAAGGTAAAATAATTCGTCGAAAATTATCTGCCGCCTTATTCAAATGACTAACATTCTATGCGTTTACGCTTACTATTGATATATCTACTTATTTAAAATAAGCAGTAAACTTTAATTACGTGCCGTATATAAGCTTGTCAATTCTATACAATACAATAAAGTCTGTGATTTACATAAGTTTGCGACATCGATTTAATCGTCTATTGAGCGACGTATACGAATGTTGGCGATTTGAGTAGGGGGCACTGACATGGAATTTTTTTCTTTTTAATACAACGTGCAATGAGTTAACGCAAAATGAGAAAACCGTTTCTTCGGACCATTAAACTGAAAAAGAAATCAGCTGCTTCATACATTTTTAGGGTTCCGTAGCCAAAATGGCAAAAAATGGAACCCTTATAGATTCGTCATGTCTGTCTGTCTGTCTGTCTGTCCGTCCGTATGTCACAGCCACTTTATTCCAAAAGTATTAGGACTACATAGTTGAAACTTAGTAGGCAGGTGTATTCTGTAAACCGCTTTACGATTTTTATACAAAAATAAAAAAAATAAAAGATTAAGGGGGGGCTCCCCATACATGGAACTGAAACTGAAAATATATTTTTTCATCAAACCAATACTTGTGGGGTGTCTATAGATAGGTCTTTAAAAATTACATTGAGGTTTCTAAGACTATTTTTTTTAAAGTCAACCGTTTGAAAAATATATGCCGCCAAAGTGGTAAAATGTGAGTCCCCCCCCCTTTAACTTTTAAAGTAAGAGGGTGAAAAATCTAAAAAAAATATAAACTATAGATCTTAATAAACACTTCCAACGAAAATTGTTTTGAATGAGATACAGTAATTAGTTTTCGAGATATAGTACATTTTCCAAAACCGCAAATATAACTTTGTCATTCATACAAACACTGTGAAAAACAAAGTTATTTTTTCAGACGAAAAATGATAGCGGTATTAAAATATGGTATGGTATAATGTACCTACGGAACCCTACTTCGCGTGGCCTACGCACTTGGCCGGTTTTAAATTTTGTTATTAATTTTTGTATAAAACAGCTGATTTTTTTTCGCGATTTCAGAGTTGGTCCCATAGTAAAAGTTGTTCAGTTTGATGGTCCGAAGAAACGGTTTTCTCATTTTGCGTTAATTCATTAACACGTTGTATATGGAGGTCAATGGTAGGGTTACAGGTGGCGTCAAATTTTTTCTAGTATTTTCGTCATTGATTCATATGTTTGGATTCACAACGATATTTTTATACAAGAAAAAGAACTCGTCTCTAAGAAATACTAATATGGCTTTTTTTAATACTTCAGGTATCTATTTGTTAACAATAAACATTTTGTTGGTACTAACCCAGTAACAATCTGATTAACACTTCTATTATTTGGCCAATAAATAAACCCTAATTATCCCCTGTTGCTCGTTAAGTGAGATCAATTTTGTTACCAGAATGTTTGGATGAAATCCAGAATATACGCAAAAACACGTTTTAGTGCTCATAAGTATGCTTTAAAGCATACTCGACATATTAAAGTAGTTGCACTGGAATGTAAGTAGTATTATGACTAAATTGCAGAGCAAATGATAACGGTCGTGAATTTGCATTAATTAGAAAAAGCTTCTAACTAAATACGGAAAAAATTGTCAATAATTTAGACTGCTGACAAAATTTAGATGGCATACCTATTGTTTTATCCATCAGGGATTACTTACACTTTTGTACACTTTATAAGCCAGATTGAAAATGTTAGGTCACATTTTTACCGAATTGTATGAAGAATTTTAAAGAATTTGTATTTGCCATATTTACATTGCCTTAATTTATTTAACAACCATGAACGCCAATGTTTCAAAACAAAGCTAAAGCTAACTGGTGTGCTAACTAAATGCCACGTATTTTAAGTGAAACAAAAAATAGTATCGGCTAAGTTACAACGAACTAAGTGGTCATTCCTGCTAACGAAAAAAAGAGTAACTTTTAAGATACTTTTTTCAAGGAAATAAATTAGAAATATTTTTTATTGCTTATAGTGGGCCGTCATTATCATAATTCGAAATAAGAACAAGCAACTGGATGTCTGTGAGAAAAAAATCACAGATCTCGTGCTCTATACGACTTGAAAGGGCATTCAAAATGAATCTACCTATTATAGATTATAAAAAAAAAAAATATGTATTTTTTCGGTCGAAAACTTTATTTTTTTTTCAAAAACAATTTTTTTTATGCACAACGGGATAGTGCTTAGCCTTCATCTCACCTGAGATATTAAGTGAAGATAAGGCCGAAGATGTAAGCGCACTACACCCGCAATCCTCACCACTGAGGAACTGGCTATCTTACCTCTAACTGCCGGAACACAACAATTTTTAAATTGTTGTTATGGCGTCAGACTTAGATAAGATGGTGGTAGGCAGGCGGACTTGGAATAAGCCCTACCACCAACCAAACCGAGTACAAATTGTACCCCCCCTGGGAATCGAACCCGGGACCCATGCGTCTTATACGGGTGGGCGAACCACTAGACCACAGAGGCGGTTGCAGATTTTTTTTTCAAAACCAACTTTTCCAAAATATTTTTACATCATCTTAAAGACTTCGAATTTCGCGTCTTTTGAGCTCTCATATGTCCTCATGGCCGCACGCGAGCCGCCCGCAGCGTGATATCGCACCTCGCGCCGCGCAAAACTCGCGGCTAATGGCACATCTACAGCCACAACCGTCACCAATATCGAAAAAAAGTGTAATGACCGAAAATATTCCTTGGTTCAATACCAAGGTGCTTTTTTCACGTTTTTTAAATTCAGCCCCGTTCTCGAGGTATCGGAAATTTTCTGTGAAAAACACACGATTTTTCGGTTGAAAAAAGTAGGTTTTTCTCGATTTCCAAAAAAGCTTTTGACTTTTCCAAAATAATACTTACATCTTCTTAAAGCCCTTTAAATTCCGCGTCTTATGAATTCTCATACGTCTTCCTGGCCCTAAACCTCAGGGTATCACGGGCGAGTCGCACCGCACTTTCAGCGAAAATGGGGTACTGGAGCGAAGAAAAAAACATTTTCACTGTTAAAATCAGCAAAACTTTATACTTTCAACCCCGATTATAAAAAATCTACAGATTTCACACTATACACGCAACTATCAAAGGCGTTGAAAATGTAATTTAGAAATAAAGCACACGGCACTGTTATCAATGCCGTATAGGCTCCATACATTTAATAGGAATTCATTCTTTATCGAACTGACGATAAAGTGAATGGAGCGCAGACTGACCTCGCACGTAAGGGACCCGCTACAGCCTACAGTTTTTGTTCACCCGCCTCCTAAGATGGCTCAAATCATTGTAAGCTACATCCCGAGATTTAAGTTTTCCGTTTCTTGAATAGCGAGCTCAAAAAAGTTATTGGGACCTCCTTTACATTCATATATAGATAGATTTTGAAATTAGACAGTTGGTGGGCTGGACACGCGCCAAAATCATGGCGTGCCCAGATGACGAAATAATAAGTGATACTAATTTTGAATTTCACCAACTGGACACACGTGTTTACGGTCTCTTGTGTCGAGTTGGTGAATAACCCCTACAATCTAATCCAACTTTAGTTAAATCACTATTACTTTATAGCAATACATAGGTAGGTTAGAACCAAGAATCGTGGCTCTGAGGGATTATTCAATGACTGACCCTGTCTGTATACAACAATTTTTTTCAATAATCTTAAAAGCATTTATAGATCGTCATGAACAACTTTTTGGTATTCTTTCGTTTATCATAATACTATTTGTAATAATTTCATTTGCCATAATGATCCACGGTCATAATATTCATTTGAAATATTGTCTTTTATACTAACAAGGTATGTCATAACAATCCATTAGCTATAACTTTCATTTGTCATAAAATTAGGTGCCATAATAACAAGTGTCATAATGATTAGTTCCTATAAATATTATTTGACATAGTCAATAATTGACATAATATACATAACTTATAACGTATTACTTCACCTAAACGTACCTAGGGGTTATAAATAAAAACTTTTAATGCGACCACCTCCGGTAGGTTAGGTTGAGTATAGTTTTTCGGACCATAATGCTTGCATGCATGTTGCATGCTGAATGCCTGCTTGCATGCTGCATGCCTGCTTGCATGCTGCATGCTTGCTTGCATGCTGCATGCCTGCTTGCATGCGGCATGCCTGCTTGCATGCGGCATGCCTGCTTGCTTGCCTGCTTGTATGCTCCATGCATGCTTGCATGTAGAATGCTTGCCGGGGGGTGCAGGGGGGCTGGCCCCCCTGCTCGGGGGGGTCGGGGGGCCCCCCGCTATAAAGAAAAACTTTTAATGCACCTACCAGTAGGTTAGGTTAGGTTAGTGTTTTGACCACTCGGAGCTTCCTAATGCTTGCGTGCATGTTGCATGCTGCATGCCTGAATGCTTGCTGCTTGCATGCTGCATGCCTGCTTGCATGCTCCATGCCTGCTTGCATGCTGCACTGCTTGCATGCTGCATGCCTGCTTATGCATATGATTAAACAATCATAATTTAGTTCCACAATTTTTTAATTTGAGATTTAATGCCAAAACTCTAAAAATTCTCCATTAGTATAATAAATAAGTTATCTTAATTGGTCAAAGTCATATTAATTCTTTAATAAATATGAATGATATGCTGGCTCCTTTCATTATATCTGTGCTGAAATAATAGAAAACAATGTTTGTTTTGCCAAATATTGTAATAAGAAAATATTATGGAAAATTATTGTTATGGATAATAACATTATTTTAAATGAAGAGTATAGCAAATAAAATTATGTTATAAGAATATTATATTATTTGATTACTTATGACCAATGAAATTAGTGAAAATAAATTTGTGTCATTTGTTAGTTATGGCAAAAAAAACATTATGTTTAATGAAATTATGGCATATGCAATTATGGCAAATGAAATTATTGCAAGTAAAATTAGGGTAAACATTAGTAAACCCAACTTTTTGTATGCAAACAACCCTGAAATCGAGAAATACCTTTAAGTATATACCAACAACTGTTAAATACAAAAGTTTGAACTCAGGTAAAATGTATAAAAACAACTAAACTAAAAAACAAGAAAGCAATCTAATAAAAACTTGTTAATAAATAGCTGAAACTTTGTCGCGATTTCAGCGCTGTTGCCATAAAAAAAGTTACTTATAATGATGAACTCTAAAAACCATCTAAAAACGGTATTCAAATTTTGTGTTTAACAAAAAATAAAGTAGTTAGGTATACTCGAGTTACTGTGGTAAAAGAAACATTTTGATACCTTCTATAAAACAGGAGGTATTACAAACTTATATATCTGTCTATTTTCCTCTTTATCGAAAACGACTTGCTAGAAACAAAATGTTTTCGAAGATTTTTGTGTTGAAATAGACATTTCTTTGTCCTGTCGCTCAAATCAAAAAGCATATTTTAATTAACATCATGCTTAACCACAGAATACATAATGATACAAGTGCTTAACGTTAAATAAATTGTACTTATTTCAACAAAAGTCATTGCTTATACTCTCTCACTTAATAAAATTAATTAAAATTTAATAAAAGAGTTTGCAAATGTGAGCGACAATTTTGATTTGAATTGTTTAACTGGTCTGATTTTTAAGGCTCAGTTAACAGCAGTCAGTTTAATATTAACCAAATATAAAAAAAAAAACATTCTAATTTGACAAATATGACAAATACTTTCAATTTGCCGGTATAAGGCTCTCTATCTAAGCATCGAAAAATCTGCCCTAATAATAGACTATATTGTAATAGGTATTGCTGTCTGTTATTACTAAATAATACGTATCTGTGATAACACACAGTAATATTAAAACGTGTAAGTTTTGACGATTACGTTTTAAAACATAGGTTAATAACTTTGCGAGGATAAATTCCATTGTGTTGTCATTTCACTAATGTTAATTTAAGTAGTGATGTCGTCGCAATTGTCGTCTGTCGCCACATTATGGTCAATGCTGTGATTTTATAATTTAGTTAGATTGATAATTTTACAATAATCTACCTGTTACAAGGGGTTACCTACGCCATATCGAATATCAAATGATCAAAAATCAAAATATCGAACACTATTCATCGAACGGTCAAAAAATCGAACGTTTAAAATATCGAACTTAGAAATAATCGAACGATCAAAATATCGAATGGAAAATGTAACGAACGCTCAATAAATCGAATGATTAATTTATCGAAAATCAATATTTTGCATAGTTTTTTACATCATCAACAAAAACATCTAATTACATTATTAATGGCCATTGTCATCTCTTTTTCCTGTTTTCTTAGGTATTTCCAAACTCGCATTGGCCCTTTCAATATTTCTATTTCTAACAGCTTGCTCTTATACTAAAAATTCTATTGTTTTTTTAAATGAAGTTTCATGGAATTTCATTAGAATATCTACTGGTTGTTCATGATGCAAAATCTATGCAAAATATTAATTTTGGATAAATTAATCATTCGATTTATTGAGCGTTCGATACTAACAATTGGATATTTTGAACGTTCGATTATTTGTAAATTCAATATTTTGAACGTTTGATTTTATGACCATTCGATTTTTTACCGTTCGATTATAGTGTTCGATATTTTGATTTTCGATCATTTGGTATTCGATACGGCGTAGGTAACCCTGTTGCAAGACTGTTTGTTGTATTAACACCGCTTACAATAAACAAATGAACTTCTGTAACCTTATAACATTATGAAACATAACCATATAAGTAAAATAAATTGGTCATTAAGTTTTTCATTATATAATGTAAATAGTTATTTACATGCGAGAATCGTTTATAAATAGCAATCAGTAATCAAAAATGATATCTCAGTAATCCTCTATTTCAGGGATTCCCAGACTATTTTGGGCAAGAGACCCCCTTTCTGACTGAGGAGTCAGCCATAGTCAAATTAATTTAAAAATCCTATCAAGTATAAAGTGTAATTAATGGTTATTGTTATAATAATTCATTTATGTCGACCTCTGGGAAACCAATTTCGACCCTAAGGGCTCTATATCGAATTATCGACCACTTTGGGAATCCCTGTTGACTGCTCTATGCTATACTAAATGGGTACTATAAGTTGCAGATAATAAAATATATCTAAAACAATATTACTAACTAAAGGAATATTAGTGGAATACCTACGTAATATGAGAGCGCGAGTGGACGTCATTTTTAGGCACTACTGTTTTTTTAGGGTTACGTCACTAAAAAAGTTTGAGAACCACTGCTATAGGTAAGGCGAGAGTCGTCTGGCGTTCAAAGTTGAGGCAAAGTTAAATAGCTGAGCTATCCCACGGCTATGTGGCCAGATATAGCTAAGCCAAGTTGCCATCAGAAATACCTACCTGATCTGTATAACACCAAAGACTTAATTAACTACTTTACTTGTTCAAGGGTTGTGAGAACAAGTTTCAAAGTTGGTATTAGTTTGTACCGGTTTATTTCGTTTTTTCTTGTTTTGAAAACGAGAATAAATGGGGAATTCCGAATAAAATTGGATTTTGTCCCAATCGTCCAAAAAAAAAAGATTTTTATTGTTATCACTACCATTTATCTATCCATTTACTACTATACCACTACCACTATCCATTTATAACTAACTTTTCAACACACTTGCTCGTAAAGTGAGCCCTAATACATCGCTTTTAGGGCCATAAACCGAACTATAACAAACGCGTGCAATAATATATAAAACACTAGTTGGTTATAGAATTATCCCTACAAAGTTAAATAGGTACCTTACTGCAAGTTCTATGCGAGTAAACAGAGCATTTTCAATTTAATCGGGTAATACAGTTATTTTTTTAGTAACAACAAAGAGGTTTTATGCCGCTGAAAATTCATTTGCATTTTTGGAATAAATAAATGTGTATAGGTCCTTAATTAAGTCAAACAAATATTTATTATTATCAAATTATTCCTAATTTGCAATATTTTGTTATAAAATATTAAAATGTTAGCATTTTATCACCTGAATTTATAATTTTGAAGTAGGCTGTATGCTCACTAACCCCTTTGTTCGCAAAATACTCTTGCATTGGGCGTGTGAAAAAAACAAAAAAAAAAACCTGCGCGCCTTCTCTCATCACGATTATCATTTTGTTTTTGTCGTATTTGTTGCCGTGTTGTAAATTACTTTGTTTTTTCCTCGCAAATGTGTTGAAAAACATCGTATGAAACTCGTGAGCTCTTACTTATTGCACACTCGGCTGAGTTACGCCCTCGCCTGCGGCTCAGGCTGCAACCCACAGCCTTGTGTGCAATAAGCAACCTAAGCTAACCTGTATCATAATGTACTATTATAGTGTCGTTAAAGTGTCATTACAATCGACATCATGGATTTTGATACATAGTTAGGTACTAGAGTTGTAAAAACTGTTTCGTAACGTATTTTTTTGTCCCTTTAGCATTCTAAAGGGATAAAATAAATTGTAAATATCATTCCATATGATAAAGCTGACAGCTAAAAGACGTCACAATGGGTGGTAGGATAATAGATTTAAAAATGTTTATTATGTGAGCTTCTTTGAATAATAAAGAATATTTTCATTTTATTTCATTTCATTTCAATCTCTCTTCAACCCTGTGGCCGTGGGTGTAGGCTTCTATCGAAAAACTTTTATTTCAGTTTCCCCTACCTTTTATATCATTCTGTCATTCATATATGGGATTAGGACTCATCACCGACAATCAGTTCACCGAATGCCATTTGCCAACCGCCATATCACCGAAGATTCATTTCACCGACAGGTTATTTTACCGACGGGTCATTTCACCGACAAGCCATTTGACTGAAACTCATTTCACCGATAGTACATTTCTTCGATTTCATAAGTGAACTTGATTCTTATTGATTAATAATAACGACATATTATTTCGATTTGGTTAGACAAATAATGTCTGAAATAAAAATTGTTGATTTACTTACATGCATGATTTTGTTTCCCTTTCGATAAAATCGGTGAAATGAGTTTCAGTCAAATGGCTTGTCGGTGAAATGACCCGTCGGTAAAATAACCTGTCGGTGAAATGAATCTTCGGTGATATGGCGGTTGGCAAATGGCTTTCGGTGAACTGATTGTCGGTGATAAGTCCTAATCCCATATATCTTCCTTGGTCGACGTTCTCATTCTGTGTGCAGTAGTAACTGGTAACTAAAAGCACTACCACGTCAGTTCCAAAGTATTTTTTTCATAATAAAAGTGGCAGTTAAATCCTGCACATTAGCTACTACAAAGTAAATAATACAATTACTTATTACCACATCAAAGATAAGAACTATCGTAAAATTTATATTACAAAGTTGCTATAAAAGAGTGCGATGTAAAAAATCTATGCACGGTACGCAGAATACTAACATTAGTGGTAAGTGGGCCATTACTATTATTTATGATGGCTGTAAAATCTAAAGTGGCATGTGAGGCTTGTGAAACAATAAGCGATAGATACAGTATTTATGGCGCTATAACAAAGCAAATGTCAGTTGTTTATTGTTCTCCTCCAGATAACGTAGCTGAAATCAACTGAATATTAGACGCTCGTAAAACGAACGGCAGAGTTTGTCTAACGTGTTGATTAAGGAACATTCACACAGTTCAGTCATCATGACCTTGAAATTTCAATACAATTTTGACTTGTATGACGTATTTTTTAGAGGGTATTTACACGAGTCGCCTTGGCAGGCAACTTTGCAGATGACTTTAGTCAATTAGCGCTTTTTATCGACAATCGCTTGTAAAATCAAATCGCCACCTTATTGAAATTAGGTTTGACCTTAACCATGGTTTCACTGACGACCTAGATAAAAAAATTACAAATGAAACATTTTACTGATTTGTAGCAGAAATCCTTTGAAAATTCTGAAATGGTGACATTAATTTATGATAGGAATTACATTTTAAATTGGAATCATATTAAATATGGAATATGATTTAAGTTTAATGATTCTTAAAATTATTACCTACCTATTGCGAAATGAAACACAGCCAGGTTACGTATTTTTACTCATGTGACACAGCGATACACTCGCGATATCATTGTTTTAAACAAGTTTTAGACCACCAAAGATATCTTAATAATGGGATATTACATGGAGCGACTTAGCAAGTGACTTGCGTTGCGATTAGAAACTTGGCAGGCGACTTTAGTCAATTTGCGCTTTTTATCGACAATCACTTGTAAAATTTAATAACAAACCTAATTTCAATGGGGTGGCGATTCGAATTTACAAAAGATTGTTGATAAAACGTGCTAATTGACTAAAGTCGCCTACCAAGTTGCCTGCCAAGTTGCTTCGTGTAAATACCCCATAAGAGCGAAGGGGATTAGAGTAAACCCTTTACATTGTATAACGGGTGTAACAAGACCCTCAACGAAGCCGAAGCCCACGCATTCCGCCCATCATGAGGATCATTTTTGTCTTTTGGACTATACCTGGGAAACCAATAGCTACGAAATTATTGAAGGTCAAAATCAAAATTTTTTTTTCAAAATTTTTATGAAATCTTATTTTATTCGTTATTTCTTAATTTTTGTCCAAAGAAACATTATCAAAATTGTCAGTATTTCGTAACAAACAATGACTTCAAAACGTCAGCACTCAATGTACATATATCTCGTGAGCACGCGCATAAACACTGCCTTTCAACTCGGCCGAACGCAGCCGTGTAGCATACACTCGCAGGTGCGGTCTGTTGTAGGCGTTACATTGCGTGGTGTATGTATGCAGAGCTTTTTTAACATCAAAAATTTTAATCGTTTTCCAGCAATAGTATTGAACAGAAATGGTCCTGATGATGGGCAGAATACGTAGACTTCGGCATCGTTGAGGTACACCCGGTAGGATTATGATAAATTTGTACCTATCTTTTGTTTTAGACAAAATATAGATATTTAAAATACATCTGCCGCAGTCAGAGAATAGATTTGTAACGATTGAATCGTGTTATGTTTAATAGCGGAAGGGTTATAAAATTACTCATAAACGTAAAATAATACTTTAGAAGCAACTATGAAATTTCTAGCACAAAATCTCCTATAAATAGGTACTTATTATTATGTGGATGTCCTATTTGTGTAACCAACCACTTAAGTATATTATTTATTATAAGAACATCAGTGCAACGTTAAATGGAAATTATCCGTTAAATGTTGTTAGAGAAGCGACATCTTTAAAAGTTCTTCTTTAACTATTAAAACGAATGTTTGTTTGTTTGTTTGTTTATCCTCTAAGTAGGGACCTACTTGACATTGCACGTATGCCGGGTACTTACAGTTTCTTGAGAATTTAAACAATATCTACATTATTTTGGAAAAAATATTATTCAGGCCTTCTTATATCTTAATGCAATTGACTATAGGAAATCAATTAATTTTACGTTTAGTTTCAGTGATGACAATTAAACGCGTTTCAATGTTGTGATAATTATACTACAATCATAATAACATCAAATAATATTGCTACGATATGGTAAATGTTTAATGTTCACCGATTATTTGGCCCCAAATTAATCCAACTAATAGTACGTGGGTACTATGAATACAAAATGAAGGATATACTTACGTTACGTTAATGTAAACAAATAACCATAGTTCCAAATGATAAACTTCCCTTATGCCGTTAGCGGTATTCAAACTGCGAACGCGTGACTACATTCTGCCTAAACAAACCCTTGTTTAGGCAGAATGCGGTCACGCGTTTGGACGCTCTGCGTTCACATTGTATCACTTTATAACCTACTACTACTAGCTTCCAACTGCGACTTTGTCCAAGAGGGTTGCTGAGCGTAGATACTAAGAGCTGGCCCCGGAAACAGGTGGACAATTTATAGAGCCACGAAATCCCTCTAGTTAGTTTGCCATACTATCATTATTAATAGATCCGGCCATCTGGCAGATTTTCAGTGGTGGTGGGGAGTGGGAGTGGTTGAGCAACAAAGGGGGCTAAAAAAGCGATGGAAGGTATACAATTTACAGAGCTCTGGATTTGATGTGGTATAATAGAAGGCAATCATGTATCTAAAACGAATATAACATTGCCGGGCATTTTGGCTGGTGGAAAAGTAGTGCCAGGCGGCATCAAAGGTGCGCAAAAAAGTAGTAAAGTTGGCTTGCTATTATACCACACGATATCCAAAGGTCTGTAAACTGTATAACTTCAATCGCTTTTTCAGCCCCTTTGTTACTCAACCACTCCCACCCAAACCACTCCCACCCAAACCACTGAAAATCTGACAGGTGCCCGTATCTGTTAATAATGATAGTATGGCACACTAACAAGAGGGATTTCGTCGCTTTGTAAATTGTCCACCTATTTCCGGGGCTAGCTCTTAGTCTATATGTCTTTATGAAGCCTTTCTGTCAAAGAAAATATACACCAACGCGCTTCTGTCATAGACGTGATAGATACTTGGACGAATACATTGTACGACTGATAAAGGAGATGAAACAGTGACTGTGATCATCATAATAAAAATATACAGGTTTATAAATTACTTTATATAAAAAAGAAACAATCAATATTATTAAAAATTTGAGAACCAGAATCCGTAGTGCATTAATTATAAAAATCTACCTGTAAAGATATTATAGAAATTCAATAAATACTCTAAATAAAAAAACTCGAATCAAACCAGTCTCTTTCATTCGAGACAGACGACGGACGTGGTAAACAGGTATTTTAAATATGAAATGCCGTTGGACGGGAACAAAGTTCAAGCAATCAGAACAGTCTTAATCATAATCTTATTAGAAGTAGTTATTGATGAATATTGGTATTGACCTTCGTCAGCCAAGTTTGTAGGCAGTATTATAGAGTAGGCAAAATTTTTTTCTATACGGCTCAGCCACGACACAGCCTTGCTGTTCCGCACAAAAAATTCGCATGAAGAATGTGCAATTTTTCGAATTTAAATATTTTCCGATTGCGGTATGTACCTGTGGAGTTGGTTTACAAGTTAGATTGGAGTTGGTTTACATGTTTACTGACAATCTTGTTAGGAGATTTCAGAATAGTATATTAGTAGAGGTTCGTAGATTGATGTTAGTAGCTGTATACAAGTAGGTTATGTTGTTTATTTTCGGAGAAAAAGCTAGCTAAGTACCTAAATCAATGTACAAATATAAATAAAAGGAATAACCTAATGATGTGACAAATTCTAAACTAAATAAAACCGGTCAAGAGCGAGTCGGACTCGCGCACCGAGGGTTCCGTACCATCATAATTGCACCATTAAACCACACTGCAGAGTAGAATAATAAAATTACTATTGCAGTTTTAGGTCAGCGCCATCTCTTGACCGATAGTGGAACTAATGTTAACTTTTTTAGAAATTTGATAATTCCAAAAAAATTGTGCTATATTGAGACATCGTTTTATTTTTCCTTTATATAAACTGCTATCACATAGAATTATTTCAGATTTTTCTCTTTGCAAACTTCGGAGATAAGGAGGGGGGAACGGTATTTTTTTACATTTTTCATCATAAGTCGAAAACTATGCGGTCTAGAAAAAAATAAAAAAAACCGGCCAAGTGCGTGTCGGGCCACGCGCCATAGGGTTCCGTAGTTACCTTATACCATACCATATTTAATACCACCTATCATTTTTCGTTTGCAAAAATAACTTTGTTTTTCACAGTGTTGGTATGAATGACAAAGTTATATTTGCGGTTTTGGAAAATGTGCTATATCTCAAAAACTAATTACTATATTTCGGTCAAACTAATTTTGGTTGAAAGTGTTTATTAAGATCTACAGCATATATATTTTTTAGATTTTTCACTCTCTTATTTCAAAAGTTAAAGGGGGGGGGACACACATTTTACCACTTTGGCGGTGAATATCTTTCAAACGGTTGACTTTGAGAAAAAGTTGTCTTAAAAACCTCAATGTCATTTTTAAAGACCTATCTATAGACACCCAACACGTTTTGGTTTGAAGAAAAAAAATTTTATCAGTTTCAGTTCCATGTATGGGGGGCCCCCTTAATCTTTTATTTTTCTTATTTTTGTATTTTTGTTAAGCGGTTAACAGAATACATCTACCTACCAAGTTTCAACTGTGTAGTCTTAATACTTTCGGAATAAAGTGGCTGTGACATACGGACAGACAGACAGACAGACAGACATGACGAATCTATAAGGGTTCCGTTTTTTGCCATTTAGGCTACGGAACCCTAAAAAATGATTGAAAACGTGCAAACGGCGCTCTTTCATATGATACCCCACATGCCCTAGTAGCCCCACTTCAAATTTTTAAGACCCCTTTTCAGGCCCTGTTGTAAAAAAGTTATTTATTTTTTTATTTATTTCTTACTAGCGACCGCCCGCGACTTCGTCTGCGTGGAAAGGTTTTTTGCTATCCCTCGGGAACTATACTTTTTTTCGGGATGAAAGGTACCCTATGTCCTTCTCTGTACCCCTGACAACGTGTATGCAAAATTTCATGATGATCGGTTTAGTAGTTAGGACGTGAAGGCGTAACAAACAAACAAACGGACTTTCGCATTTATAATATTAGTAATGATTTACAAAATAGTTGGGCAAACGTCATCTTAAACTATTCCAAATTTCAAGTTGATACCATTAGTAGTTCTCGAGATATCCAGCTGTGACAGACAGACAGACAGACAGACTGAGTCAAAGGGTTCCTCTTTTACCATTTCGGTACGGAACCCTAAAAATCCAGCCAAGTGCGTGTTTCGGCCACGCGCATTACAAACTTATGTACACGCACTTGGCACTAGGTATACCTAAGGATCTGTAGTTGCTCTATCTAAACCATGTTTTATATTTTGCTTCCTGTTTTACACAACTAGCGACTAAAACTAATAAAGACCTATTTCCGACCTACATTTTTATAAGTTGATCGACTATTACTCGTTAACTTTGTAAAGCCTACCTAGCAGTGATAGTTTTTCCTGCATTATAATTATGTGCTACTGATGAATGTTTTTTCACGTAATTCAAAAGCAACCGTTCAGCTAGTAGAGGGAGGAGGGGGGGGCTATCACCCCCTCTACTGATGATTTTGTTAGAGTGAAGTGTCCCCCAAGACATTGTCTTAACTCAAACAAAATTTTGCACGTTAGAGCCTAATTTATAAAACGCCAAGTAGCCGCAAGAGGCCGCACAACAATGGAAAATCTATTGTGTCTCATTTTCGCGTGCTTCATGGGAAAATTTCGCAAATGGATCCCTGAATCGAAAAGTGGTCTTTACAAACCTAAAATATTTTATTACAGCCAAATTAAACCTTTCTGTACTAGAAAGCTGTTATTTGGCTGTTTAAATATTTAAGGGCTTCCGGAGCTAAGCCGCGGATGGACAGACGGACTAACGGACATGGCGAAACCTCCTACTACTAGCAAATTAGTGTCCCTTGTTGTCTTGACTACGGAAACCTAAAAACACACATATCATAATTGAACGGTAGAGAAAAAAAAAATATTGAATTTGTTTCTTTACATTCTGAAATCCAATTACAAAAACAGGTTAAGACTTGTTTCCAATTATTAATTAATTCCTATCCATTTGTAACAGACCCAAAAATATTTCAATAAAATTGTGTGATATTGTTTAAAATGTATTCTTTTGTATATGCTGTGTCGTACGTAAAATAATTCTATAAGTAAGTAAATATTTTCTGTACAAAATGATTCTGATTTCAGTTGACTACTTAATTCTTGCTTAAATGCCCAAAAAAACAGGATCATTTTTTCTGCACAAAGAATCTGGGTCGAAACATATCAAACGAAATCCATTCATATAATTTCATTATTATCTTTTGTCGAAACTACGTGACAGTAAGTACTTAATAGAAATGATTGCAAATGGTTAGGCTATTTATAGCTGACATATTCACTGAATCCAGTTACACGTGTTACAACACAACCTGTATGATGGGATCAAAGCTAAATTATTATGTTATATATTAGGAGGTCATAACAAATTTGGTAACGATCGCGTATGTGGCTGACTCTGGGTTCACAGGATGGAGAGGCACTCTCTGATGCTAAATATGTCAGTCTGTTTGCGTGAATTTTTTTTTTTTTTTTTTCACTCTCAGCCTGAGGGGCTCGGAGCACCTTCCCGGACACCGAGGGGAAGGGGGCGGAAATCCTCATTGGATACCACATAGCCGCCGATGCTATGCTGGTTATGTCAGACTCGACTGACTAAAACCGCCGCAAATTGGTTTCGACCGTAGCTATTGTAAGCCATAAAAAACCTTCATCGAAAGCGACCACCCCCCGAGGGGAGGGTGGCGCGGCGCGTCACTCACCTAGGTGAGCATACGCTTAGAGGACGACCGCCAACCAGAGGGGTCAACGGCCGTTTAGCAAATACTAATTGAATATGAAATATTCTGACTAACACGACTGATTACCGGATGGGCGGTCAGTCGCAGAGACGGGCTGGCCTGAGGGGCCGGGTGTGACCAGAGGGGTCGGGGGTGAAGGGGCGGGTACAGCCTTCTGGGCCTCCAATAGGAGGTCCAGATCGGCCGAGAGTTGGTTGGGGGGGTCCGTTAGGACGGATTTGGGTTTCCGGGAAAGTTGGTTGGAAGTGGAAGCGGGGGGGTCATACCCCGCCGCGCTTCGGATTAACGGATTGGAGTGATTCTCGGCTGATTCAAAGAATCGCTCAGAGATCGAAAGGAAAAATTGTTGTAGTGTTTGGAGTTCGAGATCCCTGTGCAAGTCCGCGTTGCGGACGTAATATGGGGCATTGACCGCTCTGCGGCAGAAAAGATTTTGCACGACTTGCAATTTGTGAAGGACTTTGGGTGGGGCGTGAGCGAACACCGGGGACGCGTACGCCAACACCGGCCGCACGCAAACCTTGTAGAGCGTTCGCTTGTTGCGAAGGGACATTCTACTGTGCCGCCCCAACATAGCGTTGAGGCGGCCCATATAAAAACGCGCATTGCGGGACACCCTTTTGACGTGAGGCTCAAAGGTGAGCCTCTGGTCCAGGGTGACACCGAGGTATTTGGCGGTTTTTTGCCAGGGGATGGATTTACCTAGCAAATAGGGGGGGCGTTCTTTAGGGGGTAGGGAGTGGCGCTTTGTATCGAAGTAAACCGCGGAAGATTTTTCCGGGTTAACTTCGATGCGCCACTTGCGGAACCATTCACCTAATGCATTGATGGAGGCTTGGAGCCTCGGAAGGATGGTGCGGCCAAGCGACCGGCCTTTTAAGTATAGAGCCGTATCGTCAGCGAAAAGGGACAGTTCAACCCCGTTGGTTGGAACTGGGATATCATTGGTGTACGCTAGGTACAGCAATGGAGCGAGGACTGAGCCCTGCGGCACGCCCGCTGTGATTGATCGGGGGGAAGAAAGCGTACCTTCGTGTTTAAAACGAAAAGTACGATCATGAAGGAATGATGCTACCAGCCGGACCAACCGAACTGACAGTTCGAGCCTGTACAGTTTGACGATTAGTCCGGTGTGCCAAACTTTATCGAAAGCTTTGGCTACATCAAAAAAGACTGCTACAGTCTTATCTTTACGCGGATAGAAACCGCTCGAGGTGTACTCGACTATGCGGTGGACCTGTTGGGGACATGAGTGTTTGGCTCTGAAGCCGAATTGGTGGGGAATTATTAAATCTTCTTCACCGAATAAGTGCTCTCTCATACGAGTGAGTATGCACTTTTCGAGAAGCTTAGCTAACGCCTTGAGGAGGCTTATGGGGCGGTGACTGGTGGGGTTATTAATGGGCTTACCCGGCTTAGGGATGCCTATTACGATTGCTTCCTTCCAGGCGGCTGGAAAGTAGCATAAATCGAAACAGGCATTAAAAATAAGGGAGAGAAAGGTCAGTACTTCCACGGGGAAGTACTTAAGGGCCATGTTTGAGATACGATCGGCGCCGGGCGCCTTTTTGACTTTGAGCTCTTTAATAAAAGATTTGATTTCGTCAGTAGAAATCGAAATGGGGTCAGTATCGGGGGTCAAAGGAGTGGAGTTCAGAGTGCTCAGCTCCTCCTCGACTGCCCTGATATGGGTCGGATCACATTCCTGTGTGCTGACTGAGCATTGTGAGGCAATACTGTCAGCGAAGCATTCCGCCTTCTCGTCGTCGTCGAAGGCCATAGAGCCATCAGGACGGAGGAGGGGGGGAATATGAGTAGTAGCATCGCTACGGAGGGCTTTGGCCACTTTGTAGTAGGCCTGGTGGGAGGGAGAGATTTCAGCCATGAGGTCGCCAAAACGGTCGTTCCTCAGGTCTGAAAGTCGAGAGCTAAGTTCGCGCCTAAGGCGATTCGCCGCGGCTCTATACTCGGGGGTCGGATACTTGGCCGCCCTTCTATGGGCTGCCCGCTTGGCCCTAACCAGATTACGAACGTCCGCTGGAAGCGGCCTGCCTTTTTTGACAGGCACCTCCTTCGCGTTATCCGTAAGAGCTGATTGGACTAATTGGGTTAAAGAGCTCACCGCACTATCTACCTTCTCCGTACTATCGAAATAGTCGGGTCCGATAGCGTACGGTGAGTTGTCGGCACTCATGGCCGTCGAAAGGGAAGATTCAAATCCGTCCCAGTTGGTGACGGTTTTGAAAAGAGGGGCGGGTGGGTGTTGGTCACCCATGACAAGGGAGACCGGGCGGTGGTCAGAGCCAAGATCGTCGAGAGTCTCGATCGACCTTAGTTGTAGCGAAACCCCCTTCACTAGCGCAAAGTCTAGTACATCGGGAGCTTGCTGTATATTGTCGGGATAGTGGGTGGGCTCATAGGGTGAAATTACATCTAAATCAAGGGATTTAGTGATTTCAAGTAACCTACGGCCACTAGTGTTAGTGCTAAAGCACGTCCAGTCTGTATGTTTGGAGTTGAAATCTCCGAAAAGAATGACAGAGTCCCCTAGGGAGAGAAGCGTTTCAAAATCGCTTTTGAGTGGCTTTGTCTTGGCCGGTATGTAGATTGACGCTATGATTAGGGTTCGGTGACCCGACATAGCCAATCTACATATCGTCGCTTCCATATTGGTAAGCGCGGGAGTGGGAATAGGCGAACAATGAAGCGCCTTTCTGAAATAAATGGCGCAACCGCCACTGGCCTTTTTAGAATGGTCCGCAGGGGGAGGGTTGGGCGGGGCCTTATCGTTACGCACAAGCGCATACGATTTGATAGATAGCCCTTTTAGGATTGTGGGTTTGAGCCACGTTTCCTGAAGGAGTAAGAGGTCAACGCTCCTTTCGCGCATGAATTCCCTTATTTCAGGTAAATTCGCGCGCAAGGAGCGACAATTAAAAGAGACAAGCGAAACGCCCGCGGGTTTGGTACGGCCGGCCGTGGCGACCGCGCCCGCGCCGCTCGGCGCGCCGACAGGTGGTTTAAGGAGAGACGTACTTATATTGTACGTAGAAGCGAGTCATGCTCGCAGAGTGCTACTAAGCGATCGGTAGCGGTGCGCGCATTGCGCAATTTACCCGCCAAAACCGATATCTCCTGTACGTTGATACCGCGAATCGCATCACGGATGAGATTCACGTCATCAGCCAAGGAGGGCGACGTTGGCGGGGAAAGAGGATGGGCGTGATTAGAGGCAGGAACCGTCGGCGGTTTTGCCTTAGGAGGGCCCCAGGCCGGCAAAGGAGCCGGGGCTGGGCCCACTCCGCCCGACTTCGGAAGTGCGGGGAAGTCAGCGGGGGTGGGGGGAAAAGGCCCAGTAGGTGCCTTTTTGAAATAGGATTTAGCCTTTTTGGATGGCTTAAGGGCGCGCGGAGCGCGAGGGCAGCCTCTATAATTGGCCGTGTGCCCGAGCTGGCCGCACAAGACGCAGGCGGGGGGGTTTGGAGTGTCACGTGTACGTGAACACTCGCTAGTCGGGTGTTGGAGGAGGCACTTAACGCACCTAGGCGTGGCCGAGCAATTGGCTGCCGCATGCCCGTACAGTTGGCAGCGGTGGCACTGCCCGGGAGTGCCGCGCCGATGGGGCTTTTCTGCATTGCAGTTTGATAGGCCGCAGACCTTGAGGTCTTTGGCCGAAAAGATGTCGCGGGAGGACTGCGAATTAGTCATTATGACTAAAAAAAGGGGGAGGGGTCTCCTGCCTCGGCCGTACATTTTGTGTACTGCCTCGGCCGGGAATCCCTGATCGACGAGATCTTTGTGGATCTCGTCGGTCGAGATTTCGTGTGGGACTCCGCGGAGCACCACACGAACCTTGCGCTCCTCGGGGAGGGCGTATGTGTGGTAACCCACTTTGTGGGCTGTGAGAAGCTTCACTAGCGCACGGAAATCGTCGCTAGTGGGGGTGTCAACACGGACCGCTACGCCCGTGTTGTGCGCACGTGTGTAGCGGACCTTGTTCGCGTTACAAAGACGCGAGACTTCGGGCCACGCGTCCTTGTCCCGCAAAAAGACAGGGGGCGGGGCTTTGGCTCTAGCGAGCGTGGGCTGGCACCTATTGTGCGGCCGAGAGGGAGGAGACGCTGATTGAGCGTGAGAGAGAGAGGCGGGAGGGCTGATGTCGAGAGACATCAGCGGAACCGGGCCTTGAGAGGTGGCGCGCGCCACGTCTTGTGCGGCGGGACTAAGATCCGCGACCTCTGAGGGCGTGTCCTGCGCGAGCGGGATAGCCGTCTCATGGCTCGCGGGTGGGACGGGACTAGCGCGTTGCTGCTTGCGCTTAAAGGATTTGGACTTCTTCTTCCTCCCCTCACAGAGGGTGAACCCATCTACGAGGGTAGAGGAAGATTCGTCCGAAGAAGTCTCGGACCGCTGAGAAGCGGACCGCTTGACGGGGGTTGGAGTCGGGAACTCGAACTCCATCACTGTCGGACTCGGGTCCGGAGACGCCGGGGAGGAGAGGATAAGCGGCTGAGAAGCCGGGATTGGCTGCGAAGCCGGGATTGGCTGTGAAGCCGGGACGGGGATTTGGCGAGACGCCAGGTTGGTCTGTAGAAATTGGGCCAACGCGGCCACAACTTCTACAGGGGCAGCACTCAGCTGCGCGATTAAATCGGCAAGCATGTCTCCGGAGGCGGAGGCCATGGCCGATTCGAAAATTAAAAAAGACACCCTCTGCCCGGGGGCAGAGGGGAGGGGGGACGAAGAGTGAGCAGGTATCCCTAGCGGATAGCCGCTCGTACCTTCACCCTTGGGACTAGGCCCAAGTGCAGTGGGATCGGGTCTTCGGTATTGCTAGAGCCTGGAGGCCCTAGCGAGCGTACCGGGATCGCTCCCAGCTGGCTTAGTTGGCACCGTTAAGTTTCCACCAGCTCAACGCGTGCGAGGATCGACAAATTCTTATTTTGAATCAAACCAGAATTTGCCAAAACACTCGCCAACGAGCGTGTTGTCGAAAATCCGCTCAACACGCAACTAGCTGCAATGAAAATTGCGGCCAGTTAGCGTACCTTACGGCAGAGGGCGCAGCAGTGCAGAGCAGAGGCGCGGAGACACGAAGCGACCGCGCAGGACGGACGCCGAAACTGGAATGAATGGTTTGCGTGAAGTGGTTGCGTTCTTTTTATATGCAGGGTGAAAAATGTGTTATCATTACCAGAAAAAAATACGATAAGGTAAATGGCTGACAATAGTACAGCAAGTAAGTACTAGTTGTACTCACGTGAACTGTGTAAGGACTGACCAAAATTCGGTTGCATTTCGTAGGTAAAAGCGATTAACTTTTTGTTTGTTTGTAATGTATAAACTTAACAAGTACTGATCCGATTTTGAAATTTTTTCACCTATAGAAAGCTACATTATCAGCGAGTAACATGGGCTATAATGTAACTAAAATGTAGCTAAAATAATATAAATAAAAAATTATAGCCTTTTTCAGTCTGCATATAAAAAAAAACGCAACCACTTCACGCAAACAGACTGACATATTTAGCATTAGAGAGTGCCTCTCCATCCTGTAAACCCAGAGTCAGCCACTTACGCGATCGTTACCAAATTTGTTATGGCCTCCTAATCTATTAGTAGTAAAATCACGGCTATTCATTACGAGTAAGTTGGACTTGTTATCTGTTATTTGGGTTAGGTTTGTCAATGCAGGTTGTTCATATATCAGCATGCGGATGCTCATTTAAGTTCAGTTGTTTCAGACGGTGACTTTAATTAAGTAAATTCCTATATCATATTAATTATCTTATTATAATTTCGTAAGTTGTTTTTTCAGGCTTCCGTATCTCAAAAGGAAAAAGGAATCCTTATAGGATAACTTTGTTGTCCGCTTGTCTGTCTGTCAAGACTCCTTATCTCGTAATATAGTCTTTTTTAAGTACCATGTAGCGTTGTTTTTCGTTGTTCTGGTCGATTTCCTTTAAAAGGAAAGTTTTTTTGTAGTATAAAGATACTTGTTCCCATTAATGATAAAATTTTATTTCTCGGCAATATGCCTGATGTCCTTTTCCTTATTTCCGTAAAAATTCCAATTCGGATTTTCGCGTCATCGACTTGAAACTTTTTTTTTTGTTATCGACAAAAAAAAAAGAAGATTATAATCGTTATTTGTTATAGTCTACTTCCTCCACTCCCGGGGCCTTTGCTATGAGCTCTTATCGCAAGGATTGTTATTCAATTTGCTTTACTTTTTCATACTATGACCTCAAAGGTTAGTATGAAAACAGGCCTTCAGCAGTCCTGTTTGAGGCCTGCTTTTGAACTGAAACGGTTTCTCATTTGCTGTTGAAATTAGTGTCCTTAATGTCGTGGGTTCTTTGACCGTAATTTCGTGGTAATTTAAGTCCTTAGTGATGAGGATTCCGGGTGTAGTGCGCTTCCACTTTCGGCCTTATCGTCACTTAACATCAGATGAGGTGAAGGTCCTGAAACCCTCGGTGGGCGAGTCCGACTCGCGCTTGTCCAGTTTTATTTTATTTTATAAAAAGAGTTTACTTAGAGCAGTCTTCGGTGACTTTTCAAACACTTATTGAAATTGTAATATTGGCATGGCACCAATTGTCCAAAAAAGTTTTGTCGGACTAAATCCTGTCTTTGGGGTAATTTTGCAACATTTTAGTTATTAAAATGGTTATAATCAGCTGATACTGATACTGACATTTGCAACAACCCTGTTAGATTATGCGATATTAGCTAAAAAGATGACAGATTCACCAGTTAACAAGTATCGTGGCATGTTTACTCGTAGAAATATTTTCTGTTGCATGTTAGATCGTAATTTGAATAATGTCATACGTAATGACCTAATCAACAGAACTTGTTGATAGTATGAATGAAAATTGGGTCTCGATATTAATCTGTAAGAATAGGGAACGAATGGAAAACATACAAACGGAATCTGATTCGGGATTCTGGAATGGAATATCGATAATGTATGAATATGTGATCGCACTACTCGCGCACGTTTTGTTACGTTAATGTTGAAATCTATCGAAAGTATATTTAACTAGCTTTTGCCCGCAACTTCGTTCGCGTGATTAAGATAGTTGTGCATTTATTTTGAAAGTCACGGATTACCAAAATATACCTAGGTATTTATCAGTAGACCTCATTTCACACATTTAGAATTTCCCATAAAAATTCACGTATAAACTGGAACACTCCGTAGCACCCTGTATAACGGGAATTTTCCAAAACCCTTTCTTAGTGCTCACTTACACCATGAAAGGTATCTATCTACCTTCCAAAAATGGTATCTCTACCAGCAAAAATGGTTCAGCCCTATACAAATCCCCATACAAACTGGAATACCTTGTAGCACCCTGTATAACGGGAATTTTCCAAAATGCTTTCCTAGTGCTCACCTACACCATGAAAGGTATCTCCCTCCAAACATGGTGTCTCTATCTTCAACCCTATACAAATTCCCATTCAAACGGGAACACGCTGTAGCACCTGTATAACGGGAATTTTCCAAAACCCTTTCTTAGTGCTCACCTATACCATGAAAGATATCTACCCTCCAAAAATGGTGTCTTTACCTTCAGTCCTATACAAATATCCATACAAATTGGAACACGCTGTAGCACCCTGTATAACGGGAATTTTTGCAAAACGCTTTCTTAGTGCTCACCTACACCATGAAATGTATCTACCCTCCAAAATGGTGTCTCTACCTTCAACCCTATACAAATTCTCATACAAACTTGAACAACCTGTAGCACCCTGTATAACGGAAATTTTCTAAAATCTTTTCCTAGTGCTCATCTACATCATGAAAGGTATCTACCCTCCAAAAATGGTGTCTCTACCTTCAGCCGTTAGGGCTCTAGACCTATCCCAACAATCAATCAATCAATCAATTTAGAGTTTTATATATAGATGAATGAGCTTTCAAATAATAATTGTTTGATTGAATAATAGTTATTTATGCAACTGTACTATAATGAGGAGAATTATGTGAGAAGAAGGGTTGAGTGGACAAAGGTGTTATCTGACAAAACTGAAAAAAAAACTTTTTTTTTTGCATGATCATGTAGTTTAAGAGATGATAAATCGACAGATCAGCCCAAAACACGCAAATTTTGATTCGTGTCAAAAATACAGACCCTAGCAAAGGTGTTAACTGATAAAAATGCATACATTTCAGGCTTTAACATAATTTTCAAACACTCATCTCATTTTGAACTTTTTGTTAGTCCACTCGCTCCTTCTGTGTACAGTTGGATACAAGACTTTATCTAACCCATGATATGTATCCTCTATAAAGGGTTTTGACTTTGACTTTTCTCTCCTCCTCGTCATTATATTATATGAATGAAGAGTGTTATAATGTTGTACTGAATTTCATAATGTAACTCGTCGGGCGTCAAATTAAAGGGATTATCATAAGGATTCCAAAAAAGTATATCATGACCGTAATATATAATAACTAAAAAGATATAAATAAAAGAAAATAAAAATCCCGCCTGCATCAAAACTAATCAAAAGGCAAGCCAACTGAAAATATGGAAACAAGATTAAATATTAAAGGCGACATAATAACATGCAGTCGGAGGCATAGAATTCAAATCATTCATAATGTCATTTTTTAAATGCATGCCCTTGCCTCCGATTGCATGTTATTATGTACCTTTAATATACACGCTGAAATTTTAATCATTTGGTTCCCGCCGTGGCTTGGTTCCATTCATGATTACAAGCAACTTTTACTATGGGGTCAACTCTCCTGCTCGCAAAAAAAATCTGCTGTTCCATACTAAGGTGCAGTACCTACTCGACCTTAATGTATGAAACAGCTGATTTTTTTTTGCGAGCAGGAGAGTTGGTCCCATAGTAAAAGTTGCTTGTAATCATGAGTGAAACCACCCCACGGCGGGAACCAAATGATTAAAATTTCAGCGTGTATATAATCTTGTTTCCGTCTTTTTAGTTGGCTTACCTTTTGATGCAGGCGAGTTTTATTTATCTTGTACCTTGGTTTTTATGCAAGTTATACATTTTAAACTATGAAACCTTTTATATGTTTATGACATAATAACATATCATAAAGGATTTGATTTGCTTTGAAGGATCATTATAATATGTGGCCTGAAGCTATGAATGGGTTATATTTGAATTTCTGCTTTTGGTAGGGAATAACAAAAGCCTTAAAACCGATATCAAGTCTATAGAGTATAGATAATACCATTGTCAATTTGTTTGACGTGTTGTAGGATTTTGGGTACGAGTATGAGCATACTAAATGAATGTCGATTTCCTTTGAATTGATGAGTACCTACTATTGGTTCTCTTCATCAATTAAACTGCAGAATAGATTTCTATATGTGAGGCTGACACGTTTTATGTTTGTCTTGTGTAGCTTGAAGACCCTTCACATCGCTTAATTTTGATTGTCTTAAAGTCACTTGGCATGACTCCCATTGGCATAATAATCACAAAACATACTATTTATTCAGTCACATATAGCTGTTTGTTTACGTATTTTTTATAATTCACAATTTGTCGCCCGTTATTTTGTCACAAATATAATTTAACCACTGCTCGGTTTAGTATTTAAGTATTCGATATTATGATCGTTAGTATATTTTTTTGTCACCCGATAATTATTATCCCTTTATGACCAAATGCATACATGCCTATTTCTAGTAACTAATAGAGATCGTCCATAATATTTGAACTAAAGACCCTGAATTAATTGAACAAGCTTTATACCAAGCGATTGCCTAAATTCTACCTAAGTCGCAGACCCTCATCATCCATTTGGGTATCGAAAATATAAGCTGACAAAGTATGTATGAAATATAGATTAGTAAGTAATCGATTGATATTATAGCTTGTCCGTATTCTTACTGGGTTTATTTGCATCATCTCTAATTATAAACCAGCCACTCCGTTAATCAAGTTGGAAATGTCCAGAAAGTGCTAAGCGAAGTTTCCAAAGAACTTACCCCGGCAATTCGGTATTTATGTGCAATAATGGAGTTCAAGTTACAGCCTTAATTGGCAGTTAACAAAACATTTACTCAGACTCTGGCTTTCAAATATTGTACAATTGCCTATTTGTAGTTTAGTTTATGGACTTTGAAGTGTAGTTTGAATATTTCATCTTCTCTTATTTTGCATTAGCACCGTTTGCATTTGCATCAATTTTTTTTTCCAAAAGTACAACAAATCCAACAAACGTCATTATAGCAACTTTTCAATCTATAGGTATATCTCCTCGTAAGAAATAGACAGCGTGGCTAAGGTAGTTAAATTAACAACGTTTGTACTATAAAAACCGGCCAAGTGCGTGTCGGGCCACGCGCCATAGGGTTCCGTAGTTACCTTATACCATACCATATTTAATACCACCTATCATTTTTCGTCCGTAAAAATAACTTTGTTTTTCACAGTGTTGGTATGAATGACAAAGTTATATTTGCGGTTTTAGAAAATGTGCTATATCTCAAAAACTAATTACTATATCTCGTTCAAACCAATTTTGGTTGAAAGTGTTTATTAAGATCTACAGCATATGTTTTTTTTAGATTTTTCACTCTCTTATTTCAAAAGTTAAAGGGGGGGGGGACACACATTTTACCACTTTGGCGGTGAATATCTTTCAAACGGTTGACTTTGAGAAAAAGTTGTTTTAGGAACCTCAATGTAATTTTTAAAGACCTATCTATAGACACCCAACAATTGTTGGTTTGAAGAAAAAAAATTTTTTCAGTTTCAGTTCCATGTATGGGGAGCCCCCCCTTAACCTTTTATTTTTCTTATTTTTGTATTAAATTCGTTAAGCGGTTAACAGAATACATCTACCTACCAAGTTTCAACTGTGTAGTCTTAATACTTTCGGAATAAAGTGGCTGTGACATACGGACAGACAGACAGACAGACAGACAGACAGACAGACAGACAGACAGACAGACAGACAGACAGACAGACAGACAGACAGACAGACAGACAGACAGACAGACATGACGAATCTATAAGGGTTCCGTTTTTTGCCATTTAGGCTACGGAACCCTAAAAATATCATCTTTAATAACTGAATAAAACTTGTAAAATTAATAAATAATCATAAAAAATCATCACGTTTTTATATATTTGTTCTTAAAGTAAACTTTATTATGAATATAGGATTGCATCATTATATTTTTTTCATGAGGTTTTTAATTCTGTTTAATTTTTCTTACAAACTTTTTTGCCGTATCCGTGAGTGTTTCGAAAATTTGATTGGAAGATATACATGGGCGTACCCAGGTTCTGGGCCAGGGGGAGGAGGTAAAGCTATTGTATCGCCCCCAGGGGGGGTGAAATTTATGTAAATCAAATATATTGTATGGCAAATAAGAACTTTTATTGATAACAATTGATAGTTAGTTGGCGGTAAACAAAATCCAGAGGGGCAGCTGCCCCTCCCTGCCCCCCTTGGTATGCCCATAAAGATATAATCAAGAAGATGCAAACATGTTTTTGAATAGTCAATTATGTTATCATTCGTAAAATAAGACAAGCGCACGTTCTCAGAGTTGAGAAAAAAAAAACAACATAATCATTCTAAAGTGTAGCCTACAGTTAGTAAATTATTTTTTTTCCTTCAAAAAACAAAACAAAATCGTCAGGCTGTTACAAACTCTTTGTGCATGCCAATACTTATTTTAATTACGGCCGCTGCAACTTCGTTCGCATATTTTTACCTACTCTATGTTTTCTTTTAATGGTTTTTCAATGTCGCGTTGCTGAACCGTTCGTAAATAGAGGAAATCTATAAATATAATGTTTATTAATAGACAAGACAAGACATCCGCATTGCCCAATTTATGTTTATTTCAAATCTAAACCACATCTAAACACACCACTTTTCTTTATATCTCGAAACCATAAATAAACAGACAGGATTATGTAAATTATGTTCACACTTCTTTTATATGAAACCTTTGTTTGTTTTAATAAAATTGTTTCATATCTCGCTTCGCTGTTATTTCAACAACCGACTCATATTAAAGAAAAAGGTTTATTTTACGCAATTTTTCTTGAAGCCGAAACAATGTATTTGTAAAAAATGTAGGATAGAAATGGTATTTGATATAACACGCGCGCTTCATCCCAGCTTTGTCATATATCTCGAAAAATAAGACACTGAAATTCAATGTCACTATATGAGTTTCTAGAGTGGGCGTCTTCTATTTTATGATATAGATTTCCTGTCTTCCTTTTTTCTGAACCAGATTTCAGTTCCTTTTTTATTTTGCGGCACTTGAGTTACTCACGCTGTCTGTTATTTTGAGGTAGGTACGAGTATATACTACACACATATTTGCGACTTTTGTTATTTAAATACATACACAATGTGATCATAAATATCAGAAGTAATAAAAGCGCGCTTGCTCACATTATTTTAATAGTATTAGCATTTGAATCGCGAAATGGAAAATAAGACTAAAAACTAGTGGCTCTGTGAGCTGTAGACCTCGCTTTAAGATAGGTACCTCAGCCATATTAAAAAAAAACTGAATCGTCAAAAAAATCTGTATACCTATTTACTTATCACAAATTTTCACGAGAATCGGTTGAGAAATGCGACCAGTAGAGGAGAACAGACGGACAGCCGAACATACGAAAGCATGCTGAAAACAAGCTGAAACGGAGACGCTTTGCTCTCGCTCGGTCAATGAAATTAATATGATTTAGATCAACTGGTTTTATTTTTGAAATCTTAACTGAATAAACTTTCGCAACACATTCATTATTTGCTATATATTATGTATTTCTTAAAATAACCTACACTACAAGTTAGTTTGCCAATTACAAACAAATAAACTGGTTGTAATTGTCAAACTAACTTTGTAGGTTATTCTAAGATATACATATATGTATGTTATATGTTTTGTTGACAACAACCATTACAACAACACGTACAACGATTACATTCTTATCTAAACAAAAGTTATTTCGGTAAATTGATTCTCGACAAGAAGACAAACTTAATCCGTTTGAATGTTGAATTTTCCACCGGGAATTTTCAAAAGTCGTTTATTTTCCATAATAGTTTTCACCGTGCGGATCCTGCTGGAAAAGTTTCCATTCGCTTAACATAAACCTTATACAATATCTACCTTATTTGTGCGGGCCCAGGCCTTGAGAATAAGGCAAGCTCGAAGCCTGTTTTTAAAAAAAAAAAAAACCGAACTGAGAACCTCCTCCTTTTTTGAAGTCAGTTAAAAACTTTTATTTGCTATAGGGATAATAGAGAAAAAATCAGGTTCTATGCCAGGTTTAAGTTTTGGCTACGTTTTAGAATAAGAGGTTTAGGGTTTATTTAAATGCTGGTACACCTACCTATATCGGTTTATCGTAGAATTGAGTCGTTTATGTTTGGATAAAATATTCTTAGATTACTTTGGTTTTAATATAATCTCAATGAAATAAGTTTATACCAATCCATGCCATACCATCATTTAGTTAAAAGTTCATGAATATCAAAATTAATGTTCTTTGAATGTTATTAAACTGAAACTGAGCACAACTCATTAAAATACAATTTATAATATTCAATGTATTTAATATGAAAACATTCCAAGTAAATTAAACTTGAAAAGCTTGACATAGGTAGCTTTAAAAGCTTTATTCAATAAATAGAAATAGAAATTTATTCAGTTGAAACACGGTACAAATTAATCATATAAAATACTAACTGATGCCCGCGACTTCGTACGCGTGGACTTTATGACTTCAGCGTATGCATATAAATGAACTGAAGTAGTTACATAAGAAAATACTTTAGCAGTTTTATGGTTCTGCATCAGGTGTTCCAAATCTTTGATTTTTATACCTCAACAAAAAATGCTCATCATGCTGAACAACTTTTGCAAAGATGTAATTTTTATATTTTGTATAGTTTAGCTGGACTATTATGGTTCTGCATCAGGTGTTCCAGATCTTTGATTTTTGTACCTTAACAAAAAATGCTCATCAGGCTGAACAACTTTTGCTAAGGTGTCATTTTTATATTTTGTATAGTTTAGCTGGACTATTATGGTTCTGCATCAGGTGTTCCAGATCTTTGATTTTTGTACCTTAAACATTAATACTCATCAGGCTGAACAACTTTTGCTAAGGTGTCATTTTTATATTTTGTATAGTTTAGCTGGATCATTATGGTTCTGCATCAGGTGTTCCAGATCTTCGATTTTTATACCTCAACAAAAAATGCTCATCAGGCTGAACAGCTTTTGATAAGGTGCCATTTTTATATTTCGAATATTTTAGCTGGACCATTATGGGAGTGCATCAGGTGTTCCAGATCTTCGATTTTCATACCTCAACAAAAATGCTCATCAGGCTGAACAACTTTTCCTAAGGTGTCATTTTTATATTTCTAATAGTTTAGCTGGACCATTATGGTTCTGCATCAGGTGTTCCAGATCTTTGATTTCTATACCTCGACACAAAATGCTCATCAGGCTGAAAAACTTTTGCTAAGGCGTCATTTTTATATTCCTTATAGTTTAGTGGGTCCATTGCGGTTCTACATCAGGTGTTCCATTTCTCAAAATCAATTATACCCTATACTATGCCCAGGCTTAACAGCTATATAACAAAAAAAGTTTTATTCGAATCCATTCAGTATTTCCGGAGATTAACGTGTTCAAACAGACAAACAGACACACTTTTTTTTTCAAATTCTTACTCTAATTACTATGTCTCCATCGCCCCAGTTTTTTTTTATATATGTAATGTACAGACACACTTTTTTACTGTTTTATTATATGTAATGATAAGGATTTAAGGTACAACTTCAGCGTGTTCCACCAATTACTGGTATACAATCTCAGTGTAGAAGAAATGTCTTTATGTATGATATAATAGTTAAAAGATTATTTAGGTACCTACCACTAGTGGTCCGCATGCCGGGAGAGCCCCCCACTATTGGACCAAGAGCTAGCCCCAGAAATAGGTGGACAATTTACAGAGCAACGAAATCCCTCTTTTTGGTGTGCCATACTATCACTATTAAGGGGCCATAATATGAAAACATGGTTTGCGCGGGCCATATTTTTATATAGAAAACGTAAAGTTGTAGCCACAAAAAAACCATACAGTAAGCTAAAGAGATTATCTAGTAGCTACAAGTATTAAATTGCGTATAAACCTCACAGATGATTGTTAAAAAAATATTAGAATATCATCAAAAGCGCTTGTCGCGGGCATTTTTTTGGCGTAAACAATAGCGGAAACGTATTGAATTCTACATCAAAATACACTTTAACATACTGTGCAGTTGCTCTAATAACTTTTTTTCAAGAAAGATAATTGTGCTAAAGATAATGATGAAAAAACAACGAAAAACATCGAAAAAGTGCAGAAGTGAGGATATTTTCCATACTCTTAACACGTAAAGAAAAAGACAGAGACAAATGATTTCGCATAACGGAGTTACAGATCCGGGTACCTGACAGATTTTCGGTGGTGGGGATTTACAGAGCTCTGGATTTCGTTTGGTATTTCGTGTGGTAAGGATAAATGAAATGTGAAAAGGAACGTGAGTGTGAATGAAAGGTGAATAGTTTGAAAGTAAGGTGATGAAAGGTACAAAACAGAAATAACAGGTTGCATGTGAGCGAGATAGTAAATTATGTATTGTTAGAAGTAAGAAAGAGACAAACAATAAACGATTATTACGACTGAGTCACTCTTTTACTTTCATAATAGCAAGCCAATCGTGTGTCTAAATCGAATATAACATTTCCAGGAATTTTGACTTGTAGAAAAGTAGTGACAGGCGGTGTCAAAGGTGCGAAAAAGTGGTAAAGTTTGATGCCGCCTGGCACTACTTTTCCAACAGTCAAAATTCCTGGCAATGTTATATTCGATTTTGACATGATTGGCTTGCTGTTATACCACACCAAAACCAGAGCTCTGTAAATTGTATACTTACCTTCAATCGCTTTTTCAGCCCTTTTGTCGCTCAACTACTCCCACCGCCACCACTGAAAATCTGCCAGGTGCCCAGATCTGTTAATAATGATAGTATGGCAAACTAACTAGAGGGATTTTGTCGCTCTGTAAATTTTCCACCTATTTCCGGGGCCAGCTCTTAGTATACATAGCGGGCCGCCGCGTGCGGTTATCTTTAATTAGAAAAAGAACTTTAATTTACACAGTAACGTACATAATGATGGCCCCACATTGTAGTTATGTTTTTGGAGATCTGTTATTGAATATTATGTAACGTAGTTTTGTTTTTATAAAGGGCCGGCAATCTAGCGGTATTTATATAGTAGCTCAAAGAAAACTAAACATATTGTTTATTTATTCTAAGCTCTTACAATTTATTGAAATTCTTTAGAATTTGACCTTATATTCTTTATTTAATTATTTCGTGTGGTCTTCAAGTCCCTTCAGATTTCCCTCGGGACAACTTTCTCGAATCAATGTTTCGTTTTTTAGGGTTCCGTAGCCAAAATGGCAAAAAACGGAACCCTTATAGATTCGTCATGTCTGTCTGTCTGTCTGTCTGTCCGTCCGTATGTCACAGCCACTTTATTCCAAAAGTATTAGGACTACATAGTTGAAACTTAGTAGGCAGGTGTATTCTGTAAACCGCTTTACGATTTTTATACAAAAATAAAAAAAATAAAAGATTAAGGGGGGGCTCCCCATACATGGAACTGAAACTGAAAATATTTTTTTTCATCAAACCAATACTTGTGGGGTGTCTATAGATAGGTCTTTAAAAATGACATTGAGGTTTCTAAGACTATTTTTTTTTAAAGTCAACCATTTGAAAAATATATGCCGCCAAAGTGGTAAAATTTGTGTCCCCCCCCCCCCTTTAACTTTTAAAGTAAGAGGGTGAAAAATCTAAAAAAAATATAAACTATAGATAAACACTTTCAATGAAAATTGTTTTGAACGAGATACAGTAATTAGTTTTCGAGATATAGTACATTTTCCAAAACCGCAAATATAACTTTGTCATTCATACAAACACTGTGAAAAACAAAGTTATTTTTTCAGACGAAAAATGATAGCGGTATTAATATGGTATGGTATAATGTACCTACGGAACCCTACTGCGCGTGGCCCGACACGCACTTGGCCGGTTTTTTATTTTACTACATCTAATACCTTGGAGGGTTGCAGACTGAAGCGTAATATTCTTATTCTTTATAGTCATTAACTTCCACATTTACATTTTATATAACTTCCATAATTTTGAAAAGCTACATCCTTACTTACTTACTTCCCTTTTGAGCGAAGTACCTAAAATGCACGATGCCTACGAAGCAAAATGCCTAAAATCAATGTCTAAAACACAGGGTATGCGAAAGTCTGTTTGTTTGTTACGCTTTCAGGTTTTAACTACTCAACCGATCATCGTGAAATTTTGCATACACGTTCTCAGAAGTACAGAAAAGGACATGTGATACCTTTCATCCAGAAAAAGTACTGTTCTCGAGTGATAGCAAAGAAAATTTTCCACGCAGAAGAAGTCGCGGATGGTCGCTAGTATCTTAAAATTTTATTGTACTGGTTTTATTATTAACTAATTACTACTAACTAATTGCAATTATCCTGGATTTAAAAAAATATAGCCTACAGAGTACGCTATTTGGCTTGGTAGATACGAAAGAACATTTCTCAACACACTTGCTCATAAAGTGAGCCCTAATACATTGCTTAGGCCATAAACCGAGCTATAACCACAGAATAGACTGGTATAAGTACTTACTACCGTACTATAACAAACACCGTGCGTAAAATATAAAACACTAGTGCGTTATAGAATTTATCCCTACAAAATTAAATTAGTACCTTACTGCCAGTTCTATGCGAGTAAACAGAACAATACCAATTTATTTAATAATATTGTCTCATAATGTACTAATATCTGAGCGACCGAGCTTTGCTCTGTTATTACTATTTATTGTAATATGATGGTGTTATAAAACGTAGTAAAAGTAGTTAGGTATAATTTCTTTTTTATTTTCCGTAAACTAAAAAACTAATTGGATATAGTCGGACTATCGCCATCTATGAAGTGTTGTGTACCTACATTTTATTCTGTGGTGCTAATACTTTACTACACAGCCTCTGCTTGCCGCATAGCATGCTAGCCAAGCACTTTTTTCAAAAGTCTTTGCTAGATGGCGTTGGACTACATAAAAATATCCATATTCTGCGTCGAAAGAAAAACGTATGAAAAACGCATGAAAACTCGAAACAAGCATAAGACTAATCTAAATCAATTGTTTACCCCCGAACGATTTCACTGAAATTTGGACATGGAGGTTTCCATGTCCAAATTTCAGTGAAATCGTTAGAGCCGTTTCCGAGATCACAGAAATTTAAAAATAAATATACAAGAATTGTTCGTTTCAAATTATAAGATTACGACAAACAACAAGGAGAAATCATTAACATCAAAATATCATAATGTAGGTAATTAGAAAGCTTTCTTTAGTTACACCCTATTATTTAGTTACAACTCTTTAGTTACACCCTTATTCACAAACATTACTATGAGGTCGTACAGTGTCCATAGCGTCCCTACTAGCTCTATGTCTACGCAGTGCGTTCGCATAGGCAAGTGTCGTTTGAGTATTGTTCTTGAATACGGGACGGATGTAAGTATGTTAAAATATGTAAGTATGAAAACATTTGATTTACGAGATTAAGGCTCCGTTACGCGAAATCATTTGTCTCTGTCTTTTTCTTTACGTGTATGGAAAATAACCTCACTTCTGCACTTTTTCGATGTTTTTCGTTGTTTTTTCATCATTATCTTTAGCACAATTATCTTTCTTGAAAAAAAGTTATTGGAGCAACTGCACAGTACGTTAAAGTATATTTTGATTTAGAATTCAATACGTTTACGCTTTTATTTACGCCAAAAATATGGCCCGCGACAAGCGCTTTTGATGATATTCCGATTTTTTTTTTACAATCATCTGTGAGGTTTATACGCAATTTAATATTTGTAGCAACTAGGTAAACTCTTTAGCTTGTCGTATGATTTTTTTGGTGGCTACAAGTTTACGTTTTCTTTATAAAGATATGGCCCGCGCAAACCATGTTTTCCTATTACCGCCCCTTAACAGCATTGGTTCTAAAAAAAAACCGGCCAAGTGCGAGTCGGACTCGCGCACGAAGGTTTCCGTACCAAAAATGGCAAAAAAAAAATACGTTTGTTGTATGGGAGCCTCCCTTAAATATTTATTTTATTCTGTTTTTAGTATTTGTTGTTATAGCGGCAACAGAAATACATCATCTGTGAAAATTTCAACTTTCTAGCTATCACGGTTCATGAGATACAGCCTGGTGACAGACAGACAGACAGCGGAGTCTTAGTAATAGGGTCCCGTTTTTACCCTTTGGGTACGGTACCCTTAACACAGCTATAACTTTCTAGTTAATGATAAAATTTTAAGGTTTAATAAAAAAAATCTTCCAAGAAAGTTAAATGTGTACCAAAGCCTTACAAAACTATAATTTTGGTGGTCATTTTAGCCATTCCGGTGGTTACCCAACTAACAATTTTACGTCGTACAGTGGTCGTACAAACGTTATCCTATTACCACTGGTCGTAAAAGATAGGTCACACTTACGTTATAATAACGTTTACTCAACGCGAAAAGGGCCCCATTTATACGACCTACATTGTCGTTTAATGGTCATACAAAAGTCACAAGATTACCACTTTCATCGTACAGTAGTCGCATCAAAACTTTACAACGACTCTTTCGTTATATTGTGGTCATACAGATGTTTTTTAATGACGAAAACGTTGTATATGAGTCAAGTAACAACACTTGTACGACTGATTTTTAATGTTTGTCAGTGACTCGTGTTTGTGGTTATGTTTCGAGATCTGAGTGCAAAATAAATCTATTACAAGGAAATAAAAGGTGAGTATTACATAACTTTCATATCTTGCTAACGTGTCTGTCTCTTATACCGTTTAGTTCGTCTGGGAATTAAAGTTTTATGATAATATATCTATGTAAATACAATTCATATTTTCATGCCCCTTCGTAGTTTTGCGTTTGAAACATATTTTTTTTAATACTAAAATGTTGTTTTTTTATTTAAATGTCAGCCATGTTAATTTTGTCGCACACTAATCTCTATATGACGTTTTAAAGACAAAAAGTCATTTTAAGGTTATTTGAAGACCAAGTTAAGCCGCCATTTTGTTAAACGTCGTTTAAAAGTCGAAACTTGACTCCAATGCGACTACAAGTCGTACAGACGTTTTGGCTAAAACTTTAATATAACGTCGTATAGTTTAAGTCGTGCCGACGTTACTATGACCAGTTTATTATGACATATTTGTCGCACGACTAAAAAGTTAGATTTAAGACGTCTATATGACCTAGCAGTCATCTCATTACTATTGTAAGACTGCTATCCGACTTAAAGTCGTACAAGTCAGTACTTATATGACGTTTTTGCTTGTTGGGTAGACTACGTTAAATGATTATGATGCTATAGTAAAAAAAATGTTAGCTTAGAACTTTTTGTACTTTGTCATAGCAAATGGTTTCGCAGATCTCTTACAGTCTGAAACATTTATCAAAAAAGTTGCTATGACAAAGTACTAAAGTGCTAAGCGACTTTCGTTGCTGATCGTACATATTTTGTGACTGCGTATTTTTTTCGTCAATTACTTACGACGTCGGATAGCTTCGGGTTCCGAATCCCTCGTCGTCTCGCAATCGGAGATAAGACTTATATTCCAATCTTTTGTTTATCTATCCACCCGGAAGTGGCGAAATATGGTAAAACCCCAAGCGATCGTATGTTTCGAATATAAGCTTCGAGTAATTTACGCAATCGCTAAAGGATAACATAAAAAAAGATTTTAATTTAAGAAAGGACATCATTCATGTTTTGTCAAAAGACAAAAGTGCTTTATTCTGATAGATTTTGTCCATGAAAACATTTTTTATTATGGCACCGAAGCTGTAGCACTGCTTCAAATTTGTGTCAAAATGTATGAAAAGACAGACTTTTTGAACTCAATTAAAATCAAGTACAGCGGTGCTATAGCTTCGGTGCCATACAAAGAAATGCTTAGGCGGACAAAATCTATGAGAATTTGCTGTATGGCTGACTTTTTGACATTTGTGCCAAAATGTATGAAAAGTCAGACTTTTTGAACTTCTTTAAAATCAAGTATAGCGGTGCTACAGCTTCGGTGCAATAATAACAAATGCTAAGGTGGATAAAATCTATCAGAATAAATCACTTTTGCTTTTTGGCCGGCACTTTCACATTTGGACCAAAATGGATGATATCCTTTCATGTCACATTCAGATTTTAAGTAGGCTATTACATAGTATTAACAAAAAATGGCTTACCTAAAAACAAACGTTGAAAGCTTTTGGGGATCTGCGATGTTTTTACAAAAAAGGAGATTAAAAACAAGTTGGAACGTTTCTTCTGATACTTGTCAATGCAGAACTTTCCACAAAACTCTTTATCTAAACTTCCGGAACCGCAGTGTCGAGGTGAATTTACAAAACAATAAGACTAGACTCAATTTCAGAGTTATCAGTTAAATTACGGGAGCTAGTATGACAAAATTGAAATAATAATCAATAGCAGTCTTTCTTTTCTTGATCGTTGGATTAAAAGTCTAGCTGTCATTCCGTACCAAAATGGTAAAAAAGGAACCCTTATGGTGTGACTCTGTCTGTCTGTCACAGCTGGATATCTCGATAACTGCTAATGGTATCAACTTGAAATTTGGAATAGTTTAAGATGACATTTGCCCAACTATTTTGCAAATAAGAAATAAATAAAAAATAAATATCTTTTTTTCAAATTACGTCACACAAATTTCATGATGTTTGACCTCCCCTCGTCCTTGTTGTCACAGCTGGTCACATTTGTGAGAGTGTGACGTCACATTATATTACAATTTTACATCCTTACTAATATTATAAATGCGAAAGTCCGTTTGTTTGTTTATTTGTTTGTTTGTTACGCCTTCACGTCTTAACTACTGAACCGATCATCATGAAATTTAACATACACGTTGCTAGGGGTACAGAGAAGGACATAGGGTACCTTTCATCCCGAAAAAAAGGATTGTTCCCGAGGGATAGCAAAAAAACTTTCCACGCAGACGAAGTCGTAGGCGGCCGCTAGTCTAGAAATAATTATTGAATTAAAACAGCAGTTCCGTTTGTTTTATTTCAATTTAAATGATTTTGAAATTTGACGTCACGATATTTAGGACCCCTTCTACCCCCTTGTCACACAATGTCACACTTCGTCGATCCCCTCCCTACCCTTTAACATGTGACGTAATTCATGGATGGCCCGATGATGGTAAACGCATAAGAATAAATAAAACTTACTAGAACGGACACTCCCGCTCCGAACGGGCTCAAAGTTATTAATTAGCCTACTTGTTAAACGGGAAACTCAGTCGGGCTGTTACGGCCGGCGTCGCCGCACGCGCATTATCGTGTTTGTTTGTGCGTTCCGTACGATCTTGGAAAAAAATAACAATGGCGACAAGTTATTGTCGTGTGTTTGTTCATACAACCGCCTTAAAGTATAATACATAGAGTATCAGTCATACCCAGCTTTATACAATACTAGCGGCCGCCCGCGACTTCGTCTGCTTGGAAAGGTTTTTTGCTATCCCTCGGCAACTATACTTTTTTTCGGGATGAAAGGTACCCTATATCCTTCTCGGTACCCCTGACAACGTGTATGCAAAATTTCATCATGATCGGTTCAGTAGTTAGGACGTGAAGGCGTAACAAACAAACAAACAAACGGACTTTCGCATTTATAATATTAGTAAGGACTATTTCGTATCTATCCTGTGATTTCGTTACGTGATATAAGTTGAAACATAACGAAACAGTAAGAGGATTAAAACCTAAAAATGTTTCAGAAGTAGGTAGGTACATTTTTGTTCAAAATTTATTTTAATTTCCATACTAAATGTTTGTTTACTTTATTTATAGAAACTCAGGAGTAGGTAAGTACTTACCCAGAAAAAGTGAATATTTTATTTTATTATCTACTAACTAGACTAAAATAATGATTTCAAACTAAAGAAAAACTCATATTTTACGATATTATCTTTAAACGTAAGCAATATTTAACAGTAAGCAACCCTGGCAACACGCCTGGACGACAGCGGGGCGTAGCGTCGTGAAGGGGGAAGTAGTTATATAAATGGCGGCATTTGGGACTCGAACAAAGAAGAGTCCGTTCTAGTAAGTTTTATTTATTCTTATGGTAAACGTTCGAAATGAACGATGATCACAGGAACAGTTCGGACTTTTACCATTTATTTGAAGGTCGTACCATACATACTATGTATGTACGACCTTCAAATTCGAGAATCAATACTTCAAACGTCTAGCTTTATCCCTAAACTATTTTTGTGAACCTTTTTATAATGCATCGTTCGTTTTCGTATTTCTCAACTTCAAAATAAATCCTAAAAATCAAGTGAAAGCATTACAAATGCAGGCTTTTCAAAGTGACATTTAAAAAATAAAAATAGTAACTATTTGCCTCACTAGATGGCATTGATGGAGAGAGAAGTGTCAAAATTGGCTTTTAAAAATAAATGGCCTGTACCAAAGTGCACTCGCTGGCTGAAATCTGCCCAAAACATTTTAGGGGTTTTCCATAGACATAGAAAAATTTCGCTACGCTCAAGTAGACGGACAATGATGCGAGTGAGAAACCGATTCTTATGGCTTATTCGATGTGCGAGAAAGAGTTAAAAGAAAATGACAGCAGAACCTAGTTTGACTTCATTTATCGTCTGTTATCATCTTGGTGAAAAGTGTCCACACCATTATTTTGTAATTTTGACTGCGATCTGATCGGTTTGGCTCATAAAGCTATATAAATCAATAATGGTGTCGTGTTCTGTACTGAATTGTAATGTTACTTACGACAACAACCCAAATAAACACACATTTCACAGGTAAATAAGATTGTACAAGTACCATTTTCACACACTGGCTCATGTCACTTTTGGTGTCGCAGCCAAGCGAACTCTGTTCCTCTATTCCAGTGGAATATTAAGTTTATGGGGTTCTCTGCCTGTCTACCTGAGTACTCTTCGAAACTTAGTAAAAAAAATCACATTGACCAAAGATTTATATGTGTATAGAAGTCTTTGACATTGACACATACATTTTTTTCAACGCCATGTATCGAGTCTACAGTTTGTTGTCATTTTGAAAAGCCCTCATACTGAAACCAACATAAGTACCATAATCATTATTGTTGTTCATCCTATTAATTTGTTTCTTGAGTAGGCATGATTTTCTTCATCTTCCAAAGCTTAGCTCGAAAGTAAGAAGGGTCAAACGAATAACACATTATTTGGTTATTACATATAATATTTATTGCGGATATCGGTTTCGGTTAGATCGGTTAGATATTTTTTCTCTTACAAATTATATTCGAATGAAAGCACAAGGTTAATATGTACATATTAACAAGGTCCCGTTTAAATATAGGTATAATAGCTTCTAAGCTTTGAAGCTTTGACGAATTTATCGAGATATTTGGTAAAAAATAAAAACCGACCAATGGTTTTCAGCATTGGTTGCTAGTTATCATCTACCAAACGGACCGCGACAGATTTATATATTTGTTATAAACGGACCCGCACCGAAACTAATATAAAACACTAGGTTGTTATAGAATTATCCCTACAAAGTTGAATTAGTACCTTACTGCAAGTTCTATGCGAGTAAAAAGCATTCCCAATTTAACCGGGTAATACAGTTATTTGTTAAAGTATCAACAAAGAGGTTTTATGCCGCTGAAAATTCATATTCATTTTTGAAATAAATAAATGTGTAAGTCCTTAATTAAGTCAAACAAATATTTATTATTATCAAATTATTTATATTTCACAATATTTTGTCATAAAATATTAAAATATTTGCATTTTATCACTTAAAATTATAATTTTGAAGTAGGCTGTATGCTCACTCACCCCTTTGTTCGCAGAATATTCTTGCATTGGGCGTGTGAAAACAAACAAAAAAAAACCTACGCGCCTTTTCCCGTAATTGTCATATTTTGTTTATGTCGTATTTGTTGCTGTGTGGTAAATTATTTTGTATTTTCCTCGCATATGTGTTGAAAAACGTCGTGTGAAACTCGTGAGCTTTTGCTCATTGCACAGTCGGCTGAGTTACGCCCGCAACCCACAGCCTCGTGTGCAATAAGTAACCTAAGCTAACTTGTCGATAATGTACTATTATGTACCTACCTATACTTACAACGTGTTATTGAATAAAATCAAAATGGGACAACCGTTTCTTCGGACCATCAAACTGAACAACTTTACTATAGGGCCAACTTTGAAATCGCGAAAACAAATCAGTTGTTTCATACATTTTGATATTTTTATTTCATTCATTAAACCGTTGTATAATTAGTCATCATATTATCGAGTGTTGTCATATTATCGACTGTTCGTTAAATATGGTCATGTATTTAGTAGATATTTGTTACTGTAAAAGCCTGATAGGTCAATTTTAAGATTTAGCTACTATTAAGTGGTAAAAGTTCGAACTGGGGCCGTACCGGCTAACGCATCGATTATCGAAAAGTCTGCCGGGTTTCAAATTTAAACAGATAAATCGAGCCCCAATTGGGTCAAAATGGCGAACCCTAATTCATGATGTCACACGAACATCGATATCTTCCAAAGTACGTCAACAGAAAGTACAAGACGAAATTCCTTACTTTGATCTTTCTGTTTTAAGTTGAAACTCGGCAGACTTTTTGATAATCGATGCGTTAGCCGGAACGGCCCCTGTTCTGTGATCATCGTTCATTTCGAACGTTTACCACCATCGGGCCATCCATGAATTACGTGTATTACACAAATGAATGATTTTGATTATGATTGACCAAGTAAGTATACTAACCACTGCAGTGGTCAATGTACCATGGGCAACAGCGTCGCTTAACCACTGCTAAGGTTAAAATCGCTTGCACGCCGCGCCCGCTCTCACATACATCTAGTTCGTGCAGGGGCGATACGCGCGCACGCGAGTTTTGTTGAAAACTGGTTAAGCGACGCTGTTGCCCATAGTACACTCGCGATAAGAGGTAATATAGGTATGACAACCCTGACTCCATATTTCACCTCTTGGAACTTAAGCCGCGAAATTAACTAATGAAGCGATTAGTACCCTCATTATATTACACCAGCTGATGCCCGCGACTTCGTCCGCGCGTAATTCAGTTTTATTACATATCCTTGTTTTTAGGATTCCAGATCTAGTGCGCTCTTTGGCCACCACCTTTGGCCGTTTTGCCACTTACTTCTATTCGGGACACGCCGGGACACCCATTGTTTTTTGGCATATATTTTCCAAGTAACTTTAAGTTATTTGAGAAAATAGTTCTTATTTTATTTTAAGTTAGTTACAGCATAAATTCACCAAACAATTTGTTGAATTGTTTTTATTCGTACCTTACTCTTCATCCTATGAACAATGGGGAACATGCATATTTTTTTTTTGTACAAAATCAAAAGTTAATGCGTGAGAAAATCAACTGTAAAATTAAAACTTTTCTCTTGCGTTTTTTTCTCGTGATATAGTTACTTGAAGTGAGCACGCAGCAGCACCCGCCGAAGCTCCGAATAGATATACTAAAGTATAACAAAACAGCAGCAGATGCATGGGTTTTGAAAACCTTGTCGAAACTTTTAGGAGGATTTTAAAAACAACATACATTTTATCTATATTTATGTTATACAATATAAAAATTTCAAATAATTCAGCAATTATTATAATTCATCATCATCATCCTATAGAATGCCATTCTTCTTCTTCTTCTTATCGTATGAGGATTAGTGGCCACCTCTAGTGTTAGATTATAGCAAGCCGCCTTAAGGCCTCTAACTTGGCTTGACGACTGTTATCAGATGACAACAGCCGGGATCGACGGTTTAACGTGCCCTCCGAAGCACGGAAGCGCTCAGTTGTAATGCCACTTAACGATCACCCATCCGACACCTGACCGGACCGAGTGTTGCTTAACAAACGTGATCGAGTACGATCAGTCTGTCAAGTTCCGCCATGAGCGCTTCATAGAATGCCATAATATTGTAAGTAATCAACTTTAAATATTGGGCGCAATGTAGTTTGGGCGCAATTTGAGCTCTAACCAGTTTTTTTATTTTCCCTCGGGAATGAGATAATTTCCTGAAATAAAAACCGGCCAAGTGCGTGTCGGGCCACGCGCAGTAGGGTTCCGTAGTAACATTATACCATACCATATTTTAATACCGCTATCATTTTTCACTTGAAAAAATAACTTTGTTTTTCAGAGTGTTTGTATGAACGACAAAATTATATTTGCGGTTTTAGAAAATGTACTATATTTCGAAAACTTTTTACTGTATCTCGTTCAAAGCAATTTTTGTTCAAAGTGTTTACTAAGATCTATAGCATATATTTTTTTTAGATTTTTCACTCTCTTACTTTAAAAGTTAAAGGGGGGGGGGGGGGGGACACACAGTTTACCACTTTGGCAGTATATATCTTTCAAACGGTTGACTATGTGGAAAAATTGTCTTAGAAACCTCAATGTCATTTTTAAAGACCTATCTACAGACACTCCGCAAGTATTGGTTTGATGAAAAAAAAACTTTTCTGTTTCAGTTCCATGTATGGGGAGCCCCCCCTTAATCTTTTATTTTTTTTATTTTTGTAAGGAAATCATAAAGCGGTTCACAGAATACATTTACCTACCAAGTTTCAACTATGTAGTCTTAATACTTTCGGAATAAAGTGGCTGTGTCCGTTTTATGCCATTTTGGCTACGGAACCTTAAAAAGTATCTTTGAAATTGACCCGAATAGTCTGTTACTACCATACCAAATTTCATGAAAATCCGTTTAGTAGTTTTTGCGTGATACGGTAACAGACAGACAGGCAGACTGACAGACAGACAGACAAAGTTAAAAAAATGGTGGATTTAGCCTTTGTATCGATAATAATGACTATTAAAATTAAAATTTCCAAAATATATTGAATGTACAGTAATGAATCGAAAATTTACACGTACCGATTGAAGCTAAGGTTCTATAGTTTATTTACAAACAATAACCTCTGTAAATCATAGTTCGTTCTAGTAGTAGTAGGCAAATGTGCCAAAAGTGGACACTTTTTGCTCTTTTGCCTACAGTAGTAGGACTACAACGAACTAATAACTAATCGCCTTAACATTAACAATTTATTAGCAAAAAGGTGCTTCTTTTCTCCACGTACAAAATGCTCAACGGATAAATTTAAGCATAGCAATTGGCAAACCCAGTATTCTCGAGTTTGCAGATAAGCTATAAGGCCTTTTCCTGATCCACACGTTTGCACTTGCTCGATTGAACCGTAAAAACATCGAACTTTTGCGTACGTGGGGACGTACAATGGGCAACAGCGTCGCTTAACCAGTTTGCAACAAAATTCGTGTGCGCGCGTATCGCCCCTGCACAAACTAAACGTATGTAACAACGGGCGCGGCGTGCAAGCGATTTTAACCTTAGCAGTGGTGAAGCGACGCTGTTGCCCATGGTACAGTCAACAGCACGTCAGACTTGTTGACCTTGAGATTGTCTTTATTTCGTAAGTAATAAGAGCTGTTTTCGTAGTTCAAATGTTTAGCTTAACGTGCTGTCGTGCGTACCATAAATCTCTGCAATTATCAATCATAAATATGTGGTTTGTAAACTTCCCATTTTCCTCAGAGTAATGGGAAAACAGTGTTAATATCCCTAGCGGATATAATGTTTTGTGATTGTGATGCGCGGTCGAGTGACAGAGGGCACAAAATGTTGATCGTTCAGCTACAGTGAGCGGCTGACACGGGTTTTTGATTGAGTGGATTTTAAAACAAATGAAAATCATTCCATTTTAGGCCCTCCTCAACTTGAAACCCTTTTGCCATAAACTTTTATTATGTAACTTGCGCTCCATAATTCGGGGGCTGGTAAGTAAAGTATATGATGCGGTACGACCCCAATTAGCTGGATAACGAGCTGTCGAGGAAAATTGGCACATCTGGTTTGTTTCAGTTAATTGGAAAAAATGCCAGACTGGAGGTATTTAAATCTAGGTAGGTATTGTATGCCAGAAAAAGTGAGTTGCAAGTAAAATATTTTATTTTGCTTCCTACCTGAAAATCAGCTAAACTTAGCTGAGTTGGCAAAAAAACTTTACGATTTCTTACAATCCAGGCTCTAATCAACTGTATGTTGCGATATTAGTTTTCCTGAGAAACTTGGCAACCTTTTCACACAAGTACCTAGGTACTATGGGCAACAGCGTCGCTTAACCAGTTTGCAACAAAATTCGTGTGCGCGCGTATCGCCCCTGCACGAACTAATCGTATGTGACAGCGGGCGCGGCGTGCAAGCGATTTTAACCTTAGCAGTGGTTAAGCGACGCTGTTGCCCATTAGTCCAGGCAAAATAAAATTTTGATCACATTAAATCCTACAGTTCATTTTCGTTTTTCTAAATAAGGATTAGGGTTATTATAACATCGTACTATGGCTGCTTTTCCTCTCCACCATAAGCGTTATGAGATATAGGTAAAAAATACCTAACTTCTGGAAAGTAATGTTCATAAAATTCTACAGTGGAGATTTATGATGCGTTTGCTTATTTACATACTTAATATTTAATTAAAAAATAATCACTGATTTTATGTTTAAGGTTAAGGAGATAGGGTGCGTTACAATCATATTTTTGGAGAAAGTATAGTAATGTATCTTAATAAATCGTACACAAGGTGATTTTTTTATAATATGTTTTTAAGCTTAATCCAGGAGCATCTTTAAGTTTTCACTCCAGTGACTTTAATATATCTAGTGATTTTTATGTTTTTACGTGATTTTTGCCATTTATTTTAGCCAACAAAAAATCCTACACCAAATATTTTATCTCGTCTTCGTTTCTACCCTTGCAATAAACCCTCATAAAAAAAATCACCAGCTTTTATGAGTAGCATACGAAGTTTTAGCCATTAATAGCTGTAGTTGAATTGCGCATCAATCGGACGGAGTCAAGTGACAGATCGAAAATATAATTTCGTCCCCAATACATAATAGTTTTATCGCTTGGCGGGTTTCTTAAGTTTTATTGTCTGCCACTCCTACCACTTGATCGTTTTCCACACTAAATTGGTTGCAACTGTTCGCATCGAGTTGCGAGAAGTTCGGCACCCTGATTATCTAAAAAGAAACTATTTAGCGACCGGTTTCATTCCACATACATTGCTACTTTTCTTTGGTATGTTTTTTTTTAATCCAAAAAGAAGTAGCAATGGATCACTATCATCTATGAACTGCAACCGGTCGCTAGGTGGTTTCTAATTAGATAATCAGCCCGCCGGTTAGTAGATAAGTTAAGGTCCGCTAAGAAACAGCGGCATAAATACGACGATCGAGTATCACTAGTATGAGCTCGCGCAGACCGGTGCAAGTTTGAGTTGTTGCAAACTGTTTACGTTACAGTAAACTATCGTTTTCTCTCTTTCACTCGTATTGACTGTGAGCAGTATATCCGACAGTTTACTGTAACGTAAACAGTTTGCATCAACTCATGGTAGGGCCACAGGTATTCTCGAAACCGTAGTGATTAACCGGGGCCTCATTACGCACCAACGGACGTGTATGTAGTTGTCTCATTTACACCCGCTCCCTCACCGACTGGGGTCGGTTCGCCTGTTTGGTGCTCTCTTTCATTCCTAGGGTGAAATGCCCTAAATTCGGCCACGTCAGCAATTTTAGAGATTAAATCTAAAATATTTATATTAAAATTGAACTACAGCATTGTAATTTTTGTTATTTACGATTGCTACATGATTGTTCTTTATAATAATTGTAAGAAAATCAAGGAAACAATAATAGTAAAATTAAGAAAAAATAATATATGATGAGTGACCCAATTTTCCTAAATTCTGACGCGTATGCCCTTCATTCGACCCATTTTTCCCTAAATTCGGCTAAGGTAAAATAAGCATGTTAATTAGGAACTTCAATTGTTTTTATTGACATTCAAATAAAATAATTAACATAATTATTATTCCGATCAACATTAATCATATTAGGCATAACAAAAATCTACGAAAAATAAGCTTAAATAAAAAATTATATCAAGTCTAATACTTGAATGCATTTATTGTATATTTATCAACATTAATAATTTTAGGCTTATTCAAAATCAACAAAAATATTGTTGGCTATATATTGTTCTTTATATGAGTATAACAACAATCATATCAAAATTATGAATGTTTATCAAAAACATTATTTATCAAAAATTAATAAACATAATGAATACAGCCACGTTCACACTAATATTTTTAATGCTAGGTAGTTCTATTTTTATCAGTTAATATATTAATAATAGTTATTTAGGAATTTATAGATTTTATTCAGAAGTTTCTCGTGAATATTTATTATTAATATTACATTGATTACTGTAGCGTCAGCTCGGACTTTGTATCTAGAGCAAACTCACACACACTGTGTTAAGAATATCCAGCTGACGCACATACAATTATATGTAATAATTTAGTATATAAGATGAATAAAATAATAAACATCGTTCTTAGCTTCTTAGCGACAAGCTACACTGGCTGTTTAATTCATCTCCCAAGCTAGGAGCCAAATTGGTGACCCCGACGTGATTCTGCTGGATTTCTCCGTGATCGCACATTTCAATCGGCCTTCCACAAGCGGATCTCACCGATTGTAATTTCAAGAGGCGTATAATCACGGAAGTCCTTCGTCGCCCAGGGAGACAAACAGATCGCAGCCACCCAGTGACCATCAATAACCATCAAGCAAGAACATCTGAGGAAAGAAAGCGCTATTTACGCAATCTGAAGTAACGACTACGTCGCGTCGTTCGATTTTCTAGCGGATCGGTTTGACTGGCCTCCCACAAGCGGGTCACACCAGTCGAATTGAGAAGTCGCACATAGATTTTCGAATAACTAGACAGAAGAAATTATTGAAGACAAGCGCTATGGCCTATCAGAACGTCCCTACGCTGAACCCCATATTACCGGCTCCGGCGCCAACGGCAACATCTGCAGCTACGGCAGAATTATCTGCTTTATCCGTTTCATCTCGGATACCAGACTTTTGGCGGGACCAACCACGCCTATGGTTCTCCGTATTTGAATCAGTAATGACTCCCCAGAAACAAGGTGACGATGCTAAGTACAACCAAGTCGTCAGCAAGTTGGGAAAGGACGAGGTTCAGCAAGTCAGCGACATCATTTTGAATCCACCGAGCACCGGAAAATATGATGCGTTGCGTTCGCGGTTGCTACAAGTATTTGAAGAGTCAGAAAACAGGCAACTTCAAAAGCTCTTGGGAGAAATGGACCTGGGAGATCAGCGACCGACACAACTATTAAGGCGAATGCGAGAGCTGTCCAGGAATAAGATTCCGGATGAAACCCTTTCAATCATGTGGCAACGCCATTTACCAGCCGCAGTACGAGCAGTATTAACCGTAAGCGACTGCAAGGACTTGGAAACGCTGGCGAATATCGCTGATAAAGTCCTTGACAACATGAGGCCCTTGGAAATAGCACAAGTCTCATCAAGAAATACAGACCAATCGACGATTGATTGTCTTGTTAAAAGAATGGATCTGCTGACGCGGGAAATATGCGAAATGCGCTCTTCTTATCGTCACGTGTCAAGGGGGCATGACAGAGACAGACAGAGGCGCAGATCAACATCCCGCTCACATTCTAGGCAACGATTCCGGCGAGACAACGATTGGATATGCTGGTACCACCGAAAGTTTGGAGATCAATCGACGCGGTGTACAGATAAAGCTCGCTGTACCTACAAAGCGCAGCGAAATACGCTGTCGGAAAACTAACTCCAACACTAACCGCGGCGGGAGTTGGTGTTGATGGAACAAGTTACCGTCTATGTGTCACCGACCGAAAAAGTGGGACACAATTTTTAATAGACACCGGAGCAGACATATCTGTACTCGCCCGCACTAAAGAAAAGCCCACAAATGCCGATTACGCAATTTATGCCGCCAACGGAACGCAAATTAAGACCTACGGATTTAAGACAGTTTGCATAGATCTGGGATTACGAAGACCATTCACGTGGACATTCGTCATAGCCGATGTGCGCAGATCAATTCTCGGAGCAGATTTTCTCGCTAAAAATCAACTAAACATTGACTTAAGCGAAAAGAGATTGATCGACAAAATAACGAAATTATCGGTTGCCGCGCGCACAATGCACTCGAATGACTCATCGGTCCGTACGATAGATGTAACCGGACTCTACGCCGAGTTACTACGTGAATTCCCTGACGTAACAAGGCCGTCGACGCTGAAAAATGCACCTAAGCATAATGTCGTGCATTATTTACATACGACGGGGCCGCCGATCTATGCAAAAGTTCGTCCATTAAACCCAGCAAGGTATAAAGCCGCGAAACAGGAATTCCAAAGGATGATGGAGTTAGGCATTTGCCGCCCCTCTAACAGTCCTTGGGCAACGCCGCTGCACATCGTCACAAAGAAAAATGGTGAATTAAGGCCATGCGGCGATTATAGACGATTAAATGCCGTCACACTTCCTGATCGCTACCCTATACCAAGGCTTCAAGACTTCACATACTTGCTGCGTGACAAGACCGTCTTCTCCAAGCTGGACATCCGAAAATCGTTCCATCACATCCCAATTTTCGAAGATGACATACCGAAAACCGCGATAACAACACCGTTTGGACTTTTTGAATTCACGAGAATGACGTTTGGATTACGTAACGCCAGCCAAACGTTCCAACGCTTCGTCGATATGGTTTTCAAAGGACTCGATGTATTCGTTTTTATCGACGATATCCTTATCCCATCAAGGACGAAAGAGGATAACGAGACCCTACTTCGAAAAGTACTGGAGAGAATGGACGAATACGGCATCACACTAAACGTGGAAAAATGCGAATTTGGCAAAGAAGAACTGGATTTTCTGGGCTACCACATATCCAAACATGGCATACGTCCGCTGGATGACAGGACTGAGGCAATATCAAATTTTCCTTTGCCCACCACAGTCCAACAGCTGCGGCGTTTTCTTGGCATGGTGAATTTCTACCGCCAGTGTATACCTCACGCTGCTAACATACAAGCTGAACTCAACAAATACCTGCACAACTCCAAGAGGAAGGACAAAAGCGAAATAAAGTGGACACAAACGTCAAAAGAAGCGTTTGAGAAGTGCAAAGAAAGCATAAAAAGCGCTGTTGCACTATCTCACCCATCCACTTCCGCTCGTCTCGGCTTAATGACAGATTGTTCGGCCACATGTGCAGGAGCAGTACTACAGCAGCACGTGAATGGAAAATGGGAACCCCTATCCTTTTTCTCCAAAACACTGAGCAAGACACAGAAACGGTACAGCACGTACGACCGGGAACTACTTGCTATATACATGGCAATCAAACATTTTCGTCACATGATTGAAGGAAGAGAATTTACGGTTTATACAGACCATAAACCGCTGACGTTTGCTTTACAAAAACCAGCGAGCTCATGTGACACGGAAAGAAGACTGCGCCAGCTCGATTTCATCTCACAATTTTGCTCCGACATACAACATATTTCCGGCAAAGATAATGTTGTTGCTGACTGCCTATCTCGAGTGGAGGAGATCACCTTCCCTTCGCCCATCGACTACGAGCAACTGTCGGCAGAGCAAGAAAAAGACAGCGAGCTGAGTGAATTGCGAAACAACCCGCGCTTGCAGTTTAAAATGTTCCCCGTACCAAATAGCGACAAAGTCATAATGTGTGAAACATCAACGCGCTATATGCGACCATATCTACCGCAGCTGTACCGACGAAAAGCATTCGATATCGTGCATAACATCAGCCATCCCGGCGTCAGAGGAACACGACGCATGCTAGCGCAACGCTATTTCTGGCCATCGATGAATACAGACATCGGAAAATGGGCAAAGACATGTCTATTATGTCAACAGTCCAAAGTGCAACGTCACACTGTTTCGCCGATCATGCACTTTCCGCCGGCCGATCGATTCTCACACTTGCACATTGACATAATTACGTTACCTACGTCCGAAGAATGCAAATATTGCGTAACTATGATCGATCGCTGCACGAAATGGCCAGAAGCGTATCCCGTCAAAGAAATCACCGCCGAAACCATCTGCCAGATTCTACTCAGAGGTTGGATTGCCAGATTCGGAACACCGACGACGATTACGTCAGATCAAGGTCGACAGTTCGAGTCCGAACTATTCCGAAAGCTGACAAACAAGCTGGGCATCAACCACATCCACACCACCGCTTATCATCCGCAAGCTAATGGACAAGTAGAACGCTGGCACAGAACACTCAAGGCCGCGCTGATGACGAAGTGCAACCGAGTAAACTGGGTCAAAGAATTACCCATGATCCTGCTCGGACTTCGCACCGCAATACGGGACGACACGAAAGTAAGCGCAGCAGAACTGACCTACGGCACGACATTACGACTACCCGGAGATTTCTTCACCGCCAGGACGACACCTCGAGACGAGAATGCCATGTTACAGCAACTTCAGCAAACGATGACGTCACTGCTATCGACACCAAGGAGACAACATACTCAGCGTAACATCTTCGTACATGACGAGCTACGAACTTGCTCACATGTATTCGTACGCAATGACGCAATGAAGAGCGCACTTACGCCACCCTACAACGGCCCGTATAAAGTGCTCGAACGTCACGAGAAGTTTTACTCAGTCGAGTTGCCGAACCGAACAGTCACCATCTCCATCGACCGTCTCAAGCCAGCCTTCCTACTTCACGACGAGCAGAGTGGAAAAATCAGCGAGGAACAACCGCAGCCGCCGCCCGTGAGGAAGTCTGGACCATCGACGAGTCCTGAGGGTCAACATCCAGCCAAGGACAATGTGAAGACAACCCGTTCCGGCAGAATATCCAAGCCAGTCGTCAGATTTAAATTCAATTAATCCTATGCACTGAATGCAATGATTAATTGAATAAAAACAGTCTATTTTTATCGCCGCGAGTATTTTGCCTATACAGCAAATACTGACCTCGGTCAGTGAACAGAGTGTCATTTTACAACACCTGTTCATAGTAATTAGTCATCGTAGATTACTTTTACAATAATAATTATTTTGTATTTAACTTTTAATAGGCTTAGGTATTATACAACTTTTTTTTCATTCCTATTCCTTTATTTTTAGGGGGGAGTGATGTAGCGTCAGCTCGGACTTTGTATCTAGAGCAAACTCACACACACTGTGTTAAGAATATCCAGCTGACGCACATACAATTATATGTAATAATTTAGTATATAAGATGAATAAAATAATAAACATCGTTCTTAGCTTCTTAGCGACAAGCTACACTGGCTGTTTAATTCATCTCCCAAGCTAGGAGCCAAAATTACCATTAAATATTATAATTTTAAAAATAAATTCAAATGTTGATTTGTGGTATCAAATATCTAAATTAAATTTATTTTAAGTTATTCAAAAGTTTTTATTTTTGTTTTATTTTTATTTTATTAAGGATATTTTTTATTTTATTATAAATAATTAAGTTCTTTTTTGGAGTGGAAAGTTTTTTCATTTAGATCTATAAGTATTGTAATAAGAATTTTATTAGATTGGATGTCAGCAATATTTATAGATAATATTTGTTTTATAAATTTCTTTTGCAGTAATCTATTATAGAAAAAGATAAGTAGGGTAGGTGCACCAGTGAATGAACACCCCCCAGTGAAGGAACAATGTGTTATTTTTCTATAAAATAAGAAATCTTTTGTTTTCTACACGCAACAGAATTTTTTTAATGAAAATTATACTTTATTACCTTAACTGGCTGCACAGACGACTATGTGTGTTCCGTACTTTCTAAATGGCGATTGCTCAAAGTAGACACGTTGTGTAGTGTTCCTGTTTCTATGTACCAATACTAAGAACTATGGTGCGACAACATATTTTGATAATAGCTTTTAAGTTGATATATGATTCATTCTATAAAGAAAATTAGTTTCTTAGATGTAATAATGATTATTTCGTTTAATAGAAAGCAGATTGTAAAGAATTTCATTATTTTAAACAAAATATAGAGGTGTTCGAGTACTGGATTAAAAAATTGAGAAATAATTAGTTAATGAACCAGGTGTTCATTCATAGGATCCAGGGGCGGATCCAGGATTCAAGTTTGGGGGGGGGCCTCGGAGCCTCGGGTCTAGGATTACCTTACATAGATATACAGTGCCTTTGGTCTTGAACTAGCGATAATTTAAAGGCGTGTAATACACCTAATTTTATCGACTAAAACACCCACATGTTGGGGTCTATCCCTGTTGGATTGGCCGCCATTTTAAATTTTACTTTTTATTTTAGATGACCCTGCAGAAAAATATTAATTTCTCCGGATTTAGAAGTCCTACAGTTATAACAAAAATATTGTTCGAAAGCTAATAATATCACCTAATAATTTAAAAAATAAAATATGTAAATTTTTTGTTTAAGTACGTCATAAAAATTTACTGAAATAAAATTTTATACGAAATTTGTGCGATTTTTTTGAGTTTTTATTACATTTCTCTAAAACTAGGACATTAATGTCCACTTTTTTGCACTATACACAAGAATATTATCTACAAAACGATTCTAAAATTTATTGCTCTATGTTGCATATTCAAGAGTTATTTTTGTTTGAACTATGACCCTTACGTAACCAAAAAGTGATTATTTTCGAAAATGGACATAATTACAAGCATTTTGAACATATTTTAAATTAGGTTGATAATATTATCTGAATACTAATTTCATCAAATGATAAAATCTAGTTTTTAGGAATTTTGTTTTTTTTTATTTTCGAATATAACCATTTAGTACTTGTAAGGGTCATATTCAAACAACAATAGCTCTCGAAATATGCATCATAGAGCAACAAATTTTTAAGTTTTTCTATGGATAATATCCCTGTGTATTTGAATAATGCAAAAAAAGTGAACATTAATATCCTAGTTTTTGAGAAATGTAATAAAAAGTAAAAAAAAATCGCACAAATTTCGTGTAAAATTTTATTTCAGTATTTTTTTATGACGTATTTAAACCAAAAATTTAAACATTTTATTTTTTAAATTGATAGGTAATATTATTAGCTTTTGAACAGTATTTTTGTTATAACTGTAAGACTTCTAAATCCGGAGAAATTTATATTATTCTGCAGGGTCATCTAAAATAAAAAGTCAAATTTAAAATGGCGGCCATTCCAACAGGAGTGGGGATAGACCCCAACATGTGGGTGTTTTAGTCGATAAAATTAGGTGTATTACACGCCTTTAAATTATCGCTAGTTCAAGACCAAAGGCACTGTATATGTAAGGAAGGATGCCTTAGGATGCAGAAAATGCCTGGTTTTTCAGAAAAATGCTTGTGTATAGGAAATGAAACGGCCGCGCAGCGCGAGTTTTAGTCAGTTTTATCCACTAGTCTTGTACTCTTGCCTGTCTATAGTAAAAAAATGGCCGCGCAGCTCAATTTTTAGACAGTTTCACTCACTAATCTTATCTGTCTTTAGTAAGAAAACGGCCGCGCAGCGCCATTTTTAGTTAGTTTCATCCGTTATACTTGTACTCTTGCTTATCCGTAGTAAAAAAAAGCAGCCGCGCAGCGCGATTTTTAGTCTGTTTTATCCACTAATCTTGTCTGTCTATCTATAGTAAAAGATACAGCCGAGCAGCTCCACTTTTTGTCAGTATCCTCCACCAATCTTGTCTGTCTTAAGTAAAAAAATGGCCGAGCAGCACCATTTTTAGTCAGTTACAACTGTTATACTTGTACTCTTGCTTGTTTATAGCAAAAAAGTGGCCGCGCAGCGCGATTTTTAGTCAGTTTCATCCACTAATTTTGTCTGTATTTAGTAAAAAACAGTCGCGCAGCGCCATTTTTAGTCAGTTTCATCCGTTTATCTTGTACTTTTGGCTGTCTTTAGTAAAAAATACGGCCGCGCAGCGCGATTATTAGTTAGTTTCATCAATTAATCTTGTCTGTTTAAAGTAAAAAACGGAGCCCGCGATGCGCCATTTTTTTTATCCACTAATCTTTCAATATGTGGTTTCATCCGGGCAGACGGGTAGCTTGCGCAGCAAGGTTTGCGTGATTGGAGCATGTACGCAAGATTTCACAGCGAGAATCACTACACTAACTACACTTAACAAAAATGCCTGTCTCTGCTTTGCTCCAGCCGCAAGCCTTGAAACCGTAAAATGCTTGTCAAATGCGCCAAATATCTGTCAGATGGTAACCCTACTCGGGCCACGTTCCGCCAATGATAGGATCTAACGTATTTTTTGGTTTAGGCTTATTTTGTGTCTTACTTTTAAAGGAGTTTGTTCATATTTAGGGGATAGCTATAGTAAATCATTGTCAATCTTTGGACCAGTCTTCGAACTAGGGTTTTCATTCATTAGTTTTTAAAATTTTAAGATTCTTCTATAGTAAATGCCTAGTTCATTTACTGATTATTAAAAAACTAGTAAATGAACTATACATTTCTTAATTGTTACATTAATTATTTTTTTGTTTTTAATTTTAGACCACTTCTAAAACAATTAGAATAACATAGCTGATGTGAACTATAAAGCAATATGGTGGTAAATACTTAGGTCTATTTTTTTAAATATTGGCTGTCCTAAGTTAAATAAACTCTTCGACCTGACTCTTCAACTCATTAAACAGAGACATGAAGTGAGGATACAGGTCATACAGAGCCCCAGGAGCATCCGGAGGATTCCAGAAAGGAAAATAGGCAAGCCTCAAGAGAGGCATATGCCAGTGGGTTGGGTATCGTGCGCCATTTAGAATTTAGGTTTCTTTTGAAATTGTATATGTTTTACCAGTTTGTTATGCTATAAAATATCGTGTACAGACATAAATTAACGATTTCTGTTTACATCCATCTTATGAAACTAGTAGTTCATTTATCGGATTTCAAACATTCGTTAACTGGATTTTGCCGTTCATTCACTGGTGATTTGGGTGGGGTACTTTTGTGTAAAATTCGGATTATCTAAATAACTATAAGCATTTCAGAAATACTGAAGATATTATATTGAACATTAATAAATTCTGAATAGTATGTAGTGCCATTATTATAGCAAAGTCATCCAGAAATAGGTATTCGTAATTTTTAAAGTTTCAAATCGCCTTAAGGGTTCATTCACTGGTGCACCTACCCAATATGAGATCTGAGTTAAATTTAAATCATTTTATATTATTAGTATTATTATTTGTATTTTCAATAATTTTAATAATTATTATTATTAATCATAAAAATAATTATATAAGACTTTTATTAAGTTTGACCGTTGTCCGAATATAAGATCATATTTATTCTATTTTCAGCCACCCTTTCAAAAACGGCCGAATTTAGATTTTTGACTAGTTTTTAGGGTTCCGTACCCAAAGGTTAAAAACGGGACCCTATTACTAAGACTCCGCTGTCCGTCTGTCTGTCTGTCTGTCTGTCATCAGGCTGTATCTCATGAACCGTGATAGCTAGACAATTGAAATTTTCACAGATGATGTATTTCTGTTGCCGCTATAACAATAAATACTAAAAACAGAATAAAATAAATATTTGAGGGGGGCTCCCATACAGCAAACGTGAGTTTCTTGCCGTTTTCTGCTCGATATTAATAACGACAACAGGTAGACAATTGAAATGTTCACAAATGATGTATTTCTGTTGTCGCTTTAACAACAAATACTGAAAACAGAATAAAATAAATATTTAAAGGGGGCTCCTATACAACAAACGTGTTTTTGCTGTTTTCTGGTACGGAAACCTTCGTGCGCGAGTCCGACTCGCACTTGGCCGGTTTTTTGAATCCTGATTTTGAACAAGCTTTTATTAATTAACTAATAAAAATATATGAAAAAATATCACTTCAAATCATTCTTTGGTTAAGGTTTTATCACATAAATGCCAATGGATTGAGAAATCAGTAAGTATTTAAATAGTAAAAGTATTTCAAAATTTATTTCCCAGAACTTGCTCGTAACTAGAATTTGACACCAAAATGGTACAATGCGTGGCACAACAACGTAGGTCACTGGTCAGATCGTTACTGAGTGCAAACCATATGACTGCTTACTGCCATTTTTACAATTCTTAATCTATACATATAGTAAATCTGTAGAAAAGTTGAGTTGAGTGAGATTAGGCCAATTTAAGAAACTAATTTGAATATTTTAACATTTGGTCCCGTATTTATTTTTTTATATATATATTTGTCGAGCGGATATGGTCAACCGGAATGACGTCATTAGTGGCATGAAAGTTTAAGAAGAAAACCTTTGCCATCTACTTATAGAAAAAGAAAGGCCAAGTGTCATTAACTGTCATAATGACTTTATGGTTGTTTGTAAACAAATAAGTTATAGTTAATATTTCTTCTATTTTATTCATTTAATCCAGTTGTGATAGTTCTAGCCTACCTTCTTAATTTGCCGCAATAATTTTTGAGGTGGTAAAATTATAATAAAAATGCTTACCAGTGGAAACTCTGCTGAAACACTTTGTAAAAACTGACACGCCCAATCTACCCAAATTGCGAAATGTATTGTATGTATGTGTCTATTTTGGATGTAGGCTACATGGATGAAATTGTAACGATTGCTTGTGGACTGATAAATTTGCAGGATAACATAATAAACATTGTGAAAATATGTGCATACTTTATTTCTATTTACAAACATTAAATAGTAGGGATGTGGAAAAAATTACGAGATAAGTTCATCGATATTTTTCGGGCTATATTAAATACTCTGATATATCGATAGATGTTTTTACAATAATTTTTCCAAAACATTTTTTTGGTAATTACGTATGGATTCTAATAGTCGACACTATTTTGTCACTGGAGCATTTTGATTTTTTCCAACTTTGAGTCTTAAAAATCATCGTAAAATTCGTCAAATCGAGCCAAAATTTCGCGTAGGGGTTTTTGCTATTTTTTATGTTTTACAATACCTTAAAATTAGAATCCATTACTTAGTCATCGTCCCATTTCATCCCATTTTTTTCTGAGAAATATTACCTATATCGATATTTTTTCACTTCCACCTTCCACCATCCCTAATGCCAAGTTCATTGTCAAAATTGTCTTTGCACTTTTTTCTTTATTTTATTATGGCTGGGAGATCTGTATGTGATGACGTCATATGAAGGTCATTTGAAGGTTAAAGCTTTTTATTGAATATTATAAATATCTTTAAAAATATAGACTTATTTTTAAATTTAATTAGTAGACACTGTACCGAAAGCTTATTCCTCGAAATGGTTTTGAGATTTCCAGTCATGTTCAAAAAGTTATCAAAGCCAATTGGTTCACTGAATCAAAAGTTAAACTAATGTAAAATTTACGATGAATTTTTGTTGTAATAATATCTTAGGGAATTATACTGTTAGAAAAACCGACCAGCTGGTGTATCCACATCTGGCACAGAATAATGGTCAATGGCTAAAAGTAAACAAAAACGTGTGGAGTTTTGGGTCTATTGTAATTTCTCAGAAACAAAATGCACATGCATGCAGTAAAATCAAAGCCCGCTTTCTATTATATTATTTTTAAACACACACACTAACATATATAATTTAAAAAATAATTTTGATTATATTTATATAACTTAACTAATTAGTTGTTCATATTCATACATAGTATGTAAGTGTTACGATGGAGCGGGGCTGTCTGTCACAAGTATTGTAATACTCACTAGGCAGTCCCAACCTGCTGTTTTGAAAACCAATGTTTTGTAAACAAAATAAACATTTTTGTTTTTTTTTTTTTGTTTTTTTTTTTTTCTACTAGCTTCCGCCCGCGACTTCGTTCGCAAGGACATTCGTGAAAATCCTTCGGGAACCTTTAACCAGGATAAAAGTATTCTATGTTTTAACGTCCTGCCTCGCTAGGCAGCGCGCTTGGTGTGAACGTACCTCGCGCATGGCAGGCCTCGGGTGAGCGTGAGTGCGATGTTGAGCGCGAGGCCTGCCACAACGCAAGCGGCAAACGCCCTGCCTTGCGAGGTTCGTCTACACCAAGCGTACTGCGTAGCAAAGCAGGACGTTAAAACATAGAATACTTTCATCCTGGTTAAAGGTTCCCTACGGATTTTCTCGAACGTCTCCTCTACAAGTCGCATTTCTCAACCGATTCTCGTGAAATTTTGTAACCAGATTTAAAAAATATATATAATTTTATCGTCAAGCTAGTTTTTGGTTTCTTAAAAATGGCCGAGATATGTAAAAAAAAAACGTATTTCTGCCCTGTTTCTCGGCGCGGTTTGTTTTCCTCTACAGATCTCATTTCTCAACCGATTCTCGTGAAATTTTGTGAGCAGGTTTGAAAATTATATAGGCTTTTTTGTCAGGCCAGTTTTTTGAAATATTGGAAACAGTTCGAAAAACTGAACCTAAAAAAATAAATAATTCACACATTTCGAAAATAAAAAATTAGAAGCGCCATCTAGCTGCGAATATACCAAATACTTAATATACCAAACAGCATGAACCCCACTATATGCTTGAAAACCTCGTGGCGAGAGGGCGAGATCTATATTTTTTTAACAATTTACTTTTCAATGCAAGGTCTACACTACAGCTCACTTAGCCACTAGTTTATCTTAAATTACATAACTAATGTGAGGTAATTTCAATAAAAGGTTTTTTAATTACTTTGTTAGGTACCTTGTCTTACCCTTACCCCTACTGCCCTAACAACGGCTTACCTCAATTACTTGTTTTTAGGGTACCTCAAAAGGAAAAACAGATACCTACTCTTATCTTAGGATCACTTCGTTGTCATGGTCAATTATTTCATTAAAAGGCCAGGTCCCTATTTCACAGACGTGACAATTGTAAGTGACAATGACAATTTGCTGTCCATAGCGTCAGCTAATTTGAATTTAGAAAATATACTGACCAAACTACATAACGCACAGATACCACAACGAACATAAAATTGTCATTGTAATTTACAATTGTCCTGTATGTAAAATAGGGGCCAGGTATTGGGCAAGTCACCCTACTCAGTACTCGCGTCGAGTCCGAGAAGTCCGTGTTGCACTTGATGGGTTTTTTCATCTAAAAATAATTTCGAAAATTCGTTTTTTTTTCCTATAGATTACGTCAACGAAAGATGAGATTGAAATGGTGGCGCCACTTTCCCTGTTTAATTAACGTTTAGAGGTTAAGTCATTGGAAATTGACCTTAAAATAAGGCGCAAAATTAGTTCCATTTCCAATCAAGTCTCATCTTTCGTTGACCAAACTCAACGTAAATAAACCTTTTTTTTTGTTTATTTACTATAGGTAATTATATATTGTCGCGAAAATGGTGCCACTTTGAGTAACCCTGATTTTGTTCCGATAGATCATCGAAACAATTTTTTGATCACTTATACAAATATTGAAAAGTTACCGAAATAATCGTAATATTCGTAACCTTTTGTACCGGCTCGCGTCACTGTGCGCCACCCACCGCCGCGCGCCGATTACCTACCTTACGCGCGTCCGTCCTTCCGTGCACTACCGCGTTGATATTTATTTTCGTACATTTCTAGAAATCTTTTGGGAATAATTGGGGGATTACTTAATTTTTAAAAGTAAATACTTATTTAATATTTAACTTTTACGACTGTAGAACTAATGCTTCCTATATAAAAAATAATAAAACGCAATAAAAAAAACTATAATAGTCACTTGAGTGAAAACTTTTGCTATTAGTGTAGTAATTATAGGGAATCTTATGCTACAAAATCACTTATTTTATAATATTTGTTTCTGAGTTAGGATTCTTTATTTTTTATTGGCCTTTATGAAAAAATCCTCTGAAATGTAAATGGTGATTTTGTAAGGTTTAGTTTCTAATGGTTTTATGAAATTCATTAAGAAAATTCTCTTCATGTACGATTTAATCTCGATGTTATAAAATAAAAACAGTCTTTAAACCGCCTTTGTAAAAAAAACAACCTAGATATTTTGGGGAAAACTTGAAATTTATCATTGACAAGTTTATTTTAATCAAGTTTTCAAAAATCACCTCTGTAGGATATAATGTGATTTTCTCCAACAAAGTATTTTTCATTGCCCGGAGACTCATGACACGCCGCGCGCCGTCGCGTCATCGTCGCTCGTAGGTACAGAGTGCCTGCCATTCGTGCTCACTCACCACTCTATATTACGCTCCGTCTTGCTGATATTTTCGTAAATTTCGAGAAATCCTCTACTTAGAATTGAGGGATTACTTAATTTTAAGATGTTATTAATTATTACACTATATATTATTGAACTTTTACGACTGTAGAATTTATGCTTCATATTTAAAAATGAATAAAATGCATTTAAAAAAAAAACTATATTAGTCACCTGAGTGAAAATTTTGTTTTTAGTATAGTTAATTAAAAGAAACTTTATACTGCAAAATCACTGATTTTTTAATATTTGTTTCTGAGTTATGATTTTTTTTTATTTATTAGCCTTTTTTGCAAATTCCTCTGAAATGTAAGTGGTGATTTTTGAGATTTCATTTCTAATGGTTTTAAGAAATTTATAAAGGAAATTCCCTTTGTGTACGATTTATTCTCGATGTTTTAAGACAAAAACAATATTTAAACCACCGTTGTAAAAAAAGCACCCCAGATATTTTGGGGAAAACTTGAAATTTATCATTGACAAACTTATTTTAATCATGTTTCCAAAAATCACCTCTGTAGGATTTATTGTGATTTTTTCGAACAAAGTATTTTTCCTTGCCCGGAGTACATGGTACCTACTAAATATTGTCTAATTACTTACACATTTTGAACAACAGTATTTACAGCATAGATTTGAAAAGATACAATAAATTACTACAGCGGTATACAGAAATATTTAGTTAAAATTAAGCTGCAATACACAAAAAAGAAATTAAAATGTATAGGGTAGTATTTAATTGGATAACAATAAATTCCCATTTTGGGTATCAAAAATACTGAACATAGCGTACTGAAATATTAAGTGGGCGACGGACTGAGGGCGACTTCAAATATTGAAAATGGGTGACCTTTAAAATACTTATTGAGTTATTAGTTTACGGAACGGTCGACCAAATTGTTGTTTTTCCGAATTTTAGCCAGTTCGATTCCTTGGTGTGGGAAAGGTACTTTTTAAAATCATTAAATGCAGTTTTGTTTCTTTTCAAAAATAAAGGAATGTTTCCTTTGAGTGAAATTTGCTATCTCCATTAATAAGAGTATATTCCCTCCAGGTGGCATTAAAAAATTCCATCCTGTATATATTTTCTAATATAAACTGTGGTATTATGCTTCAGTCTGTAACTTCATTCACATGGAATTTCATTATCTATAGATTTTTTTATAAAAGTTCTCTCAGCGGATCAGCGGATGCCAATGACATTTAAATAACAGTTTTTCTTACACAAATAGTTATTTATGTCATAAGCATCCGCTGAGTGTAAAATAAAAACCGGCCAAGAGCGAGCCGGACTCGCGCATGAAGGGTTCCGTATCAAAAAACGGCAAAAAAACACGTTTGTTGTATGGGAGCCCCCCTTTAACATTTATTTTATTCTGTTTTTAGTATCTGTTGTTATAGTGGCAACAGAAATACATCATCTGTGAAAATTTCAACTGTCTAGCTGTCACGGTTCATGAGATACAGCCTGGTGACAGACAGACAGACAGACAGATAGACGGACAGCGGAGCCTTAGTAATAGGGTCCCGTTTTTACCCTTTGGGTACGCAACCCTAAAAACTATCTACATATTGTGCCAAACAGCTCGATCCGCGTCAATGAATCAATTTATTATTTTTTAAGTAGGTAAAGCGATTTAGTAAAAGTAAGATAATTATTTTTTAAATAAGATTTATTACTCGGAATCAACTTTTTCTTCATGTATAAGTAAGTTTAAGGTACAGATCGCTTTCTTTTCAAGGTCAAAAACTTATTCATTTATAAGGATTCATATTTGTTTTTCCTATTAAAGATATTGATGACAGGATTCACGTTACGATAGTCTAAGCATACATTCGAAGAAAAAGATACCCTGGGCGCCTATTACGAAAATAACGTACGCAATGGGGAATGTCCGAAAAAAATCAATTTGGCTGAATATTTTTTTATAGGTAGGAATAAGCTCCCTTAGTAATAGAAAAAAGTTTCAGAATTTTCGGTTGCGTACAAATAAAAATAAAAAATAAAGTCACTTCGACTTCACAAATATACGAAAGTAACAGCAGAATGGAGATTATACCTTTGCCACCACCTGTCATAACTCATAAGTCATATAGAAAATGTTACCAAAAGAGCAAGTCGAATGCTCGGTTTCTTGATCCGCAACGCGAAGGTGTTTAAAAATAATACTGTTAAAATTGTTCTATACAACAGTTTGGTTCGTAGTTTATTAGAGTATTGTAGCGTGGTCTGGGGGCCTCATTATGCTGTTCTTTAAAGATGGAACGCATACAGAAGCGGTTTGTCTCAAGCTTAGCGTATTGGAACAATATTTCAAAGAAGACACGCTCTTATGCAAAGAATTTGCAATTTTTTAATATGCTCTCGCTCGAAAACCGTAGGGTTTTACTGGATGGATCATTTCTTTTTAAAATCCTCCAAAATAAAATTAACTGCCCTCAACTGCTTGAGAGATTCAATTTTCGTGTCCCAAGAAGAATTCCTCGAGCTCCCGTCACTCCGCTCTGTCCTCCCCTGCGCAGAACCACTCTAGGTGCAAACTCCGTCATACCGAGGTTATGTAAGCTTCTTAATAGAAGCAACGTCGACATTTTTGCAGACTCATTTACCAAGTTCAAAAAGAAATTTTGCGAAGCTTGGCAGCATTCTGTGTAAATTTCCTTTTTACTCAGTTTTGTTTTAAATATTTTATATATTATTTTATTTAAGATTTTAATAAAAAAATATAGATTTGGGAGTTTATTATAGTCTACGCATGTGGTGTTCACCTTTAAAATTTGTTACACTTAGCAATAAATAGATAGTATTTTAAGTTAGTGTAAGTAATGGTGTAAACAAATGCTGGTGTACCTTATAAATAAACAAATAAACAAATAACCACAACAAGCTATTAAAAAAAAAATTCAACACAAAATGTCAAAACTTTTTTTTTTTAATACTTGCTGTGGTTGTGGCAGGTGGTGGCAAAGGTATATTCGCCATTCTGCTGTTACTTTCGTACATTTGTGACGTCGAAGAGACTTTAATTTATTAAAAAATTTTGACGCAACCGAAAATTCTGAAACTTTTTTCTATAACTAAAGGAGCTTATTCCTACCTATAAAAAAATATTCAGCCATTTTTATTTTTTTCGGACATTCCCCATTGCGTAACGCAGTCACTTGGCCACGATAGTCGTCCGCAGTTCGTTGGTTGTAGTTTTATCAAACATTTTGAATTTTTCTATCGTAGTCCATAAACAACTAAACGAACGATGTCGGATACGTAAGAGAGAAACTGTCAAACTCACGCAATCACTTCGCAATATCGCATACGAAAGTGATTTGTAATGGGAAACAATCAAAACGAAGCACGGACGCAGCTGCGTGTATCGCATTAAACTTTTCATAATAGACCCCCTGACGTAATATTCTATTTCTGTTTCTTTCTGTTTCATTTAGACTAACAATACTAGATCTTGGATGAATTAACCACTGGATGCGAAATGACAGCCATATTCGCCTTTACCCCTCTGCCACTTACTGTGACCGATAGCCTCAGTAAACGATATCGCGTTGTCAGTGTGATGCTAGAGCTCGTGGCGAAACATTGGTACAAAAATGGGCAAAATGCTTCGTATTGTTCAGCAAAAAAAATAGCGGGCAATCAAGAAATGTTTCTTTTCACACGTAAGCACAATTTCAACCCATTATAGTAGCTATTTTTCGCAAAATAAATAAAATTTGGTATGTAAACAAAGTAGGGTGACTTAGCCGGTTTGCCGGCCCCCTTTGGTTTTCGGCCATTACGGAAAATGTAAGAATGTATGAAAGAAATTTTTCGTGAAATTTCTTTTTCGCGGTATTATTAAAAGTTGCCAATACACTTATTTATTACGTATACAAAATATAATTAGAAACAAATTACGAGACGTACTGCCCCCAGGAGCTGACGTTTTCGAAAAACTTTCTAAATATTAATATTTTCATAATATAATTTTAAGCAAAATATATCACATTTTTTAATAGTTAATATTATTAAGAGATACTTATACGCAAAAGCCAATAATAATCAACAAAAAGCAACATTTTTCTTACAAAACGTTTTCAAAATCATGTTTGACTTCCGTTAATTTTCGTCTTGAAAGTCATTTCGCGCGAGGAACTGCTGTTAACACTGGTAATAGAGCCGGAATTATCAAACTGCTTGAAAACAAGCTGCAACGTCCTCTTCAATGGCTAATATGTCAACTGCACGCAAATGAGTGAAGTTTAAGACATCTTTTTGAATACTTAGACGGTAGTACTACAGGGCCGAAAAACTTTAGTGGTCCGATAGGGAAGGCATTTAATAATTTTGAATGTCTTCCAGTCAAATCATTTACTGCTTAATTTTCAACCGCGCCTCGCCAAACAGCTTTAATGATTTTAAAATAGCGGGAGCTCTTATCAACTGCTTCCAAGAGCTTTATTAGGATAACCAATACACAGCTGAATTCATAGAATCAATCCGGTTGAATTTAAATAAACCAAATCTTCTGGCGGATAATATTGAAGAAAATAATATTAATCGCCAAAGAGTCACATTTTAAAGATTAAATGCTAATGACCAACATATTATAGATTTTCCCGAGCTCACAAACGAACAATTAATTTTAATCGCAATAGGAACGTACTACCTAAAGTTGGCGCGCGCGTTCTTATTGCAGTGAGCATATGAAAAGGACGGGAGTATATGAAATTGAATACTATCGACATCCAGAAAAAATTCATATCAATAATGAACAAAATGTTCTAATAAGATGTAAAGTTCAATCGAGGCATGTGCGGAGCAAAACATATTATACCTACATTTTGTATAATCATGAAGCACAGGGTCGCAGTGCCATAAATGAATATTATTGCTCGTGCATTCATGGCCGCCGAACGCTTGGATGTTGCGCTCATGTTATGAGCATTTTGTACTTTCTTGGTTGAGCTCGACATAACCTAGAAGAATTTGCGCATCCAAGTTCATTTTTGGATAATCTTTTAATAGATTTGTAGGACTTGTGACTTGTATGTGGATAATATAAAACCATAAATAAAAAAATATGTTATGATGTTATTCTAATTTTATTTTTATTATATTATTATCAGACGTGATTGCACATCAGCTATTTTTATAATGTCTCCGCTGCTGGGGCACAGGTTTTTCTTACGGATGGATAAACAGGACTGACCATAACTAAGATAAAAAATTAGAAACGAGTTCATGTGTGCGGAATCCACACGAAGCGAAATATAAGGTAATCGTCAAAAAGTACAAAAGGTCTTGAGTTACCTATACAAGAGGGTGTTCGGCTATTACCCATTTCTGTTTATCTTAAAGTAAGTTAACTATGTTAGTTATGTAATTGGGTGCCTCCCGTTAACTAATAATATTAATAAATAAATAATAAGGCGCCCCAATGCGGATTGGTGAGGTGTTAACGACTGAAAATGCAGCCAAAAACAATGATATATCATAGGCCATAAATAACGGCTTAGCGTGCCTCTCAAAGTCACGGAGGAGCTTGAGGTCATTTTTGGTCACCCATCCCATGACCAAATCTTTGGAAAAGTTGCTTAACTGTCGCAATCACTGGGTGATGCGCTTACTTACTGCGCTATCTAGCTGGTCCGTCGTGATTATTACCTAATATTTTTTGAAAATATACCTTTAGCTACGCAAAATATTAACGCCTGAAAAAAAAATTGCAGTTTTTTTTATGTTAGTCACCGATCACAGAGGTCCCATATTTTTTTGGTATACACATTTTTTTTTTAATTTATTTATTTAACTTTTCAAAAACAATATTTTTTCATCTTAACAAACCAAAAACCACGGGGGTTTGTCCGGAATGCTAGACTTTAACTTAAACTTAACTAAAATATGTTACTTACATTATTCAACAGCAAATTACTTCTATAAATTTGAGATTTTTGCATTCACAATGCTATTTTTATACAATACTAAATCAAGGCAAAATACTTATTATAAAATTGGTCACTGCATTAGCAAACAATTTACCTGTGGCGATCATCTACAACTACTCGCCGCTGGTGCACAAAAACAGGTTTAATTCCCCACATCTACAGGTTGTTTAAGAAATGGTTTTTTAATTTAGCTTTAATATTATTTTCCGTAATGCTTTGTACAAAAGATGAATTCAGCTTATTAAGTAGGCGAGGAATAATATACGGGGTGGTTCTCTTTCCGTAAGCATTAATTGCACTAGTTGTTAGTAGCCTTTTATTAGTTTTATTACGAGTCTGAATATTGTGCGGTATTTCAATTTGAATGTCTTTATTAAAGAAATTTTCTTTTAAAAGGCTGTAAATGACCTTGGTATGTATCGGAAGTACCTTACAGTATCTAAATAATTCTAATTCGTTGAATTTACATTTTCCTAAAATATTAGGTGTGACGACTTTTTTTAATATTCTAATTTGTAATTTAAAAATACAGTCTAAGTAAGTTTTGAAGGTTCTGCCATAGCTCGTCAATCCGTATGCAATAATTGAGTCCACAAAAGCGTTATAAAGCATAAGTCTTACCTTGAAAGGAATTCTATCTTTAATAATATAAAGGTTGGCGAGAAAAGCTTTGAGTTTTTCGCAAATCCGAGTGATTTGCGGTGACCAGTTAAATTTATTGTCAATAATCATAAAAGGTACTTAAACCTGAGATAGATTTAATTTGCGCCGGGGCTCGGGCAATTTTGTATGTAGCCTGCGCATTCACCTTTGATGGCCTGGTAACTAAATGCGTTTTTGGGAGGTCATCTGCTTTTCGGCCGCCTGGCCGAAAACTAATGTATGAGTTTCACAATCCATAATATTTGGCCGGCAATTATGGCCGAAAACCGGCTAAATCACCCTATAACATTGACATTATTTGACAAGTGTAATCCCCCCTCACCCCGCAAAAATTGGTTGATCGTGATTTCATACATTTTTCTGACGTTACGTATCCAGTGGTTAATTCATCCAAGTACTAGATATAACAATCATCTAGCTTATTTTATTTTTTCAGTATGTGTTATTGGTTTGTGGTTCCTGTTTCCGTAGGAATACTGATATAAAAAGTATTTTGTGTTTCAATCTATGATATCTACTATCTGTGTGCCAAATTTCAATCAAATCCTTAAAGTAGATTTTGCATGATTGAGGAACAAACATCCAAACCCATAAACATACAAACTTTCACATTTATAATATTAGTAGGATAATCATATTAATATATCTTTTTGATGTCATGATCGAACACAACAGTTGATGCAGTATACATAAATACTTAGTTAATAAAGGTATCTACAAAGAGTAAAAGAGAATGTAAAAAAACCTAGTACCTACAAAGATAATGTAAAAATAACTAGCGTTTTAGGACATGCAAAAATAAGGTAAAAAAAATAGCGTTTTAGGTAGGTACCTATACAGTATACAGTCAGCGATTAAATTACTACCAAGCAAGCAAAATTAAACGAATTATTTTGAAAGTTATAGCCGAAAATAGGTTTTTTTATACAATACTTGCATTTATCGTCTAACTAGTTTTAGTTCAAACTAAGGGTTTTGGACTTCGATCATCAAATGATACTACGGTGTTTTCGAATAGATGACTACATTGAACGAATGTTCAAAAAGGTTTTCTATTCGAAAATGTTCACGATGGTGTTGGAGAGTAGCATAGCTTTTGTTCGGATGCATGTAATCAAACACAATGGACAAAATATGATCAACAATTTCTTTTCTACTCGTAGGTTCGAATTTCAAATAAAGTAAAACTTCCCTTGTTTCTGAACTGTCGATACCACATGAGTAAAAAAACGTGTGCGTGACCTCTCACCGATGGGTGTAAAAGTAGTCAGCCGGGGTAAAAACTGGTTTGCACCGGCTCAGTCGTGGTATAACCGACAGGGCTGCCACGTGGGGCCGCTAAAGCTAGGGTTTCCTAGGATGACGGTGCCGTACATATAACGTCCGTAATTTAGCGGCGTAGAACGTTGTCTATGAAAACAAAATGGCGCGCCGTATTGTTTACATAGAAAACGTTCTAAGCCGCTAAATTACGGCCGTAATATGACGGTACCGTCATCCTAGGAAACCCTAGCTTAAGAGATAGACTTCAATTTCTTAATTTTTTTCTTCGATTCAGTAATTTGACAATATCAGTGTAGTTGTTTTTTGTCATTCATTTTGTCAGTCATATCGACTGAGATTAAAATTGTGATTTTATATTTTTAAATAAGATTGATAGAAGGATTTTATAAGTAATAATACTTAATTAAAGAATAAATAAAAAGATAACACTAAAATGACAGTGACAGTTCTAAGCGTCAAATTACTGACTCGAAGAAAAAATCCAAGTAAGTCGCATGCATTCGACGAGACACTGGGAGTTTTTCAAATGATTTTGTTGACGAATTAAGGATTCCATTTTACCATTTCAGTGTGTAAAATGAAAGAATATAAAATCGATTAAGGTCCATTATTGTTTAATAATTAAATATGCCCAACTCTTGCACCGTATGTATGAACAATTCACGAAAAAATAAAGACTTTTTTTTCGACCTACCTAAGAAATCATGTGCAGTAAGATAATTTCAAATACACATTTTAGTATTCACTTGCCTTATTTTATTTTTCTTCCCTACTTTTCAACCTGCAACAGGTGTCAACCCTTGAAGAATGGGTATAAATTTTGAGAGCTTATACTCTGTTCCATTTATTTACTCATGTGGTCGATACAGTCTTTTAGCACATGAGTTTTACGTTTTTTTACCCATGTGCTTTTAGTTTCTCATTTCGGTTCATTTCTTCTCCGTAGTTATATTTTTATCGCTTATATCACTAGTGGCTCTGTAAGCTGCAGACCTTGCATTTGTAATATTTAAGTATGAACATTTTTCGAAATGGCTGAAATAAGTACTTATGTTTTTTTTGTTCGGAAAAGTTCAACGGAAATACAAATTCATTACACATGAATGTGTATTGTATAGCAAAGAGAATGTAAAAAAACTGTGTATAGGATTGAAATCGTGTATTAGTTTGGCTGAGGTTCAATTTAGTTGTTATCTAGCAACATATTTTAATATTATAGGTATACGTATTTGTGCTGTGCACGTTAGTTTGCGGTCTTATGAATAAGTAGTTAGGTTTATGAGATTTACTGAACAACGATAGATTAATTTTTGTAATTTACCAAATTAATGGACCGCGTCTGTTTTGTATATGCTACTATAAAAGTCCTTATATTGGTAAGTCTAAGGTTTTGCTAGTAAAAATAGGATTTACCAACATGAGTTGGTAAATGTAAGGATTTGATAAACAATAAAAACGTGTTAAAAAGATAAAATTATAGTTTCTGTTCTCTAAAATATCTACTTACCTATTTTTTTACAAAATAAGATTTCAGAAAAATTCGCTAATGATTTCTCATGTGTTAATACAATGGGCCAATGTAATTTTTTTGAGTTGCTGTCTTGTTAGCGTACAAAATAAAACCGTGTTATTATGAAAATACATTTAGAAGTAGGTATTTAAAAAATGAAAGTCACCGTTTTCAATTAAAATTATTTTTCATTGGAAAATAACTTGAATTATGAAAGCTAGGAGTTTATTAAACAATCCTAAAACTACAAAGTCTAAATAGTAAGTGGTACTCGATAAATAGATTCATTGGTAAGTGAGCAACTCAGTGTTATTATAACAGAGTTTGCTTTGTAGTTTTGAAATTAGATTAAGCACTTAGGTATAAGTAGTTGAATATTGGGCACTCTAGCCCACTCCGTTCGCTCCGGCTTGCGCCTTCGCTCACTTCGTGAGCTTTAGTGCCCAATATTCAACTACTGATATTTCTGGTCAAGATTTCATATTATAACACATGAGTTCCAACCCCGTGGTAAGATTCTATCACTGAATATTCTGCCTAACACATTCGGTCGAAGCCCCATGGTAAGTAACTTCCTGCAAGCCCATGGTAAGATCATGCACCGAACAGACTCCTAACCGGTGTCGGCTGAGAGAACCGTGGTAAGTATCTCTCTGCGAGCCCGTGGTAAGATCACGCACCGAGCACCACCTAATTGTTCGGCTGGAAGCCCCATGGTAAGTAACTTCCTGCAAGCCCATGGTAAGATCATGCACCGAACAGACTCCTAACCGGTGTCGGCTGAGAGAACCGTGGTAAGTATCTCTCTGCGAGCCCGTGGTAAGATCACGCACCGAGCACCACCTAATTGTTCGGTTGGAAGCCCCATGGTAAGTAACTTCCTGCAAGCCCATGGTAAGATCATGCACCGAACAGACTCCTAACCGGTGTCAGCTGAGAGAACCGTGGTAAGTATCTCTCTGCGAGCCCATGGTAAGATCACGCACCGAGCACCACCTAATCGTTCGGCTGGAAGCCCCATGGTAAGTAACTTCCTGCAAGCCCATGGTAAGATCATGCACCGAACAGACTCCTAACCGAAAACTGATTGAGTTTACTTCGTGCAAGTTTACTTTTCAATAGGCCTCAATAGTTAAATACGACAAGGCTTGTATATATTTGAAAAAATGTATACTTACACAAATCAACTTTATTAAAAAACAATATTGAATGTATAATTTCACTTTTACACAGAAATAAACCACTCACTCAACACACCATGCTCTTTTACCTCCATCACCTGGAAAGAAAAATAACAATAATTTAATTTGGGAACCAAACAAAAAAATCAAAACATGAATTAGGTAAGTACTTAACATTTAATATGTAAAAAAACTTTGTCAAATAGGTACTAAACTTTCTCAACAATCAATATTTCTCTTCTACTAAATATTTATTTGCAGAAATCATATAGGTAGGTAAGAGGTATAATTATTATCATTACAAATACTCACATTATTGATGTCTTCCGATTTGGTTTTTTGGTCATGAGTTTCGTTTCTCTTAATTTGAAAAGACCTGAAAGATAAAAAACAATAAATTACTTATAAGTTTTATTTAGACAAAGTCAATATTTGTAAGGTAATATTTTGTAATGGTTACAATTTTTTATCTATGAATAAGTACTAACACAATTTTAATTAATCTTTTTCATTTTTTTACAAAAGGGATTGTATTTTTTTCCAGTTAATTTTAATACGCAGACGTGTACTTTACTTTAAAAAATAAATACTTATATGGTATATAGATACGCACAATTAGATAATTCATAATAAATCAGTTTAGTGATATTCAACGAAAAAATAAATACCTATAACGATGGCAAAGTGCCAATACCTCCTAACTGACATTTTTATGAGAAATTAATTTCTTTAGGTTTTGAATTCAAAGGTATCATTCCTATTCAAAACTTTAAGAAAATTAATTGTTTGAAAATATATCAGTTAGGAGGTATTGGTACTTCGTCGTCGATATCATTTTTTGGTGACTTTGATATGAAATAACTAGAAAATAATTTCACTGCAAAAGGTACTCACATTATTATTTTCCGGCTTAGTTTTTAGGTATTCTCTTGAGTTTCTCTTCATTTGGAAATACCTGAAAGATAAAAAATAAAAACTTAATAAGTTTTATTTTGCAATAAATCAATATTTGCAATGATTTCAAAAGGAAGTTATTATTGACTTGCTCTCAATTTTAGTCTATGAATAGGTACTATAATATAATAGAATAAAGGCAGTTAAATACTATTTGTACAAGGGAATTTATTAAACTTTTCAACAAAAAAAAAATAGTTTAAAAGGGAATTAGCTTAAATATACTTACATAGGTATTTTTTCCTCTTTCTTTAGATCCACATGATCCACTTTTCACATTTCTTTTAAGTTGCTCAGGGGAAGTACTTGATCACTACCAATCTAGGTCCTGGTTCATGACAAATGGCAGAAGCGTGGGAACATAGATAGGTGGGAACGAAATATACAAGTGTGATGGTAAGGGCTGCCACACATGAGTTGAATTGTCACATTTGATTCGATTGAGTTTTATGTTGAACAATAAAGGTAACTCGAAGCAAATAGGTACCATGCAGTTTCGACCCCATTCGAGTAGTGTCATTTTTGTGTACCTACTTAACCCGCGAGTTTATATTTAGACTACATAACTATTTATTGTTCACAAAAACTGGATGAACACTTGTTTCGTTCGTACCTAGCCCAGCTGAATATAATTGAAGTCGAGCAAACTTTTTTTCCCAAACATTCATCTACATCATATCCAAAATTATTATCCAACAATGTTGATTAATAGGTACCATCGCGCTCATGTAACACCCCTAACATTCAGAACTTGTGCAAGCTTTGCGCGATAATTCGAATCAACGATTCTCAAAGTGTACTCAAATACTGTGGGTTAAAAACACTAAGCTGTATTGAATAGGTTGTATTAATAATAACAAATATTTGTGTATCCCGATCACGGTAGATTATTTCTAAAATTATTTGAATTAAACTAAATCTTTGATTCACAAAAAGAGACATTATGTTGCTCCTTATTATTATTTATGCGTAATCAAGGTCCTAATCATAAAGTCATACTTTGAAAGAATATTAAGAAATATTGTTTTTCATCATTTTTAAATACAAAGTTGATAATAATAAAGACACATTTTCATGTCGGTTCCATCTTTAACTAGTTCTGACATGACTTTGAGAACCTACGACAACCATGCAACGTAAGCTGGATGCTCACCTTGTGTAGTGGAGCTGATTATATTACAAGTATTATATTAAAATATCATTCAATTGTATGTGAAATAATAAAAATGTCTCAAGACCAAATTTTACTCAAGCAATTTATTTTCAAGTACCGTTTCCTTTTATATCAATTAAATCGAGAATTGGTAAACAGATATTGTGAAGTAACGTCGTTATTATCATTTACAAAAAATGTTTTCCCAATATAGTAGTTACGTTCGGTTCTGCTTGTTTACCTATTTCTTTTTTTATGATAATTAAAATCATATTTACTTTTGATTTGAAAATGTAAATTAATCCAGAATTAATGGTAAAGCAAATACAAACAAATAAAAAAATATGGTTCAAAATGTGCATTCGACAGAAATAGACATATTTCTCTAGTACAAATTAAAATTATGTACCTAATATTTTTTCTACAAAAAAATAAAAGCGATAGTGTTTTTGTTTTTGAAGTTAGTTTTATATCTTTGTTTCAATTAAGTTAAATCAAAATTTTACTTAAGCGAATTATTTAATTAACGTTATTATACAGTGTGTTTTTTTTTTAACAGTGATCAAATTTTGTGGTATGGCTTAGACCATCAAACTGAACAACTATGTCTATGGGACCAACTTAATCAGATAAAAAAAATCAGCTGTTCCATAGGAAACATCAATATCTACTCGACTAAAATGTATGGAACAGCTGATTTTTTTTTTGCTCTGATTAAGTTGGTCCCACAGATAAAGTTGTTCAGTTTGATGGTCTAAGCCACACCACAAAATTTGATCACTGTTCAAAAAACACACTGTATAGTAAATACCCAACTATTCATCAATAAACAATGGTTCTTATTTTTTTAGGAGCCTAAAGAATGTTCTGACATAATATTTTGAAACATAGGTACTTAACCATTAAAAAAAGAACGTTTTGAAATATCCTGTTACAAAAAAACAATATAATTGAATTGAGAACCTCCTCTTTTTTTAAAGTCGGTTAATACTTACTAAACTTACGCTTGACCATCTTTTTTGATGAGTAAGTGCTATTTTCTATTTATAAAGCCCTACAAAGCCAGAAATTACACTATTATTTGAGTGCGTTCTTCAATAGCTGGCCAACGGTCTACAAATAAAAAAATGTTAGTAAGTATTTTTTATGGATTTACTTTATTTTATTTGTCAATTTATTTCATTCAAGGTGATTTTTTTTTACAGGTAAAAAGCCACATTATTTTCTTGTGTCTAAATAAATAAATATTTTTACAGGTCTGACTCGGAGTTCGAAGCATCATCAGTGGTGTCTGCTGCACCACCACCGCCAAAGAAAGCCACCAAGAAACCGAGCAAGCGCAAGACGCCGGCCACTACGAAGAAGTCGCGAGACTCGACGACGCCGTCGCCGCCACTTGATTTTGCTCGCAGCTCGGCGGCTGCGGGTGCGGGCGGATCCAAACGCAAAGCTTCGCCACCACCAGATTTTATCACAACTCATACTCACAGGTAATAAAATTGTTTCATTCATTGAAGTGTAAAATACTTATTTTATTTTCTTTTTCTAATCAAGTGCAGTCTATATTCACTATTGAAACTTTACTGATTTTTATACACTACTAGCTTCCACCCACGACTTCATCCAAACGGTCTATAGAATTCATGAGTAAAGAAATCATTCTACGGGAATCCACAACAGGGATAAAAATCTAATTTGTAGTTCTAGGTTTTGAACTATTTATTTACCAATTTTTATCTAAATCGGTTTAGTCGTTTCAACATTCAAACATACTAGGTAATAACCTACCTTACAGTACTAAACTATAACTATTTTTTTATTACAGGTCAAAGAAACCAGACCTGTTTAACATCTTGCGGGCTGAGGAAGCCAGCTGCAGCGAACCTAAACACCGCGGGGGCGGTGACGTAACATCGAGCTTCGCCAGCCGAGTATCGACGGGAACTTCTCGTCGTACACTGAAAACCAGCGGTGATTATTTTGTAGACCTCAAAGTCTACAAAACACTTGACTACGTGTCCAACGCTGCCGATGTTCGTTACAAAAAGGCATTGGTGACGGTCAAACTTCAGTGCGACGAGTCTTCGTCGTCTTGGGAGGCGTTGCAAGGGTTTCTAGGTCGGGCTTGGACTCTGTTCGAAGGGTCGGAGCCAGTACATTACAGTGATAAAATTCATTTTAAGTCTTAATTTTATTTTTAGGTAAGTAGGTACCTACGTAATGAATTTTTCTTTATTTTTTTATTAATACTTACGTTGTCGATGTTTGCTACAAAACGATTTTGGTGACGGTGAAACTTACTTACTTATAGTGTTAAAATTAACACTGTTTTATTTTTAAAGTAGGTACCTACCTTAATCTTAAATTGTAATTATTTTAATACCTTAACTCGTACTTACTACTTTTTAGTTTTCAAACAAAATTTTGCTTTTAAAAAGATACTTTTTGTTTAATTTTAATTTTATAATCACTTACTATGCCTTTCTGTACCGCGTGTAACATATCTGTACACAATAAATCATGGGTGGGTCATCTGAGAAGTAATTTTCATAAAAATAATAATCATACCATAAAACACAGTGATGGTGTAGAAATCGTAACTTCTGCCTTCCGTAATCGTATTTTAACGTACAAAATAATAGCGACTGATCAAATTCTGTCAGCTTCAGTTGATAATTTCTTTACTGCAATTCGTGATAAGTTAAAATCTCTTTTAGATGAGTACCTTATTAAACACACATGTGTCAAAGTGAATTTTGAATTTTTTGCTACATTTATACAATTTAAAGATAATTCACAATCAGTTAAATCTTTTATCACAAAAAACAAAATCTTGTATTTTAATTATGACTTTGAAAAACTGTTTTTTGAATCAGTTACGAACTTAAAAAAAAGTATCGAGGAATTTGAGCATTGTGATAGCGGATGGTCTTTTTTAAACAATTTATATATTGAGGTCAATCTCAATAAATACCAACCTCTAGGAGGTTCAAGTTTTATCAGTTTACCTAAATCAATTCAAGCTAAAAAAGCATGTTTAAATATTTTAAACAAGGATCAATATTGTTTTTTATGGTGTGTAACAGCTGCTTTACACCCAGCTAAAAATCACCCAGAAAGGACATCGTCTTATCCAGATTTTCGCGAACTTTTTGACACAAGCGGGATGTCATTCCCTGTTACTTTTCGCGATATTAAAACATTCGAAAAGAATAACTCAAACATAAAGTTTATAATTTATGGATTGAAAAACAATAAAACAATTGTAGGTCCTTTATATAAATCAGAATTTGACAAAAAAAGCAATCAGAAAATTATACATTTACTATTTCTTGAAAATCAAAGTTCCTCTCATTATTGTCTTATTAAAGACTGTTCTAGACTTTTTCGAAGCCAAGTAACGTCTCACCACGGTAAAGTTTATTTTTGTGACTTGTGCTTATTATTTTTTAGTACTTTGGAAGAAGTAGATAATCATTTATGTGGAGGTGTTGCGACTATTCTACCGGATAAGGGTTCAGTAATACAATTTAAAAACTTTGATCGTAAACAAAATATGCCCTTTTGTATTTATGCTGATTTTGAATCAATGCTTCAAACTAATGATGCTAACTGTCATTCTTCTAAAAACACGACTACGTTGCACCACCACGTGCCTGTAGCGTTTGCCTATTATATCGTTTGTTGCGACAACCCTGAGTATAATCGTTACGTATCATATCGAGGGCCTGATTGTGATAAGCGGTTTGTAGAATCAATTATTGAAGACGTACGTAAAATATATAAAAGAGTTAGCTCAACGGCTCCGATGATTTTTACTAGTGAGGACCAAACTGATTTTAATAAAGCAACTCATTGTCACATTTGTCAGAACTTTGTTTTTTCAGACAAAGTTCGTGATCACTGTCACATTACCGGTCGTTACCGCGGGGCTGCACACCCATATTGTAATTTACAATATAAACGTCCTTCATTTGTTCCCATTTTTTTCCATAACCTAGCTGGTTATGATTGTCACTTATTTATAAAAGCCTTGGCTGAGGTTCCTGGTGACATAAAAATTATACCTAAAACTAAAGAAAACTATATTTCATTTACAAAGTTTGTGCCAGTTTCGAGGAATCAGTTTTATCAACTTCGATTCGTCGATTCATTTAAGTTTCTGGCAACAAGTTTAAGTAAATTATCAGATACTTTAAAGCCAGAAGATTTCAAATACCTAAAAAGTCATTTCCCTAGTCAAGACAAATTTCAGTTGCTCACTCGCAAGGGTATTTATCCATATGAATATATGAACTCATGGGAACGGTATCAGGAAAATTGTCTTCCACCCAAAGAAAGTTTTTACAGTTCGCTTAATGATCAACATATATCTGATGATGATTATAAACACGCACAATTAATATGGTCAACATTTAAAATTCCTGACTTAGGAAGTTATACAGATTTATATTTGAAAACAGATGTGTTATTATTGGCAGACATATTTGAAAATTTTAGAAGGACTTGCAAACAACACTATGAGTTGGATCCAGCTTTTTATTTAACTGCGCCTAGTTTAGCATTCGATGCAATGTTATTAAAAACAGGAATTCAATTGGAACTTATTAGCGATTTGTCTATGGTGCGGATGCTACAGAGTGGTATAAGGGGTGGTGTGTGCTTATGTTCGCATAGACATGCTAGAGCAAATAATTCTTACTTACCGGATTACAAACATTCAGAACCTAGTTCCTTTATCGCTTATATCGATTGTAACAATTTATATGGGTTCAGTATGTGTCAATATTTGCCATTTTCAGATTTTAGATTCCTTGATCAAGATGAAATCAGCAAATTGGATATAACTAACGTAGCCACTGATGCAGATTATGGTTTTATATTAGAAGTAGATCTTGTTTATCCTAATCATTTGCATAATTTACACAATGATCTACCGTTTTGTCCAGAAAAATGTATTCCACCCGGTGGGAAGAATTATAAATTGATTCCGAATTTATATGATAAATTCAATTATGTAATACATTATATTCATTTACAGACTTGTTTAAAACATGGTTTGATTTTAAAGAAAATTCATAGAGTAATCACTTTCAGACAAAGTCCATATTTAAAACAATACATCGATTTGAATACAGCATTAAGACAAAAAAGCTCTTCAGCTTTTGAGCAAGATTTTTTTAAACTCTTGAATAATAGCGTGTTTGGAAAAACTTTGGAAAATAATGAGAAGAGGGTTAGCGTTCATTTAGTTAATCAGTGGAACGATACTAACAATGTGACAAAAAAAAGAAAATGTGCACAAAAGCTTATCGCTCGTCCTAATTTTCATAGTGCAACAGTTTTTACTAATAATTTAGTTGCAGTTCAATTAAACCCTGAACAAATAATCATGGACAAACCAATTTATATTGGTTTTACTGTTTTAGAACTTTCAAAAAGTCACATGTATGATTTTCATTATTCCACAATACAACCTTTTTACAACCATCGATTACAGATGTGTTACACGGATACAGATAGTTTTGTATATCTTATAGAAACAAATGATTTTTATGATGATATAAAAAAATATTTTTTGTCTTATTTTGATACTAGCAATTTTTGTGAAAATAATGAATTTAATTTACCAATACAAAATAAAAAAGTTCCTGGCTTATTCAAAGATGAAATGGGGGGTAAAATCATAAGTGAATTTGTAGGACTTCGTTCAAAATTATATTGCATTAAAACCGAAGACAAGATCATTAAAAAAGCAAAGGGTATTAAGAGAAACATTGTGCGTGATTTTAATGTGTCTGATTATGAAAAAACTCTATATGAGGACGACATTGTTCGTAAGACAAATATTTTATTTAAATCAATAAAACATGAATTATATACATGTGCTGTTAAAAAAATTGCTCTATCTGCTAATGACGATAAGCGTGTCATATCCAAAGATAAAATTTCAACAAAAGCATGGGGGCACACTAGTATCTTCAACTTTTAACATATTTACAAAAAATTATCATATTAAGTTTGTATCTAGATAAGTTTGTACTTTATTTAAAAAACGTGTTTTTTTGCTTGTTTAATAAACTTATTTGTGTTGTCAATTGTCAATGTAATGTACTTGTAGTTTTGTAATACTTAAAAAAATGTAATGTAAATAGTTACGGTACTAATCAAATTATTTTTACATTTAAATAAAACTTTTAACTTGAAAATTGCTTCGTTTTATTTTGAACCACCTAAATATTTATCAATATTTATGTAATGAAGAAAATGTTATAACAAGTACAAACTTGAATAGTAATCTGAGCAGCTTATGCCTCAAACACGTGTCACCAAAGACAAAAGCTGTCTCTGTGTGCGCACTGTGTTGCTGTAATTTGAGTCCTCTACTTGAATACGATAATATTACAAGTAATAGAATTTATTATTTTGATGAACCTAGCTTTTGTTCATTCTTGTATTGGTAAGCGCTCCGATAGCTTCTAACTACTCGCTCCGAATATCATCAATAAAGTTTGTGATTTAAAGATGGTAAGTTAATTGATCTTTAATTATTTTTTCAATAAAATTTATACCCTACATCTGCATCCTATCTCAGTTTATTTTTTTTTTGTTACAGACAACACAACATTCAGATGATGTTTCTACATGTCCCATTTTGGATACTGGAATTTTCATTGATTCCTTTCAACATGCACAAGATCCGCTAGAAGGATTCACTGAGGAATTCTTCAAACCGCAAGCTCACCAAAAATCAAAAACGAAGATTCATGAACGAAAATTGAAGCATAAAAGAAGTCGTAACACGAGTGAGGTTTCGAAAAATGTGATTAAGCAACGTCGTCCACTTCATTCTTTTGTGATAAATAGTGCTCCTCGCCAAGGTCTTCGTTTGATAAAGATTCAAGTGCTGGACTTAGAGAGTGATCAACTAGTGAGTGACTGTATACACGATGATAGTGTCTTGCTAAGTTCGCAGTATGTGGTAAAAGATGTTGGTGATGAAATTATGGAACAGACTGAAAAAATAGTTAGTAATATTTCAAAAAAAATTTGTAACTATAGTTATACTAATTGGTATTAATATAAATAATCTATGTTGTTTAAATAGTAATAAATTAATTGTAATTTTCTAATTTCTAAGTGTGTAGTTTTAGTTCATTGAATGCTAATTAAATAATTATATTTTTTAAGATTGTTTTATCAATATAACAAATATAAAACAAATTATATTTCTAAAAAAATATGGTAATTGTAACTAGGGAAGTAGTAATATTTTAATGTAATAAAGTTTTGATTCAAGTACAATGTGTTTTTACTCAGTTGGTCCAAAATTAGTTAGTTATCATGATTAAAGTGAAATCAAAGACATTATATTTATTAATGATTTATTGAAACATATTTTACAAATTAATATTTCTTATACTAAATTAGAAAAAATCATAGATATAATTATCACAATACCACATCTTAAGACACAATACATTTTTTAATGCACACATTTTTTTATGATGAACGCAATTCCATACCTTGTTTCCTCTGTCATAGTAATCATTATGTAACTTTAAAAGTTTAGGACAACCCTTTTCACCTAATTCTATTATTTCACATTCTTGACATAACTCTTGAAGCCACATTATTTTATCCAATCCTTTAACCAATACTTTTTTTCCAATTAAATAAGGAACCACAATTCGTTGAAATTCTCGATAATCAATGAATCCTTCACTCCAAGTCATGCCACGGTTTCTTTCCAACCAACGCACTTGCTTTTGTTCTTCATTTGATAAATTTTTAAAAGAACAAGGCGGTTTTATTAAAAATGTTTGAGTATAATCTTTAGTAGCGATTGCAAACTCTTTAACTATAAATTTATTTTTGAAATCTTTAAACCCTTGTAGATCCACGACTATTGTATCGATATTCATGATATTTTCTTTACAATGTTACTTAAAGGTTTGTATTCAAATATGCAATCGTTCAGAATCAAACAGTAAGCAGCGGTCTGATCAGGTATTTCTTGATCGGCTTCGATTTCAACTCGCACGTCAATTGATCCTTTTAACGCTTCGTGTTGACGAGAGCAATCAATGACGAATAAGGGCGCGATTTCTTTGAATTCTTTTATACTCATCAACGGTTCAGCTCGACGTCCGTGATAAGACTGTTGGAACCTGGCGTATTGCTCGTATATTAATGTATATTTGTTGTCAATGAAACTAATGTTCAGACCTTCATATGGATAATAAGAAGAATTTAGAAAAACTTTTACATCACGTATATGGCAATGGTCGAACTCTGCCATTGACATTGTTGCATTATGTTTACGGTTTGTTTGAAAAGCGATTACAACGAATCGTGGTTTCTCCATCTGTGAAGATGTTTTAATAGACCAAGTATGTTTACGTGTTTTGGGAAGTAATGGATACTCATATAAGTCCCAATTACGAAATGCAACTGTAATCGGCCGATCTTTTTCTAAATGCCTAAGCAAACTAATTCTTTCTCTATCTGAAACTTTAACATGAGGCACTCGCCAAATAATTTTATTTATTGTTATATCTTCCACAACTTCACCAGCATTTAATTTTAAGGCATTGAGATTTGTGTTACTTCTCAAAAGAACTAATTCATGTTTACAGTTCATTATAATTTTTTCATAATCTTCAGCAAAACCCAACACTTTATTGAGTGGTATACAGGTGGAAAATATTCCACTGCCATCAGTAGTTGTGCCTGTTGGAGACCAACCCCAAACTCGTGCGCATTTAGATTCATTATCGTTCAACGACAGATAAGATTTCATAGTGGTTGTAATGCCTGCATTTTTAATTCTATCTATTTCTACTCCATTTATTTCATAACGAATATCTTGAAATAAAAATAATGCGAGGTTATTTACAAAATGCACACTCGTTACTCCTTCTTTTTCTTTCGTATTTTTATACACATTTACTCTGCCCTCAATATACAAACTGCTGAGTGAAGGCAATATGTAGAGGTCTTGCTGATTTATCGGTATCCGTATTTCATCGTTCTTGTTGAAACTTGTTACGTATGGTTTGTACGAATGATATTCAAAACTTTCAATACTGTTATCATACGATGCAGGTTGAGTTACATTTAAAAAATTCATTTTATCAATCCTAGTGACTTCAAAAATTCCTTATTGCTTTTTGTCAGTTTCTTTATTGATCGAAATGGTGCTCCCTTATGAGATGATCTTTTAGAACTGACTTGAGTTTGTGTAGTATGTAGGCTTTTATTGAAATTCAACATGTCTTTTTAAAGTGTAAGTATAGCTGTACTTCTTCACCACGTAAATTAATTTGATTATTATCAGCGTCTAATAATCTTATATTGATAGCACTTATTGAACTTTGATTAACGGGAAAATAAATTAAATTTTTAGGTATTTCAATGATTCTATAACCAGGTGGTACGTTTGGCACGAATTCATAAATTATATGGCTTGCTTTTCCATTCACAAATGATCCACTGATTACATCGCATTCGATGCGCACGATAGTTGTTGATAAAATGCTAACAGGATATCTAGACTCTGTATTTATATTAGCCTTTATTGTTTCCATACCAAAACCCAAAATTTTACCAAGTGAGTCATTTTTATTGAAGTGAACTTCTTCTGAACAAAAAATACTTGTTTTTAATGTGTTGTTGTTTGCACTCAATCTCAATGCAATATTTTTGATATTGCTCTTAAGATAATCACAAATATCTTGAAGTTCATAAGATCCTTCTGGTATTTTTATAATGCCATCTTTACCATAATAAAATTTATTATTTCTTTCATCTATATTAGGGATGGAATTAAAAGTTGAAAAATACAACAAACCACACTCATACTCTCCTTCTAATTGTATTATAGGAGAGTAGTTTGTTATTAAAGACGCTCCTCTGCCAGTTATAGACACAGTGAAAGACATGTTTATACTGATAAAGTTTATTATATTACTCTTAATATAAATGTTGTTTCCAATAGTTCCTTAAAAAATTTAAACACAGATGACCACAAATTATAGTACCAAACTTCTGATACCGCACATAATTGTAAGTTATTGACATATTCCTTAAATAATCTATTAATTCTAATGGAGGTCTTAAATCACCAAAACTATCAAAATATTCACAGTAGTCATTTTGTTTAACATAGGCTACCCAATGTGTTCCTGGATTTTCAGAACTATCTAAATTTAATATAGCACACTCTATTTTTCTTGGTTTTGAGGGGAGTGAATCTCTCATAAATACTCCTCGAAAATAAGGGATGTCAGCTGCATGCTTTAAAATGTCTAGATTTGTAAGGGGACGTCTGGGTAGCCCTTTGTTTAGTTTTTTGAAGGATTCAAGTATAATCCAGCTCCTCTTTTAAGAGGCTTAATATACATCCCTTTTCCAAGAGCAACAGCTTCCATTGCCTTGTTATGGCGTATAGATTCTTGTAGGTTTTTCTGAGCAACCTTGGAATCATTAACAGCTTTTGCTATGCCTGCGGCACCGCCAGCAAGTGAACCGAGGGCTGACAAACCAGCAAAAATTGGAATGAGGGGTAAAAAGCCTCCAGTTTTTGGAATAGGAATAAATCGTGGTAAGCGTATTCCTTTTTTGTTTTTAAATAGTTTTTTTGCAGCAGCATATGCGAAGTTTATAGCTGTGCGATTATCTTTAGATTTTAACTTCTTTATTTGAGATTGTAATTTTTTCACAATTGACATAAAGGGACGTATTCCGGAACCAGCTTTAAGTTTTGCTTTCATTGCATTTTTTACTATCCATGACGCAATCTTTTCGCCTTTTCCCGCATCGCTCGACTTTAGTCTTCTCTTAGCCATATTCAAGAGTTCTAAATCAGCTTTATGTCGAACGCTCAAGTCTTTGTTATTGTAAGCAATGTCGTGGAACATACAAGCTTCATCTAATTTATTTATACCACGATCGCCTCTCAGTAATCGCTTCTGAAGTTTAGTACCAGGACCACAAAATTGATAACCAGGGATATGTAGCTCAATTGGTAAATTATTAATAAAGTTATTTAAAATACCTCTACCCTTCTTCATGGATATTTTTTAAATGAATAATTTTCACCCAACATACAATTTATATTACAAAAGTAATGCACTCTTATCCACCCAACTGTTTTCTTCCTCGCTGAGTCCTAACCACTTCACAAAAAGCTTATTACCTTTTCTTTTAATAACTTTTTCAATGAGATAAAGATCAGGAAATTTCGTTCTTTGCAACTCGTGTTCGTAGAATGAGCCTAAAATTAATTGTTTATGTTTATCTTCTAAAATATACGTAGGTGGATTTGTATCGTTTACCTTAACTATATTAAATATTTCCGTCGACCAATTAGGTGTATAGCCTTTATAAAAATCACCCTTAAATTTGCTTATACGAACACTGTCGTTAATACAAAACTTAGGTTGTTTATTTGCACTAGATATCCGTGTTTGCATAATGTTAGATCTAACAACCATCTGGTTTACTTTATTTACATCAACAGGTTTGTATTTAGTAATACGATGAGTAGTGTTATTATATTTTTCTACAACTGAATTCAAATTGGGTCCAAGCCATTGGTAACAACCATATAAACTAAAGAGTTTATAAAGGTGACATTTGATAGTACGAATAACTCGTTCTACAATAGCAGCTTTTTTGACAGAGTGGGTGGAATAATGATTTATTTTATACTTTCTTAACAATTTTTGAAAAACTTCGTTATAAAATTCTTTGCCAAGGTCAGTTTGTAAATTTAAAGGTTTTCTTGATGAACAAGATAATATCTCATGCATTGCTTTGGTAACACTATTTTTGTCTTTTGATTTTATGGGCTTTACCCATACGTATTTTGATAGCGTATCGATTACAACCAAAACGTATTTGTATCCTTTGTTAAAATATGAATATTTTTGAAAATCCATAAGGTCAGCTTGCCATAAATCATCCATTCCTTTTATGATAGTTCTACGACGAGGAAAATTCCTTCTTGCTGCCTTGTGAATTTCATCAACTATGTCTCTTTTACTCATTTTTGATTTAATTGAAGTTTAATTAAATTATCTACTTCTGCCTTTGAATAAAATAACTTTGTTAAACGGTCCGTTGTTATATTTTCTAAATTTTTTAAGTACAGTTTTATATCACTCTGAGTTTTTTTAATTTCATTTCTTAATTCTTGAACAGTTTTATCCACATAAGCTTTGTTCACTGCTTCATCGTCTTCATTTGGTGATGAAACACCTTTTAATTTAGACAATTTCAAATCGTAGTGACCCGTTTCCGATTTCACTAACGTATCGTTAAAAGTAGCAACGAATTCTGATAACCGTAAACGTTTATGAACGTGATGACCAAACTTGTCTATATTCATCGCTGTCTAGATGGGTCGACCACTGAAAATGTACTGCGTAATTTTCCTGATGGAAGCTCTTTAAATTCTACAGTAGTTATGAGACCAGCTTCATACAATTCTTCAACAATAGCAATGATTTCGTTATTTACCCCAGTGTTGCCCGCTGCCCATGATGCTAATAGTAATTTTAATCGTTCTACTAACTCGTTTGGGTCATCCCAGTAAACATAATCAGTATTTTCTTTTACTTCTTTCAAAAGTGGAATGCCCTTTCCTTTTGGAATACTCTCCAGGCTTGTGGTAGCATTTCGACAGAACTTGAACAAAGGCTTAATAACATTAGTGTATTTGAATCCCTTGTTGCTGTTTATTGGTTTTGATGACTCAAAGTTACGTCGATGTGCATTGGTTTCTATTAAAAGCAATTTATAATCTTGTAAATCACCGTCCGTGACCACATCCAAATTGGGTCTCTTTTTAAACAATAGTTCTTTTAAACCTGTAGTTTTTTCCAAAGTCTTTGTTCCAATTCTCAAAATTTTGCCATCGTCAAAAACGCGAGTTTTTCCAAGCAATAATTTTCCACGTTCATTTCTAACTCCAAATGGTATGTTAACAATTACTTCAGATGATGTAGACCACGATGATGATTGGTTTTTAACACTTGGTGAAGAGGGAAATGATTTAAAAGATCCATCGCTCACGTTTAGTTTATCAGACGGTGGTACGACAAGAGTTTTGTTGTAACTATTATCTAACTCGCTATCGGAATTATCTTCCTCTTCATTGATATATTCATTAAGATCTTCCTCAGAAGTACATGTCGTAAGATTGTCATCATTCTTAGTTTTTTTCATCAACGGTTCATCATTCTCTTCCTTGAGATGCTTATCTTCATTTTTATTTGCTAACAAGGTAAGAGGATCTACAATGGGCTTAAATATTGTTTCCAGTGCCATATTATTTGCATTCTTTATATCTTTTATCTTTTCAACTTTTCTTTTAACAGCTGCTGCGGATTTAACAATTTGTTCTTTGAGTTTTTTTTCCATTTTTAAAACGATTCGCTCGCTCTCAAGTCTCAAATCAAAATGATTCATATGCCATTAGACATCTTATTTTGTATGTTAATCCACTACAACAAATGTGTCAAATGTGGACCTGTAGCATCCATTGTTTTTCTCACAGTCCTTATTAATCACAAGATAGCTGAAGGGTTTCTTCCAAACAGTGGAACATAGTTCACGAAATTGAGACCATGACATATCAGACCCTACATGCTCATCATATACATGTTTCAAATTAATGTCATCTTGCTTAAATAATATTAATAGATTTGAATTGTCCCTTACTAATTGCTTAGGGATTTTTGTGTAAGTTTGATTAATATAAAAACAATCAATGTTCTTATGACGCCCCATTGCAAAATAATCTCTTACGTTGTTTTGATTTTCACAAGCAACATCATCAAAAATTATAATAGAATCTGACAAAGCTTCATGTGGACTCAAGATTTCACTGTTGTGATTGTATTTATGCAACGATGTACCAGGAACCATGTCTAACACTTTCTCCAAATATAAGTATTTAGCTTGGTATAAAGATTTTGAATAAACATACAGATTTCTAAAACGCAGACCATCTTTGTGTAACAATAAACTGATAACTAAATTTGTCTTTCCACAGTTCGATGGACCACAGACAATGCAGCGTATAGTGTTTGGTAATAAGTTACCATGTCGTTTAGCTACATTTGAAGGTGGGGGACATATACAGTCTAATTTTAATGATTCTTTTTGTTTTATGAATTTCATGTCAACGTTTGAATCTAACCGTAATGTTTCATGCATCTTATGAAAATGAGCATAATATGACAGGTCATTACATTTAAATAATCTCTTGTCTCGTGTATCATTTACGCTACGCTTTGCTCGCTTTGTGAGCTAGAATACCCAATAGTAGTTGAATATTGGGCAATCTAGCTCATGAAGTGAGCGAAGGCGCAAGCCGGAGCGAACGGAGTGGGCTAGAGTGCCCAATATTCAACTACTGGTATACTTCGAATATTTAAGAGTTGTGTTTGATTTACTTGTTGTTAATTTAAATCTTGGTCTTGTGCATAGATAATTATGTACCTAATTCGTATTCATACAAAGCCATTGCATTAGGTGGATACAATGGCAATACCATTATTGCCAATGTATCTGTAGTAGTTCGGAGGAGTTCGGTGGCGCAGTGATTTAGCGCCTGGCCCAGCGATTGCGGAGGTTAAGCAACTTTTGCAAGGGTCGGTCATGGGATGGGTGACCAAAAATGTATTATCTCGAGCTCCTCCGTGCTTCGGAAGGCACGTTAAGCCATTGGTCCTGACTGCATTTGCAGTCGTTAACAAACACCAATCCGCATTGGGCCCGCGTGGTGGGTTATGGCCCGTCCTTCTTATCCACCCATAAGGAAGGCCTGTGCCCCAGCAGTGGGGATATTAAAAATGGCTGATGGACATCTGTAGTAGCAGTAGTAACAATTAAACACGTTTATAAAACGGACTAAAAGAGTATAGAAAACTGTTTAAAAACTTAGAGAAAACAGACCAAAAATCATGAATTAATTTCTTCCGCAAAGATTTATTACATCAAACCTCTGTATAAAGGTTTAAAAACGAAAAAGGTGGGGTGCATTTTGTAAGATTTATCATCAATTGTGTTTTACACATAGACATAGAAAATTTTTCGCTAGTGGAATATTATGTTTATGGTTTTACATGCGATGCGCCCCATGTTTTTCGTTTTAAACTTTTAAAAGCTAATGTAACCTATATTTAAGTATTATGTTCAAAATCAAAACAACAAATTAATTAGTATATTATACTTACCAATTGTAAAAATCTAGAAGTTCCTTTAAAAAACCGGCCATGTGCGTTTCGGATTGCGCACATTTAGGGTTCAGTACCATATAGGGCTAAGGGGCTGGTCGGGGCTTATCTGTGCTACGCATTTGAACGAAAATGAGGGAATTTCGAAAGAAAAATAAAGACTTTACCTATTTTTTATGATTTAATAACAAATGTATTTAATTTTCAGATTTTTCTCTGTATATTTGTAGTTTAAACGAAACTACTTTACAAATTTCATAGTTCTAGGTCAACGGAAAGTACTCTATAAATGATTCCCTCCATTGAGAGTGTTGAATTATGCGTTTTGTGCGGCATAAACGGCCGTATCTTTTTTTACGTTTAATTTTTTCACAGCTTTAAAGGACTATAATTATAGGCATCAAGTTAAAATTAAAAACATAAGTAATATGGTTTTAATTTCAACTTGTTACCTTCACACGTTCCCGAGATAAAGGGGCTTGACAGACAGACAAACAACAAAGTGATCCTATATAGCAGTGGTTCCTAAACTTTTTGAACCTAAGTTTCAATATTGTTACCCATATCACCTAGTAGGGAAGCAGACTTTACCCCCAGCAATAAACCATAGTGCCATCTCTCTTTTTTTCATTCTTACTGGAACCACCTCTGTACCCACATAGATTAGCTGTTTTACCCCTGCGGGGGTAATTACCCCCAGGTTAGGAACCAATGCTATAAAGGTTCCGTATTTAGGGTTCCGTACCAAAATGGTAAAAAAGGAACCCTTATGGTGTGACTCAGTCTGTCTGTCTGTCTGTCTGTCACAGCTGGATATCTCGAGAACTACTAATGGTATCAACATGAAATTTGGAATAGTTTAAGATGACATTTGCCCAACTATTTTGCAAATAAGAAATAAATAAAAAAATAAATACATTTTTTACAACAGGGACTGATAAGGGGTCTTAAAAATTCGAAGTGTGGCTACTAGGTTATGTGGGGTAGGGTCATGAAAGAGCGCCGTTTGCACGTTTTCAATCATTTTTCATTTTGTTTTAGGCTGCATAGTTTTCGACTTATGATGAAAAATGTAAAAAAATACCGTCCCCCCCCCTTATCTCCGAAGTTTGCAAAGCGAAAAATCTGAAATAATTCTGTGTGATAGTAGTTTATACAAAGATTACAGGAAAAATAAAACGATGTCTCAATATGGCACACTCTTTTAGAAATTCAGAAAACAAACAAAAAGTCATTAGTTCCACTACCAGTCAACAGAAGGCACTGATTAAATTAGTTCCACTATCGGCCAAGAGATGGTAATGACCTACGAAAAAAAAATAGTTCCACTATCGGTCAAGAGATGGCGGTATTATTGACCTAATACTACAATAATAATTGTTGGCTGGTTCTAATATAATTACCTATACCTACTATTTGCCGTACGAATAAACGAAGAATAAGTAAAAACTGTTTGCAATGTGGAGTGGCTGAAACGTTTTTCAGTCACTATAAGCAGCTTTGGTTAAGATTTGTAAATTAACTGGCCGCCTGTTCGCCCTTCCACCTGTCCACCGTTTATCATTCTTTTTGAAAGACTGTACTAAAGTAACATATCCAAATATAATTTATGATTGTACGGAACCCTCGGTGCGCGAGTCCGACTCGCTCTTGACCGGTTTTTATTTCCTTTTGAGGTAGAATCCTAAAAATGAAAAAATCTTAATTATAACATCAAATTACCACTCCTTTGAAATAGATGACAAATTGTCTCAGTTTTCCGTTCTATAATTTATTTTTAAAAACATTTTAACTTAGATTAACCCTCTTTGAAATTAAATAAGTTAGAAGACGAGTTAAAAGCTACCGTATATACCTTCCTTCGTTAAGCCGTTAAGAAGCATTAACGTAATTACGAAAGACCCTCTTATCGCAGTAATTTTTATGTAAACTTAAAACTTATTACTTTATACTTTCTGATAGATAAGTTGTTTTATAAAATATGTATACAGGTAAAAGTCATAACAACCAGATTAATTAAGATGTATTTCTATAAGGTTTACTGAAAATAAGTCTGTATTTCTTCTGGAAATGGAAATTCGTAAGAGAGGATTCACCTTAAGATTGTCTCATCCTACGTATTATTTTTCTTAACTCATCTAAAATTTCATTTATTCATTAGTCTGAGGGCCTACTCAAATGGTGCATGGCGATTACTCAAATGGCGATACAAAAAATACGATTTCATAATTTATCCAAAGTTTTGGTAAAAGCTCTCAATAATCGACTTATTAATTATTTGGAACGCTATCATATCCTATCTGACTGAAGTCAGGTAGTTGATTATGTTACATCTTATATTGACTCTAACACAAAAGTGCATTGGGGCATTCCTCGACCTGGCCAAAGCATTTGATATGGTCTCGATCGCCAGACTTGTGGATAAACCATAAGAAAAAAAATTTTCAGGTCAGTGGGATAAACTAAATAGAATTGGTATAAGGAATAATGCTTTGAAAATTTTTAATAATTTTCTTGTAGACCGCACTCAACAAGTAAGGATTGGTGAACATTTAAGTTCTGAACAGCTCATTGCTTTTGGGGTTCCCCAGGGTAGCATTCTTGGCCCTAGTCTCTTCTTGATATGTATTGATGAGCTGTGTCAACAATCTCTAGTCAATGGCAAGATATTCACTTATGCTGATGACATATTTCTAATATTTCATGGAGATACTTAGAATGATATAAGGCGAATTGTTGAAGCCTAGTTAAAACCTGCAGTAATGCCTAAAGTGGCCACTTTGGGCATTAATCCAGATTGTAACCACGCAAACACATTTAAACTAAAAATTTGGCATACAAAACGCGTACCCACACACAGCTTGTAAACTTATTGGAAATAAACAATTTATTATTATTATTATTACGTTTCAGTTTATGTTGCCAAGCTGAATCACTTTATTTCGTACTTTATGTTTCATTTTTTATTGACCGAGAGAGCACGAAGCGCGAGCGAAGCTTAAATACATACGCAAAGCATACGGAAGAATTTTCCGTAAAATTCTGCCGTATGTCCTTCCTTCCGTCTTTCCAGCTTTCCGTTTGTTCTCCTCTACAGGTTGCGTTTCTCAACCGATTCTCGTGAAATTTTGTGAGCAAGTTCGATAATGATATAGATTTTATTGGTCGAGCCAGTTTTTCGAATTTAAATAAAAAAAAACTAACATACGAAGCCACTAGTTACGTATGTAGTTTTTTATTGTGATTTTTATGAAGTCGAAATATTATTATAGTAAAAGTGAATTAGTTGTTGGCTTTAGAAGTTGCATTAATGTTTACAGTCTTGATTAAAATTAAGGCTTATTAATAAAACATGATTTATGTATTCAGTTATTCAGTGGTGTAGGTAACATAATTATAGGCGCGCCTTCTCACGGGTTATATGTAACTTTATTACTAGGGCTCTGTGAGCTGTATTGTAAACCTCGCGCTTGTTACATTTTTGAAAAATTTTCAAAATGGGTGAAATGTTATTTTTTTCGATAAAATTCAAAAAACTGTATGGCCAAAAAAATTTATATTATTATTGAACCTGCTCACAAAATTTCACAAGAATCGAGTTCGAATTTGGTTGAGAAATGCGAGCTGTAAGTAGAGGACAGGCGGAAGAAAAAGCCTTTTTGCTCAAGCTGAAACGGAGACTCTTCGCTCGGGCTTCGCGCTCACTCGGTCAATAACTATGATATTATAATATTTTATCTGCTGTTAGTTTGCACAAAACAGTGTTCGTCTGTTGCTTGAATTTTTTAAAGGATTATTGCAATCCAACATAGCGAATATTATCCTGATACACCTATCTCAATAATTACCTCTGTGTGTGTATCTCCTCCATAATTAGAAAAACAGCGAACAGAGAACAAATAAGCAGCGATAGGAAAGGTATTAGCAGCCTTTCTCGTTGATTACTATGATTATAGAGCTCTGCGCATGCATAGGTATTTATTATTGTCGACTATCGTGCTCAATATAGGTATATGGAACTCTTTTCATTCGCTGTTTGTTTTTTTACTTACAGGGATAACTAATAGTTATTTGTTATACAAGTAACCAAAATCAATTTGTGCTGCGAGTGCCGACTTTAAATCACGAACTAGCGAAGTAGTCTAGAATTGAATCACGAGCGTAGCGAGTGGTTTTAAAATAGACTACTGAGCACAGTGAGTGATTTAAAGTCACGAGGCAGAACAAAATTTTGGTCTCGTGCAAAACATACAACTTTTCACCTCTACCGGTGACAAAATTTTTACGTGAGTTTCCTGACTAAAAGCTAAATTTCAGCATTAGAAACTTATTCACTCAGTTCTTTTAGCAGTTATACAACTATCTTCATCGTTGGACGCACTCATTTTTTGTAATTTATCACAAAAATAGTTCGATCAAACCTATGCTAAAAAAAATTATTCATAAAGTAGATTCCTGCTGTTTTGTTTAACATTATTTTGTTGTGCTTTTCTCTTATTCATTAATATCTGCATATATTTACACTGGACAGGCTTATGTCAAACTGTTTTTGTGCCTATTTGATTTCCGCCATTTTGGCGCTGTAGGACGTAGCGTGAGCATAGCGTGCGTACGTGGTACTAAAGTTTGAAGTCTGGAGAGATCATCACGGCAACTATTTTCATATTGTACGTCAAAATTAGTTCTTTAGACGCACGCTAGTGGCGTTTCAAATAGGCACAAAAACTTAGCTGTCAAATCATACAGACAGCCAGTTCAGTTAAATAAAAAGAATTTTTTCATGTCAGTGGTGCATTTTATTTTTTTAATTTTTAATCCATGTATGACACCCAAGAACCTTATATTCATATTCGATACCATAAAGAACTCTATTTATCCTTTTCTCACATATTAATTTTACAAGTCTCATCCTGTTTTGAAGTTTATATCAAAAAAAGTTATTTTAAAAAAGTACTAAAGTGATAAGCAGCTTTCATTGCTGACTGTATGTTCTATACGTAACGCTATACAAGATCATAAAGAATTATTATTCCATAGTTTCCGCCCGCGACCTTCTTCGCGTGGTCATTCTGAAAATCCCTAAGGAATAGCGTTGAAAATAACATGTAAAATAATGTATTTTTCAAAGGATCACTGTATTTTTCAATAAAATACAGAAACTTTCATAGAGCTCTTCGAATGTATCTTTCGCAAGTAAACGTTTTTACACGTATTTTTCGATGTATTTTTCGCATTTTTCATTTTAACACGTTTTTATTAGATTGCTTTCTAGTTTATTTATTTCTTTACTAGTGACGCGCCCTCGTTTCGCGTCGGTTTTTCAACAACACCCAAAAAGAATAGTACTTTTCTCAAACAATGCGCAATAGAAACAAAACTACCTACCGATGTAAAAAATAATGAAAAGTAAAAAATACCATGTTAAAAATCATTCTATCAATGTCCTGTCACTTTATTCCTTTTTCTTTATTATTTTAAAAGTTTTAGAAATTAAAAAAGCACTTTGCCTCACGCGAGTTTTTACGCACCAAAAGCACCCTTTTCGTGCTGGAGTGGTGAAAATATTATTCTGTATTAGAAACAAATAAATATTCTATCGATAGAAACATTTTTTAGGTTTCTTATACAACTTGTTACAGTATAACCCCTAATGCCGAATATGGTAGATAGGGACCATCAAACAACTACTTTTACTATATGGGACCAACTCTGAAAAGGCGAAAAAAAATCAGCTGTTTCATACACGAAAATACAAAAATGTAAGAAACAGCAGATTTTTTTCGCGATTTCATAGTTGGTCCCGTAGTAAAACGTGTTTAGTTTGATGGTCCCTATCTACCATATTCGGCATTAGGAGTTCTTTTTTAACACCTATTATTGAGGCAAAAAAGTAAACACAATTCATAATTCTTTCCGTAAAAAGATTTAATAATGAAATGGATGACATAGGTAAAAGACATTCTATAAACTTTTTTGTTTTCTTGTTTTTATTCATTCAACCACTTTATACCAGTCAATTATGGTATGAATTATTCATAGTGCGACTCGCTATTTTCTCGGAGATTTGTTTCTATAGTTATTTCACAGCCGATTTACAGAGCACAACCACATTATCTTGGCAAAGCGAAGTCAACTCGCATCTTCTACGAATGTTACTGTAAAATTTATGGATCTGATTAGCTGATAAATCCAGTGGTTTTATCTATAAGCCAGTTTCCAGAGGCTTGTGGTAAAATTATCTTCCTGCTTGCTCTTAAATAACATTCAGCTAAAATGTTCCTTTAGAAAGTGTTTCAATTCAAGGGACACATAAGGTTAACATTAGTCTACCAGTTTATGTACGATGGGCAACAGCGTCGCTTAACCAGTTTGCAACAAAATTCGTGTGCGCGCGTATCGCCCCTGCACGAACTAAACGCAGTGACAGCGGGCGCGGCGTGCAAGCGATTTTAACCTTAGCAGTGGTTAAGCGACGCTGTTGCCCATGGTACATTGAATAATTTAATTTGAAACATTTCCTAGTGTCAGAATTCATTAGATGAGCCTAACAAATATGCTAATACAATGATAATATTTCTTAGAAATTAATGCTTGTAAGTTATTAGTCATAGCGCAGAATATATCTATTCTGTGCTTACACTAATGTAGTTATAGACAGACAATCAATTTTAATAATTATTATTTCTTTTTGCTTGTTCATCCACATGACGCAGAGTTCAATCATAAAAACCCTATAACCGAATTGAGAACCTCTTTCTTTTTTGAAATCGGTTAAAAATATATTGTAGAGATTAAAAAAATATATATAACCGTTTACGTATCCACATCTAGCAATAATATATTTTTATTCAAGCCATAAAACTACTGAGTCGAATATTTGTGATAAAAAAATACAGTACCCACCAGCCGAATAAAAAATACATACTCAGCTTGAATTCAAATACCTACCTACTTTGTTATTAGTGTTATTACCTACATTACATACCTTTTGAAATTCAGCCAATTTATAATATCAGTCTGGCAACTTTAATATAATGTTATATTCTAAAATATTGGCAAAATTTCTTAAATTTTCGATAAAATATTTCTCAGTGGCCTTTTTTCAATCTTTTCTTAGTAAAAGGTGGAATAAAAAACATTTTGATAAATTTTACTAAAGTTAAAGCATTGCATAATTATATTATTAAACATTCCTATACTTTTAAAAGCAATATTTATTTTCTAATCTTAAATAAAAAAAAAAGTTAAATAAATAACTTTTTTATTTTCTTTTCATTATTGTTACAATCTTACAATGAAAATTTAAATATTCCCATTAATCCGCATTGGGCTCGGTATGGCCCATCCTCTTTGTCCACCCATAAAGAAGTCCTGTGCTCCCAGTGAGGACACAATGCTTGATGCGATAATGTTATAATTATATGTATGATGCAATAATAAAAGTTATAGAGTATAGAGTTAGATGTAAAAAAAAACCTTTTCGTTTTGATTCACGCAATTTTAAACTTTTAATGACGACCTTCAAACATCAAGACAATTATTTTAAAACGTGACTGTATATTTCCTATCGATTTCTTTGACATTCATCCGTTGGAAGATTCCTCAGTTGTGCTTGGATCTTCGCCAAACTTTACTGATTTTTATAATTGATCAGTTCCTCATTTTTATTTCCATCTTTCCGCAGAAGTTATAAATGGTTTTGAATAACTTTAGGCCAATAAAAGCACTAGAAACATTGGAATTAAATTATGCCACGAAAATTGTTTTCAGAAATTGTATGTACGTCTGCGAAATTTTAAGTAGGTAAAGTGAAAGAAAGTTTGTTCGTGCGTATTTTTTTTTCTATTTTGAAATCGAATGAGATTTATTTTTACAACGCAGCATGGAAAAGTAAAAAAAAAGGTGGCTATATACCATCGGAAGTGGCTTTTATTTAATAAGTTGTTAATAGAAAATGATTTAAATGGAACTTTACGTGGAATTTCTAGGACCAATGCTCTAATATTTATAGAAGGTATCACTCATTTCCCTTGCAGTCATTTAATTTGTAATATCATGTTGTAATTAGTTCATTTTGTTACATTAAGTCGTATAACATCTATATATATAAAATTCAAAGTTCTGACTGATTGACTGACTGACTAAGTGAGATATCAACGCACAGCCCAAACAGCTGAACCTAGAGACTTGAAATTTTGCACACAGATACCTACAGTGTAAGCATCCACTAAGGAAGGATTTTTGAAAATTCCATCTCTAAGGGGATGAAATAAGGGATGAAAAGTTTGTTTGAAAGTCTCTCAGTTTTGAAGCTAGGATCTTCAAAATGGGGTTCAAATTTTGTATGGAAAAAGAAATAAAATAGACATTACAACTTTAAAATTCGTAGGAGCACGTCTAAAAATAAATAGGTAAACATATGAAATAAAACACTTTTTAACGGATACTAGCGCGGTTTTATTGAATGTACTTTGGTATTTAGTTGGTATTTGTTTTGATTTTTGACAAAAGACGGAGGTCGGCTTCCTCTCCAAGTTTTCTTTCGCCATTTCTTTCTTAGAGGGGCCTCCCAATTTTATGAAATGGTGGTAGTTTCAGTAAATTCTCTCTCTTTTTAGCATTAAATAATTCATAAAATTAAATTATAAATCAACATAAAATAATAAAAAAATTGTTAAATTTTAATTTCTGAACGTCTAAAAAAATTCATCGCTTGAGGGTAGGCTCACGGGTAGCTTCAGTCCCCCGTGACCACGGCAGCTGCAAAGGTGCCGAAACGTCGGGAAAACCAAAAATCAAACCAAATACCAAAGTACATTCAATAAAACCGCACTAGTATCCGTTAAAAAGTGTTTTATTTCATGTCTAGTGAGCGCGTAAGCTTGAGAAGTGAATAGGTAAACATATATTTTGTTACTTTGAAAATCATGCCTTAGGGGGTAAATGGGGTAAGTAAACATGAAAATCGATATGAATGTCGTTTTTGAGGTTATGTGGGATGGTGTTTGCGAAAATGACATTTATTTTGAAGTAAGACATGGTGGACATGATTCAGCCCCAGGAGACGGGGACGGAACGGGAACGGGAACGGGAACGGGAACGGGAACTAGATACCTACTAATATCTCTGGACCCAATCCTGATTATTGTAATAAACTAGCTTCCGCCCGCGACTTCGTCCGCGTGGATATTAGAGAAAATCCTTAGGGAACCTTCAACCAGGATCCGACCAGCCGTTTTTACGCGATTAGGCGGGTCACCGCCAAACGAGCAGCCTCGTGCGAGGCCCGCCACGCGCGGCAAACGTCTTGCCTCGCGAGGCAGCGCGCTTGGTGGGGACCCGCCTAATCGTGTAAAAACGGCTGGTCGGATCCTGGTTGAAGGTTCCCTAAGGATTTTCTCTAATATCCACGCGGACGAAGTCGCGGGCGGAAGCTAGTTTATTACAATAATCAGGATTGGGTCCAGAGATATTAGTAGGTATCTAGTTCCCGTTCCTGTTCCCGTCCCGTCTCCGTTTCCGTCCCCGTCTCCGCAACAGACGTTGATCATACCGTTGACCGACGACACTGTTGAAAACTGTTGCGTACGACCTTACTAAATGTTGTGTTATGCAACATGAGCACATTTACTGAATAGGACATTAAAACGGAAATTGTAAAACAATGTTGTTTTTTGCTTCTCTCATAATGTTTTAATAAGGGTCTCAATTCCAAGATAACAAAATCTCAACCATTCTTGAGTTCCGCGGTGAGAATATCATTCAAGTTTGATAATTGGTACAATTTATTATGAAATATTATTTAATCTCAATCAGGTAAAATTAGATAAACCATAATGCTTTCTTAATGTTATTTAGCATTTTTTAGATTTTAGGTATTCACATTGCTATTTTTATATTAAGATAATTAATAATTATATTGGAAAAAATCTTAGAAAAAATCGACTCACCCATAGATCATCCCGTCTGAGGTGCTATGGGTGATCCGATTTTATCTACTATTTTTTTCAATATATTAATTATCTTAGTTATTTAGCATGTAATATTTATTGGATTGTAAAATGTTGAAATAAAAAAAAAAACTATTGCCTAAGAGCTAGCACATCTTATCGGTAACAGCACTGCGAATGCGTTAGAAATCAAAATCCTCATTATTATTTAACTTTGGTATACCGAGATATATTATGCTGGAAAATTCAGGTTTTCCCAGTTTGGAACAAACTTATGCCACAGTTTTAATACCTATACTACTAAGAGTTGTCCGACTCATGTACTTGCGCGAGGCAACGATGGGGGGTACGCGGGGAAGTGAGCGGCAGAGTCGGCGAGCGCAATCTCCTCCAGTTTGCGCTCTCTAATTTAAAGGGGTGTACGTTTTAAGAAGCGCAACGAAATTACAAAACGTCATTATAGTTTATAGGATTTTTTCCGTTTTTCCACGTCATGGTTTGATAGGGACCATCGAACTGAACAGCTTTTACTATGGGACAAACTTTGAAATCGCGCAAAAACAATCAGTAGTTTCATGTTTGCTGTTTCTGTTTTGTGTGTTACGATGTTATTCTTGAAAAGGCCTTTTTGACTATTTTTATTCTTTCGTTATTACAAATTCAAACTTTTATGTAATATATTTGAGTAGTTTTTGTTGTGACAACCCTGACCCCTGACGGAATTTCTGTGTGTATACCTACACACAGTGGCGGCATGCGTTTATCAAGAAAACAGTCGGTTTACTGGTAGTACTTCTTAGTACTTCTTTATACTGTGCTTATGCCCAATTGTCTAAGTAATTCGTCTTCACACAGTTAGTGGTCTAACTTGAGAACCGCACAATGACGAACGAAATTGGTAGTGATACTGCCTTATTATTATGTCTCGCGTTTTTAATGAAAACATGTTGTTTTTAATGATTCTTGTAGTGTACAGTTTAATTGAATAGGTACAGGTATTTTTCCTATAGACTACACGGATTAAAAACAGCAGTTACTTTTGATAACAGTAGATTAGGTAGATACTGCAATTTCTCTTTCTTACTTCTAGGTAGGAAAATGGAACATAGAATTGAAATTGAAGGTTATGAAAAAAAAATAGTCGTCTCAATAGACTCATTAGATTAGACTCATAGACTCAAGTATCCACAGGATACGAAGGGAATTTCTCATTTAATTTAATAAAGAAATATTTGTAGTTTGCTTTTCTATTTTGGTAAGTACCTATATATTTTCATCATGTCCTAAAATAAAAAGGCCACTTGCAATTATATTCTACTCTTGAATTTCCAGTAAATAATGAGAATCTAGTTTGTCGTAGGTAATCGGAGCTCGCCCATGGGCATCAATTTTTAGGGTTCCGTACCAAAATGGTAAAAAAGGAACCCTTATGGTGTGACTCAGTCTGTCTGTCTGTCTGTCACAGCTGGATATCTCGAGAACTACTAATGGTATCAACTTGAAATTTAGAATAGTTTGAGATGACATTTGCCCAACTATTTTGCAAATAAGAAATAAATAAAAAAATAAATATATTTTTTACAACAGGGACTGAAAAGGGGTCTTAAAAATTTTAAGTGTAGCTACTAGGGCATGTGGGGTATCATATGAAAAAGCGCCGTTTGCACGTTTTCAATCATTTTTAGGGTTCCGTACCAAAATAGTAAAAGAGGAACCCTTATGGTGTGACTCAGTTTGTCTGTCTGTCTGTCTGTCACAGCTGAATATCTCGAGAACTACTAATGGTATCAACTTGAAATTTGGAATAGTTTAAGATGACATTTGTCCAACTATTTTGCAAATAAGAAATAAATAAAAAAATAAATACCTTTTTTACAACAGGGACTGAAAAGGGGTCTTAAAAATTTTAAGTGGGGCTACTAGGGCATGTGGGGTATCATATGAAAGAGCGCCGTTTGAACGTTTTCAATCATTTTTTTTTTGTTTTAGGCCGCATAGTTTTCGACTTATGATGAAAAATGTAAAAAAAAATACCGTTCCCCCCCCTTATCTCCGAAGTTTGCAAAGAAAAAAATCTGAAATAATTCTATGTGATAGTAGTTTATGTAAAGATTACAGGAATAATAAAACGATGTCTCAATATATATATATATATATAACACACTTTTTTAGAAATTCAAAAACAAACAAAAAATTATTAGTCCTACTACCGGTCAACAGATGGCGCTGATTAAATTTGTTCCACTATCAGTCAAGAGATGGCGCGACTATAATAATTGGTGGCTAGTTCTAATATAATTAATAATATGCGTTTATTTTCCCATCACAAACTTACATGAACATGACTTAGGTACATGGAGCTTATACAATTTAAGTTTGTGTGAGGCTGATGCCTACGCTAGGGGTAATACCTGTGTTGCAGGTCATCAGGCTCCCACTACCTCGAACTAATATATTACATACACAATATGGTGATGAGTGAATGACATATAAACGAAAAACAATCACAGATTACAAAATTAAGGAAAAAAAGAAAAGTTGAAAAATAAACAATGATATGTGTATGTATATGTGTGTGTGTGTGTGTGTGTGTGTGTGTGTGTGTGTGTGTGTGTGTGTGTGTGTGTGTGTGTGTGTGTGTGTGTGTGTGTGTGTGTGTGTGTGTGTGTGTGTGTGTGTGTGTGTGTGTGTGTGTGTGTGTGTGTGCGCGCGCGCTTGTATGGGTGTAGTTATGCCATAGTTAATAATAAATTTTCAGTTTCATCGTAGTTCAGTTGTAGTAGCCATGAAGTTAGTTTTCTTTTGCAAGCCCTTTTCTTTTTGTAATTAACTACTATTTGCCGTATGAATAAACGAAGAATAAGTTTTTACTTAGTAATATAAACAGTTTGCAATGTAGAGTGGCTGAAACGTTTTTCAGTCACCCTAAGCAGCTGTAGTTATAATTTGTAAATCAACTTTCTGCCTGTTCGCCCTTCCACCTGTCCAATGTCCGCCGTTTATCCTACTTTTTTAAAAACTTTACTAAAGTATTATCCACATATATTTATGATTGTACGGAACCCTCGGTGCGCGAGTCCGACTCGCTCTTGACCGGTTTTATTTCTTTTTGTTTTAGGCCGCATAGTTTTCGATTTATAAAGAAAAATGTAAAAACTTTTTTAACAAAAAAGAAAAACCTCCTTCAAAAAACCTGAAACAAAAACAGCTTCAAAATTAAATACCTCAAAAAAGCGAGAAATAATATTCAAATCATTAGTTACGCATAACATTATTAATAAAACACGTCTATTGAAGTCGGGTGGGGCTGGAAGACAAGTATTTTTTTTTTATATTTCTGAAAGCCCCACCCGACTTCATTAGACGTGTTTTATTAATAATGTTATGCGTAACTAATGATTTGAATATTATTTCTCGCTTTTTTAGAGGTATTTAATTTTGAAGCTGTTTTTGTTTCAGGTTTTTTGAAGGAGGTTTTTCTTTTTTGTTAAAAAAGTTTTTTATTTTCAACTTTTTAGTGGCAGGTATGTAAGCATGTAAATATTTTTTAACTTTATAAAATATTTTCAATGGTAAAATGCCCAGAACTCAAATTCCTAATTTACGCTGTTTGTTTTTGAGGAGTTCCATTGTGTCTTCATAGTCCAAGTCTAGTCCAGAACCTTGCATTGCTGACCATGGTTTGGTTTGTTTTGGATTGTCATAAACCTACCAAAATCCAAATCACTTTACATATACTATTTGAGTTTGAGGAGTTCTCTTGTGTATCTTCGAAGTTCAAAGTCCAATACCGATGAAATTAAAATGTGACCACTCTTGAAGTATACCCTTTCAAACTAAAAAAGAATCATCTAAATCGGTACATAAACAAAGATGTTATGTTCGAAAATCCGTAAAAACACGTGTGATGGCAAGCTAAATAATTGACATTTTTCAGGATTATGAAAAAACTACCAGCCAGATCTCTGTAATTTTTTTATGGGACCACACACGAACTATGTTCTTTAAGATAAAAAAAGAATTGTATAAATCGGTTAACAACTGACGAAGTTATGGTAAAACATACATAAAAAAAAAAAAAAAAAAAAATACCGACGACTTGAGAACCTCCTCCTTTTTTTGAAGTCGGTTAAAAATAAATACCGTTCCCCCCCTATCTCCGAAGTTTGCAAAGAGAAAAATCTGAAATAATTCTATGTGATAGCAGTTTATATAAAGATTACAGGAAAAATAAAATGATGTCTCAATATAGCACACTTTTTTAGAAATTATCAAATTTCTAAAAAAGTTAACATTAGTTCCACTATCGGTCAAGAGATGGCGCTGACCTAAAACTGCAATACTAATTTTATTATTCTACTCTGCAGTGTGGTTTAATGGTGCAATTTTGATGGTACGGAACCCTCGGTGCGCGAGTCCGACTCGCTCTTGACCGGTTTTATTTTTGCATTATATCCGAAAGTGAAAAAAATATTCGTTATTTTTCCCAGATTTCATCGTGTGATAAAACTAAAATAATACATTATTATTTTTTGTTTTTCTGTTCCATCATGTTTTTATACGTGTCCGAAGCGATCAAGCTCAAATTTATCAAAATCGGTGACTTATGCATATTCCCTATTACTAACGATTATTTTGTAGCCGAGTATAGAACATTTATTTAGAGTTCAAAACTGAAACGTGCTGCAAAAAGTCGCCCATAAACAAAATCGCTGCATCCAGGGCGATGTGATCACATGAGTAAACGTAAACTGAAATGTGATTGTCGTTGTCAAATGGAATGTTCGGAAGTTAAGGTCGCTGTATACGTAACGGGAAAAATCCAAGGGCGCGACGGGGACATGCTGTGCGCCATACATTTCCCCCCGTCCCGTCCACGCCCCGTACGTGCCCGTGCCCGTCCCGTCGCGTATGTGGGTATATTACATTGATTTATATTTGAAGCGCTCATGGCGTAACTTGACAGACTGATCATACCCGATCACGTTTGTTAAGCAACGCTCGGTCCGATCAGGTGTCGGATGGGTGACCGTTAGAGTGGCATTACAACTAAGCGTTTCTGTGCTTCGGAGGGCACGTTAAACCGTCAGTCCCGGCTGTTGTCATCTGATAACAGTCGTTAAGCCAAGTTAGAGGCCTTACAGGCGGCTTGATAGACTCTGACACCAGAGCTGGCCACTATCCTCATTCGATAAGAAGAAGAATTGACTTAAATGGAACGATGTCAAGAAATTGCCCCGTGCCCGTCTCGTCCGGGGTTTTTCGACGATAATCTATGACGTGCACTTTCCACGATAGCCAGTGATAAAATGTCGGTCATGTGCGTTGAACCGGTCACGGAATCCCGAAAAACTTGCCGCGATGGTCGCAGCTACAAAAAAAAGTGGGCGAGCTACCAAAGTCATGCCAATATCTTTTTTTGTTAAAGTTGGCCTCTTTTGTTAAAGTTTGTCCTCACAGAATCTGTTTGTGCACTATGAGACCACATAGTGATATTTGTGAGTGTAGATGTAAAATAATTATGTTAACGTAGTATTCTGTTTTGGTTACAGGTAGTGTGATGACGCTGTCAAGCAATCATTATGGAGACCATTGTGGTGGAACCGTCCATTATAAACAGAACAAACGAAACTGTGCGGACTGCAGCGTACGCGGAACCGGACTCACTCGACCTACTGGTACCCCTGAGTGTCACGTACACTGTAATATTCGTGGCGGGGGTCCTTGGAAACATAAGCACGTGTGTTGTTATTTCTCGCAATCGTTCAATGCACACGGCTACTAATTTTTACCTCTTCAGTCTTGCTATTTCGGATCTCATACTTCTCGTTTGTGGACTACCCATCGAACTCCATAAGATATGGAATCCTTCAACTTACCCCCTCGGCGAAGCTCACTGCATCGCCTTAGGATTAGCGTCGGAAACTTCAGCCAATGCCACAGTTCTAACTATAACGGCTTTTACTGTTGAGAGGTATATTGCAATATGCCGTCCTTTTATGTCACATACGATGTCCAAGCTCTCTAGAGCTGTGCGGTTCATTATCGCAATATGGATTTGCGCTTTATGTACCGCAATTCCCCAAGCGATGCAGTTTGGTATAGTGACTGAATATGATAATGGACAAAATGTCAGTATTTGTACTGTGAAGGGCCAGGGAGTGCATCAAGTGTTTATTATTTCTAGTTTCGTATTTTTTGTGGTGCCAATGTCTGTGATCTCAGTATTGTACGCGTTGATAGGTGTGAAATTGCGAACGTCGCGAGTGTTGCATCCAGTGAAAAAACTATCAGTGGAAAGTAACGAGCGGTGTACCAACACCAGCGCGAGATATCGGAATGGGACGTCCCAGAGGAGGGTTATCAGAATGTTGGGTATGTATTTATTTATAGGCTAGGTACATATATTATGGTGGACCGACGATCTGGTGAAGGTTGCGGGAAGCCGCTGGATGCGGACAGCGCAGAACTGATCGTCGTAGAGATCCTGGGGAGGCCAATATCCAGCAGTGGGTGTCGTGCGGCTGATATGATGATGATGACATATATTATGAAAGTTATTTTTTTAGATAAGATGACGGTTACCTTTGTTCTTACCCCCTTTAACTGGATAGATGATAGTCTTTTCATTAGACTATAAGTCAAAAGTCTCTGGCTTTTTAAACGACTTCAAAAAAAGGAGGAGGTTCTCAATTCGATTGTATGTTTTTAGGGTTCCGTACCAAAATGGTAAAAAAGGAACCCTTATGGTGTGACTCAGTCTGTCTGTCTGTCTGTCACAGCTGGATATCTCGAGAACTACTAATGGTATCAACTTGAAATTTGGAATAGTTTAAGATGACATTTGCCCAACTATTTTGCAAATAATAAATAAATAAAAAAATAAATATCTTTTTTACAGCAGGGCCTGAAAAGGGGTCTTAAAAATTTGAAGTTGGGCTACTAGGGCATGTGGGGTATCATATGAAAGAGCGCCGTTTGCACGTTTTTAATCATTTTTTCGTTTTTTTCTAGACCGCATAGTTTTCGACTTATGATGAAAAATGTAAAAAAAATGACCGTTCCCCCCCCTTATCTCCGAAGTTTGCAAAGAGAAAAATCTGAAATAATTCTATGTGATAGCAGTTTATGTAAAGATTACAGGAAAAATAAAACGATGTCTCAATATAGCATACTTTTTTAGAAATTATCAAATATCTAAAACAGTTAACATTAGTTCCACTATTGGTCAAGAGATGGCGCTGACCTAAAACTGCAATACTAATTTTATTATTCTACTCTGCAGTGTGGTTTAATGGTGCAATTATGATGGTACGGAACCCTCGGTGCGCGAGTCCGACTCGCTCTTGGCCGGTTTTTTTTTATCGTTAGTCGCGCATATCTTCGTCATTTATGGATAGATTTTGATAATTCTTTCTTTGTTTGATTGAATTTTGTTGCGAAATGGTCCCATTTAATTTTTTTTCAGATCGGTTCAGTAGTTTTCAAGTAATCCTGAAAATACAATGATTTTGCATTAACTATCTTGACGACTTTTTTATCGTTGTTCGCGCATATCTTCGTTATTTATGGACCGATTTTGATGATTCTTTCTTTGTTTGATTAAATTTTCTTGCAAAATGGTTCTATTTAATTTTTTTTCAGATCGGTTCAGTAGTTTTCAAGTAATTCTGTAAATACTATGATTTTGCATTAATTACCTTGACGACTTGTTATTTATGAATCGAATTAGCAGATTTTTTTTTGTTGGAAAATGGATACCTTAAGTGTAGTTTTTCTAATTTCATTGACATTAAACCTTGGATCTCGAAGATATCTAAGGGAACTCCTCAAACTCAAATGGGATATGTATTGTGTTTGAGATATTGGTATGGTAGGCTTATGAAAATCCAAAACAAACCGAGCTATGGTCTGTTTGCTACGTTCTGGACTAGACTTGGACTAAGAAGGCACAACGGAACTCCTTTGGAAGTTGAGTAATGGGCATTTTAAAAACATATAAAGTCAAAGAATATTACACGCTTATATACTTACCACAAAAAAGATGAAAATAAAAAAAGCTTTTTTTTAAATAAAGAAAAACCGCCTTCAAAATCCTAAAAATAAAAACAGAACCAGTTTCAAAATTAAAAGCACTAAAAAGCAATAAATAATATTCAAATCACCAATACGCATATCAATTTTAATAAAAAAACGTCGGATGAAGTCGGATGGGGCTGGAAGACGACTTCTTTTTGATTCTAAGAGCCGCACCCGACTTCATTAGACGTGTTTTATTACAATGATATGCGTATCTAGTGATTTGAAAATTATTTCTTGGTTTTTAGAGGTATTTAATTTTGAAGCTATTTTTGTTTTTTTTTCAGGTTTTTTGAAGTCGGTTTTTTTGTTTATAAACAATTTTTAAGAGAGGCTTTTAGAGTTAAAAAAGTTGTCCTCCAGCCCCACCCGACTTCAAAAGACGTTTTTTATTAAAATTGATATGCGTATTGGTGATTTGAATATTATTTATTGCTTTTTAGTGCTTTTAATTTTGAATCTGGTTCTGTTTTTATTTTTAGGTTTTTGCAGGTGGTTTTTTCTATATTATGTTTGCCCATTCTTCGCTTTGGTATAAATCAATCACTTACGTTAATTCTTTTAAGGGAATGCTCCACCAAAGTAACTAAAACATCTTTTCAAACGAAAATGGTCCCTGTATACAACATAATGAAACGTTAAAATAATCGTCAGTTGTTCGGTTACTATGTTACGTAGTTGTGTGTAGCGCCACAGAGATCTGTGCGAGGGCTTAAAACAGAACAGAAAACAATTTTCCGAATGAACAATTTTCCCCTTAACTTGGAACTACAACAAAGGCTTATTTATCGTGAGGATAGTACTCTGTAGAAGTTATATGAAATGTTTAAAAAAAACTTGTAATAGTCGGGAAGGGTTTCATGTTACACAACTCGAGACTCTCGAGTTGTTTGACTCTCGAGTCGAGAGTGGTTGTAAATTTAATTCACAGTAACGACTGTATTATAAGCTCATCTCATAGAAAACGCAGCCACGCAAACGGTTAGTTAAAAGACACCTTAGTAACAGAAAGTGCAAACAAAGTCTGTGTGTAGATGTAAATGCCACTCAGGCCGAATTCGTAAATCATTTTCTCATTTCTTTTCTTTCTGCTGCTACAGTACTAAATAAAGCTAATTTTGACTTGAGAATGCCTGTACGTAGTGTACCCAAGGGCAAGTCGCATTTCTCAACCAATTCCACCGAAATTTTGTGAGCAGGTTCTTCTTTTTTTTATCGATTCAGTTTTTTGAAATTTACAAAATGGCGGAGATATAGGCAAAATCATTTTTAGCCTTAGAGTAAGACGCGCTTCTAAGTTTTTAGCCATTTTGAAATGTCACAAACGCGAGGCCAACAACTCTCACCACTATGAAAGTACGAATGCACTTCTCAAACATATTCTTGACGCTTGGGAAGAAAAGCAAGATGTAATTGGCATTTTCTGTGACCTTTCTAAGGCATTCGATTGTGTTGATCATCAAACACTATTAAAGAAGCTAGAACATAATGGTGTCTCTGATAAATCAGTTAGTCTTATGAAATCGTATTTGTACAAAAGAACTCAGAAAGTAGTGATTAATAAAACTGAATCTACCGGAGCCCCCATCAATACGGGTGTGCCGCAGGGATCAATATTGGGCCCATTGCTGTTTCTAATTTATATAAATGACCTTCCCAACTACGCAAATAATTTATGTGAGACAGTACTATTTGCGGATGATACTTCTTTAGTTTTTAAGTAAACAGAGGTAATAACTGTTCGGACGAAGTAAATAGTGCCCTCTCTAAAGTTTCATACTGGTTTAATAGTAATAATTTAGCACTTAACCCCAAAAAAACTAAATGTGTTAAATTCTCATTACCTAATGTTGAGCAGACAAAATTAAATATTAATTTGAATGACGATGAAGTCGAGTTTATTGAGAGTACAAAATTTCTAGGTATCACACTAGATTCTCGATTGCAATGGGATCCACATATTGAGGCCTTGAAGTAGACTTAGTTCAGCGGCATTCGCTGTTAAGAAAATAAGGCTTTTAACTGATATTGAAACGGCAAGGTTAGTATACTTTAGTTATTTTCATAGTGTAATGTCATATGGACTGCTATTGTGGGGCTCAGCTGCCAGTATTGAAAATATTTTTGTACTCCAAAAAAGAGCTGTTCGCGCCATAATTATACAATCTACGGCGAAGATATACCTTGAGAGAATTGTTCAAAGAAATAAATATTTTAACATTGGCAGGCCAATACATTTATGAAAATTTAGTTAATGTAAGGAAACACTATGATTCATTTGCTAAGAACAGCAATATTCACCAGTTTAATACAAGAAATAAAGATTGGAACTTGCCGTTCCAAGATTTAGGCTTGCAAAAACTAGAGGTTCATTTATGGGGAAAGGCATAGCCTTTATTAATAAAGTTCCACAACAAGTGATTGATCTTCCTTTGCATGAATTTAAAAACCATGTTAAAAAAACGCTCATGGGTAAAGGTTATTATAAAGTAGACGATTATCTTAAAGATTAAAATGCGTGGAAATGATGTAACACATAACTTGCTACTATAAGTACTTTGTTGAAGTAATATAACAATAAGTCTATGTTGTTGCCAATAATCCTGTCACCCTGTTGTAATTATTTTTAACGATATATTAAAGTTTGTTAATATCGTTACTTATGGCTGTTACAGCTGATAAGTTTCTTGCGCCCGTTCTTCTTGTCAGCTAAAAAAGTCTGGAACGGGTGGTAGGAAAATATAGACGATTCAAAAGTACTTAATAATTAAGTTTATTTGAATAAAGCTTATTTGACTTTGAATTTGAATGGCCAATCGCGTGCTTTATCACTTTTCGCGAAACTTTAAGTGACGGCGCGGCACGGCGTGCGAATGATTTTAACCTTAGAGGTGGTAAAGCGCTGGTGTGGTCGATTGTACAGGGGGGGATAGCGATTAAAAGAGATAGATTGATAGCCAGTCAGAAAACTGCCAGGAAATAAGAGGTCATAATACGGCCCCTGGTCAGCAAAGCTATGAGCTAAACACCTTAAGGTTCATTTCTAGATTGAGTAGTCTGTATTGTTTTGCATTTACCCAAATGCCATAAAGTTGAGATAACAAAAGTATCTTTTGTATAAAAAAATAGTTTGAAAACAAAAAAACCGCCTTCAAAAACCTGAAAAAAAAAACAAAAATAGCTTCAAAATTAAATACCAATAAAAAACAAGAAATAATTTTCAAATCACTAGATACGCATATCATTGTAATAAAACACGTCTATTGAAGTCGGGTGGGGCTGGAAGACGACTTCTTTTTACCCGACTGCAAGAGGGTTATGTTTTTCGCGCGTATCTTGTAAGTTTGTATGTAAAATTCTTTATTACCTCATATCTTTCATACGGCTGAACAGATTTCCATGATTAACATATCGTTAGATTTGTCTCGTCAGCCCAAGTGTTCTTAAGAAGGTGGCGTTATAAAAAAACCAACATGGCGGCTGTACGGTGCTATTATACGTAGCGGAAAAAAATTTTTTTTTAAATACTGCAATATGGGTGTCAAATTAAAGGGCTTATTATAAGGATTTCAAAAAAGTATATCATATAAATAATAACTAAAAATAAAAAAATAAAAAAATAAATGGAAACAAGATTAAATATTAAAGGCAACATTATAACATGCAGTCGGAGGCATATAACTCAAATCATTCATAATGTCACTTTCTTTATGCATGCCTCCGACTGCAGGTTATAATGTTGCCTTTAATATTTAATCTTGTTTCCATCTTTTCAGTTGACTTGTCTTTTTAGGCAGGCGGGTTTTTATTTTTTTAAATTTATTTTTTTGATTCTAAGAGCCGCACCCGACTTCATTAGACGTGTTTTATTACAATGATATGCGTATCTAGTGATTTGAAAATTATTTCTTGCTTTTTAGAGGTATTTAATTTTGAAGCTATTTTTGTTTTTTTTTTCAGGTTTTTTGAAGTCGGTTTTTTTTTTGTTTTTAAACAATTTTTAATTTTTATGTTTTTAGTGTAAGTACCTTCTGTATTAGGTAGTTTTAACTTTTTATGGGTATGTATATTACTTATGTAAATGTAAGCGATGATGTTATGTACATTTTTTATATTTCAAACTTTCCCATGGTATAATACCACTAATAACTCAATTTCCACTGTTCGTGCTGTTTGTTGTTAAGGAGTTCCGTTGGTCCTTCGCAGTTCAAGTCTAGTCCAAAACATCCTTGACTCTTGACCATAGTTAGATTCCTAATTTGTTTAAGATTGTCATAATCCCAACAATATTTCAATCACTATACAGTTTCTATTTGATTTTGAGGAGTTCCCTTGTATATCCTTAAAATTCAAGGTCCAATAACAATGAAATCAAAATAATAAAGTATCCTCTTTCAAACAAAACGAAGGATATTTTTTATCTAAACTAATATATCTAAACTTTAATCATGGGTTTTAACCCCACCCGACTTCATAAGACGTATTGAATAGTTCCGATGATCATCTATGCTGGTCTTCATCATCAGTTCCACTTCACCAAAACGGTACTTTTCGAAAGCAAATGCACAAGTTACTTAAGAAAATACTAAAATCGCTATAGATGTGCCTACAATATTTGAAGAGTTCCCTCGATGTCTCCAGGATCCCATCATCAGATCCTGATTTCATGACAATGGGACCAACTTGGAAGTATATACTTTCAAATAAAAAAAGAATTTTTCAAATCGGTCCAGCCGTCTTCGAGTAATCGAGTAACATACATAAAAAAAAAAGATTCCGATGAACTGAGAACCTCCTCCTTTTTTTGAAGTCGGTTAAAAATGGTAACGAAAATGACAGTATTTTCAGGTTTTCTTGAAAAATACTGAACCGATTTCAAAATTTCGAAAAATGGGACCAACTTGGGAACGTACCTGACCTAATAACGTTTGAATTATTTCAATCGGTTCAGCCGTCTTCAAGTAATCGGTGGACATACATAAAAAAAAAACATACATACAGCCGAACATAGAACCTCCTCCTTTTCAGAAGTCGGTTAACAAAGGACGCAGATAAACGACGAACTTTTAGTTCCATCATTGCAAACGAATTTGTTTTCAAACTGTTAAGGTCAGTGAACTAAAATCTATGGAAGTGTAATTGCAAACTAATATTGCTCAAAAAATGGCACCACGGGGCCGAAAAAGTACAACCCGCTCAGCTTTAGTCGGGCCAGCCACACACCCGGTGGCATATAAGCAAAATCTAACTCTCGAGTTTTGATGGTGATCTGTGATTGGTCAAGAAACTCAGTAGTTAGATTTTGCGCGCAAACTCTAACTCCCCAGTTTCGCGCTAGTTTCGATAGTGATCTCTGATTGGTCAAAATACTCAGCAGTTAGGTTTGCGCGCAAAATCTAACTACTGAGTGCGCATCCACTAATGAGCGCGCTTCAAAATTCAGTTGTCAATTGTCTTCGAACACGACTGTGGTAGCGTATTTTATTTTTCAAAAATGATGTCTAATCTTCCAAGTTTTTGCGAATATGAGTATAAATGTTCCTTGGCGAATGTAATCCAGTAAACCCAGATCTAAACGCAATTTTTTTTTCTGGTAAACTAAATATTCCTTACAGACCTATGAAATTAACGTTTTGTATGGAGATTTTTAAAATGTTGCATTTTCCATTCTAACATTTTTCACAATTTTTTTCAAAAACCGTGAACGCTATTGTAACAGAACTTTTCTCTAAGTACAAATGTTTAAATAAAGCTAAAGAGGGCAACATAACTTAAACGAAAAAAATAAGTTTAGGCTACGTTACAATCTATAATGTAATTTTTGCCAACAAATTCAAGAATCACTTTAAATCTATTTTTAGATGACTTTAATTTTTCATCAGAACGATCAAATTAAATCAAATTGTTATCATAGCCGTCAACTTGATAGTTTAGCCGTAATATCCAGCAACTGATAAATAATTTAAATCACTGAAGTTATGTGGTTCTCTGTGTGTGAGAAAACACAAATTTCATAGGTAAGGACTCAATATTATAGTTTGGAGAACTGTGGCATATGGATACAAGAATTTTGAATAACATTGACCAAATGGATTGTCCAGAAAACCAAACCTGCGTAGCAACGAATCATAATTGCTAGTTAGTATCTCCTTAAAGTGCATTTACTCTTACTTGTCCTATAAGTCCTAATTGATTGCGCTACTTTTGCGTTCAGATCTGGGTTTACTGGGTTATAATAGCAAAAACTAGGAATATTAGAATTCATTTTTTTTTAATAAAATACGCTACCACAGTCGTGTTTGAATTTTGAAGCGCGCTCATTGGTAGATGCGCACTCAGTAGTTAGATTTTGCGCGCAAAACCTAACTACTGAGAGTTTTTTGACCAATCAGAGATCACTATCGAAACTAGCGCGAAACTGGGGAGTTAGAGTTTGCGTGCAAAATCTAACTACTGAGTTTCTTGACCAATCACAGATCACCATCAAAACTCGAGAGTTAGATTTTGCTTATATGCCACCCGGTGACTGACGTTAGTGACCTTTCCAGTAAATTGCAGTTTGTATTGTAGAGAGAAGATAGAAAGAGAGAGTTTATTAGAAATGATGTCCTTTATAGTCAAATGGTGTAAAAGATGCAAAGAAGGCAGTAAAAAGATGCAGAAAAAACGTATCTTATTGTTTCGTTTAAGTATAGAAAATATCTATGAGTATACAAATAATGGTCGCTAATAAGCAACCAGTGTTCAGCCAGGGCTGCATAATTAAATGCCAGCATTTTAAGCTCTATCCTCTTAGTTGTACTTTTCGTGTGGTGCGATTTTTTGAGCAGAATGCTTATTCCATAGATTTTAGTTCGCTGGTTAAGGTCATAACTTTGTTGACTGTACCTTTAAATAGGTAGTTGTGATTTGTTTATTGGTTACTATAGAGCACTGCACGTAAAAATTGTATACACAGGTAAAGTCTGTCCATCCTTACTTGTCTTATATGGAAAACAATCTTCACCCAACTCTTTATTGAAATAATCATTTATAAAATAAAACAAATGGTTTTCCACACATAGATTACTAAATAAATTGTTAATAAATTAACAATAATTTCATAAACTTACTAACAAGTTTAAAAGACGTATGACAACTGTCAAAAACTGTTTACTAAATAAGACAAGTAAGGATGAACAGACTTTAGGTATAACTACAGTAACTATAAAAAACTGGTACCTACTTAACGAGTGTATTTACGTGCAAACTGTTTTTATTTTGAGAGTTCAATTCAATATTTTTACTGAAACGACCTATTCATATTAAAATGAAGCTAACATATCGCCATTTAGGTATTTTATATTGCTCGGCAGTTTGCTAGTCAGTGTAGCCATACAGCTGAGTCACAGCAGACACGATTTATTAGCATCGGCGGCGGTTAGCGCTTTTGCGATTGCAACGATATGGCAACATCGTGAGCATGCGAATCTCCGTGCCACTGAATAATTCCATTCTAAAACTACCTAGAAGTAATGTACCGATGATATACGTTCTTATTTCAGATATCAAATCGATTGTACCGGCTTCCCGGCAGAATGATTGACAAAAGCATGTGGCACGGAGATTCGCATGGTTTGAGGTTATGTTTTTTGTTAAATCGTCGAATTCCAGATCAATCGGAGCCTGTACCGCTGGGTTGATGTATTTGTAGCCGTTACATATTCATTGTAACAGCTACAAACACTTTCGTTGCTCATGTAACGCAACAGGGTCAAAGATATCGCGATCTAAAGTTTTAAAAGCATGCGACTCTCCGGCCCACACACTTAAGTCTAAAATATTGATGAAAATTGCATTAAGATTAAAAATAAGCAGGTTTTTGTAATCGTTTGATCACGATAAACGACCCGAAAACATATTTTCAGAATATCTTTACTCGTTTTAGAGAAATTTGCAAATTTATTTACTATGAACAATCACAGTGTAGGGTTACCATATCGTCGGTCGGTCAGAATCATTAGGCTGTTTCTAGAAAATAGACCGATCGGAATACGTTATTTTGAGGGTATAACCTTCAAGAATTCTAAAGTTTATGAATTCTTGCCTGTCGATACATTGGCATATAATTAGTTTATTTTTGCGTTTTGTGTCACATCTAGCCGATGCATCTTGAGAAATTCGATTATTTGTGGTGGTTATAAATAATTGGACTCTAAGGCGATTCTCCCACTGCCAACGCGCGCCGTCGTCGCGGGGCGCGGTTTGGCGTTTCACGCGCGCGGTGACGGCGCAGCGCAACGCCTGTTCGGGCGGTTTTCTCCGCGCCCCCGCGCCATTCGGCGTCTGACGCGTCCCCGCCGCTTGTTTTTTAGAGGCATTAAATTTTGAAGTTGTTTTGTTTTAATTTCCAGGTTTTTAGGGTTCCGTACCTCAAAAGGAAAAAAAACTGAACACATATAAAATCACTCATGAGATTAAAACGTCCAGACAAATAATTTAGATTTGCCATCTCGATATTAATGATGGAATTTTAATAACATACGAGTAGGTAGGTACGGTCAACGGCACGCTGGGCTTCCACGACAGCGTAATGATATTCAATCAAATAAATAACAGATTTTTTACAGTTTTGTATAACCTCATGTGCTGCATAATGTACCTACCAAATGGCACTAAAATGGGCGTATATCCAAGCCACGAAACATTTGAAAACCAGAGGAAATCCCGCCATCGTAACGAAACGATCATCGAAAACCAGCCGCGGGGCGCGTCGCAGTGTGTTGTACCCCGCGGTAACGCGCTTGCTGGCGCAAACTGCTCGCGGATCGCCGGCGGCACGCGGCGGTGCGCGCTCACGCGCCGTGGCGCGCCTTGGTGTGTTGGACGAGGCGGTTTTCTGTACAAATTAATGTACTTGCATACAACGTAAAAGACGCGCGTGGGTGCGCCGCGACCGCGCGCGTCGCCAGTGTGAGAACCGTCTAAACTGTCAAAATTGTTTTAAAGTAAAAAGAAACAATAGTATTGTATTTAAGATAGCCTGCGTAGTGTACAAACCTAATTTGTGTCATTTTCGTCCATGGAAACAGACGTGGGACCCGTACATTAATAACACCGTCAAAAAAATATTACAATTTGAAAAACAAGTACCATATACCTCAGATCACTTAAAAATCCCTATGAAATAAATTTGTGCCAAATTAAGGCATGGACTTTTAATATTTTAAATTTTTTTGTTTGTCCGAGCCATTGATGCTTATAAAAAATATTAGTATTATTAGAGTTTACATATTTAATATCTTAAATACATGAGTGATGGACAGAATGAATTTGTGTCATTTTCATGCATGGATAATACCTAGGTAGGTAGGTATTCAAAAAGTTTGCGGTCGAAGCGAGTAGGCGCGGGCGCGTGGCGAGGGACGACGAAGCTCGTCCGTTTCGGTTGGATACTAAGTACGTACATACCTATAAGTCTCACGTCACGATACGAACGAACACGCACCTTTCGTTTGGTTAAGTAGGTACTCTATAGAATTACATCTCCTGTTTTAGAAATTCATACAGATGTACTATGGACAACAACGTCACTTAACCACAACTCTTAAGGTTAAAATCGGTTGCACGCCGTGCCGCCGCCGTCATAACATAATATATTTAGTTCGTGCAGGGGGATACATGCGCACACAATTTTTTTGCTAACTTTTTAAGCGAAGCTGTTGCCCATAGTACATACATATCTGTTCTGTTTCCATTCTAAAACAACCTAGAAGTAATGTACCGACGATATACATTCTTATTTCAGATATCAAATCGATTGTACCGGCTTCCCGGCAGAATTATTGACAAAAACATGTGGGCCGGAGAGTCGCATGCTTTGAGGTTATGTTTTTTGTTAAATCGTCGAATTCCAGATCAATCGGAGCCTGTAGCGGTGGGTTGATGTATTTGTAGCCGTTACATATTTAAGCATGTTCCAGACGGATTAAATCACGCCTCCCAACAGAGGTGACCTTGCTTGATTTAATCCATCTAGACGGCAGATTTAATCCAAATTTCTCCAACCAATCCAAATGACCTTCAACGTCCTTGGTGGAAGGGCGCGAGTTCCAACACAGGCACGGTAATGATATTTATCAGTACTCCAACTTCATATACTGCCCGGCATTTTATTGGCAAGATAAAAACGAGACAAAAGATGTGCAGCGCCACAAATTTTAGTGTTTGTGGCTATTGCGCATCTTTTGTCTCATCTTTCTCTTGCCAATTTATATGCAAGCTTAGAATAATTATTCTAAGTATGCAAGTGTCATCTGTACAAATAGTCGAAAAGCGAGTCGTACCTACGCGCCTCGGCCCTCGAGTTCAGTCTGCAGTCTGCACTCGGTACACAAACAGTCGCGAATGCGCCGCAGTGATGAACGAAAGATGTACGTAGGTCAGGCACTATTGAGGTAATAAATATAATAGAAAAAATACTATAAAATATCGACTCAGCCCTCGCAGTTCAGACGGGCTCAAATGGTTCGGCTGCTACGGGTTACGGGTGAGTCAATTTTTTCTAGTATTTTTAGGGTTCCGTAGCCTAAATGGCAAAAAACGGAACCCTTATAGATTCGTCATGTCTGTCTGTCTATCTGTCCTTCTGTCACAGCCATTTTATTCCAAAAGTATTAATATTACACAATTGAACCTTGGTTGGTAGATGTATTCTGTTAACCGCTTAACGATTTTAACACAAAAATAACAAAAATAAAGATTAAGGGGGGGCTCTCCATACATGGAACTGAAACTGCGAACGTGTGAGGTGTCAATAGATAGGTCTTTAAAATTGACATTGAAGTTTTTAAGACATTTTTTTCTCAAAGTCTAAGGTTTGAAAGATATACTCCTCCAAAGTGGTAAAATGTTTATCCTCCCCCCCCCTATAACTTTTGAAATAAGAAAGTGAAAAATCTAAAAAACATATATGCTGCATGTAGGTCTTAATAATTACTTTCAATAAAAATTGGTTTAAATGAGATATAGTAATTAGTTTTTCAGATATAGCACATTTTCCATAACCGCAAATATAACTTTGTCATTCATAACAACACTGAAAAACAAAGTTATTTTTGCAGACGAAAAATTATAATGGTATTAAATATGGTGTGGTATAAGGTATCTACGGAACCGTACGGCGTGTTGCCCAAAACGCACTTGGCCGGGTTTTTTTCTATTATATTTATTACCTTAATATAGAAATAACATTCTGAATGCCAAAAGTCTAAAAATTCAATAGGTACTATTGATTGAAATATAACTTCTTACTATTGCAAAGTGCAGATTGTGCTGTTTTTATTATAAATATAATTAACCAATAATCCAGAGATACCTTACATTTTTAAATACCTGGAAAGTCCGAAAGCTAAGATTAAGTATACTTAAAATATTATATAATACGTATAGTCTAAGCGGTCATGGGATTTTTGGTAACGATCAAGGAAAAGGTTAGATTCATTTTCATGGGTTGTAGAGTGGTCCCCTAATGTGAATGATCTCGGTCTGCCTGCTCTTAGTGGTTGCAACTTCGAATTATAGCGCTTACAAAAGGCTTCATGGTGACGAAAAAAAAACGATCAGAGAAATGGGTAGTTTTAGTATATACCTATTCAAAGTATGTCGTCTTTGCAGATGAAGCAAGTTGGTCTGCCAGCTCATAGTGGTTGCATTTCTGAGCTATGACGTGAACAAGTCACGTCATTGTTACGAAAAAAAAACGATACGGGAAATGGTCAGTTTTAGTACCTATTCAAAGTATAGTATCTCCACGTGTGAAACAAGTTGGTCTGCCGGCTCTCAGTGGTTGCATTTAAGAACTATCATTGTGTACGCAAGACGCTTATTTGTAGAGAAAGCCTAAAAAAACTTTGAAAAACGGGACAATAGGCGAATTTTTAAGTGCACGCCGGCCGCTTGCATATTTGTGACTGTATGAGTCCCCTCCCCACCTTAAGGCATCTCTACACTCGCGCGCGAAAAGCCCCAAACCTCCCGCGAAGCAGTGTGCGTAGTGTGGAACCGATTTAAATCGAATCCACACACCCGCGCGTGAGTATGGAGAGGTCTTGCCATGCCTGTGCCACCACGCACCCCCCATCCCCCCCACCACTTCCGGTTTTAGCGTCAATAGAGATTTTCGATCCGGGTGCCTTGTATCAATATTCCGGATCGCCATGGATCGTAATTCACTGTATCGATCCAGATAATAGAATCTGGATTTATAGCCATCGGCTACACGCTCGGTAAATACTGTGGCCCAGCGCCATAAAGTAAATTTCAACCATGGAAAGTAAAATATTGAACATTCCATACAAATTACTTTCCATGGTTAAAATTTACTCTGTGGCGATGGATCACAGTTAGTCTAAGCGGTCACGGGATTTTTGGTAAGGATCAAGGAAAAGGTTAGATGCATTTTCATGGGTTATAGAGTGGTCCCCTAATGTGAATGATGTCGGTCTGCCTGCTCTCAGTAGTTGCAACTTCGAGTTACAGCGATTATAAGAGGCTTCATTGTTATGAAAAAAACGATCAGAGAAATGGTCAGTTTTAGTACCTATTCAAAGTATGGCGTCTCCGTAACTGAAATGATGTGGTCTGCCGGCTCTCAGTGGTTGCATTTCAGAGCTATGACGCGCGCAAGTTATAACAAAGTATTTTTTTTGTCAAATTGTATTTAAAAAATACTAATCGATAGAACTCTTTATTATGGTGAAAAAAATGTCTTAAGCCATTTTTGACTAAATAGATTAGTCGGAAAAAAAATACTTTATGTTTTTTTTGTATCGAGTGAGATATTCAATGTGCTCTTACGCCCAATTCATAATTTTTTCTGCCTCAAAACTACTTCTGCATCACTATTTCAAACGTTTAAAATAATCATACACTATCAACGCGCGCCCAAAATTGTACATTCACACAGCTTGGATTTTTAAACAGTATAAAATCTTATTTTTCAGTAAAAACTTTTTTTGCCATTCTTTTATTTTCATCAATTTTAACACTAGGAAAGCCAACAAAACGTTCAGTTAAGGTCTATTATACAATTGTTTTTACCATAATTACAACGCAACTAAAATATAAAGCTAAAATGTTTTCAACAAAAAACCATAAATATCTGAGTTGTAATTGTTCATTAATAGTTTTGACCTGACCAAATTCCTAACGAACTCTTAAGAGGTATTGCGGAAGAGATGGGGCCAATACTGGGTAAAGTTTTCAACAAAATACTACGCACAGTTATTATACCTAGACAATGGGCAGAGTCACACATAATACTCTTATGGTGTGTCCCCACTTAGGTTCGCGAACCTCCGCGCTCCGCGAACCTGCATCAATGCGCCCTAGCAAACATTTTATTTTCACTTTGGTTATAGTGTGTACGTGTGTGAACCAGGTTCACATACATGTTCGCCTACGTACACACTATGGCGCACTGTTGCAGCACAGCATAAACAATTTTTTTGGTGCAGGTTCGCGGAGCGCGGAGGTTCGCGAATCTAAGTGGGTACCCACCCTTACATAAGAAAGGATCAAGGAAGGAAATAGGAAACTACAAGCCCATTTCACTGATTTCAAACACATACAAAGTCTTTGCAAAGGCATTACTAGAAATAATATTTATTTTTATTTATTTATGGTATCTGGTAATCTTGATGAAAATCAACCAATCAAACAGGCTGGGCTCAGGAAAAACTACAATACAATATATCACATCACCATTAAACAACTCATCCAAAAACACAACGAATATAATAAGCCAATTTACAAAGCTAATTTCAATACCATTATCTGATGTCCTTACATTTATTTTAATGAAACAAAGAAGACCTAAAATTTTAAGTGATTTACTTAATAAAATAACTGTATCACCTTATTTAAAGAAAAATAACTTTTTATTACCACACGTAACATGACTTAACTAATATTAAAGAATAGACTACCTAATACAATTAAAATTAAATAAAGATTACCAAAATTTACAGGGCTTTGTACACATAGCTTCTTAACTAGAGACATACAATAAGACCCAATGTATAATGTTAAATATGTATATGGATAATTAGAAAAACATTTAATTTTCATACAAACAAAGTAACTTTGATGCCTTGATCGTTTCGCTCGCTAACAGCGACCGGAAACCCTTTTTTGGTTAACCCAATTGATAGGGAAACCCTAATAAAAAACTTACCAAATGATAGGGTTTCCCATTCGATAGGGTTAGTCGACGTTATGCTTACCGTATTGATAGGGTTTTTGAAAACAAGTCTATGAAATATCCAATCAAAAACCCTTTTAACGGTAAGCGGTTCATGAAATACCCAATCAAAACCCCTTTAACGGTAAGCGGTTCTGGGGCCCTATTTTTGAATCGCTCGGCTGGCGTCGAGCGTTCGTTTCTACTGATTTTAGTTCGACATTTAACTCAACCTCCATACATTTGAGTCAAATGTTGAACGAAAATCAGTAGAAAAGAGCGCTCGACGCCAGCCGAGCGATTCAAAAATAGAGCCCCAGAACCACTTACCGTTAAAGGGGTTTTGATTGGGTATTTCATGAACCTCTTACTGTTAAAAGAGTTTTTGATTGGGTATTTCATAGACTTGTTTTCAAAATTCGCCAGCGATTCAAAAATAGGCCCCCTGGTCCTTCGGCCCAGGAGGAACTAGGTATAAATTGCTTGAACACGTTTTAAAACCCCTTCATAAAGCCTTCATAAGGTTTCCCCGATAGGGTTTTCGTATTCGGTAAGTGCTTACTTGGGTTACCTTTTCGATAGGGTTACCGTATTGATAGGGTTACCGTATTGATAGGGTCACCGTATTGATAGGGTTTTTGAAAACAAGTCCATGAAATACCCAATCAAAAACCCCTTTAACGGAAAGCAATTCCGGTCCTTGCTCGTAAGTTCGACGACTTTCAACCTCCCGAACAAACCGGGTTCCGAAAAGGCATTAGTACCATAGACCACATCCATTAAATCTGCTATTATGCTTGGCGTTCGTGGACTATGAGAAAGCCTTTGATTTGATTGAAACCTGGGCGGTGCTGCAGTCTTTCCAAAGTTTCCAAGTGGACTACAGGTATATCGAGGTGATGTGGTACGAAAATGCCACCATGTTGATCCGAGTACAGAACCAGAGCACAAATCGTATCCAACTGCAGCGAGATGTGGGACAGAGAGATACTATTTCCCCGAAACTATTCACAGCTGCGTTGGATGATATCTTTAAACTCTTAGACTGGAAATGACTCAGAATCAAGATGAATGGCCAGTACCTAACACACCTTCGTTTTGCCGATGATATAGTTCTTATGGCGAAAACCTTGGAAGACCTGAACACAATGCTCGAAGATTTCCGTTAGTGCTTCCCAAAGAGTGGGTCTCAAGATGAACATTTATAAGACGAAAATTATATCGAATGCCCATGTTGTGCCCACTCCAGTTCATATTGGGAACACTAGGAGTTGTTGTCCATTACGTAGAAGTACCTAGGACAGGCAGTCCAGTTAGGTAAGTCCAACTGCGGGAAAGAGATCTCTCGTCGAATCAAACTCAGATTGGTAGCATTCGGGCAGCTTCGAAAACATCTTTCCGTCCGATTTACCTCAGTGTCTCAAGACGAAAGTCTATGACCAGTGTGTGTTGTCAGTGATGACTTCGGCAGTAACACGTAGCCGCAAACTCTGGGTATAAGGATGCTCATAAGGAGGCTCAAGGTCACCCAGCGGGCAAAGAAGAGAGTCATAATCGGCGTTTTTTTGCGTGATCCAATCAGAAATGAGGAGATCCGCAGGAAAACTAAAGTAATCAACATCGCTCGAAGGATTGCTCAGTTGAAGTGGTAGTAGGCTGGACACATAGCGAGAAGAACCGATGGCCGTTGGGGGGGAAAGGTTCTGGAATGGCGACCGCGGACCAGACGACGCTCCGTGGGTAGACCCCCGACAAAGTGGACCGACGATCTGGTGAAGGTTGCGGGAAACCGCTGGATGCGAGCAGTGCAGGACCGTTCGTCGTAGAGATCCTTGGCGGTAGCATATACCCAGCAGTGGGTGTTGTGCGGCTGATATGATGATACATCCAAGTGATCTGAACGGCATTTTAAGAGCTGTATGTACCAAAGTTCTCAGTTTCAGGATTTCCATACCTTTTAATGTTATTTACGTGATTTTTTTAAACTTATCGAAACAGATCTTACAATCCTGATAGATCAGTTGTGTGTATATTGCGATCTGGATCTCCTTCATTTACTTTCTTGATAGCCGTCTTCAAATCACAGCTTGATCAATCTCTGACGGAGGATGTATGAAAATGAATTAACTGGTGCTTCTTATTATCTGTCGCATAATAAAATATGGATGATTTTAGTTTCTGCTTGTTTCTATCAATGTTCATAAATACAATTTTGATCTTAATAATATATTATCTTCAAAATCTTTTCTTTTGTTATAAATTACTTATAAACGAGCCTAATTTTTTTTAGTAAAGCCCATATAAAGGTTTTTAAAAATTATAATAAAATTTAGTATCTATCGTTAATATTTTAAAAACTTCATTTATTTGAATATGACATTAATCATTGATCTGAATTAACCTTTTCCCTTTTTTTTCTTTTTCCTTGTAAAATAATAATACTTTTTAGTTTGTAATAACCCGCCTGGGCCGGTTCCCTATGTATTTGCATAAAATTTTAAGGCATAATATGATTTCGCCGAATGATGTTTACGCATAATATTATTTAGTCATAACAGCTTACGCATAATTGTTTTAAGCATAACCACTTTAAGCATAATCATGTTTAAGCATAATATTCTTTAGCATAAATTTAAACACGCATAATGTTATTTACGCATATTTTTATAAACAAAGAAATCACGACGTTTAAAATCACGAAATTTTACCTAAAATACAAAATCCCGAAGCTTAAAAAACCGAAGGTTAATTGCCAGGGTTACATGCCAGCAGGTCGGTTCTGGCACTTCGCCGGCCGCTGCCGCGGCACGCTCGCTTCGCTCACTCGGCTCGTGCGTTGTTGGTCGCAATGGAACCTTACCTCCTCCTCGCTCGCTACGCTCGCTCGTCGTCGCACCTAATAGACCTAAACAGACTTTCGGGATTTTTAACTATCGGCATTTTAACTTTCAGGCTTTCGAACTATCATCAGTCTTTTAATAATCGATCTTTTAAGTTTCGGTCTATTGGATATCGACATTAAGAATTTTCGGTATTTTAAAAATAGTTGTTTTATGAGTCGATATTTAGGTCGTATGTGTTATGAGTTTTTGGCATTTTAATACAATACCTACCCCTTTTGCATGAAAATAAATAAGTGCATAAAAATATTTATTCTTATTGTTTTTGATTTTTATGTCTAAATAATATTAGGCGAATAGACAGTATGCCTAATAACATTATGCGAAAACAAATTAGTCTAAATGATAATTATGCTAATATAAATAGTATGCCAAAAAACAATTATGCGAAAGTATTATTATGACAAAAAAGATTATGCCAAATCCGTTATGCCAAATCAAATTAGGTAAAACAAGGGATCCCGCCTGATTACTTAACATCCCACTGCATTATGTTATTTGGTTTTATTTGATTTACTATGGTAAAAAAGTCATCCATAGTAATAACAGTGACTGAAAGTTTTGTTGGCTTTTATTGTGTTTTAATTGATGAGAAAGTAATAAATAACGACAAAACAATCAGTTTTTACTTAAAAATTACGATTTGATACTGTTTTGAAATCCAATATGTATTAAACGGACAATTTTGGGCGCGCGTTGGTTGATAGTGTAGGATTATTTAAAAGTTTAAAATAACAACAAAATATTGACGCAGAAGTAGTTTTGAGGCAGAAACAATTAGGAATTGGCCAAAAGAGCACATTGAATATCTCACTCCATACAAAAAAAAACATAAAGTATTTTTTTCCGACCAATCTATTCATTTTAGACAAAAATGGCTTAAGACATTTTTTTCATTATAATAAAGAGTTCTATCGATTAGTATTTTTAAAAATACAATTTGACGAAAAAATTTTTGTTGTAACTTGCGCGCGTCATAGCTCTGAAATGCAACCACTGAGAGCCGGCAGACCACATCATTTCAGTTACGGAGACGCCATACTTTGAATAGGTACTAAAACTGACCATTTCTCTGATCGTTTTTTTCATAACAATGAAGCCTCTTATAATCGCTGTAACTCGAAGTTGCAACTACTGAGAGCAGGCAGACCGACATCATTCACATTAGGGGACCACTCTATAACCCATGTAAATGCATCTAACCTTTTTCTTGATCGTTACCAAAACTCCCGTGACCGCTTAGACTAACTGTGATCCATCGCCACAGAGTAAATTTTAACCATGGAAAGTAATTTGTATGGAATGTTCAATATTTTACTTTCCATGGTTGAAATTTACTTCATGGCGCTGGGCCACAGTATTTACCAAGCGTGTAGCCGATGGCTATAAATCCAGATTCTATTATCTGGATCGATACAGTGAATTACGATCCATGGCGATCCGGAATATCGATACAAGGCACCCGGATCGAACATCTCTATTGACGCTAAAACCGGAAGTGGTGGGGGGGATGGGGGGTGCGCGGTGGCACAGGCATGGCAAAACCTCTCCATACTCACGCGCGGGTGTGTGGATTCGATTCAAATCGGTTCCACACTACGCACACTGCTTCGCGGGAGGTTTGGGGCTTTTCGCGCGCGAGTGTAGAGATGCCTTAAGGTGGGGAGGGGACTCATACAGTCACAGATATGCAAGCGGCCGGCGTGCACTTAAAAATTCGCCTATTGTCCCGTTTTTCAAAGTTTTTTTAGGCTTTCTCTACAAATAAGCGTCTTGCGTACACAATGATAGTTCTTAAATGCAACCACTGAGAGCCGGCAGACCAACTTGTTTCACACGTGGAGATACTATACTTTGAATAGGTACTAAAACTGACCATTTCCCGTATCGTTTTTTTTTCGTAACAATGACGTGACTTGTTCACGTTATAGCTCAGAAATGCAACCACTATGAGCTGGCAGACCAACTTGCTTCATCTGCAGAGACGACATACTTTGAATATACACTAAAACTACCCATTTCTCTGATCGTTTTTTTTTCGTCACCATGAAGCCTCTTGTAAGCGCTATAATTCGAAGTTGCAACCACTGAGAGCAGGCAGACCGACATCATTCACATTAGGGGACCACTCTACAACCCATGAAAATGAATCTAACCTTTTCCTTGATCGTTACCAAAAATCCCGCGACCGCTCAGTCTAGTAGGTATTGTACTAAGGATTATTAAATAATTTGTTTCTCCCATCAATAATGTATTTTTTTTTATTTTTATTTTACCATTAGTTTTGTTAATCTAGTTATATTATTGCCTTAAAATTAATTGATTGAACCAGCGCGGGTTTATTTAGGTAATTATTTCAAGGACAGGGCCGAGTTACAGTACTGATAGATATCTTTACCGTGGAATGGGAAAGAGTGTCGGCGCTAGGGTTGCCAACATGTCTAAGGCGAAATACAGTATTTTTCAAATAAGGCTAAAAAAATTAGTACACTTTAAAATAATATAGTAGTTTATGGAAAAGGCAAAAATTAGGCAAATATATTATTATATTTTACTTTTTATAAAAACTATATTTTTTGAACTTTTTGCATTTTTGAACAATGTTTTGGTCAAAATCATAAACCATAAATAAAACAATCATGAATCAAAATAAAAGTCTCATATTATTTTCTACCATCAATATTAATTAAATATAAGTAAATTAAAAACTCGTTTTTAACTTACTTACGATTGTATCAGTATTACTGATTAAGTTAAGACATGAAAGAAATTCGTCCATGGTTAAGATTAAGATATATTTCGTCCATGGATTAAGATTTAATTAAGTTGTCAATTTTATATTGACAAGTTTGGAACGCAATAAGACAGATAGATACGTTCAGAATTCAGATACAATACACTATACACATAGTATTTGTTATATGGTGTGACTATACACTACACGCTATAGAATCAGTCAAAATTCACGATCACAAATTAAAAAAAAAGAAACATTTGTTTCTTAGCGATCGATGTTGAAAATATAGTATTTTTGCGTACTATATATTTCTTCAATAGTGATGATGTCCTCCTCGACGTGTCCGTCGACGGCGACACATGGCTATTTCCTATCATGAGCCCGTATGTGACTTGCGAAGCCAAACTTAGTCTTGAAGCAACGGTTGCAGCTCTCGCAGTATAGTTGCCCAGTTGCGTCGTAAGTGTAGTTATAAGTTGGCTTCGGTCGGGTCTTTTTAAGTTGTCGTTTTACATCCAGATGTTCAACACGCAATTCTTCAAAATTTTTCACACCTTCATTGACGCTTCTACGCCACTCGGACCGTTTTAAAGCGAGATGTTCCCAATCATTTGGCGAGATGTTGCACGCTGATAAGTTCCTTTTGAGAACATCTTTGTAACGGAGATATTGTCCGCCAGCATTACGCTTGCCTAATTGTAGCTCGGCATAGAATGTAGATTTTGGAAGTCTAGTGTCGTCCATGCGTACAAGGTGTCCACACCAACGAAGCTGTCCCGTCATGAGAAGCGCCTCGATACCTTTCATACTAGTTCTGCGCAATATTTCAGTATTCGAAATACGATCCTGCCACTTAATACGAAGAATTGAACGCAAGTTCTTCATATGGAAAGCATCCAAGCGCCTAATATCGGTTTTGTATATAACCCATGTTTCAGAGGCGTATAAAAGTATAGGCAAGATAACTGCACAGTATACACCTAGCTTGGTCTTCAGTTTCAAATCATGGGATTTCCAAACTCTTTGATTTAATCTTCCAAAAGCAGCCGCAGCCCTCGCTATTCTGGTAGAAATCTCAGTATCTAGTCTATTGTTATTCTGCAACATACAACCCAGATAACGAAAGGTCTTTACCTCTTCGAGGTTTTTACTACCAAGATTTATGGCGGCGTCACACTCAGATGATGCCCTGACAGGCTGTTTTAAGATCTGGGTTTTTGACACATTTATTACCAGCCCAAATCTACAGCAAGAGGAATTGAGTTGATCTAGAAAGAGCTGCAAGCCGTCCATGGTATCTGCCATAATACAAACGTCATCAGCATAAAGAATATCCAGTACCGTAATTTGGTGAACGCTTTGTTTTGCTCGAAAGCGAGAAAGGTCAAACACGCCCCTGTCCGTTCTTACATTTAGAGTAATGCCATCATGACAGTGTTGGAGAGCATCATTCATAACGGCAGAAAAATATATCGCAAAGAGTGTGGGAGCCATAACACATCCTTGTTTTACTCCACTCGTCACTGGAAATGCACTGGTAAACGAGTTGTCATGTTGGACCCTTGCAGTCATTCCAACGTGAAATTGCTTAATTAGCTCTACAAACTTGGCAGGACACCCAACTTTTTCTAGAAAAATCCAAAGTGCATCCCTAGGTACCCGATCGAAGGCTTTTTCCAGGTCAATAAAGCACATGAAGAGATCACGGTTTTGTTCTATACTCTTTTCTTGGAGATGTTTAACTACAAAGATCGCATCCACAGTACCTCTGTTTGGCCGAAAGCCACATTGTGTTTCCGGTAAAACTTGTTCTGCAAGTCTACTGAGCCGTTTATTAATAATGTGAGCGAGGACTTTACCAGCCGTACTTAGTAGTGATATACCCCTATAAGAACTACAGTCGGAGCGATCGCCCTTGCCTTTATAAAGTTTGCATAGAGTGGCATCCTTCCAGGCTTGAGGTATAACGTTTGTCTCCCACACATGAAGAATAAGGTCAAATAACCTGCCCTCAATGTTTGGGCCGCCATATTTAAAAATTTCAGCAGGTAGATTGTCTGATCCAGGTGCTTTCCCATTCTTTAAAGCCAGTATGGCACGGCTAAATAGTGTATAGTATATAGTATTCAATAGTATATAGCACGCAGACCCGAAACATAGTATAATACGACATATTATTATAGTATGGTTGGCAGCCCTAGTTGGCGGCGCTTGGATGTAAACTCGTGTAGCCGCAACACAATCCACGGATGGAAACCACGCCCCCATCAAGCTTCCACCAAGGTGACCTTGGTTGGGAGGCGTGATTAAATCCGTCTGGAACGTGCTTTATTGTAACAGCTACAAACACATTCGTTGCTCATGTAACGCAATAGCGACCTAAAGTTTTAAAAGCATGCGACTCTCCAGCCCACACGCTTAAGTCTAAAATATTGGTGAAAATTGTATTATGATTAAAAATAAGCAGGTTTTCGTAACCGTATATAATAGGTCTTTACCTATGAAATTGCCGATTTGTATGGAGAATTTTCAAGAAGTTGCATTTTTCATACTAGCATTTTCTTTGTTCATTTAACAACCGTTAACACTCTTGTAACAAAACTTTTATGTACTAATGTTTGAACACTATGCTAACCTATTCCATTTACGATAAGCGAAAAAAATAAGTTTTGGCTAAGTTACAACCCCTCCGGTCACCCTTTTTTGGCTCACAAAAAAAAGAGTAACTTTCAAGATCTTTTTTTAATGCTATGAAAGCTTAAAAAAAGGACTTTATTTTTACTGATAGTTGACTATCATGGTCATAATTCGACATACGTAAATCAAGATATTGTTAAATGTTTTAAAACATAGAAGTTATTATTTTCTCTGTATGTGACAAAATATCGGCAAGTTCATAAGTAAAGACCTAATATTTATAGATATATATTGCGAACGATTTTATCCTAGCTTTCCGATGACCTAGAGACTTGAAACTTTGAAAATAGGTCAGAACTGGAAGGCAATGCAATATTATGGTGTCATTGAGCTGATCTGATGATGAAACCGGAAGAAGCCCACAGGAATTCTATGATAAAACCTACAACCCCATCGTGTTTGGGCTCGTTAGAATAGGCATGACGAAATTTTTTTTTATTTTATGTTACATAAATTACCTCTCAAAAAAAGAAACATTGGTAAAATAATTATTTCGCTAGCGTGAAAACTGCCCGAGATATCACAGTTTAAAATGCACACAAAATTGGACTCACCCGAAAACGCTCCATACTAACGGCTACCCTAGTTATGACGTCACGCCTAGGTGTTTGTATGCAACGCGTAGGAAAGTTTGGCAGCTATATTAAATATTGTGTTTATCAAAATTGTTTCTTATACAAATTTGCTATAAATTTTACTTCGGCACTCGCGTTTGGGGCTAGAGGAATAGTGACATACTTCCATAAATTGTTTTTCACTAATATTGCTTCTGCTTGGATTGCCCATGTGTCGTAGTTATCTTTTTCAAGTGGATCTATGTGGTATGTCCTCGGCATGTTTGTAATAGCACAAAGAACGTTTCACTTGATTCGCTTGATTTTTGTTTGTATACGCTCTGCTACCATATTAACTTTTTACAGTTGAAGAATCACTATGTGGCAATAATAAACAGATTTGACTTAGTGAACTGTTGTTTATTTATAGTTAAACTAAATATTAACAAGTGTTTAAGAAGTATTTGAATATGCGAAAAGATCACCAGTTGTCAAAATAGAAAAATCTATCAACAAGTAATTTGCCATGGTTGCTACCATAGATATACAATAGAGAACTAAAGAGCTATCTATAGTATATAGTCTCTTTACAATATGTTTACGGTTTTTATTAGTATTTTGTTATTTTATTCAGTAGTCGTCATACCTATTGTTTTGACGAGTACTCTAATGGGAGACGAAGTCCAGGGTCTGATGATGAAGCCGACAGACAGAGTATGTTCATTACTTTTAGTCGGAGGATTTTTGTAAAAATATTAACTAAACTGTTTTTCAATTAGGGTTTTTCAAAATGACAAAAAACTGTATGCTCGATAGATAAGATGGCGTTGATAAAAATGTATGTGTCAATGTGATTTTTTTACTCAGCTTCGAAGAGTACTCAGGTAGGCAGGCAAATCTGATGTTACCCTAAAATGTTTCTCTTTGGCCAGATGTCAGCCAGCGAACGCTTATTTGCCTCTTTGGTACAGGCCGTTTATTTTTAAAAGCCAATTTTTACACTTCTCTTTCCATCAACGCCATCTAGAGGCAAATAGTTACTATTTTTTTAAAATGTCACTTTGTAAAGCCTTCATTAAGAATAATTGTCCTAAGTCGTGGGCTTTTAAAAAAAATGCTTTTTTGACAGTTGCCTTTCTCATCGAATGTGTTTTTTAATCAATATATTTGTACATGTATCATAGATTCACGTGGACTACATTACCACAGAATAACTTTGATACTACCTAATAAATTGTTCGATTTTGGTAGATTATTTTTTGATGTTATTCTAAAATACCCCAGGTGTCCAAGAATGTCACAGCTCAAGGGTGGACACAATGTAACAGTGTTTCCACTACTACTACCTAATATTTGTGATTTTCAGACTCATTAATCTTTTAGTATGTAGAATTTTACCTGAGAGATTAATGCCTATTATAAGTAATTGTTGATTTTAAATCGTTATTGCCTATAAAAGGTACATAACTACGATTTAAAAAAAATTAGACTCATTTATCTTTAAATCACACACAAATCATTGTACCTGAGATAAACCTATAGGTACTTTTAAAGTCTGAATAATTATGCAATACCTTGAGAAAATCTTTATCGGTTGGAATTCAACAGATTTTGTCATTTACTTGTTCCACTAAATATGAAAATGTCAAAATTAATAACAGTGTTTCATTGTTGGACAGAGGATGTTTCATTGTGTACACCTAGGTGGACACAATGAAACAATTCCCATTTTCTTTTAAAAGTCTTCTTATTGGTTTATGTATCTATTTATTAATGAAACTATAACTGCCATTTTATACCTAATTAAGTAGATTCCGTTCCTCTAAAAACGGAATTCATATCTTTAAAAATGAGAGAAATATGAGACTCAGAGCTTTTGGTGTTGCATTGTTCCACACTGCTCTACGTTTGTATGTATGTGAGTTTTTGTATTGTTACTTGGGACAAGTTTCAATGGTTGTAAAGTAATTTATGCTTACTACATAAGTCAAAACTTGAAAAATTAAACTTTAGTATTTACTTACCTTTTAAAAAAAACTAAAAACCGACTTCAAAAAACCTGCCTCTAAAAAGCAAGAAATAATATTCAAATCATTAGATATGCATTATCATTGTTATATAATAACAACACGTCTATTGAAGTCGGGTGGGGCTGGAGTACAACTTCGTTTTTTTATTCTAAAAGCCCTACCCGACTTCAATATACGTGTTGTTATTATATAACAATGATAATGCATATCTAATGATTTGAATATTATTTCTTGCTTTTTAGAGGCAGGTTATTTGAAGTTGGTTTTTTGTTTTTTAAAACATTTTTTTTTATTTTTAAAACAATTTTTATTTTTTTGTTTTTAGTGTAAGTACCTTCTCTATTAGGTAGTGTAGTGTAAGTATATTATTTGGTAGAAAAATCGGCTCAGTCAAACGTGAGATATTCGCGGAGAAACATACATTCATACAGGTCAAACTGAAAGAGAACCTTCTTTTTTTTGAAGTCGGTTAAAAAGACTAAAAGTACCTCTTACCCAACAAAAAGAATCATCTTATTCGGTTCATAAATAACAAAATAGTCAAGTTAGTTGATGCAAAATCATAGTGTTTTCAGGATACTTTGAAAACTACTGAACCGATTTGAAAAAAAATAAATGGGACCATTTCGCAAAAAAATTGAATCGAACAAAAAAAGAATCATCAAAATCGGTCCATAAATGTCGAAGATACGCGCGAACAACGATAAAAAAAACATACAATTAAGGATGTAATAAAACAGATGCTTCGTTCGGAGTTATTTTATTAATAAAATACATGTAAAATAATTTTTTTTTCTTACAAAGAGGTTATAAGAAAACTGAATTTCTTAGTGCTCATCACGGTTAGTTCAGAGCCATCACGCCTTATTAGTAAGTTTGAATAGACTAACATACACGTTACTAACATAACAAGTGATGTATAGGTACTTGGTTATTTATAAAGCTGTTGGGTTTTAAAGTAAATGGGAACCCGAACGAGAACGAAAACGGAAACGGGAACGGTACTTACCTACTAATCTCTGAACTAAACTTTTCAATAATTTATACCAATTCGAATTTAATATTTATAACTAAGACAGGACAACGTCTGTCGGGTCAGCTAGTAAAATAAATATTTGAGGGGGCTCCCATACAACAAACGTGATTTTTTAGCCGTTTTTTGGTACGGAACCCTTTGTGTGCGAGTCCGACTCGCACTTGACCGGTTTTTATTTCCTTACCCTCAAAAAATATTTTGTTACAGTAGGTAGGTAATCCTTTCTTTTTAAACTTTGCAAGAGGTAGAGTACAAGAATGTTAATGATGTCATCTCATCAATGAGACTGTAATTGACAATAATAACACATGCCTAGTTCCAAATCACGCCAACAGCACTGTTAGCCTATAATCCATTAAATGAAGTAGGTACACAAATACCCTATCTGTGTAATATTTTGTGACTATTTAATTTGGTCGGATACGCGCTAACAGCGCTGTGAGCGTGATTCGGAACGCGGCCACAGTATCATCAAATGTATATATATTCGTTCGTATACTTCTTACCTACCTACCTACTCGTTACTTCAAATGTGTCACCGAACTTCAGTACCTATGCTTAGGCGTCACTTAAGTCACTTACTTACTTTAAATTAGGCGAATTAATTTGAAGTGGGATATTGTGCTAGCTCAATACGAAATAGAGGCTACTTTTTACAAATTCTTTTACCCAAAGTCGCTCGAACGGCAAAGGAAGTACGCAGCAAACAGCGGTGCCCCGGCTCCCACCCCCCCACCCCCCCCATTTTCTTTTGTGACTTTTACAGGGTGTTGAAAAGAAAAAAATAAAAAGCTGAAAATTCCATTGATGAATTTAGCACAAAACATTATGTACAACAGATACTATTGATCTAAAACATTTAACACTTATTTAACCAATTGTAATATTCTTTTGGAGTTACTAAGGTAACGCTTTAGGTAATAGTCAAATAACAGTATTCCCGTGGACAAAGATGACACAAAAAGCTCAAGTAAGTACATCGGTTACAACTTCATAATCATCATGAAAGTAAAATTTTCAACTTTAATTTTCTTTTCGTCCGATAGCGTTAAAAAAGACAAAAACCTAAATTGTTACTTATGCATCAAACCAAAATGACACAATTTCATGTATTAGGCTAAGTGAATGGTGCAGAAACTATATACGAAAAAAACAAACTTTAATATTTTTAAAAGCTAAAAACTTATCCCGATCGGTCTAAAATGCAAGTTGAAGTGTTTTTAGATACCTATTTTGAAAGACTAATACTTCAAAAAACGAAGGAAGTTCTCAGTTCGGTTGCATTCAACCGAGACCTAAATTAATGGGTGACTGATACTGATGATGATGGGTGACTGGTACTGAGTGGGCAATTATTATACCAATTATGACGTTCACATTTTTAACACGTTTTTATAAGGTTACCTACTTTCTCATTTGTTTGTTTGTATTTTGTCATCTCGATTAGGATAAAAGTCACCTTTTTACGTCCCCTAAAAAATATTGCAATATTGCATAGTCAGTAACAGTATGATAGTAGGTACGATACGTACGAGTATGTAGGCAAATCAACCCTCAACATTATGTAGTTCAACTTGAATTTTATTAGAAACAGCCTAATGATTCCTACGGACCGACGATATGGTCACCCTACACACTGATTATTCATAATAAATCATAGTAAATAAATTTACTTATTTCTCTAAAACGAATGAAGATATAGTGAAAATATGTTTTCGGGCCGTTTATCGTGATCAAACGGTTACGTAAACTTGCTTATTTTTAATCTTAATACAATTTTCACCAGTATTTTAGACTTAAGCGTGTGGGCCGGAGAGTCGCATGCTTTTAAAACTTTAGATCGCCATATCTTTGTCCCTGTTGCGTTACATGAGCAACAAATGTGTTTGTAGCTGTTACAATGAATATGTAACGGCTACAAATACATCAACCCAGCGGTACAGGCTCCGATTGATCTGGAATTCGACGATTTAACAAAAAACATAACCTCAAACCATGCGAATCTCCGTGCCACATGCTTTTGTCAATCATTCTGCCGGGAAGCCGGTACAATCGATTTGATATCTGAAATAAGAACGTATATCATCGGTACATTACTTCTAGGTAGTTTTAGAATGGAATTATTCAGTGGCACGGAGATTCGCATGCTCACAACTTTTGGTGAGCATGCGGTTCTCCGTGCCACTGAATAATTCCATTCTAAAACTACCTAGAAGTAATGTACCGATGATATACGTTCTTATTTCAGATATCAAATCGATTGTACCGGCTTCCCGGCAGAATGATTGACAAAAGCATGTGGCACGGAGATCCGCATGCTTTGAGGTTATGTTTTTTGTTAAATCGTCGAATTCCAGATCAATCTGAGTCTGTACCGGTGGTTTGATGTATTTGTAGCCGTTACATATTCATTGTAACAGCTACAAACACTTTCGTTGCTCATGTAACGCAACAGGGTCAAAGATATCGCGATCTAAAGTTTTAAAAGCATGCGACTCTCCGGCCCACACACTTAAGTCTAAAATATTGATGAAAATTGCATTAAGATTAAAAATAAGCAGGTTTTTGTAATCGTTTGATCACGATAAACGACCCGAAAACATATTTTCAGAATATCTTTACTCGTTTTAGAGAAATTTGCAAATTTATTTACTATGAACAATCACAGTGTAGGGTTACCATATCGTCGGTCGGTCAGAATCATTAGGCTGTTTCTAGAAAATAGACCGATCGGAATACGTTATTTTGAGGGTATAACCTTCAAGAATTCTAAAGTTTATGAATTCTTGCCTGTCGATACATTGGCATATAATTAGTTTATTTTTGCGTTTTGTGTCACATCTAGCCGATGCATCTTGAGAAATTCGATTATTTGTGGTGGTTATAAATAATTGGACTCTAAGGCGATTCTCCCACTGCCAACGCGCGCCGTCGTCGCGGGGCACGGTTTGGCGTTTCACGCGCGCGGTGACGGCGCAGCGCAACGCCTGTTCGGGCGGTTTTCTCCGCGCCCCCGCGCCATTCGGCGTCTGACGCGTCCCCGCCGCTTGTTTTTTAGAGGCATTAAATTTTGAAGTTGTTTTGTTTTAATGTCCAGGTTTTTAGGGTTCCGTACCTCAAAAGGAAAAAAAACTGAACACATATAAAATCAGTCATTAGATTAAAACGTCCAGACAAATAATTAAGATTTGCCATCTCGATATTAATGACGGAATTTTAATAACATACGAGTAGGTAGGTACGGTCAACGGCACGCTGGGCTTCCACGACAGCGTAATGATATTCAATCAAATAAATAACAGATTTTTTACAGTTTTGTATAACCTCATGTGCTGCATAATGTACCTACCAAATGGCACTAAAATGGGCGTATATCCAAGCCACGAAACATTTGAAAACCAGAGGAAATCCCGCCATCGTAACGAAACGATCATCGAAAACCAGCCGCGGGGCGCGTCGCAGTGTGTTGTACCCCGCGGTAACGCGCCTGCTGGCGCAAACTGCTCGCGGATCGCCGGCGGCACGCGGCGGTGCGCGCTCACGCGCCGTGGCGCGCCTTGGTGTGTTGGACGAGGCGGTTTTCTGTACAAATTAATGTACTTGCATACAACGTAAAAGACGCGCGTGGGTGCGCCGCGACCGCGCGCGTCGCCAGTGTGAGAACCGTCTAAACTGTCAAAATTGTTTTAAAGTAAAAAGAAACAATAGTATTGTATTTAAGATAGCCTGCGTAGTGTACAAACCTAATTTGTGTCATTTTCGTCCATGGAAACAGACGTGGGACCCGTACATTAATAACACCGTCAAAAAAATATTACAATTTGAAAAACAAGTACCATATACCTCAGATCACTTAAAAATCCCTATGAAATAAATTTGTGCCAAATTAAGGCATGGACTTTTAATATTTTCAATTTTTTTGTTTGTCCGAGCCATTGATGCTTATAAAAAATATTAGTATTATTAGAGTTTACATATTTAATATCTTAAATACATGAGTGATGGACAGAATGAATTTGTGTCATTTTCATGCATGGATAATACCTAGGTAGGTAGGTATTCAAAAAGTTTGCGGTCGAAGCGAGTAGGCGCGGGCGCGTGGCGAGGGACGACGAAGCTCGTCCGTTTCGGTTGGATACTAAGTACGTACATACCTATAAGTCTCACGTCACGATACGAACGAACATGCACCTTTCGTTTGGTTAAGTAGGTACTCTATAGAATTACATCTCCTGTTTTAGAAATTCATACAGATGTACTATGGACAACAACGTCACTTAACCACAACTCTTAAGGTTAAAATCGGTTGCACGCCGCGCCGCCGCCGTCATAACATAATATATTTAGTTCGTGCAGGGGGATACGTGCGCACACAATTTTTTTGCTAACTTTTTAAGCGAAGCTGTTGCCCATAGTACATACATATCTGTTCTGTTTCCATTCTAAAACAACCTAGAAGTAATGTACCGACGATATACATTCTTATTTCAGATATCAAATCGATTGTACCGGCTTCCCGGCAGAATGATTGACAAAAACATGTGGGCCGGAGAGTCGCATGCTTTGAGGTTATGTTTTTTGTTAAATCGTCGAATTCCAGATCAATCGGAGCCTGTAGCGGTGGGTTGATGTATTTGTAGCCGTTACATATTTATTGTAACAGCTACAAACACATTCGTTGCTCATGTAACGCAATAGCGACCTAAAGTTTTAAAAGCATGCGACTCTCCGGCCCACACGCTTAAGTCTAAAATATTGGTGAAAATTGTATTATGATTAAAAATAAGCAGGTTTTCGTAACCGTATATAATAGGTCTTTACCTATGAAATTGCCGATTTGTATGGAGAATTTTCAAGAAGTTGCATTTTTCATACTAGCATTTTCTTTGTTCATTTAACAACCGTTAACACTCTTGTAACAAAACTTTTATGTACTAATGTTTGAACACTATGCTAACCTATTCCATTTACGATAAGCGAAAAAAATAAGTTTTGGCTAAGTTACAACCCCTCCGGTCACCCTTTTTTGGCTCACAAAAAAAAGAGTAACTTTCAAGATCTTTTTTTAATGCTATGAAAGCTTAAAAAAAGGACTTTATTTTTACTGATAGTTGACTATCATGGTCATAATTCGACATACGTAAATCAAGATATTGTTAAATGTTTTAAAACATAGAAGTTATTATTTTCTCTGTATGTGACAAAATATCGGCAAGTTCATAAGTAAAGACCTAATATTTATAGATATATATTGCGAACGATTTTATCCTAGCTTTCCGATGACCTAGAGACTTGAAACTTTGAAAATAGGTCAGAACTGGAAGGCAATGCAATATTATGGTGTCATTGAGCTGATCTGATGATGAAGCCGGAAGAAGCCCACAGGAATTCTATGATAAAACCTACAACCCCATCGTGTTTGGGCTCGTTAGAATAGGCATGACGAAATTTTTTTTTATTTTATGTTACATAAATTACCTCTTTTCACGCTACCTTTCGCTAGCGTGAAAACTGCCCGAGATATCACAGTTTAAAATGCACACAAATTGGACTCACCCGAAAACGCTCCATACTAATGGCTACCCTAGTTATGACGTCACGCCTAGGTGTTTGTATGCAACGCGTAGGAAAGTTTGGCAGCTATATTAAATATTGTGTTTATCAAAATTGTTTCTTATACAAATTTGCTATAAATTTTATGGATTAATTAAATGTATTATTTATTTTAATATATTTTAAACTTTTTAAATGGACTTGTCCGCCCAACTTTGAAGGGTAATAAAACAAATAATACGCAATATATAAAACCAAGAGGTATACAAGCTACTCTAAAAGTTCAATATGTTTACGGTTTTTATTAGTATTTTGTTATTTTATTCAGTAGTCGTCATCCCTATTGTTTTGACGAGTACTCTAATGGGAGACGAAGTCCAGGGTCTGATGATGAAGCTGACAGACAGAGTATGTTCATTACTTTTAGTCGGAGGATTTTTGTAAAAATATTAACCAAACTGTTTTTCAATTAGGGTTTTTCAAAATGACAAAAAACTGTATGCTCGATAGATAAGATGGCGTTGATAAAAATGTATGTGTCAATGTGATTTTTTTACTCAGCTTCGAAGAGTACTCAGGTAGGCAGGCAAATCTGATGTTACCCTAAAATGTTTCTCTTTGGCCAGATGTCAGCCAGCGAACGCTTATTTGCCTCTTTGGTACAGGCCGTTTATTTTTAAAAGCCAATTTTTACACTTCTCTTTCCATCAACGCCATCTAGAGGCAAATAGTTACTATTTTTTTAAAATGTCACTTTGTAAAGCCTTCATTAAGAATAATTGTCCTAAGTCGTGGGCTTTTAAAAAAAATGCTTTTTTGACAGTTGCCTTTCTCATCGAATGTGTTTTTTAATCAATATATTTGTACATGTATCATAGATTCACGTGGACTACATTACCACAGAATAACTATGATACTACCTAATAAATTGTTCGATTTTGGTAGATTATTTTTTGATGTTATTCTAAAATACCCCAGGTGTCCAAGAATGTCACAGCTCAAGGGTGGACACAATGTAACAGTGTTTCCACTACTACTACCTAATATTTGTGATTTTCAGACTCATTAATCTTTTAGTATGTAGAATTTTACCTGAGACATTAATGCCTATTATAAGTAATTGTTGATTTTAAATCGTTATTGCCTATAAAAGGTACATAACTACGATTTAAAAAAAAATAGACTCATTTATCTTTAAGTCACACACAAATCATTGTACCTGAGATAAACCTATAGGTACTTTTAAAGTCTGAATAATTGTGCAATACCTTGAGAAAACCTTTATCGGTTGGAATTCAACAGATTTTGTCATTTACTTGTTCCACTAAATATGAAAATGTCAAAATTAATAACAGTGTTTCATTGTTGGACATAGGATGTTTCATTGTGTACACCTAGGTGGACACAATGAAACAATTCCCATTTTCTTTTAAAAGTCTTCTTATTGGTTTATGTATCTATTTATTAATAAAACTATAACTGCCATTTTATACCTAATTAAGTAGATTCCGTTCCTCTAAAAACGGAATTCATATCTTTAAAAATGAGAGAAATATGAGACTCAGAGCTTTTGGTGTTGCATTGTTCCACACTGCTCTACGTTTGTATGTATGTGAGTTTTTGTATTGTTACTTGAGACAAGTTTCAATGGTTGTAAAGTAATTTATGCTTACTACATAAGTCAAAACTTGAAAAATTAAACTTTAGTATTTACTTACCTTTTAAAAAAAACTAAAAACCGACTTCAAAAAACCTGCCTCTAAAAAGCAAGAAATAATATTCAAATCATTAGATATGCATTATCATTGTTATATAATAACAACACGTCTATTGAAGTCGGGTGGGGCTGGAGTACAACTTCGTTTTTTTATTCTAAAAGCCCTACCCGACTTCAATATACGTGTTGTTATTATATAACAATGATAATGCATATCTAATGATTTGAATATTATTTCTTGCTTTTTAGAGGCAGGTTATTTGAAGTTGGTTTTTTGTTTTTTAAAACATTTTTTTTTTATTTTTAAAACAATTTTTATTTTTTTGTTTTTAGTGTAAGTACCTTCTCTATTAGGTAGTGTAGTGTAAGTATATTATTTGGTAGAAAAATTGGCTCAGTCAAACGTGAGATATTCGCGGAGAAACATACATTCATACAGGTCAAACTGAAAGAGAACCTTCTTTTTTTTGAAGTCGGTTAAAAAGACTAAAAGTACCTCTTACCCAACAAAAAGAATCATCTTATTCGGTTCATAAATAACAAAATAGTCAAGTTAGTTGATGCAAAATCATAGTGTTTTCAGGATACCTTGAAAACTACTGAACCGATTTGAAAAAAAAATAAATAGGACCATTTCGCAAAAAAATTGAATCGAACAAAAAAAGAATCATCAAAATCGGTCCATAAATGTCGAAGATACGCGCGAACAACGATAAAAAAAAACATACAACCAAGGATGTAATAAAACAGATGCTTCGTTCGGAGTTATTTTATTAATAAAATACATGTAAAATAATTTTTTTTTTCTTACAAAGAGGTTATAAGAAAACTGAATTTCTTAGTGCTCATCACGGTTAGTTCAGAGCCATCACGCCTTATTAGTAAGTTTGGATAGACTAACATACACGTTACTAACATAACAAGTGATGTATAGGTACTTGGTTATTTATAAAGCTGTTGGGTTTTAAAGTAAATGGGAACGGGAACGAGAACGAAAACGGAAACGGGAACGGTACTTACCTACTAATCTCTGAACTAAACTTTTCAATAATTTATACCAATTCGAATTTAATATTTATAACTAAGACAGGACAACGTCTGTCGGGTCAGCTAGTAAAATAAATATTTGAGGGGGCTCCCATACAACAAAAGTGATTTTTTTTAGCCGTTTTTTGGTACGGAACCCTTTGTGTGCGAGTCCGACTCGCACTTGACCGGTTTTTATTTCCTTACCCTCAAAAAATATTTTGTTACAGTAGGTAGGTAATCCTTTCTTTTTAAACTTTGCAAGAGGTAGAGTACAAGAATGTTAATGATGTCATCTCATCAATGAGACTGTAATTGACAATAATAACACATGCCTACTTCCAAATCACGCCAACAGCACTGTTAGCCTATAATCCATTAAATGAAGTAGGTACACAAATACCCTATCTGTGTAATATTTTGTGACTATTTAATTTGGTCGGATACGCGCTAACAGCTCTGTGAGCGTGATTCGGAACGCGGCCACAGTATCATCAAATGTATTTATATTCGTTCGTATACTTCTTACCTACCTACCTACTCGTTACTTCAAATGTGTCACCGAACTTCAGTACCTATGCTTAGGCGTCACTTAAGTCACTTACTTATTTTAAATTAGGCGAATTAATTTGAAGTGGGATATTGTGCTGGCTCAATACGAAATAGAGGCTACTTTTTACAAATTCTTTTACCCAAAGTCACTCGAACGGCAAAGTACGTAGCAGCGGTGCTCGAAGTACGCAGCAAACAGCGGTGCCCCGGCTCCCACCCCCCCACCCCCCCCCATTTTCTTTTGTGACTTTTACAGGGTGTTGAAAAGAAAAAAATAAAAAGCTGAAAATTCCATTGATGAATTTAGCACAAAACATTATGTACAACAGATACTATTGATCTAAAACATTTAACACTTATTTAACCAATTGTAATATTCTTTTGGAGTTACTAAGGTAACGCTTTAGGTAATAGTCAAATAACAGTATTCCCGTGGACAAAGATGACACAAAAAGCTCAAGTACATCGGTTACAACTTCATAATCATCATGAAAGTAAAATTTTCAACTTTAATTTTCTTTTCGTCCGATAGCGTTAAAAAAGACAAAAACCTAAATTGTTACTTATGCATCAAACCAAAATGACACAATTTCATGTATTAGGCTAAGTGAATGGTGCAGAAACTATATACGAAAAAAACAAACTTTAATATTTTTAAAAGCTAAAAACTTATCTCGATCGGTCTAAAATGCAAGTTGAAGTGTTTTTAGATACCTATTTTGAAAGACTAATTACTTCAAAAAACGAAGGAAGTTCTCAGTTCGGTTGCATTCAACCGAGACCTAAATTAATGGGTGACTGATACTGATGATGATGGGTGACTGGTACTGAGTGGGCAATTGGCTTTGGTTAAAAAATAAAAGGTATTTTTTTTATATTTTTTTACTACAGATTAGGCCAATTTAAGAAACTAATTTGAATATTTTAACATTTGGTCCCGTATTTATTTTTTTATAAATATATTTGTCGAGCGGATATGGTCAACCGGAATGACGTCATTAGTGGCATGAAAGTTTAAGAAGAAAACCTTTGCCATCTACTTATAGAAAAAGAAAGGCCAAGTGTCATTAACTGTCATAATGACTTTATGGTTGTTTGTAAACAAATAAGTTATAGTTAATATTTCTTCTATTTTATTCATTTAATCCAGTTGTGTCGGTTCTAACCTACCTTCTTAATTTGCCGCAATGATTTTTGAGGTGGTAAAATTATAATAAAAATGCTTACCAGTGGAAACTCAGCTGAAAAACTTTGTAAAAACTGACACGCCCAATTTACCCAAATTGCGAAATGTATTGTATGTATTGTGTCTATTTTGGATGTAGGCTACATGGATAAAATTGTAACGATTGCTTGTGGACTGATAAATTTGCAGGATAACATAATAAACATTGTGAAAATATGTGCATACTTTATTTCTATTTACAAACATTTAATAGTAGGGATGTGGAAAAAATTACGAGATAAGTTCATCGATATTTTTCGGGCGATATTAAATACTCTGATATATCGATAGATGTTTTTACAATAATTTTTCCAAAACTTTTTTTTTGTAATTACGTATGGTTTCTAATAGTCGACACTATTTTGTCACTGGAGCATTTTGTTTTTTCCTACTTTTGAGTCTTAAAAATCATCGTAAAATTCGTCAAATCGAGCCAAAATTTCGCGTAGGGGTTTATTTTGCTATTTTTTATGTTTTACAATACCTTAAAATTAGAATCCATTACTTAGTCACAGCATAAAGAATTTCTTACAGTAGGCCGACGGAGACGTCTAGACAGGGCAATCGTGCGGGGCGTGAGGGGGGAGAGGTGAGTCGGACGAGCCCGAGCTGCATATTTCGCCGTTCTATGTAGCTCGGGACACGTCTTCTAGGGCTATCGCGTCTTTACCGTTTTGATTTCCTATTAAATTAATAATTCGATTTCGATGAAACTCGGTTTTTGCTACTATTTTGACAAAAAAAACAGCAACGCAATGTTAAAAATGTAAAAAAAATCCAAGATGGCGGCCAACTTTTTTGTTTGTGGGCCGATTTCGATGAAACTCGGTTTTTGGTACTATTTTGACAAGAAAACAGCTACGCAATTTTAAAAATGGCAAAAATCCAACATGGCGGCCAGATTTTTTATTTGTGGGTCGATTTCATTGAAACTCGGTTTTTTATACTATTTTGACAAAAAAACAGCAAAACAATGTTAAAAATGTCAAAAATCCAAGATGGCGGCCAACTTTTTATTTGTGGGCCGATTTTATTGAAACTCGGTTTTTGGTACTATTTTAACAGAAAAACAGCAACCCAATGTTAAAAATGTCAAAAATCCAAAATGGCGGCCAAATTTTTTGTTTGTGGGCCGATTTCAATGAAACTCAGTTTTTAGTACTATTTAGACAAGAAAACAGCAACGCAATTTTAAAACTATAAAAAATCCAAGATGGTGGCCAACTTTTTTGTTTGTGGACCGATTTCGATGAAACTTGGTTTGGGGCACTATTTTGACAAGAAAACAGTTACAAATTGTAAAAAAACGACAATATCAAGATCGCTGCCGACTTTGTTTTTAGGTTGCTTGATTTCGATGTAACTCAGTTGAAAAAAGTTGGCCGCCATCTTAGATTTTTCATATTTTTAACAATGCGTTGGTGTTTTCTTGTCAAAATAGTACTAAAAACCGAGTTTTATCGAAATCGACCCACAAACAAAAAAGTTGGCCGCCATCTTGAATTTTAATTATTTTTAAAATTGCGATGCTTTATTCTTGTCAAAATAGTACAAAAATCCGAGTTTCATCGAAATCGGCCAAAAAAAACAAAGAGTTGGCCGCCATCTTGGATTTTTTATAATATTAATCTGGTTTCCGAATCCTGCGTGCGACAGTGGCCATCAAGTAAGTTTCGTGAAACTACGAGCGAGAACTAAGAGCGAGATTCGTGGTATAAAGAAAACAGTTTGAAACCTTTATAAAACCTTTATTTAATAATATGTCACCCCTAATTCATTATTTTATATAATTTCACAATGCTTTTATGTACCCGGGGGTCGTAAAAGAAATCCACCTTCCAAATTGTAAATTTGTGACAACCCTTCCGTATTTGTGTAAATACCCTACAGGCGGCGGTATCGCCCAACAACAAAGGCGTCGGCCTACTGTAAGGAAAAAAATCTTTATGCTGTGACTTAGTCATCATCCCATTTCATCCCATTTTTTTCTGAGAAATATTACCTATATCGATATTTTTTCACTTCCAACTTCCACCATCCCTAGTGCCAAGTTCATTGTCAAAATTGTCTTTGCCCTTTTTTCTTTTTATTTATTATGGCTGGGGGATCTGTATGTGATGACGTCATTTGAAGGTCATTTGAAGGTTAAAGCTTTTTATTGAATATTATAAAAATCTTTAAAAATATAGACTTATTTTTAAATTTAATTAGTAGACACTGTACCGAAAGCTTATTCCTCGAAATGGTTTTGAGATTTCCAGTCATGTTCAAAAAGTTATCAAAGCCAATTATTATACCAATTATGACGTTCACATTTTTAACACGTTTTTATAAGGTTACCTACTTTCTCATTTGTTTGTTTGTATTTTGTCATCTCGATTAGGATAAAAGTCACCTTTTTACGTCCCCTAAAAAATATTGCAATATTGCATAGTCAGTAACAGTATGATAGTAGGTACGATACGTACGAGTATGTAGGCAAATCAACCCTCAACATTATGTAGTTCAACTTGAATTTTATTAGAAACAGCCTAATGATTCCTACGGACCGACGATATGGTCACCCTACACACTGATTATTCATAATAAATCATAGTAAATAAATTTACTTATTTCTCTAAAACGAATGAAGATATAGTGAAAATATGTTTTCGGGCCGTTTATCGTGATCAAACGGTTACGTAAACTTGCTTATTTTTAATCTTAATACAATTTTCACCAGTATTTTAGACTTAAGCGTGTGGGCCGGAGAGTCGCATGCTTTTAAAACTTTAGATCGCCATATCTTTGTCCCTGTTGCGTTACATGAGCAACAAATGTGTTTGTAGCTGTTACAATGAATATGTAACGGCTACAAATACATCAACCCACCGGTACAGGCTCCGATTGATCTGGAATTCGACGATTTAACAAAAAACATAACCTCAAAGCAGGCGAATCTCCGTGCCACATGCTTTTGTCAATCATTCTGCCGGGAAGCCGGTACAATCGATTTGATATCTAAAATAAGAACGTATATCATCGGTACATTACTTCTAGGTAGTTTTAGAATGGAATTATTCAGTGGCACGGAGAACCGCATGCTCACGCAACATCGCGTTTTCGAGACCCTGCGTTCAGTAGAGTTATTCACGACTAGCGGCCGCCCGCGGTTTCACCCGCGTGGTTCCCGTACCCGTGAGAATATCGGGATAAAAAGTATTCTATGTTTTAATCCAGGCTATCTACTATATGTGTGCCAAATTTCAACCAAATCCGTTCAATAGTTTATGCGTGATTGAGGAACAAACATCCAAACCCACAAACTTTCACATTTATAATATTAGTAGGGTTGTCGGAAATCTACTCGAAAGCATTCGAGTCGTATCTGTATCCTCCGATATTACAAAAATATAGCTACTCACAAATAACACACTTACATTCACAAATACATTCGACTGGCATTCGATTCACTTTCCGACAGGAAAGCGCAATGCATTTACAAAGTTTGGTAGCATAACGTAGAAAATAAGATCGATGACTATAGACTTTCCGATTCGATTCGGAAAGTTGGTTTCCGACAATCGTGCATAACCCCCTGTAAGCACTGTTCGGTCGCGGTACCAAAAACGCGTCCAAAAGTAGCTGTAATTAACTGGGACGTTCAAACTTATGCGGAGTCTTTTAACGTTCAGTCGCTGTAGTGAGCAACTCCATTTCTGAGATCGTTAAATACAATACAAATACAAATCATTTAATTGTCAGAATGTAGTGTTACAATAAATTGTGATAAAGATTTGTTTTAAAAGTCCACGATACAATACATTCTACCATAAACATGACGTACAAAATTAAAAATGGTTGAAAATGTCACAAATTCAAAATAATGATTTTAAAATAATAATAATAATATTAAACTAACAAAAAGAAAAAGTACTAATGTCAATCAACGTTGTTTTTTTACCTGTGCGAGTGTGGAGCGTTTGATCGATGCATCCAGCTTCCGAAAAGCAGCAAAAACGTCGATCGCCAATGCTAAAAGTATCGTGTCTGCTGTGGCCCTAAAATTCCCTATGCACTGCATTATTCTGCAACTCGACCATTACTCACTCAAACATTTCACATCACAAATATAACTCGCCCTGGCTACGGTGCCACGTTTGGCTAACAAAAGTCTAGTTGAATTGAAAGGAAACGTGTCTGTGAAGCATTGGTGCGCATTGTGCGTGGTTTTGCAGAACAGGAGTTTTACAGGAAAATGTCAGTCTGCCTATGTTCAGCCAGAAATTAACGTCCTACAAATGTCTTGTTTACAGTGAGATGATAACAGAACTGGTTTTCTATTAATTTCGATTAAGTTATTCGGTGTATTGGTGCTTCCTATTGAATCATCAGGCAATATAACCGAACAGACATAGAATTTAAGAAATTTGCTAGTTGCAGTGTTTTCGGCTTAGGTACCTATAGCTTATAGCGCTCATTCAATTTCTCGTGCGTTACATCCATACTTCCATACTTTTATTTAATATTATAAATGCAAGAGTAACTCTGTCTGTCTGTTATGCTTTCATCGAAACGATTTTGATGAAATTTGGTACAGAGATAGAGTATGAATTGGATAAGTGAAGTGTTTATTGGCTTTGTAAAAGTGAGTTGTGTGTTTTCCTTTTCCTACGTTTTCTACATTTTGACACTTGCCTGTATATCAACACCATCTATCGCGCCTACAGTTTTTTGTCATTTTGAAAATCCCTCATTGTCATCATGTGCCTTTTCTATTATTATTATGCGTGTATAGTTGCAATAAGCGTTACCATGTTGTTTGCGTAGCACACGGCACAACATTCTGACAGCCCCCTACCGAAACACAAAACCAAACAATATGCAGCGATTTTTTTTTGTAAATGATAGACAGTTCCTCAGTTCCGGTGACTTCAATCATGCGCGTTGCTTTCCCCTCCCTAAATCAATCTTCCCAACTCGTGAGAATTACGATTTTACCCCAACAATATATTTTTACCTATACCATACCTATGGTAAACAAACACGATAACTATACGAGCGAAGATATACGTATCTATCTAAGACAAGGGTGGCCAAACTTTTCAACACTTCGGCCAAAATTTGGATGTAGAATTTTACCCCGGGCCGCACGACTATGTCAGAGAAGAAGTGTTTGTTTTTTTTATAGTAGGTATGATAAGGTAATTTTAGTTTTTTTTTACATTAAAAAAAATTTGCTCGTCTCCGCGGGCCACAAGGTAACAGACGGCGGGCCGCGGGTTGGCCACCCTTGATCTAAGATATAAGTATCTTTGCTAGTATAGATAACGTGTTTGTTTTCAGTAAATCAAAAGTTTATACGATGTCTACTTTAGCCGTAAAAGATTTTTTTCCGTAAAGGCTGGTTTACATTATCTTAGTCTTTAGTAGAGTGCTTTAGGAGAGTAGAAGTTCATTACGTGGTGTGTTTGACGTTCTTTTAAAATCGACGAACATGCCAAGCAATGTATTTCTACTCGCTACTCGACTCGGTCGTCTACTTGACTAATGTAAACCAGGCCTAAGAGCCATAAAAACATTATTAAGTACTTTTATCTATTGTTTTTATTTGAATAGGTAAGTGTCTACCTAACTCTAGACAGCTAATTTATAGTTTGCATTTCAACTATAAACTACAAATGCAAACTTTAAATTAGCTCGGCAGTATTTTTAACCTGATTTATAGTTTATACTTCATAGCTGTTAAAATCTCGATTTAAGTCAGTTAATTAAAGAGTCAGTTTCGGAATCCATAATAATTAATGACTTACTGAGATGCGAGAGTAGATAAGATTTTACATTCCATCTGTATCAAAAAGATCTCTGTAGTAAAATTAAGCATCTGAGTATCGGCTTAAAACTAAGTAAGTCACACTAATACTAAGGCAGCCATTACATGGTCATGCAAGCGTCAGTCAAATTCCATCAGTCATGAAATTACGTTTGACTGATCAGTCAGATGGAAAGAACCTTAGAGCATTAAACCAAGAAAGAACAAATCACATCATGCAGCCATCAGTTACTACATTACACGGTAGGTTAATCGTCAGTCACAGCCCGTGACTGTGGTTAAACTGACAGCAAAACCTACCGTGTAATGGGTGCATTAGTTTATCCAATTCTGATTTTATTTAGTTTTTTATACCGTTGAGGAGCTCAGTGGCGCCAAGGTGGCGGCGCAGTGGTTTAGCGCTTGGCCCTGCGCGCATTTTGAAATCGGGTGGGAATTGCGCAGAACGCGTATTTTGGGTATGCGTAGCGGTGAGGGACGCAAGCGGCGGGAGAGGGGCGCGCGCTATTGGTCCCTCAATCCATCGAAAAAGTGTCAAGATGTTTGCCTCGTACTGTAATAATAATGATAATAATTTAACAATTGCATTGTTTTCCACAGTTGCAGTGGCGCTGTCGTTCTTCGTGTGTTGGGCGCCGTTCCACGTGCAGCGGTTGCTTGCTATCTACGGAAAGAGCTTGGAACATCCTTCCGAAACATTTTTTTTGGTAAATAATAGAATAGCATTAATAATTGCATCCAGCGATGAAAAATAGTTGTCTAACTCCAAAAGAGTTGAGAGAACAAGTTTTTAATGCTGAATTTAGCTTTTTACTAGGAAAGTCACGTGAAAATAACTGTTCTTACCTATAATTACTTATTGGATAAATGGCTCTAAGTCAGCCCACATGATTTTTGATTTATTTTTGTGGGATTCGTCGCCGTCGTTCTGTATCCATAGCACAGAGTAAAAAAATCGAGCTATACAATTACTCCTTTTTTTTTAGTTTTTAATCCGTGTATGACATCATAAATCGCGTCGCACATAGGGGTATTTTGCGTTTCTAGCCGGTAAAAAATATTTTTGAATTTTTTCATGATATACTAGGATCTATATTGTGATTTGAATTGAAACAAGTTATTTTCAACATACAGTGACATATTTTTTTATTATTTTTATTTGTGTAAAAAAATATGTACAAAAAATTATGAATAAAAGATTTTATGTTATTTTTATATGGTTTACAGATCTTATCATGCATTAATCAGATGATAGCAAGGTGCTCCTACAACAAAATAACAATAAAGTTAATAACTAATTGACGAAAGTTAAAAAAACGATATTTATTACTGTCACTACTAGGGATGGGTCCAGTGAAAATTTCAATGAAATGAAAATTAAATTTATATGAAATTTATGAAATCTTTCAAAACGGGTTGAAATATTTCACTTTTGAGTGAAATTTATTTCCAGTATTAGAAATCCCTTATTTTCTGAATTAGTTTAATATTTTAACGTATTAAATGAAATTTTAAGGCTTAGGTAACTGACCAAGCGAGCGCGAAGCGCGAGCGAAGCGTCTCTGCTTCAGTTTGAGCAACAATTCTTTCGTATGTCCTTCCTGCTGTCCGTTTGTTCTCCTCTATAGGTTACAGGTCGCATTTCTTAACCGATTCTCGTGAAATTTTGTGAGTAGGTTCGAAAATTGTATAGAATTTTATGGTCGAGCCAGTTTTTCGAAATTTTTCAATATGGCGGAGATGTGTAAAAGAACATATTTCAGTCCGGCTTTCCGGTGCTGTTGTTATCCTGTACAGGTCGCATTTCTCAACCGATTCTTGTTAAATTTTGTGAGCAGGGTCGAAAATTATATAAATGTTATAGTCAAACCCCGAAGTCCCGGCGCTCCTAGCTAGGTTTGCCTAGTCAAACCCCAGGTTTGACAAGAAGGCTTAGTCAAAGTCCAATACCAATGGCATATTTCGGCCTTTGACTGACGAATTTATGGCCAAACCTAGGAGAGACTAACTTGTGCAGTCGAAAGCCGAAACTCAATACGGTCAAACCTCGATTTGACGCTTAAATTAGGCACAGAATTTGATATTTTGTTTGTACAACTATGAAAAACACATTCTGTAGAGTGAAAATTTAACTAAATTAACAATCTTCCTGTAAACAAAAAATTTCTGTTGTCTGTTTAAAAGAAAATAACCACGAAATTTAAGATGAACGCTCCACTGCGCTTCGCGATTGTCTTAAATTTCTAATCTATCACGTGACTTACAGAAGTAAGGCAGCTTTGACTAAATATCACATCGGAAATGAATGATGTTTTTCATAATCTTGAGGTTAAGTTTAGTCAAAGAGTCTGCGTTACTCCTATGAGACACGTGATAGGTTAGGAATTTAAGACGATACACGATTTTATTTTGGGCTTTAAGCCGAAACACGATTTTATTTTGGGCTTTGACTAAGGCTTCTTGTCAAACCTGAGGTTTGTCTAGACAAACCTAGGAGTGCCTGAGCTTCGGCGTTTGCCTATAACATTAACATTTTTTTTGTAGCCTGTTTTTCGATTTTTTTCTAAATGGTGGAGATATTTAAAAGAAACATATTTCAGTCCAGTTTCCAGCGCTGTTTGTTCTCCTCTCTAAGTCACATTTCTCAACCGATTCCCGTGAAATTTTATGGGCAGGTTCGAAAACAATATAGAATTTTACCGTCGAGCCTGTTTTTGGAATTTTTGATGGTGGAGATATGTAAAAGAAACATTTCAGTCCGCCATTCCAGCACTGTTTGTTCTCTTCTACAGGCGCATTTCTCAACTGATTCTCGTCAAATATTGTGGACAGGTTCGAAAATTATATAGAATTTTACTGACGAGCCAGTTTTTTTTAATTCTTCAAAATGGCGGAGATATATACATAAACATATTTTAGTCTGACTTTCTAGCTGTCTGTTCTCCTCTACAGGTCCCATTTCTCAACTGATTCTCGTGAAATTTTGCGAGCAGTTCGATAATATTATAGATTTTTTAAGTCGAGCTAGTTGAAATTTATCAAAAATATCACCCATTTCCAAAAATAAGTATTCAAAATTAGAAGCGCCATCTAGCTGCACATAGCTACCATATAATATACCAAACAGCACATAACCAAATAATATATCTAACCTACTATGTGCTTTGAAAGACCTCGTGAGCAGTGAGGAAAAAGGGGTTTCGATTGCTCGACCACGGTGTCGTAGAAGAAAAACGACTACGTTAACATTACGAAGGAATATGTAGAAAACTAACAATGAAAGTCGCAAATTTGTAGGTTCAATATTCAGAAAGTTTAACCATGACCGCGCGGTCGAAACATGGAGGACCTCGCGGCCACGCAGTTCTCTCAAACGAAGCTCAGTAGAGGTTCCATTATTTTTGCTAATCGCAGATACGATTTCGTAGATAATTAAGACAGTATAAGTAAAGCCCTAATGTTTGGACTTTACGACCACGTTTTTCTGTAGGTCGTGAAATCCAAACCTTTGGGCTTTATTTATACTGTCTACTATTTTTAGCTAATCGTATCAGGGATTATACAAAAGAATGGGACCTCTATTAAGCTCCGTTTGAGAGAACTGCGTGGCCGCACGGCCATAGCATTTAATTTCTGTAGCAGGTCGTGAAGTCCAAACATTAGGGCTTTATTTATACTGTCTATATTTTCCACATAATCGTATCAGCGATTAGCAAAAATAATAGGACCCCTACTAAGCTCCGTTTAAGAGAACTGCGTGACCGCGCGGACTATGGCGCGGCCTAGCATTTAAGCTATGTAGGTCGTGATTCCAACACATTTGGGTTTTTTTATACTTTCTATATTTTTCTACGAAATCGTATCAGCGATTTAATTATAGCAAAAAGAATGGGGCCCCTACTAAGCTCCATTTAAGAGAACGGTGTGGCCGCTCGGTTTTCCACGTTTCGACTGCGCGGCCACGGTTAAACTTACAATTTTCTGAATGTTGGTCCTACTTTGCGAGTTTTATTGTTAGTTTTCTACATATTCCTTCGTAATGTTGATGAAGTCGTTTTTCTTCTACGCCATCGTGGCCGACAATCGAAACAGACATTGAATATTTTGTTATTAAAAGTTGTAAAATAGCCAAAGCTATTCGTAATTTAAGCCAACTTATTTGTTTATTGTTTTGTTCTATAATTATGTTGATATATTGACAAAATGCATGTAATTTTGTTTCATTTAGGTCAGATGAAACTTAAAAATAAATTTCACTCTAAACTGAAATATTTCAAACCAAAATGAAATTTATTCTAAATATTTCACAGACCGAAATTTTTCGTGAAATTTACCCAACCCTAGTCACTACTAATGTGTAGGTAGGTTGAAAAGGGGCAAACAGTGGCACCTAATTTCTATAACAGCATAATGTTGATGGACTATTCTATAAAACACCATAAAAAAATTTTCTCGGAAATAGCCCAAGTATAACTAATAGACTCGTTAACATAGAAATATGATAAAAAATATTCACAAATAGTGAATGATTCAAGGCGCAATTAATAGTGATAATCAAACAGAAAACAATATAAAATTATGACACAGATACGTGATCTTACCTGAACTAGAACAATCCATAGTTTTTTTTCTCCTTAGACTTCACCAAATAACGTATTATTAACTTATGTATTTGCGAAAATATTTCACAAACAAGTCAAACGAGCACGAAAAAACGGTTAACTTTAGACAAGTTTTGCAAGACGAACGACTGACGCAGCGGAGTGAGAAGAGTTGCCTATTGCTCACTAACTTCTTGGCTCGTAGCAGGTATGTGATTTTTCTCTCTGTGATAGTTTTGAGGAATTTGACTTTTTACCGGCTAGAAACGCGAAATACCCCTATGTGCGTCGTGGAGATCCTTAGGCCTCCCCTAAGGATCTCCACGACGATCAGTCCTGCGCTGCCCGCATCCAGTGGCTTCCCGCGACCTTCACCAGATCGTTATTACAGAATAGATATTAATAATAATTTGTTAGACTGCTGTAAAATTTCATCCAATTAGTGCCGAAATAATTGTGCAGCACTTTTAATATATTTTATAGAAGGACTGAATATACAAAATATTTGACCTGACTTCGAAAAAAGTGTCCTTAAGAAAAATCTATGAAAAAAAAGAACTTAGATTTTATTAGATAGATGCTTGAAATAAATGTAATGAAATTTTTGTAAGTACCTACCAATAAATCGTTTAGACATTCCTTCTACTCATAAACTTACAAACCATTATACAACATATTTTTTTTGTATATACGAAAGCCGAAACACGGGTTACATAATTTTCATTCTTAGAATCAGTATATAAAAAATTATAATGATACCTTAAAAACTCACGAAGTTACAAGCTTTTTGTGTTGTCCCGTTGGTAGAGTGTGCGTTAATTATAGTTTTGTAAATATTATTTAGTCAAAATATAACATGATATAAAAAAAAATCGGTTGGCACTCCGGGAGTGCTGGCAGAAGTGAAAACTTGAATATTAACGTTGTGCATTTTTGATATTTTGAAATTAGCGGCAAAGGATTAAAAATATTTCTTTCCTAATACTATACAGTCACACAATTCAATCAGTTCTTATTCGCCAGTGGCCTTTTTAATTTCTACATGCACGCATAGTCACAGAGTATAAATAAGTTTATGATTTTACCGAAGAGATCGCTGCTATTAGTTCCATTTTCAAAATTAGCGCGTTGCTGCTGGTGACACAAGTGTTTACATGACGTCTTAAAATGACGCGCCGCCATTTTCAACGCGCCCCGTAGAAAGAGAGGGGGATACTTCCGCCGCCAGCTGTCTTCTCTCCATCCGTCACATTCATCTTACGCATTTTCGATCAGCCACGTGATTCCTGACGCGAGTTTAGCATTTTTTCCCCATACAAAAAGCGCACAACGCCGGTAAAGAAGTTTTCACTTCAAACATATTGCTATTGATTCTATTTACTGATTCTGGACAAACAGTTTTCAGGTTTCGTATATTACTAAAAGTACCTTGTATATAACGAAATAAATAACTTATATAACGACTTAATACATAGAAAAAAAAGACTTATCTATCTGCAATCAGAATCTATTCCAGTTAAGTGCTTCTTTCATATATTATGATTCGGCACCAACTTCTGGTTAAATAATTTAAAAAAATAACAGAATTTATATTAAATTACTCGTCGAGTATATTAATTTGATCTTATTCGGACTTTGTGAAACAGGCCTTTAATATACCTACTTAATAATAATTTTTGTGAATGTTGAAATAATTTTACTAACTATACGATATTTAATTTACACAAACAAAAAGCGTTTCTCAAAGATTTATATATTGTATGTGTTTCTAGAAAATTTACATCTGTCATTGTATAGGTCTTGTTTTGGTGTTCTAAGAATAGCTCAAGGTCACCTTTATTGAAAGGGGCACGTAATCCTGTGAATAAAGGCAGGTTCCCACCTGTTCTATTCTATGATCTATTTGCCAGAATCAATGTGGACTTGCTTTCGATGGGATAGAATATTCTCTAGAAATAAAAGCATCAATGTGTATTTAATGTCATAAATATCTGGGCGACCGAGCTTTGCTCTGTTAATACTATTTTTTGTATTATGGTGGTGTTTTATAACGTAGTTATAGTAGTTTTAATTTCTTTTTTATTTTTCAAAAACTAAAAAACTAATTGGTAATAGTCGGAGTATCGCTATCTATGAAGTGCTGTGTACATTTTATTCTGTGGTGCTACTTTACTACACAGCCTCTGCTTGCCACATAGCATGCTAGTCAAGCACCTATTTCAAAAGTCTTTGCTAGATGGTGTTAGACTACACAAAAATATCCATATTCTGCGTCGAAAGAAAAACGCATGAAAACTCGAAAACACGCGTTTTCCCAAACATAAGACGAGACTAAATCGATTGTTTACCCCCGAAAACCCCCATATACCTACCAAATTTCAACGAAATCGTTAGAGCCGTTTCCGAGATCACAGAAATATACAACGTGTAACAGAAAGGGGTATCAACCCGAAAGGAGGTCAATGTACTCGTGAAATTGAATACATTCCAGCAGAAAAAAAAATCAAATAAAATAAAAATTTTTGAACTCTCCATACAAAATGATGGCGGCAAATTCAAATTTTCTATGCAGAGACCAAACATTTTTTTTCGATTTTAAATTTTTTTTCTCGTGGAAGGTGTTCAGATTCACGAGTACACTGACCTCCTTTCGGGTTGATACCCCCTTTTTGTTACACGTTGTATAAATAAATATACAAGAATTGCTCGTTTAAAGGTATAAGATTTGAACCATAAATAATATAGGAAGGTATTTTGATGTTTGGAAAAAAATTATAAGTAGACTGGTTGTAAATCTAAAATCCACCCACTAAAGAAAAATGAGCCGAAAGGCTGTTTTATCGGCTCATCAGATAAATAAAATTGTTATTTCCACAAATATGTATAATTAAAGATAAAACAACATGGCTAAAAGACACTGTACCTATTCTACAAAACAACCAGGCACAAGACATAATTATGGATTTCCGAATATTGTTTGAAACGCGAAGAAAGCCGGAGCGCTGTCTTGTTATCGAAACATTTAAATGTTTTATTTTTATTTTATTTTATTTATTTAGGACAACAACAGCACAATCATAATAAAATTAAATATGAGTAACTGACAAATTTATAAGGCCAATCATAGTTATCCGTGATATTACATGGCGAAATTTAGTTAAAAGCAGCAGACATTTTCAATTAAATAAGTTTGTGAAAAAAAAAACACATAACAAAAACAATCAATACTTAACCGACAAAAAAGTTATACTTGGTGAGGTTGATGATATAAGATACTTATATAAATATATGTATGTTAACGCGATAATAAAATTTGATTCGCAAAATTGTCTATCTTTTGGGTATTTAATACAAAATATATTACTTAACATGAAAAACGAAATGATATCATTCCAAAAAGCTCGTACATTATGGCAATTTTTGTTGCACTCGCAATGCTATTTTTAAAAGTAGGTAGGTATTTTTTTTACTTGAAGAAAAACGAGTCTCGTGAAGTCGAAGCGAGGGCGTGTCGCTAGTGAAATATAAATTAATAACAAATTAGTGTTTTATCATTGTAAATACATAAATAAGATGAGATATTAATAAATAAGAGAAAAACACAACGTAAAACAAAACGACGGGAATCTAATTACTCTTTACTCATATGAATACATTTTTTTCAGCATAGGATCGAACTAGTTTTGTGATATTATATACTTATTACAAAAAATGAGTGCGTTCAGCGATGAAGATAGCTGTTGTTTAATCCAGTTTAATCCAAAAGAGTTGAGAGAACAAGTTTCAAAAGATTTATACCAACGGCATTCGCAGCACAAATTGACTTCGGTATTCCTGTATAAGAAATAACAACGAGTAGGTTTTATTTCTCTTTTTTTTAGAAATAATTTTGATTCCAAATAATATACAGTAAGGGTTAGAAACAGATTTATGTGAACAGTCAGCAACATAAATTGCAGAAAAACATTACAATAGAAGCTGTACAAAATAGGTACAAATTGTACAGCGAATTACGTTGCTGGCCACACAGCACATTCTTAAAAACCAGATTTTTAACAGAATTTATGGCTAAACCAGAAATTACGTTAGGTAGATAGGGACAACTTTTACTACGGGATCAATTCTTTTTTCGTGATTTCAGAGTTGGTCCCATAGTAATATTTTCAGTTTGATTGTCCCTATCTACCTCATTCTGGTTTAGCCATTAATTCTGTTACACGTTGCGTATTACAATTATCTCTATTTTTTCAGGTGTACATAGTACTGACCTTCCTGTCCGGTGTGCTGTACTTCCTGTCAACGGCCATCAATCCCATTCTCTACAATATTATGTCCAACAAATTCAGGAACGCATTTAAGGTAAGTTTTAATTCTAAGTAACTATCACACCTTTAATATAAAAGTATAAACAAATTCTATTTAAAATAAAACAATGTAAGACTTGAATAGACTTCAAGAAATATAGGTAGGTAGGTAGTAGGTAAACAATCTTAGAATAATATAGAGATTTGCGCGATCACGATATAATGAAGACCCGAATTTTGAGTATGAAGTGAAAATTGATCGTTGGGTGAACGCATGCATTCAGAACGTTAAAACAAAAACTGCTTTTTTGTCAATTTATAATTTAGGTTGATTTTACCAAAAATATTCTGGTTTAGCTTTAGTTATGTTCGCCAACCTCCGCGCTCCGCGAACCTGCATCAAACAGATTGTTCATCTTGGCTGCAAAGGTGCGCCATATTGTGTAGGTATCTACGTAAGCGAACACGAATGCGAACCCACGTACACCAAAGTGAAAATAAAATGTATGCTCAATGCGAACCCACGTACACACTATAACCAAAGCGAAAATAAAATGTTTGCTCAGCTCCAGGTTCGCGGAGCGCGGAGGTTCGCGAAACTGAGTGGGTGTCCACTCAAGCTTCCTGGAATAGGATTTTAACAAAACTAAAGCGAATATGTTTTCTCTAAATGAAACTGAAACGGCAAGTAACGATTTAGTTTTAGTTTTATCTTTCAAAATTAGCGCAGTTGAGCCTCAGTTCGATTCGTCCGAATTCATTGATACCAAGAACTTTAAATTCAAATTCAAGTGTCATAGAATGAATTGAAAGTTCTTGGTTGACACTATGTCACGATTCTTTGATCGTGGTCAGTGATCTCGATTCAGGGTCTGCTTGCTATTGTTAACGATATAATCGTATTTCAATTGAGTTTCGGTTTTGGGTTTTAGGCCGGATTTCCACCTGCAAGAACTTCTGCGAGAACTTGCACTGACAGCCTGTCAGATAGTAGCTTACAAGTGTTAGCTAATAGCAAATGCACTTGCGACAGTTTGTCACGCGTTTACACTGTGTGACAGGCTGTCAGTGTAATTTCTCGCAGAAGTTCTTTTAGGTGGAAATCCGGCCTAAAACCCAAAACCGAATCGCAATTGAAACACGATTATGTCGTTAACAGTAGCAAGCAGACCCTGGATCGAGATCACTGATCACGATCAAAGAATCGTGACATAGTGTCAACCAAGAACTTTCAATTCATTCTATGACACTTGAATTCGAATTTAAAGTTCTTGGTATCAATGAATTCGGACGAATCGAACTCGGGCTCAAAAGTTCTTGCAGGTGTATTCGCGGCCTAAGAAACAAGAATTGTGTCAAAAAGCATTCTAATTCATAACAATTGAATCACGGGGTCCTCCTATGACATTTTTTTTGTCGAAATTTCCATTTTGACGGATTTTAGCGATACAGCCTAGAGAAACCTGTAGGTCTAGTGAATAAATTTATATGTGTCCGCGACAAAAAGTAGTAGGTATGATGATTCATTGGACAGTTATAGGGTTAGGAATGAAAATGAGAGTTAGTGAACGATTTCTCAGTGTCAACTTTGAACATACACAGAAAGACAAACAACAAATAAAAGTATGTTTGATTTTATTATGAATTAAAGATTATTCTGATATAAATTTTACGTAATAATATTAATGTATCAAGGAGAAATTCACAGTTAATTCTGAGCGTTTTTAGTAGTTTTATGGGTTTTTATTGGGTTTTTTTTTACATATTCCATATACTAGCTGATGCCCGCGACTTCGTACGCGTGGACTTTATGACTCCGGCGTATGCATATAAATATTCCGAATATAATTTCAAAATTCCGAGGCCGCTACGAACTATTCGACTATACAGAGTTATTTGTAAAACACCAACAACCTCGCAGTCTTAACGTTGTGTATTTTTGATATTTTGGAATGGTTAGGGAATATGTTGCACGAATTGCCGTCTTACGAATTTACTCTGCATTTGAATTTACGAATACAGAACAGTATTGTACGAAGGTCTTATCCATAGCTTGACAGGAAATCTAGAGTTTCGACATTAAATTAAAAAATTAGCGTGTTGCTATGGTGACACAAGTGTTTACGTCTTGAAATGTCGCGCCGCCATTTTCACCGCGCCCCGTAGAAAGAGAGGGGGATACTTTCGCTGCCGGCTGTCTATGCTACATCCGTCTTACGAATTTTCGATCAGGGTCACGTGACCCTGACTGACACGAGTTTAACATTTTTTCCCAATTACAAAAAAGTGTACAACGCCGCTAAAGAAGTTTTCACTTCAAAAACCCAATCAAAAACCATAAAACTACTAAAAATCCAATTGTAAGCTGGATAGAGCTAACTTGCTGATCATGACTGAGGATCGAACGTGTAACTGCTGCCTTGCTGCCTATGTTACGTACGAGTAGTATTTGCTCAAGTCAACGTTCAACGTGTTTGATTCACAATGCAACCACATTCATCTGCGTCAGTCATGTCATGTCACACTACATTGACAACTAGGCATACAAGGATATCGAAATCGAAAGATAGATGTACCATGGGCAACAGCGTCGCTTAACCACTCCTAAGGTTAAAATCGCTTGCACGCCGCGCCCGTCACAGCATACGTTTAGGTTGTGCAGGGGCAATACGAGCGCACATGAATTTTGCAGCCCTTGACGAGTTTCTTGCCGGTTCTTCTCGTTACAAGGTCTCCCGCTTAGGGTTTGCGAACCGATGGCGTAGCTTCTATGACATTCACAAGTGCTTGTAACAGCCTAGACTGAATAAATTATTTTGAATTTTGAATTATGAATTTTGAATTTTGAATTTTGAATTTTGAATTTTGAATTTTGAATTTTGAATTTTGAATTTTGAATTTTGAATTTTGAATTTTGAATTTTGAATTTTGAATTTTGAATTTTGAATTTTGAATTTTGAATTTTGAATTTTGTTGCTAACTGGTTAACGCTGTTGCCCATAGTACACAAGTGTGCCCAGTCCAGCGAACTAAAATCTATGGAAGTGTAATTGCAAACTATTGCTTAAAAAATGGCACCACGGGGCCGAAAAATTACAATCCAGCTTTAGTCGGGCCAGACGCACCCGGTGACTGACGTTAGCGTTGTTTACAGTACGTCAAGATGAGCATTGTGTTATTGCTTTTCTTATAAATGACGTTGACATTTATTTCATTGCAACAAAGTAGAAACTGTAAATGACTTTTAAGACCAAACTACTTTTTGTTACTTGTCTTTGTTATATTGTAATGTATGAAAACGATTGTTTGAGATGTTTTGCGATGCCCATTATTTATCTTGAAGAACTGTACAATAAATGCAGTTTGTATTGCAGAGAAAAGAGAAAAAGAGAGAGTTTATTAGAAATTACGTCCTAAATAGTCAAATGCCTAAAAAACGCATAGAAGGCAGTAAAGATATACAGAAATAACGTATCATATTTTTTAATATCTATGAGTATCCAAATTATGGTCGCTAATAAGCAACAGTATTCAGACGCTTTGTGCTGCATATTGATTGCATTTTTAGCTCCATCCATTTAGTTGTAATTTTCGTGTGGTGTCATTTTTTGAGTGCAATGCTTGTTCCATAGATTTTAGTTCGCTGACCCAGTCAATCGGCACGCATGCAATCAGATTTCAAATTAAACTCTTAAAAATAAAACTGTAAAAACAGTGTCTAATTTCGTGCAGTAGTTTTGCGTGATGCTCGTACAAACCTACAGATAGATCAACAAAAAAAAAATAGATTTGCCTTCTTTTATTCTCTTATATTGTACGAGTAAAAGTACAGTAAAAATAACCCTTTTTTATATCTTCAATGTACATATATTGGCCAGTTACATTTTTTTGAAGTGAAAACTTCTTTAGCGGCGTTGTACGCTTTTTTGTAATGGGAAAAAAATCTTGAACTGGCGTCAGTCAGTCAGAAACACGTGACCCTGATCGAAAATCCGTAAGACGGATGTGACGGATGGAGAGTAGACAGCCGGCGGCGGAAGTATCCCCTTTCTTGAAAATGGCGGCGCGTCATTTCAAAACGTAAACACTTGTGTCACCATAGCAACGCGCAAATTTTTTAATTCAATGTCAAAACTCTAGATTTTCTAGACTTTCGTACAATACTGTTCTGTATTCGTAAATTCAAATGCTGAGTAAATTCGTAAGACGGTAATTCGTGCAAAATTATTCCCTAACCATTCCAAAATATCAAAAATGCACAACGTTAATATTCAAGTTTTCACTTCTGCCGGCACTCCCGGAGTGCAACCCGATTTTTTTTAAGTAAGTATGTAGCTATACTCAGATAATGATCATAGTAAAGAGATTTCAGATAATATAAATCCATTGTATAAGTATTATAAAAATATGTTACTGGAAACTTTCCCTGCTGTTGTTTCAGATATTTCGTATGCATGTTACAGAAATAATTATCTTGAAAGATAAATACCGGGAAATCATTTGTATTCAAAGCACAACTATCTCGATTGACGGTATACTCAGCGGCCAATTTATTTTGGTTTGTTTTGCTTGTTTCTTCTTCCAAATTATTAAATAAAATTATGTATACCCTAATAAAATTATAATTTTACCAAAAACGAAGAGTTGAGAGAGCATGTTTTTTGATTATATTTGCTATTCTGAACTTTAGTCTGTTTGTTCATATTTTTCGATAAATTGCTGTTACCTGTATTATTATAAGATTATAATAAAAATTATAAAATTACCATAGTTACTTTTCAAAGGAACATCAAAAAGTTGCGAGTAAAAGCAAAAGAGTAAAAGGAGTGGGGCTGGAGCAGAAGATAAGTAACAAAACAATATTGTTTACCTAGAACGAGTTACGTTTATTTATTTTAGACTCGCTAACGCACAGGTGTATACGATTAGCTGCGTCAGTTATATTGCAAACACTTGACGCAAAAAAAAGTTGAAGACGCAAGTAAAATGAAGGTGAAGGCGCAATGAAGATGAAAGTTGAAGACGCAAGCAAGATGAAAGTTAAAAACGTAAGCAAGATGAAAGTTGAAGATACGATCAAAATGAAAGTTGAAACGCAAGCTAAATTAAAGTTGAAGATGCAAGCCAGATGAAAGTTAAAAACGCAAGCAAGATGAAAGTTGAAGATGCGATCAAAATGAAAGTTGAAACGCAAGCTAAATTAAAGTTGAAGACGCAAGCAAGATGAAAGTTAAAGATACGATCAAAATGAAAGTTGAAACGCAAGCTAAATTAAAGTTGAAGATGCAAGCCAGATGAAAGTTAAAAACGCAAGCAAGATGAAAGTTGAAGATGCGATCAAAATGAAAGTTGAAACGCAAGCTAAATTAAAGTTGAAGACGCAAGCAAGATGAAAGTTAAAGACACAACCAAGATGAAAGTTGAAGAAGTTAGCAAGATGAAAGTTGAAACGCAAGCAAAATTAAAGTTGAAGATGCAAGCAACATGAAAATTGAAGACGCGAGCAAGATAAAAGTTAAAGACGCAAGGAAGATGTAAGTTGAAGAAGTAGGCAAGATGAAAGTTGAAGATACAATCAAAATGAAAGTTGAAGACGCAAGCAAGATGCACTTGAAAGCTCATTGGTGTGAACGAAGCATATGAGTATTTTAGAATTCACTTGGATTGCAGAGTCAGGATATTTGTCCAATGAGATTCTTCAATATATCACAGGAATCCGTACAGAACGGACACTAAATATTCGGGTTAGCTCAATGAAGATGAAAGTTGAAGACGCAAGCAAGATGAAAGTTAAAAACGCAAGCAAGATGAAAGTTGAAGATACGATCAAAATGAAAGTTGAAACGCAAGCTAAATTAAAGTTGAAGATGCAAGCCAGATGAAAGTTAAAAACGCAAGCAAGATGAAAGTTGAAGATGCGATCAAAATGAAAGTTGAAACGCAAGCTAAATTAAAGTTGAAGACGCAAGCAAGATGAAAGTTAAAGACACAACCAAGATGAAAGTTGAAGAAGTTAGCAAGATGAAAGTTGAAACGCAAGCAAAATTAAAGTTGAAGATGCAAGCAACATGAAAATTGAAGACGCGAGCAAGATAAAAGTTAAAGACGCAAGGAAGATGTAAGTTGAAGAAGTAGGCAAGATGAAAGTTGAAGATACAATCAAAATGAAAGTTGAAGACGCAAGCAAGATGCACTTGAAAGCTCATTGGTGTGAACGAAGCATATGAGTATTTTAGAATTCACTTGGATTGCAGAGTCAGGATATTTGTCCAATGAGATTCTTCAATATATCACAGGAATCCGTACAGAACGGACACTAAATATTCGGGTTAGCTCCGCCAATTCCCCTGGGAACACCAAATCTCTGCAAATATATAAGCTTCCGAAATAGGAATATTTCTGTGTATTATTCCTGTGTCATTATTTTTTAGTCCAAACTTTTTTTCTTATTAAACGTTAAATTATTAACATTAAGTTAAATTATATTAAACGTATTTGACAAAACAACAAAAAAGCTACATTCTTATTCTGATACTCGGAATATTTAGGTTACCTAAAGTGCACAAAGTCTATAAGAAGTTCGTTCAACAACCAATATTGATATAATACGTATCAAAATATTCTTCATTATTACATCCAAGTATTTCAGTGGCATATTGTTTTTCAATAGCTACAGCCACGCTCTTATTTAAGTAGTTACCTCTTACCCTCGTATCTATAGACGAGTAAGTAATGACTTGAGTACATTGAAGCGCTCATGACGCATCTTGACAAACTGATCATACTCGACCAAGTTCGTTAAGCAACGCTCGATCCGGCCAGGTGTCGGATGGGTGACCGTTAAGTGGCATTACAACTGAGCGCTTCCGTGCTTCGGAGGGCAAGTTAAACCGTCGGGCCCAGCTGTTGTTATCTGATATCAGTCTTTAAGCCAAGTTAGAGGCCTTACAGGCGGCTTGATAAACTCTGACACCAGAGGTGGCCACTATTCCTCATTCGATAAGAAGAAGAATAAATAACACTAAAACTGCATTGAGGATGAATTTTACTATAATTTGTATGTGAATATAATATTAGAAGCATTTGAAAATTGCAAGTTTTACACAAGTCATTACTTACTCGTCTATAGATTTGAGCATGTTCACATAAACAAGTACCTACCTATTTTAACTAAAACCTGAACCATACTCACTTAACATAAGTTTTAATTTGCAAGCGAGTGGTAAACATTGCTATCGTAGCGCACAGAGGAAATAATCACTACGTAGCGTATGAGAGATTTGAGCCACAGTATATATAAGGTCCTTCTTAAATAGTGCACATAATTTTAAGGGGTTAATGTACTCATGCCATGCATACAAACAACTTTTACTATGGGACCAACATTGAAATCGCGAAAAAAAAAATCAGCTGTTCCATAGAAAATTTTAAATCAAATAGATCAAAATGTATGGATTTTTTTTCGCGTTTTCAATGTTGGTCCTATAGTAAAAGTTGTTTGTATGCATGAGTACATTGACCCCTTAAAATTATGTGCACTATTTAAGAAGGAACTTTTATATAAGCTTAAGCAGTAAGTTAACTACATATAAATGCCTGAATAAGAGCACTCAACATACGTATGTCGCAACGGGAGCTAATAAAGCTAGCCACTGACGAGACACGTCCATTTGGAATACTTCCACCAGATTTAATCTATAGGGGCATCGTTGACTATTAATTTCGACGCATCAATCTCTACGAACTTCCATTTAGGAGTATTCAAATTGGACGTCTGCTAAATGGAAATTTCGACAGTGGCTAACTTCAGCTAGGTTCGCAATGCGTCCCATCCCAGTAGCCCGTCAGTCACGAGTTATGGTTGACGATAGGGCTTATTTCAAGTCCGCCTGGCTAGCTACCACCATCTTACCTAAGTCTGACGCCATAACAACAATTGAAAAATTTATGTGTTCCGTCAGTTAGAGGTAAGATAGCCAGATCCTCAGTAATGAGGATTCCGGGTACACTGCAGTGCGCTGTCCTGAGGTATGTAGGGTAAATTTAGAGAAGTTAAATTGCATTTAGGAAGGTAGCATCCGATTAAGCATCCGTTTTCAGGATATAATCCGTTATTCAGTAAGGTATATTACCTACCTCTTAGTTACCATACGTACTGCTTCAGTTAATATTATACTGTGCTTGAGCTGAGCTAATTACTGTACTGTGCTGCGATAGAGTAGTTAAGGCTAATATATAATAAGGAAACTGCAAATAACAGCACTATTATTAGGGATTTAATTTGCGCAATGAATGGTTATACCTACAGTATCTTATCTCAAAACCACCTTATTAATTAGAAAGAAAATCTTGAAGCTTAAAGCAAAAATATAGAAAAATAGAAGTACTTACCTGTTATAAGAAGTAAGAAGAAGTTAGTGAAAAAGAAATCATTCTCCATTTGTAACAAGCATTTACAAAAGTTGATAAGCCACGTCATCTATTCGTAAACCTCGCGGTAGCGTGAATTGGGAAAGTATTTCAATATTAGAGTTTTTTCTAGATTTCTTTCTAATACTCCACTGTTAGGAAGTATTTTGTTTTATGTAAGTTTTTATTAGTAAGGAAGGTAGTCTTTAAGGCTCTAGCTTGAACGCAATACAATTATCTAATTTTGAACTTTCCATAGGCTGTATAGACCTGTACTACCGTAGTTGAATTACAGCTTTTAAAAGAGTTTGAAATATGCAATTACTTACTGACATTAAAACCGATAACTTAGAAAAATATTAATACCGCGCGCCGCGTGGTGCTGGCGTCTTTTTAACCGACTTCAAAAATTTGAAAAGGAGGAGGTTATCTGTTCGTCGCGTATATTTTTTACACCGATTACTCGAAGACGGCTGAACCGATTGAAATGATTCAAACGCTGTAATATCAGGTTTCTTTTCAAGTTGGTTTCATTTTTTGAAATTTTGAAATCGGTTTCGTAGTTTTCTAGTAATCTTGAAAATACTATCGTTTTCGTTACCATTTTATACGAATTCAGACGGATGTTCAACCATTACTTTTTTGTTTATGAACCGATTTAGATATTTCTTTTTTTTTGTTCAAAAGAAGACACCTTATAAGGATGATACCATATTAATTTCATCACTTTGGATTATGAAGATACACGAGAGAACTCCTCAAAATCAAATAGGAACTGTACAGTGATTGAAATATTGGTAGGTTTATGACAATGAAAAACAAGTTACGTAACTATTTATTGTCAAGGACGTTCTGGCCTAGAGTTGAACTGCGAAAGCCCAGCGAAACTCCTGTGGAAATTGAGTTACTGTTATGTCCATTAAAACACTATATTTCACATGAAAACGTTTATTGAGCTTGGGAGCAAAACATTGACACACAAAGTGAAAATGAGTCACAAGTACCCTCATGTATTAATCTTATTGAACAACAAGATAACCTGCTGGTATCTACCCACATATAACCTACTATGAATTCTGATACATAACATACCTTTCCCCCAAGTATGTACAAAGACAAACTAAACTTAAACAAAATAAACAGAATATTAATCAACTGGACTACACATTTTGAACACTCAATTTGACTTACATCTTAATTTTTATTAATGAATAACATAATCTATTACATTACAATCTTTGTGCGGCCTAGAATAAGGAGTACTACCATGAACATACAATTTATTTCTAATTTTGCCGCCAGAGAACCCTGGCTCTGGTTCTACCGGTATTCCTAACATCTCAGCCCATTTTTCCTCACTAGGTATCTCTATAATATCTTGATCATGCGAATCATCATCTACTTCCAAATTATCATCACTGCACACTTCCCTCCTTTCTCCTTCATACCTCTCCTCTCTCTCCTGACTTTCCTGCTCCGTTTCTGTTTCAGGGTGTTTTTGCTTAATAAGCTGATCTATGTGCCTATTAACAACGGTGCCATCTTCTGTGGCTATGTCGTAACTTGCCATCCCTTCTCTTCTAACTACCGTACCCGGTAACCAACGCGGCCCCCTACCGAAATTTCTATACCTAACACTCTGTCCAACATCAGACTGTCTACATTTAACTTGAGCATTTCGTAAAACTTGGTTTTCTCTAGAAATGCGTGTGTGGTTGTCTGGATGGATTGTATCTAATAAAGTTCTTAAGCGTCGATTCATTAATAATTCAGCAGGACTTTTATTTGTCGAAACGCAGGGAGTAACGCGCAGCCCTAGTAACATATTAGGGATTTTAAGGTCCCATGGCATGTTATCAATCTTGCGTAATTTATCTTTAACTGTTTGCACCATTCTCTCAGCTAACCCATTTGTGGATGGATGATATGGTGCTGTAGTAACATGTCGTATTTTGTTTGCTTCAAGAAATTGTTTCATTTCACTGGACACAAATGGTGTCCCGTTATCCGATACTAAGGTTTCGCAAAGGCCGTGAGTAGCAAATAGCATTCTAAGATGCTTGATTACTGTGGCTGATGTCATATTATTGACTATGAACACTTCCGGCCATCTAGAGTATGCGTCCACAACGATTAAAAAAGTGTTATTTTGAAAAGGTCCGGCAAAATCAATATTTATGCGAGACCAGGGTTTGGATGGTGTAATCCATTCAAACTTTGATCTAGGAGGCATGTGCCGATGTTCTAAACATTTGTCACAGGTCTGTACCATAGCCTCTATGTCGTTATTTAATCCCGGCCACCAAACGTAACACCTGGCTAGCGATTTCGTTTGAACAATGCCATTGTGTGTCTTGTGTAAACCTTGCAAAACGGTTTCACGTAATGACCGTGGCACTACCACGCGACAACCTAACAGAATACAATTTTCATGGAGGGACAATTCAGCACGATGTAACCAATAAGGACGCAACTGTTCGTCAGTTACCTTAGCTGGCCATCCACTTAATATATAATGACTGACACGAGATAGAACAATATCACGATTGGTAGCTGTGGCTATGTGATCTACATCTACCGGGAAATCCTGAGGAGTCTCAGCCATCAACAGAATGTCACATAATTGCTGCTCTGGTTGGTCTGGAACTGGCTGAGGCCATCGACTCAAGCCGTCTGCATGTACAATAGACTTTCCAGGCTTATGGGTTATATCATAATCAAAGGAGGTAAGAACCAAAGCTATTCGCATTAGACGGGGTGATAAAACAGTAGGAATTGGTCTCTTAGGGTCAAATATGCCTAATAAAGGTTTATGATCGGTAATAATCTTGAAAGATCTACCCATCAGGTAATTATAAAATTTATTGACTCCAAACATGATTGCTGCCGCTTCTTTATCGAGCTGTGAGTATCGTCGCTCATGAGAGTGAAGTGTCCTAGAACCCATTGCAATGGGTCGTTCCTGCCCATCTTCTGTAACGTGTGACAATACTGCACCAACACCATATTCTGAACTATCACAGGTTAGTACAAGAGGTTTATTCAAGTCGTAGTGGACAAGTGTGAGCTCAGACGACAGGAGTCCTTTCGCTGTGTCAAAACTGCTCTGCTCACGCTCCGTCCATTGCCATTTATGTGTTTTGTCAAGCAACCTATGTAGGGGCTCTAGTATTGTGGCCTTGTGGTGTACGAATCTTTCGTAGAAATTAAATAATCCTAAAAATGCCTGTAACTCTTGAACATTTTTAGGCTCCGGTGTATTCTTTATTGACAATACCTTGCTCGGTGCAGGGTGGATACCCTTTGAATCGATAACGAAGCCTAAAAATTCCACAGACTCTTTAACAAATTTACACTTACTTTCGTTGAGACGCAATCCAGCATTTTCGATTCGACCGAGTACAATATCTAGTCGCTGAGTCATTTCCGTCAGAGTACGACCGCTGATGATGATGTCATCGATCAGAACGGCTACACCTGGAACGTCTGCTAGCAGCGCCGTCATCAGTCGTTGGAAAATACCTGGACACGCCTTGACGCCGAAAGCTAATCGGTGTACACTATAAAGACCCTTACACGTATTTAGTGTTAAAAGTCGTGCGGTAGTATTCGAAACTACCACTTGTGTATAAGCGCGATCTAAATCTAGTGTAGTGAAAAATTTACCTCCAGCAACCGCAGCAAAGACTTCACTAGCAGTCGGCATAGGATATGTATCCGACTCTGTAGCCTGGTTCACCGTACTGCGATAGTCTCCGCATAAACGGATTTCACCGTTCTTTTTTATTATAGGTACGACCGGGGTGGCCCACTCTGAAAAACTAGTTGGACGAAGTACCCCCTCACTAACTAATCTGTCTATTTCTTTTTCAACGCGTTCTTTAATAGCGAACGGGACCGGGCGAGCTTTCAAAAACTTTGGAGTAGCATTAGGTTTTAAGTGGATAGTGACAGGATCCCCTCGGTATGTACCTAGACCGGGTCTAAATACTTCCCTATGATTGGATAATATACTATCTACAATAGTCATATCAACATCACACATCAAATTAATAGATAAAGAAATATCAAGATCCTCAAACCAATTTCGTCCTATTAAATTAGGCCCTGATCCCCTGGCTACAATAATATCAAGCTTACATTTAATGTCCTTAAACTCAACTGAAACACAAGTTTGTCCCATCACTGACACCGGAGAGTCATTCCACGTCCGCAGTCGGTTAGGTAAGTTAGTCAGTGGAGAGCGTGACTGCAGCATGTTCCATGTTTGACGGTTGATGAGAGAAAAGGCAGCTCCCGAATCTACTTCCATCAGCACAGGAACACCTTCCAACAAAACTGTCACCTGGTATGCCGGCACTCGAGTGCGTGTGCTATCTAACTTGTATATACCGTTAAGTTGCATGTCAGAAACTTCATTTGTATAATTGACTTTCGAAGAGGTATTTCTTTTTTTTGTAGTGCAAATCTTTTCAATATGTCCTTTCTTTTTACAATAATTACAAATCGCATTGGCAAAACGGCACTCGCCACCATGACGATCTCCACACCGATAGCACAATCGCCAACTATTTTTCGATCTAACTGCATTCACATCCATGGGTTCTGGGGATAGCGGTGACGTCACCGCGGCGTATTGCGTAGTGGCGCTGGCAGCGGCAGCGGAGGCGCCCTGGATCATCCGAGCGTCCTTTCCCGCGGTCTCCGAAGTCAACATTACATTTACAACATCATCATACTTTAAATTATCCCTCTTCAATAACTCAAACTGCAACTTGTGGTCGAGCATGCCACACACGAGTCTGTCGCGAAGCATCCGCTCCAAACTCACAAAATTACATCCAGAACTAATTTTTCGAAGTGCAGCTATGTAGTCTGCTGCTGTTTCGCCTTGTTTTTGATCTCGTTTATAGAACAGAAATGACATTGATATTTCATTTTGCTTGGGACTGTAATGTTTGGTTAGAATAAGTTCAATCTCACTGAAAGTCACTTCATTTGATTTTCGGGGTGTAATTAATGCAAGAAGTGTTTCAAATACTTGTTCACCACAAACAGTGTAAAAATTAGCTCTTTGCACAGAATCTGTGTCGATTCCATTGGCTTCAAAACAATATTTTAGTCGATCAATATAATTGTTCCACAAATCACTTTTAGGATCAAATTCACGAAAGTTCACTGATTTACACTGTATTGATCCTGGTTTTTCCTGAGTCGCCATTGTTATGTCCATTAAAACACTATATTTCACATGAAAACGTTTATTGAGCTTGGGAGCAAAACATTGACACACAAAGTGAAAATGAGTCACAAGTACCCTCATGTATTAATCTTATTGAACAACAAGATAACCTGCTGGTATCTACCCACATATAACCTACTATGAATTCTGATACATAACAGTTACTAAGGGTATACCAATGAAAAATGTGAAACAGTAAAACGTTTTATTTTATAAAATAATCGTTTATATACCTACCACAAAAAAGTTTAAAATAAAAAAGCTTTTTAAAAAAAGCAAGACCTCCTTCAAAAATCTTTAAAACAGCTCTATAAAAAGCAAGAAATAATGTTAAAGTCGATTAATTAAAATACGTATATTGAAGTCGGGTGGGGTTTCTAGAATATAAACAATACAATAAGAAAAAAAAAATACTTCTAGCTCCACCCGACTTAAATAGACGTGTTTTAATTAATCGATTTTAACATTATTTCTTGCTTTTTATAAAGCTGTTTTTAAGGTTTGTAAAGGAGGTCTTGCTTTTTTTAAAAAGCCTTTTTTTCAGCAACATTTACCTTCTGGACGTGCGCCAGACTGCTAACAAACTACTTCTTTTGTATGAAAAACCATAAAATGTTGGTTTAAAACAAGGGGACAAATTCAGGGGTTGTTAAAATGAAAGGCAAGGAAAGAATTGATAAGGATGCAGGTAACACAGACAACATTACATACATACTCGTTCATACACCACATTAAGCGATAAATTTGTTCGAATTTACGATCGTGAAAAGTCACACTGAGCTGACTGGTTGCGGGTGCAATAATGATACAGAATTTGATTGGCTTGTGACATACTAGTAACAAGCACAAAAGTTGGTTTCTATTCCAAATAGGTACGAAATGCAACATACTAATGCCAAAACTCTGTTATGCCGGGTCCATAGCGCGTGTTTTGCTCTACACAATCAACTAAAACATCTCAACATTCAACAAAAAAAAAACGTATGAGAATTTTGTTTCGCGAAACAATGTTTTGTTGATTGTGTAGGGCAAAACGCGCTATGGACCCGACCTTAGACATTTCGACACTCCGATTGATCCGCAATTATATTGCGTTTTCAAAGGGTATTAAAATATAAGTAAGTATGCATTCAATTATGTCACAAAATAGAGAGACTAACAGAAGTTTAGCTTAGTACTACGGGCGCTCGAGCATCGCACACACACAAAGACAGCTCTCGCCGCTGCGTCACGTACTCGAACTGTTTTGAGAGTGGCATGAGATTGCAGTTATACAGTGTCGGTGATATGTGTGCGTTGCTCGAGCGGCGCAAGTGCTAAGCTCAACTACTGTGCTCTCCGGCCGGTTTCTGAATTGAGAAATTGAAGTTGAGTACTACTTAAGTACAAATTTTGTATGGGTGAGTAAGGGGTGTCCCTTGAATCGCCTAAAGTCATTGGTCCTAATTTCATTTGGCCGAATTTCTTTGGCCTAAACTCCTTAGGTACAATTATTGTTTGGCCTAATAGATTTTTCGCATTTTTGTCGTTTCGCCTAAACGTTGAAATCCCTAATTATCAAAACCACTAATGTTAATTGTCCTAAAATTTATTAGCATACATATCTTTTGACACAATTATGACTACGCCGAAGTATTATTAACCCTAATATTGTCTTGCATACATAATTTTTGGCATAACAATACTGTATTGCATACAAATTAGTGACAGAAACAAATCGTCAAAAAACTGACCTGAGGCCCCCTGCTATAAAGAAAAACTTTGAATGCGACCACTATTACGTTAGATTAGGTTAGTGTTTTGAACACTTCCATAATGCTTGTATGCATGTTGCATGCTTGCATGCATGCTGCATGCTTGCATGATTGTATGCATGCATGCTTGCTCGTTTGTATGCCTGTATGCTTGCTTGCATGTTTGCTCGCAAAATGCTTGCCGGGGGGTGCAGGGGGGCTGGGGGGGCTGGGGGGTTCTTTATAGTGGGGGGCCTGAGGCCCCCCGCTATAAAGAAAAACTTTTAATGCGAAGACCATTAGGTTAGGTTAGTGTTTTGACCACTTGCAGCGGAGCGAGCGAAGCGAGCGGTGCTCCCTAATGCTTGCATGCATGTTGCATGCTTGAATGCATGCTGCATGCTTGCTTGCGTACTGCATGCTTGCTTCCATGCTGCATGCTTGCTTGCATGCTGCATGCTTTCTTGCATGCTGCATGCTTGCTTGCATTACATGCTTTTGTTTGCATTTGCTTGCATGCATGCGTGCCATGCAAGCATGCTATTTGATCTTGATTGTACTTGTATTGTCATGTTTGCTTGTGTGCATACTTGCTTGCTTGCTTGTATGCGTGCATGCTAGCTCACTTCTATGCTTGCATTCTTGAGTGTAAGAAAAATATAAGATAAAAAGACAACGACAGTTTTGTCTGCTCATTCTTTATTTTTAATTAACAAAAACATAATTTTAGTGTTTCGTATTCTAAATCATGTGCAAGTTATTAATTGTTGGTCAAATCGTTCAAAAGTGTTTAATTAAATTGAATAGTTTTCAATTTACAAGTAGTAAACAAAACGGATTAAGAACGGTTATTCCTCTAATGATTATGGGAATTGAACATTCGGCGAAAAAATTATTAGGCGTTACACAATTGTGCGAATCGTTATTTAGTACTTTTAAACATTAAGGATTATGAATAGTTATGCTTAATGATAAATTTGGGAAGTAAGCATGCGGCGAAAAAATTTTAGGTGAAATGAAAATAGGCCAAACAAATTTAGGTCAAATGAAAATTGTGCAAAAAGTTTTTAGGCCAATAATTAGTGTGCCAAAGACAGTTAGGACAAAAAAAAATTAGGCATTCCAATATATACCCAGGAGTAAGATTTGAGTAGTGCTCAACTACAATTTCTCAATTCAGAAACCGGCCGTCTATATTGTGATTATGTGTCGTCAAATATCAAATCATATTGGAGTCATATTTAATCAACAAATTAATGTTATTTTACAATTCATTTTCAGGTTATCGTAATAATTATTTAAACTAAGTAAACTTAATAGAATAATATTTCATTTTCTCAGAGACAAGTTATCTCTCAGAATATTTCATAATTTGATTGGGTATAATCACCTCCAAAGTGTTATCAATTGTTGATTTAATTATTGAAGATTAAATAATTTGTCGAAACATCGTTATTGGTATTAACAGTAATTAATTTACTACTCGAGTGCTCAACAGCTTAATATTCTGGTTCAAAGCGATGATACTTATTCAAAAATAAGATCGGTAATAGAATAAAATGAGAATTAGGTAAAGGTAGGTATCTCATTTAAATCATAGATGTTTTTTGTTTGTAATAAGATGGGATAGGATTGCCAATTTTTATTTATTTATCTAATCGGTGCCATTACTTTGTGGGTGGAAAAGTTATGTTTTAATGAGGACTTTTCAAAGTGACATAAAAAAAAAAATAGTAACAATTTGCCTCAATAGACGGAGTTGATGAAAAGAAATTGGCTTTTAAAAATGAACGGCCAGTACCAAAGAGGCAAGTAAGCGCTCGCTGGCTGACATCTGCTCAAAGAGAAACATTTTAGGGTTACATCTGCCTGCCTATCTGAGTACTCGTCGAAGCTTAGTAAAAAAAACACATTGACACACATTTTTATCAACGCCATCTATCGAGCCTACAGCTTTTTGTCATTTTGAAAAGCTCTCATTGAATTCCCTATTCTATTCTTAAATGACTCAGTAATCTATGGGGCCATCCATAAATCACGTCACACGAATTTCATGATTTTTTACCCCCTCCCCTGTCCTTGTCACAGCTGTTCACATTTGTGGAACCCCCTCTCCCTAGTGTGACGTCAAATATTTTTCAATTTTACATCTAGACATAATTTTTGAATTAAAGAAGCAGTTTAGAAATTTGTTATATTTCAATTTAAATGATTTTGAAGTGACGTCACGAAATTTAGGAACCCTTCCACCCCCTATTACACTATGTCACACTTCGTCAACCCCCTCCCTCCCTCTTAACGTGTGAGGTAATTTATGGATAGCCTCTATTGTTGATTAAGCCATTAAAATTAATGAAATGACATTAAAATAATTGTCCTGTCCTCTAAAATTCCATAATATAAATTATTTATAATAATTAATTATAATAATTATGATTATTTATAGATTAACAAATAAAATTACCTACTCATTCCACGAATGATTTACATAATATTTTGAAATTGTAAAATATACTTTTTGAACAGAAAAATCGCGACAAGTTTGAAAATAGTAATGGAAATCCATCCATACTTAGTGTATATTTTCTTTGTCCATACTGAAACGTTCAAAATGTTATAACATTACTTTATCAGGCTTTGTTAACAACTGTATCTGTTCAGGGACTGATTACGTATTCACAACTCAAGCGAAGTTATCTCATCATACAGAGTGAATTTCCTTATCAGAGACACATATATTATGGTTTACCCACAATTTTGCTATTGGCATTTTAGAAATTTATGGCAGCCAATACTAAGAATAATGAACCTTTATATAGATTTCAGTACCGTTACAAAACGAAACGTTGTTTATAAAGTTGGGTTTTGCGATGTTCTACGAATTAATTGACTTTAAAAATAATACCTTACCTACCTAGTCAAAATAAACCCGCCTCCGTAGAAGATTTAATCTCCTCTTGATTAGCTGGTTGCCAAAATTACACGTTGTTTATATAGGTACTCATGAAGTGTAAATTACTTCTGACAAAGTAATAACAGTACGAATGTTTGTTTACACAACGTAAAATATGAGCTCTTAGTTTTCATGTTTGAAATAAAAAAATAATGTGTTTTTTGTGTTTATGATATGTTTAGAATATTTAGGAATATTTGTTCCTATTCTTCTGTCTTGAGGTCTGTAGGGTAGAATAAAGTATGGTATATTGGATTGGACCGGCAGCTACATTGGCCTACTCTCATATTAAGAAAAGTATCTTTTTGATTTCTTGGCAACACCAAGCGATACGCAACAACTTTAAAAAACCTAACTAAAAGAAGTTAAGTCATTATAGAATATTTTTAGTCTTGAAATTGGTTTTAAGACGCATAGTCAACAAACATAATTTACTTTTCACAGTCAATAACAATGGCAAAAAAACATTTTGATGATTACGTAGTGATAATTTCAATTACTCGAATAACGTCGGTCATCAAAAGAATTCGAGAAAATTACCTTGACGACGTGGTTATAGGCACATTATAGGATTCCCTTCTTTAGTAACGATAGAAAAAGCTTAAAGAATTTGATAAGCAATAGAGATGATGACTAATGAATAAAATAACGAAATACTAATAAAAATCGTAAATATTGCATATTATTTGTTTTATGACCCTTCAAAGTTGGGTGGACAAGTCCATTTAAAAAGTATAAAATTTATTAAAATAAATAATACCCACTAGTAGTAAAATAACTCCTTAAAATTTATAGCTTTGTATGAAACTATTTTGATGAACACAATATTGAATATAGCTGCCGAGCAAATTTCCTACGCGTTGCATACATACTACCTAGGCGTGACGTCATAACTAGGTAGCCGTTAGTATGGAGCGTTTTTGGGTGAGTCCAATTTGTGTGCATTTCAAACTGTGATATTTTGGGCAGTTTTCACGCTAGCGAAATAATTCTTTTACCAATGTTTCTCTTTTTGAGAGGTAATTTATGCAACATAAAATAAAAAAAAATATTCGTCATGTCTATTATAATGTGGCTGAGGATGGCGAGTGCCATTAAACTGCTCAGTTTTGTGAAGGACTATTATGATGAGAATAAAACAGTTTTTAACGGATGTCCTAGCGCGGTTTTATTGAAAGTACTTTGGTAATTAGTTGGTATTTGGTTTGATTTTTGGTTTTCCCGACGTTTCGGCACCTTGGGTGACTGAAACTGCTCGTGAGCCTACACTCAAGCGATTATAAAGACGTTCAGTGTAAAAAATAAATGGTTTAAGTTAATTTTAAAATTTAATCCGACCTCCGTCTTTTATATTTATTAATTTATCGGTAATCCTCTCCAAGTTTTCTTTCGTCATTTCTCTCTTGAAAGGGCCAATGGTGGTAGTTTCAGTATATTCTCTCTTTTTAGCATTAATTTTTTTTTATTATAAGTTAAACTTATATTTTTGTTTACAGCTCATAGAGTCACTTTTTCACCAAAAAAATATTTTTTTAACTTGTACGAATATATTTACTAAAATCCTATGTAAGTATGGATGGATACCTTACCGCGACCGCGCATAGCTTCGAGATTTACTTAATTTGACAAGTCTCAAACAAACTATCGTTTTATCTTAGTCTCGGCGTAAAAGTCTTGTAAAATGTTTGCAGTAATAAAGCTATTTTTATTTCATCTGCTTACTCTAATTTAAATCTTATTCATAAATAATTAGCCTGTAACTTAATCTAAAAGATTATGGGCTCGACTTTTGTTTTGTTTGTTTTGACCAATCAGTAGGTACCTCGTAGGATAAAATTATGAGAGTTTTTTGAAGTTCATATCGTACGGCTTCGCATCCCACGACTATGTTTATGTCTATATAGGTATATACGTCATGTTTTTCAATAATCGGCTTTCATGTTTTTAATGAAATTGTGTTCTTATTTCCTTTTACACTAATCCTACTAATGGAGAAGCTTCGTGATGTTGAAAACATTATTTTTCACCGAATGGGATTAAAATATAGACTTTGGTCTATGTTAATACGACAATGCAATTTTTTTTGAAATCCTTCCGGATATGGCTGAGAAATACATTTTTTTAACTACATATTTTCGCGGAAAATTGGCTTTGGCCTCGAACATGGCGGTGACGCCAGGTTGCTTTCTCACGCATCGGGCCGTGCGCACCGCACTACAAATTACATAAAATACTAACGTATTATCTAGATTCGACCATGTCAGCCGCATAGGGGCGAAACTCGCAATCTATCCACCGGGTAGTAAGCAATTCTGGTCCTTATCGAAGTCGGTCGGGTCTAAAGCCCACCGGTAACGATCAATTGCGATTGTCAATTTTTCCGCAATTGACGCCCATTGACGGAAAAATTGATCGTTTACGCGTGCAATTGAAGCGATTGTCAATTGCTCCAACAATGGCATTGACGGAAAAATTGACAATCGCAATTGATCGTTACCGGCGGGCTTAACTTCTGTCGTCTCACATTGCCTCCCATGCAGAAGCCCGATGGGACGCTGGCTCACTCTGCAGTTGAGAAAGCGAATCTATTTGCCACTCTGTTTGCGAGCAATTCGCGTCTGGATACTGGCTCTACGCAACCACCGACCCTACCTCGCTGTAACTCTTCGATGCAAGAGATTACAATACACAATAAAGAGGTCCGTAGAATCCTACTTAATCTAGACGTGAATAAGGCTAGTGGTCCCGATGGCATACCAGCAAGAGTGCTGAGGTATTGTACGCCTGAATTGTCCCCTGTACTGACGCGTCTGTACCGCCTTTCCCTTCAGACCAAAACCGTACCAGAGTTTTGGAAGCTCGCCAATGTGCAACCAGTACCTAAAAAAGGAAGTCGTGCCGACCCTGCCAACTACCGACCAATCGCCATCACTTCCATACTGTGTAAAGCTATGGAGAGAGTACTGAACGGCAAGCTGCTCACTTACCTAGAGGATAACGATCTCCTCAGTGATGGTCAATATGGCTTTCGCCGGGGACGATCAACTGGGGATCTACATGTGTATGTGACGCTGTGCTGGGGCGAGGCCATTGAGAAACACGGCGAAGCACTTGCTGTTTCGCTTGACATCTCAAAGGCTGTTGACAGGGTTTGGCACGCAAGTCTGCTGAGGAAGCTTCTAGCGTACGGAATCCCCGCTGGCTTTTGTAGCTGGGTAAACGACTTCTTGAGTGAACGGTCGATCAGAGAAAACGCTCTGCGACGCTTTTCCTGCTACACATCAATGACCTACTAATATCGGGCATTGTTGGGTATGCAGATGACAGTACTGTCATGGAGAGATATCTGTCCAGTGCGAAAGTTGGTAGAGATGAGGTAAAAATAATGAAAGAGGCCATGGTAGAGCGATTGAACCTGAAGTTAAGTCTCGTCTCCCAATGGGGTGATGAAAATCTCGTCAGCTTCAACGCTTCTAAAACGCAGACGTGTCTGTTCACCGCAAAAAGGAGTCCATTCATCTTAACTCCTACTTTCCGAGGTACATCTATTCAAGTAACCGATACTCTCCAGCTTCTTGGCATGGTGTTATCTTCTGATCTTAACTTCGGCACCACCATCGAGTCCAAGGTTCAAACAGCAGCTAAGAAGCTGAGCGTCCTAAATAAAGTCAAGCGGTACTTTACGCCTGGGCAGCTTTTAACCCTTTATAAAGCTCAAGTCCGATCCTGCATGGAGTACTGCTGCCACCTTTGGGACGGCTTGCTGCACTGGACTCGGTGGAACGCAGAGCCAAGAGATTAATAGGTGATGAAAAACTGGTAGCAACTAAGCTTCACAGTTTGCCCCACCGCCGAAAAGTTGTTTGCCTATCGGTCTTTTATAGATTGTACTTCGGTGAGTGTGCTCAAGAGCTGCATGAGCTCATTCCACCTTCTCCTTTCTACTATCGGACATCCAGACGTACTGCGGGTTACCACCCGTTCTTGGTTGAAATACCTTTTCAGCGTACCAAGCGCTACTTCACATCGTTTTTAATGCGCACAGCTATGGAATGGAATTCCCTGCCGGCGTCTGTGTTTCCGAGTGCATACAACCTGACTCTATTCAAGGTCAGAGTGAATAAGCACCTTTTGGGCAAGCTCGCTCCATCGTAGACCCTGTCTTTGCTTTTGGGCTAGACTGGGGTCAAGAGCAAACTCATTTATGATAAAAAAAGCGTTATTGTTATTCTTTTACATAATTTAGTACCCATAGGTCTATATCTTAAGTGATATAATAAGTCTATGATCTATGTTTTTTATGTAATAGATAGATGATTTTTTTATTTTATTATAATGGAATAAGGTTTTGTGAAAGTACAAAGTGATAATTTGCCGAAAATCATATTTTCGCGATGATTGACTTTTTTTTTCGTCAATTTTAGCGCTGAAACAAAAGGTGTACTTTTCAAGTATTACCTATGCGTATCACGTTGCGACTTGATCCTATATAAATAAGTACCTACCTTACCTGCTAGGCTATATTTAAATTAATTTCCTGTATTTAATACATTAACTTGAAAACTATGATTTCAAAGCATCGAAATATTATTAATTAATTTATATTTATATCGATGTTTTAAAGATTAGATTACAGGTAGTAGGTAGCTACCCTGTATACAAGGTTATTTTCAGTTAATACAAAACCTCTCGTGGGGTTGATCAGACCATCAAACCGAACAACTTTTATTATGGGACCAACCTTGAAATTGCGAAAAAAAAAATCAGCTGTTTCATAAATTTCGATGAAGTACCTAGGATTGTACTTTTGTATGGAACACCTGATTATTTTGGAAGGTCATGGTACTAATTTGAACAAGTTTAAGCAAAACGTTCTTAAAGATAATGTTTTTCTAAAAGATGATGCTATGCCCCCTGTAGCTCTCTTATGTAGCTTCTACACATTGCCAGAGGAATCAACAGATGCATCTGCGGATCCATCCAGCGATGTGGCAGAGGGAGGTATTTGCATATCTACAGATGCGTTCACCAATAATCCAAGAAAACAAGGTCTGGCATTCCGGGAGTGAACTTTCTAAAGTCACTATCTAGTTGCTCGGAAGAAGAAGAATGAAAGGAAGAAGAAATGTTTTTTTTTGTCATAGTCATTGCAAAAATATTACAGTGCATTCTATTTGTGATTTGTTTCTCTTAGCAAACGAAACAGTTCAAGTTAAAAACGAATTAACGTAATTTTCAATACCGATAACGGAGATGACGTAAGCAAGTGTAACCCACGTGACCTCTATTTCGGATTACTATACCTGGCGCAGTATATTATTTTACCATGATGCGTCCGTCAATGTGGTACTTAGATGCTCATTTATTATTTATTATTATTTGCTCATTATGCCCACAAACGTCAAATACCCACATCGGCGGATGGCATCCGCAGATGGAATCTGCTGATACCTCTGTCGATGTGTAGAGGAGACATTAGAAAGGTAGTTACCGGATGTGTTTATAGTTTTTTTTCTACGATTTTGACTCATTTATGCGGTATTTACACGGGTCGAATCGCCTGCCACGATTTTAGCCAATTAGCGCTTTTTATCAACAACCGCTTGTAAAATCAAATCGCCACCTCATCAAGTCGACTCGTATAAATATACTACATTATGGACACTTGTTCTGAATTTTAACGGAAACGTGATTTTTTTTCTGAATACTGCTGATTCCGATGCGATATCCATTTATCTATTTGAGGCTTAACCATCAGAACCAATTGAATTGAGTGGGCTAATAAAACCGCGCCTCTATTCCATCGTCTCGTATTAAAATTGACACATATCCATATCAAATAAAAGGCAAATATCGTCTAGACATCTACTCTGATATGTAAATAAGGGTCTGATGTGGAATAGATAGGGATAGTTTAATAATTTGTTAATTTGGTCTAGTGATCGGTCTCGTAATTATATCTGAAACAACACTACACAGTGTCCACATCAAGTGAGAATTTTTCTCGATATCTAGTTAGATATCGAGAAAAATTCTCACTTGCTGTGGTATAGCCGAAATTGATAGTTATCAATTTCGGCTATACCACTAAACCGAATTTCAAGTTTTAGATGTTCATTCGAAGCAAAATTTAACTTTTTTTAATATTGTATGCAATAACATTTTCCGTCCGATGCACCGTTTTTGAGTTAGAAGCAAAAACTAGAATAAAGTTCAAAAAATTTCGTGGTTTTTTGGCTCCCAAAAGTTATGCTCTGGGCTTGGTTCCTGGAATGGTGCAAACTCGGATTATACGTATATACGTATAGTCCTATATAGGACCAACTGAATCTAATAAAACTATTTCCAGCTTACTGGGAATTAATTCCTCGAAAAATTCTAATTTGGTTAGTCTATTGTGAATGCAAAATTTAACATGTTGTTCACGTCAATCATTCTCGTTTTTTTTATTTATATCTTCTATAATCCCTTGTAATATAAATAGAATGTGTTAAAATAGACTAGTATAGAATGAGTATTGGGTAATTGCATTTTTGTGCTTGGATTACGCCCCCGGTGTCTTTTGCCCCCGTGGTGTTTGCCCCCGAAGTTAATACTTAGTAAAAATTCGTAAGTCGTAATCCACGAACCCATTTCGACGTCTACGGCTCACGGAGCTACTAGTAATATTATAATGCTAGTAATACTAATAATGCTGGTAATACTAGTAATAATAATTATAATGGATAACCAATTATCGGTACATTGATTTTTTAGACCAAATTAAAATCAGTCGTGGTCTAGACTTTAAGTACGCATCTACGAACAAATAACAATAATCTTATCCATTATATTTTTTTTGGAAACGTATCAAAGTATCGCATTGCTTCTTTGCATTTTTTTTTCAAATATCAAGTATCAAAGAGATCAATCAAAATATCTTTCCAAAAGTAATTTAAATTGAATTAAAATAATCTCCATTTGGCAGTGCCCAAATAAAACTTCTTGAAAGAGCTTTTTTTCAAGCTTATTTCTAGAATAAATATTTTTACGTCAATTTTTTTGAGCAACATTATTAGTTGTTACTAAGTACTTCTGTAAGTGCAATCTTTCTAATAATATATACCAGCCATTCAAAGGCAAATGCCATTGGTATCAAAAAAAACTATGATTGGTATTTTTATGCAGGTGGAATTAATTGTGATTGATGCTGAAGCTGTGCCTATTTGACTAAAAAATATGTACCAAATTAACCTAAAATATTCTATTCATGAGCTTTTAGTTATGATAAAATGCTGTTGTTTTTGTAATAAAAAGAGTGATGTTTCTAAAGCAACAAGCGATGAGCAAGAATGTTACTTATGTATTATTCGTAATCGTAACCAAAAGTTAACATGATTTTTTTCATATCTTCATACTTCTAACACAAAACATAGAATTTACAGAAGGGCCACTCCCGCCGTCTACGAAAATTGTTACCTAAAGTTGTCGGACGCACTAGGGTTGCTACTACATAAATTGATTCTGAATTAGTGAGGCCCTTTGTACCTCAAAATGTAAAATAGGTAATTAAAATATTTGTTACTATTTTTAAAACAATAAAGTGTATTTTTAACGCGTTTTAATTAGTTTGCTTTTTTGTTTGTTTGTTTGTGGTGTGGCGGTTTAAGTGGACTGTAGTTTAGCGGACCACAAATTTAGAAACAGATTTTATACTAGTTTTCCGATGAGCTAGAGACTTGAAACTTTGCACAAAGGTCAGAACTGGAAAAGTATACAATATTATGGTGTCACTGAACTGATCTGATGATGGAGCTCGAAGAAAGCCACAGGAACTATAAAATAAAACCAAACAACCCCATTGAGTTTGAGCTCGTTAGAATGGTCTTGACAAGTACTCTGACGGGAGACAAGTTCAAGGGTCTGATTATGAAACCGGAAGAAGGTCACAGGAACTTGGTTTTAAAATCATGCAACCCCATCGATTTTGGGCTCGTTTGATTCGTTTTGACGAATACTCTGATGGGAGATAGTTTCCAGCGTCTGATGATGGAACCGTAAGAAGGACACAGGAATTCTGTAATAAAAACCATACAAACCCATCGAGTTTGGGCTCGTTTGATTCGTCTTGACGAGTACTCTGTTGGGGAATAATTTCCAGGGTCTGATGATGGAGGCAGAAGAAGGCCACAAGAGCTCTGTAATATAACCATAGAAACCCATCGAGTTTGGGCTCGTTAAAATCGTCTTGACAAGTACTCTGATGGGAGGCAAGGTCAAGGTTCTGATGATGAAACCGGAAGAAAGCCTCAGGAACTAAAACTAAAATGTAAGTAGGTTCCTATTTGGTATTTGAGGCCGCACGCCGACAAAGAAAAATACATACCCCCTTACTAATAAAGATTGAATAGCACATGTTTAGCTACACAATGGTTACTCTCTGTCAAACTATTTGAATTTGACATTAAAAAGAAAGTGACGAAACACTGTGTAACCACAGCATAAAGAATTTCTTACAGTAGGCCGACGGAGACGTCTAGACAGGGCAATCGTGCGGGGCGTGAGGGGGGAGAGGTGAGTCGGACGAGCCCGAGCTGCATACTTCGCCGTTCTATGTAGCTCGGGACACGTCTTAGAAGACCTAGAGGGCTATCGCGTCTTTACCGTTTTGATTTCCTATTAAATTAATAATTCGATTTTGATGAATCTCGGTTTTTTGTTCTATTTTGACAAGAAAACAGCAACGCAATGTAAAAAATATAAAAAATCCAAGATGGCGGCCAACTTTTTTGTTTGTGGGCCGATTTCGATGAAACTCGGTTTTTGGTACTATTTTGACAAAAAAACAGCAACTCAATGTTAAAAATGTAAAAAAGTCCAAGATGGCGGCCAACTTTTTTGTTTGTGGGCCGATTTCGATGAAACTCGGTTTTTGGTACTATTTTGACAAGAAAACAGCTACGCAATTTTAAAAATGACAAAAATCCAACATGGCGGCCAACTTTTTTATTTGTTGGCCGATTTTACTGAAACTCGGTTTTTTATACTATTTCGACAAAAAAACAGCAAAACAATGTTAAAAATGTCAAAAATCCAAGATGGCGGCTAACTTTTTTATTTGTGGTCCGATTTCACTGAAACTCGGTTTTTGGTACTATTTTAACAGAAAAACATCAACGCAATGTTAAAAATGTCAAAAATACAAAATAGCGGCCAACTTTTTTGTTTGTGGGCCGATTTCAATGAAACTCGGTCTTAATACTATTTAGACAAGAAAACAGCAACGCAATTTTAAAAATATAAAAAATCCAAGACGGTGGCCAACTTTTTTGTTTGTGGACCGATTTTGATGAAACTTGGTTTGGGGCACTATTTTGACAAGAAAACAGTTACAAATTGTAAAAAAACTACAATAGTCAAGATCGCTGCTGACTTTGTTTTAAGGTTGATTTCGATGTAACTCAGTTGAAAAAAGTTGGCCGCCATCTTAGATTTTTCATATTTTTAACAATGCGTTGGTGTTTTTTTGTCAAAATAGTACTAAAAACCGAGTTTTATCGAAATCGACCCACAAACAAAAAATGTGGCCGCCATCTTGAATTTTATATATTTTTAAAATTGCGTTGCTTTATTCTTGTCTAAATAGTACAAAAACCGAGTTCCATCGAAATCGGCAAAAAAAAGTTGGCCGCCATCTTGGATTTTTTATAATATTAATCTGGTTTCCGAACCCTGCGTGCGACAGTGGCCATCAAGTAAGTTTCGTGAAACTACGAGCGAGTGCGGCAGCATTGGCAGGCTGCCGCACTCACTCGTGGTATGAAGAAAATCGTTTGAAACCTTTATGTTATAAAACCTTTATTTAATAATATGTCACCCCTAATTCATTATTTTCTATAATTTCGCAATGCTTTTATGTACTCGGGGGTCGTAAAAGAAATCCACCTTCCAAATTGTAAATTTGTGACAACCCTTCCGTATTTGCGTAAATACCCTACAGGCGGCGGTATCGCCCAACAATAAAGGCGTCAGCCTACTGTAAGGAAAAAAATCTTTATGCTGTGGTGTAACTATGCAGCTGCTATACAATCTTTATTAGTAAGAGGGTTAGACTACAGTTGGTACCTAAACACTGGCGTTTTACTCAAAGTACGTAGTTACCACGCGTTATAAGTATAGAAAATACTTTCAGCTCCACCCGACTTCAATAGACGTGTTTTAATTAATTGATTTGAACATTATTTCTTGATTTTTATACAGCTGTTTTTTAAGGTTTTTGAAGGAGGTCTTGCTTTTTTTAAAAGCTTTTTACTTTTTTACGACATAGTACCCTATGTCGTCCACGTAGACGAAGTCGCGGGTGGTTGCTAGTTTTATATAAACTGCAAATGGTATCGTGATGTAAATAGGTAAGATTATTAACGTGTAAATTGGTAAATAATATTATGAAGCCATTCTCATACAACCAATGTGACTATAAACGTTAAGTACGTATACTTTAGTCCTTACTTATAAAAATCTTTTAATAGACAAAAATACCATAGGCAATTATTTGCACTTATTACTTTTAGTACGAAAATTAAAATAGTTACTAAACGAAGGTACCAAAGTTTGGTTTTCTTAGACATACAATCATAAGAAGCAAAATTGAATATTTTAATAACGTTATAACTTTCCATAAAACTATGAGGAGTTACCCCAAAAAAAAAAATAGTAGTAAATGGCCAAGTTATTTCACTATATAGAATAATAAAATTGTTAAACATTTTTGTCTATTAACTGTGTAAAAAAATATTTTGGATCGCGTGGCGGAAATTTCTCTACGATTTTTTTTTCGAAAATCCTTATAAGTTGGTCTCTTCTGTTGTACTGTACATAGTTAAATTAATCGCATTGTAATGTAATTTTATTCTATGTTATTTCTGTACAGGATTTTCGTAAAAGATGGTATAGAAAATTCCGTAACGCGACACAAAACATTTTCTTTAAGTAACACGTCATTTACTGTACAAAAATGTTTGACAAGTTTATTATTCCATTTAGTAAGATAACTTCTGGGGCAAATCTAGTTTTAATTCTGTAGAAGATTTTCGAAAAAAAAGGTAGAGAAAATTCCACCGCGCAACACAAAACATTTTTTAAACATAGATTTATTTTAAATAATAATTAGCCAGTTTTTCAGTAAGTTCATTGAAAACTAAGAACAAAATTAATTTGAATATTTAGCGTTTGAACTATCGGTCAATATTGAAGGAATGAAGTTGTATGGCTTTGCTCGACAGTCATAAATAAGCAATTAATATCAAAGGCAAGCAACTGTCTTGTGTAACCATCTGCGGTGAAACTTATGGTCATGAATATATTATTATCAACACTCAGGTACCTATACGAATAATTTCATTACATTGATTAGGAGTATAATAATTTATGTTAGCTGGATTATCTGGTGGTTTGAATAATCACTATTAATGTGTCGTATCATTAAACAATATATACCTACGTGGAATCGCCAAAGCGAAAGAAGCAAAGAGAAGAGAATATATTAATTGCATCGGTGATTTCTAAAACCCCGCCGGTATGAATAGTTTATAAGTACGTCAACCCACAGGACATATTTTTCCTTGTTCTGTGGGTCAACCAATTTTATTACTTTGTTGTGTTTTGTAAAGAGAGAAAACAATAGTTTACCTACTGTAACGAAAACAGTTTGCATCAACTCATGGTAAGGCCACTGGTTAAACAGTTTTTTAAATTTTTATATTAAGTAGTAAAATAAAAAAATCATTACTCTCATGTTTTAAGCATCAGTAATTTTCCCCAGTAGTATAAGGATCACGTGGATGTATATTGATTGTCGTTGCATTTCACGCGAAGGGTTGCCTTGTGATTTTTTTCAGTTTATTTCCCTTTAAATTTAGATAACTTTGATTTTAGAAATTGTTGTCTAAAGTTATCAATATTGCAGTTAGATTTTTAAAATAAAAGATTGCTAACGATTTATACAAAAGAAACACGTGTCGTGTGTATCAGAAAATTACCAAACTCTCTAGTTCTTATTGGTTTGAAGGTACTATGCCGATAAGAGTTACCTATCGTAAAGTAGCCCAATGTGACCCGATTTAAAAGGTCGACCTTTACTATAATCGCTTAGCCCTTTTAGCCCCCTCGAAATAAATCTAATCAATTTGTGTATCCACGAAATGTAAGAGAGCCTTTAAGAAGGTCGGAATCAATTACCAAATGACAAAGCTTTCGTCAACTCTTCAAAGTACCAACATAATAAGCTTGAAATAGTGTGTTTGTATGTTTATTTATTTATTGGAAAAGCAGATAGAACACTGGATGAACGACTGATTGCCAAGTTCTCAAGTTTATTTGTTAACTGTTTACACACAACCGGATAAGGATGAAATACTACCGAAGGAAAACTCGTAAGAAAGGAAGTAGACGGTAATTAAGTGATGTAGTAACGTTTATGGCAGACCCTTGTTAACAAGCGATAGTAAACACATTATTCTGTAACACTAACATCGTTAGGTGTTAAGAAAATAGGCGTTGGATAACGCGGGAATATCGTTTTGTTGTCTTGGCGTCGCTTTACATCATTAGTTTTGACTGACTGACGTAACAATTATGACGTAAACGTGAATGTGAACATTTATACAGGGTTATTTCTAAAACACCAACAACCTCGCAGGAGTAGATTACAATCATCATGAACAAAAACTTTTGTTCTACGACTTTTCCGAAAACAGACAAAAAAAATCGACTCCCCATACAAAATGTTCGAACACCTGATCGAGTTTTGGCAAAAAGGCGATTTTTTTTGTCAGTTTTTGGAAAAGTCGTAGAACAAATGTTGTTGTATATGATGTTACTAATCTACTCCTGCGAGGTTGTTGGTGTTTTACAAATAACCCTGAATATTTATAGTGAGTATAAACTACATTTTATAAACCTACTTAATTATGCATTTTCTTGTAACAAACAGAACTTATATTTCTGTAGATGTTCGGATCGTGATAATAGGGAGATACAGAAAAGAGGCTCGCTAGGTTCTGACACAATTAAATACCCAACTCTATACTCATTTACTATGTGACTCGTCTACAATACAACCCCTTTTCACTAAAAGGTAGACTAAATGCTGATTTTTTTTTGTTAAAAGGAACAACGTGACAGTATCAGTTTTAAACTGTGTCTTACTTTATTACTTACACATTTTAAGATTGTGAGGAAAATGTAATCAAAAATTATCCAAAGTACATATTTCGATAATTTTAGTTACAAGCGTATCTACTTGTTACCAAATATTTGGTTTCAATTTTGCAAGAAAGTCGAAACTCAATTAAAGCAGGTACCTACGCCTAAGTTTGGCACCCCTGCAATTTACTGATGGTCCTGAGAAAATAAAGACTCAGATTTCAGAAGGTCGTAGGTCAATGGGCGCCGTCGCAGCCTATTTGGGGAGCCAGCGCGGTCAGGGGGCGCTCGTAAATTCAGACTATATTTTATGTAAATGACCCACTAAGACTCCAGACCCCTATTCTGGGTCACATCGCCCAAATAAGCCTCGCTGTACTCCACCCATCTCTTTTACCTACCTTCGTTTGAACAAGTTATGAATCCGTTCCGACTTCAGAAATTATATGATTTTGTAACAACGCAGACTTTTATGCGCGAACTTTGTTATTTGTTGTTGGCTTGATTGTAAAATCGAGAGGACATTTCCAAACTGCTCCTTTTGCAGATGAATTTACTGTGTTACTTTGTCAACTTTTCTCAAGTATTTTTCTTTGTCTTCATGAAAGACGTTTTATTTTTTCCATCGTCCTTCAAATATTTCTGTTTCAAGTATTTTGAAAGAAAATGTTTCCTTGTTTTATATTTGCGAACTTTTAGAAAACGGATAAGCCTCTTCTAGCCTCGCTGAGCTTTGGACGATCAAAACGTTGCTATTCATATGCTTGAATATATTTTTTAAGTTGTTGGCATAAAGATATAAAAAATATAGGTAACGTTTAAGTACAAATACAAATCTCAAAGTCAATCGTTTGAAAGATATACACCGCCAAAGTGGTAAAATGTGTGTCCCTCCCCTCTTTAACTTTGAAATAAGAGAGTGAAAAATCTATATTAAATATATGCTATAGATCTTAATAAACACTTTCAACGAAAATTAGTTTGAACGAGATATATTTAGTAGTTTTAGAGATATAACACATTTTTCAAAACCGCAAATATAACTTGGTCATTCATACCAACACTGTAAAAAAAGTTATTTTTGCAGACGAAAAATGATAGTAGTATTAAATATGGTATGGTATAAGTTAACTACAGAACCCTACGGCGCGTGGCCCGGCACGCACTTGGCCGGTTTTTATTTCTATTACACAGTACGTAAAAAATGTACATACTGTCTAATAATATTACTACCAAAGCGTTTTTAGAGAGAGAGGAAATAAATGAAATTTAGTAATTAATATTGTTTTAATTGTCAATTAATGCTAGGTACTGTAATAATTTACAAAAGATTTGAAGTGTTTTGACCATTTTGTTTTTAACTTAAGTACAATAGTTAAGGCTATAATCATGGTTTGAAGGTGACAAACAAACTTTTGCATGCGTACAAAAAGGACAGATTTTCATATTTTTTTTGGTTTAGTACGCTGTGAAATAAAATATTTGACTTCACAGACTTTTTTATTTCAGTGGGTACTTATCTATATTTTCTCGCAAATGTATTGAAAAACGCCCTATGGTACGGTTGTTAAGGTTTTTCAAAACTCGTGACGATTATAAAAAAATGATACAAGGTTGATAAAACCTTTCCTTTCCTTTTACTTTTAAACCATTCAGCCGTATGTACTTAAATTAAAGTAACAAAATGGTTAAAACACTTCAAATCTTCAAATATACCATAATAAGGAATTGTTAAGCCACAGAGCCTAAAAAGGTGGTATCATTAGTGGTTATTGTTCTTTGTAACGTAACTAGCTTTTGCCCGCAACTTCGTTCGCATGATTTAGGTAGATGTGCATTTATGTCACGGATTACCAATAGACCTAGGTATGTAGACGTAATTTCACACATTTAAATTTTCCCATAAAAAAATATGCACAAACTGGAACACTCTGTAGCACCCTGTATATAGGGATTTTCGAAAACCCTTTCTTAGTGCTCACCTACACCATGAAAGGTATCTATCTATCCTCCAAAAATGGTGTCTCTATCTCCAGCCCTATACAAATCCCAATACAAACTGGAACATCCTGTAGCACCCTGTATAACGGGAATTTTCCGAAATGCTTTCTTAGTGCTCACCTACACCATGAAAGGTATCTCCCTCCAAAGCAAATATGGTGTCTCTATCTTCAACCCTATACAAATTCCCATACAAACGGGAACACCCTGTAACACCCTGTATAACGGGAAATTTCCAAAACGCTTTCTTAGTGCTCACCTACACCATGAAAGGTATCTACCCTCCAAAAATGGTGTCTCTACCTTCAGCCCTATACAAATCTCCATACAAACTGGAACACGCTGTAGCACCCTGTATAACGGGAATTTTCCAAAACGCTTTCTTAGTGCTCACCTACTCCATGAAAGGTATCTACCCTCCAAAAATGGTGTCTTTACCTTCAGCCGTTAGGGCTCTACACCTATCCCAACAATCAATCAATTTAGAGTTTTATACAGGGTCACTGGAAATATGACGTATTCCTGCTAAGGAGTTATAGATGAGGTCAAAACAAATATTTTTGTCATATAACTTTTTCTCAAAGAAATAATAGTTTTTGAGTTAATTGAAATTAAGTATTTTTTTACCCAAAGTACGTTTTCAGACACAAAAATAGATAACTACTTCTTCGATTCCGGTTTTTTCATTATTTTGGGATAGAAAACAATCTAAGTGTTGATAACAAATAAAAAAAATTACAAAAAGTACAGGTGTTTATAAAAAAATCAATCCTTAAATGCATTAATTTTTTATTTTTTTCAGATTTTTTATAAAAAGCATCAAATATCTTTAAAAAAATCCTAGTAACTAAGCGTGCATAATATTTTAAAAACATCACCATCTATTCAGCTTTCAGTTGAGGTATAAAACTTAATAATAACTTAAATAAAAAATGAGAAATTAAGACTTAACTAAATAGCAGTCCCATTTTATGTAGCAAAAATTTCCTACTTCAAGTGCTTCGAAGGTGGCCGTATTATCCTTCTTATATCATAAATGTGTAAGTTTGCTTATTTGGATGATTGTTAATCAATCACGCAAAACGACTGAACGGATTTGGATGAAATTTGGCACACAGAAAGTTTATAAACAGGATTTAAACATAGGAGGATACTATTATCTTGGTTAAAGGTTCCCTAGGGATTTTCTCGATTGTAATTGCGGACAAAGTCGCGGGCGGAAGCTAGTTTGCCATAAATGATCGTGCTTACTAAAAATACTTTCGTCCGAGTGAGTTTGAAACACAATTATTTTCCGCCGATGAGTCAAAATTTTATACAGTTAGCATCAAAAATAACCATGCATATCAGCCATTTTTAATGACCCGCTGCTGGGGAACAGGCCTTCCTTTCCTTTTGGGATAAATCGGACGGGCCATAACCCACCACGTGGGCCCAATGCGAATTGGTCGGTTTTAACTCAATGTACCATCTTTTATTTAAAATTTTTGTGTCTGAAAACGTACTTTTGGTAAAAATGTACTTAATTTCAATTAACTCAAAAACTATTAATTTTTTGAGAAAAAGTTATATGACAAAAAATATTTGTTTTGACCTCATCCATAACCCCTTAGCAGGAATACGTCATATTTCCAGTGACCCTGTATATAGGTATAGATTAAGTATAGGAATGGAATACTTAAAAAAGCTTTACAAAAAGCAAAACCTTCTTCAAAAATCTTAAAAACAGCTCTAAAAAAGCATGAAATAATATTTAAATCGATTAATTGAAGAACGTCTATTGAATTCGGGTGGAGCTGTTTTGTAAGGTTTATAAAAGAGGTTTTGCTTTTTTTAAAACCTTATTTTATTTTCAACTTTTTTGTGGTAGGTATGTAAGCAATGATATTATAAATAAAACGTTTTAATATTTCACATTTTGCAATGGTATACATATACATACCCCTAGTACCTAACTCAATTTCCCCTGGGGCTGTATTATGACCTCTTATTTCCAGTCAGTTTTCTGACTGGCTATCAATGTATCTCTTTTATTTGCTATACAGAAAGAAAGAGATGTCACTACAGCAATTTATAAACCTGGCAGGTTTTAAAAGCTCGTAATACGACCTCTGGAGTATCGTTGAGCCTTTGCAGTTCAAGTCTAGTTCAGAACGTCCTTGACAATACTTAAACACAACATACCAATATTTCATTCACATACAATTCCTATTTAATTTTGAGTAGTTCCCTTGTGAATCTTCAAAATCCAAAGACCAATACCAATGAAATTAATATTATGGTATCATCCCTACGGTGTCTTCTTTCAAACAAAAAAGAATCATCTAAATCGGTTTATAAACAAATAGGTAGTAATGGTTGAACATTCGTCTAAATTCATTGTTCGCGAGAACACCTTCGATAGCACTCCCGAGCAGTAAAAGGTCACTGATCCATTGTTTCTAACGGTAAAGCTCAAGCATAGTAATTCCTCATTAAGGGATGAACCACTTACCCTTGACGCCGACAGCTTTGAGTTGAAACAGGAACCCAATCCAAATGCCACCACGTGCTCCGCTATCAACGTCCACCGCACTACAATCTCACAAGTCTCACTCCAATTGTCTTTCTTGCATGAGAATAACACCAAAAACTTATAATTTGAGGAAATTCCGTATTCCAAAATTGATATCGCTCCGAAAACTGCACGCGTCGCCGGCCGCCGAGAGGTGAGTGGCGGGCGGCTGCTCTTCGCCGCCGGCTCGCTGGTTTCGCGGTTTACCCACATAAAAATAAATAAACTATGCCTGAACATTCATAATTAAAATAGTAACGAAAACGCCAGTATTTTCGTGGATATCTTGAAAACTACTGAACCAATTTCAAAATAAAAACAATGGGAAATAAAACTTGGGAACAAATTTAATGTTATAACGTTTGAATCATTTCAATTACTTTAGCAATCTTCGAGTAATCGGTGTACGTACATATAAAACAAAATATATGCGACGAATAGATAGATAACCTCCTCCTTTTCAATTTTTGAATACGGTTAAAAATTAAACCCTTTAATCCAAATGACTTTTATTGTATGTATTGAAGATGTATTGTTATGAGGATCGATTTTTTAATAAGAAACGGTACTGTTAGGCTACTCCTGTTTTAAGCATCTTCTTGTACAATAGTTGTTTTGATAAAACAAATGGTTTACACAAAGCCTCTATTTATTCCTCACGCTAAGTCGCATCTGATTACAGTCATGCTGATATTTTAACATCGAATTGGAACCCCTATTAAAATAATAATGTAATAGTATTAAAATTATATTTTTTAGATTATTAACTTTTTCTATATGTATTTTTATACAAACATGTTAACAGACACAACAACTGACTTACTGGTTTATTTACTAGGTGTTCATCGTATTAAATATCTACACACATTTTCCCAGATGACTCTAACAAACTGGTGCGGGAGGAGTCACAGCGGGCCGCGCATCGGGCGGACGTACAGCGCGCTGCTCGCGTCACAGCGGCAGCGCAACATTCCGGACCCCGCCGCGCGGCGTCTGCGCAGGCTGTCCACGGCAAGCAGCAACCTGTACGCCGCGGCCGCGCCGCCCACAGCGAAGGTGAGGTCTGGACCAGCATTTGTTACCTACTTTGTGGTGGAGTGCTTTGGCTAACCATAACACAAACCTGTGAACATATATCGAGAAAAAAAACGCGGGTAAAAGTAATCGATAAGTAGAGTAATTATATGGAAAATTTCATTTCGCTTTTTGGCGGTATAGCGCTGTACAAATTTCCCATTCAAAATTACTTAAAAAAAAACTTTAATAAGTTAAAATCCGAGTATGTGAATTACATTTGAAAAAAAAAGAATAAATATTTTTGTTATTGAAAAAAAAAAGAGAGACTAGTATTAAGCTTTATTTGTAAGCGTAGCGTTTGATAGATTTTGGAAGATAGAGCAATGTTTAGTCTATCTTCCCTCTTACTTAACTTGCTTTAACTTTAACTTAACTTAACTTGCATCGTTTATCTTCCCTCTTACTTAACTTGTGAAGATTACTCTGAGTTTTTGCATAACTGTGAAAATGTATTATCTTTAACTGAAGCCAAAAATCTCATATTAGGAGACTTCAACTTAAGCGACATAGACTGGAGCGGATCTCTAAACGGGTTACCTCAACATTACACTGAAGTAAAATCAGCGGCGTTAAGCGAATTTATGGTTACCACAGATGTGGTCCAACGCAATACTGTAGCCAATCATAACAATAGAATCTTAGATCTTATTCTAGTGAGTTCAGGCTTGTCATGTTCTATTACTGGAACTGTGGGTATGAGTCGAGTGGATGAGCATCATCCGCCATTAGATATCACCATAAAAGCAGACAAAATTCGCTCAATGAGAGAAATCGTTACACCAAGATTTTTATTTCGAAAAACGAATTATGACGCGTGTATTTCCGAGCTTATGAGTGTTGAATGGGATCAATATATTGATCTACCTTGTAATGATTTTTTGCTGGCTTTTTACAACATTTTATGGGAAGTAATTGAGAAACATACTCCGAAAGTTAAATTTAAAAGTAGCGAATACCCGGCCTGGTTCAGTAAATCTTTGATTAAAATGTTTAAGGATAAAAACCGTTATCATTGCAAATATAAGAAATTTGGAAATCCGCGAGATTATGATACATTTTCCACCCTAAGAACTAGATGTAAGGATGAGTTGATGATCGCACCGAGGATAACCTCGCTAATGATGTTAAGGCATTCTGGAGGTATACTAAGTCCAAAAAAGTGACAAATAGCTATCCGGACAAACTCTTTTATGAAGATCAATCAGCTGAGGGCGGTGTAAATATTGCTAATCTATTTTCGAAGTGTTTTTCTGCGGTCTATAGTAGTCCATGCCAGACAGTATATACTCCTAATTTTAACCAGAACACAACCACTCTTGCCTCGATTCATATTGCTGACAAGGAAATTAAATCTCGCATCAAGTCAATCGATACAAGCAAGGGTGCAGGTCCTGATGGAATACCGCCTGTATTTGTTAGCCGATGCTGTAAAGCTCTGGTGCGTCCTTTAGGAATAATTTTTAACAAATCCCTAAGCAGCGGTACTTTCCCTGATTTATGGAAAATTGCGAAAATCGTGCCCATTCATAAATCGGGTGGTAGACGGGACATATCAAATTACAGACCAATTAGCATCTTAAGTTGCTTCGCAAAGATCTTTGAGAGTCTAATATACGACTATATGTATGCACACTTTAAACAAATAATTAGCCCCAATCAGCATGGGTTTATAAGGTCTCGATCCACTACTACAAACTTATTAAGTTACTCTCATTATTTAACTACTGTTTTTGATCAAACTGGACAAGTAGATGCAGTTTATACCGATTTTGCAAAAGCTTTTGATCGTGTTGATCACGCTATACTATGTATTAAAGCCGAGCACCTAGGCTTACACGGTCCTATATTACAGTGGCTGCATTCATATTTGGAAAATCGTTCTCAAATTGTGACAGTTGGAGGGCATGAATCCGTACCATTTATTGCGGAGTCCGGAGTTCCTCAGGGATCTAACCTGGGACCTCTGCTGTTTCTGGTTTTTATAAATGATTTACTTGCTTCGTTTAACTGTGAATGTCTAGCTTATGCTGATGATTTGAAAATATTTAAGCACATTACAACTGTTACGGATTGTGTCGAACTTCAATCGGATATTAATACTCTTGTAAACTGGTGCGATTCTAATAATATGTCTTTAAACATAAAAAAATGTTTAGTCATCAAATTCACCAAAAAAAGAAATGTGATAGTCTTTCCATACAAAATGCTTAGTACCCCACTTGAACATGTGGATATAGTGCGTGATTTAGGCGTTTGGTTTGACTCCAAACTTTCTTTCAGTTACCATTACGACGCAATTCACCTAAAAGCGAGGAAAACCTTAGGTTTTATGAATCGAGTTACCAAGCCGTTCCGTAGAAGTAAAAGTTTAATTATTCTTTATATTTCTCTCGTGAGAAGTATTCTTGAATATTGTTGTGTCATATGGTCACCTTGCTACGAAAACCATATTAACAGGCTTGAGTCGATACAGAAACGGTTTATTCGAAATCTCAGTTTTAGGATGGGTCTAGGTAAGTCTCTTACATCATATGATGATAGGCTTAATGAGTTTAATTTGGAACCACTTCACAAGCGACGGCATATAAGTGACCTCTCAACATTGCATAAAATAGTTAATTCTACTCTTGATTCTGACATCTTACAGCATGTTTCATTGAGGTTTGTATCTAAATCTAACCGCAGACAACATCTTTTCCATATACCTTTGGCCAATAATAATGTTTCGCATAATAGTCCATTGATCCGAATGTGTCGAAAATTTAATTGTCTAAGTAAGGACCTTGATATCTTTCATCAGAGCTTGAAACCATTTATAAAAAGTATCAAGTGTTCAGAAAATTTTGATCAGCTTCTTTTGAAAAAGCGCTAACTTTAACAACTTATTGTATTTCAGTAACTATCTATCTATTAAAATGTAATTTTTTTCTCTCAACCTTTAGTTAGTAGAGTAACACAAAAACTGTTGTATTGAAGTAAACTAAGATAAAACCTATTTGAATGTTGTGTTCGGTTGTTATCGAAATACTAATTTAATAATGTACAACAGCTAAGATATACTATAGAATGTTTTAATTTGTATTTTGTTACCGTGCCAAAAATAAAAAAATAAAAAATAAAATAAAAAAAACTAACCTATTGTCTATTATATCTCATAAGTTTAAATTGCAATTAATGTAAACTATTGTACTGAATGTAGACTATTAATACTGAATGTATACTATTTAACTGAATGTAGACTATTCAACTGAATTAGACTAACTGAATATAGGAAAACTAAGGGGAAATACCATTTAATAAAACGTAACAAGTCCTTCAACAATTAATAATTTATTATTTTAAATAATTAACACAACAGGATCGTTCGTTTAGCAACAATTCTATGAATCAAATCAAATAAGTAACACATTTTCCATAAAAAGAACGTTCATTAAGCAACAATTCTATAAACCAATAACCAATATATTAACACATGTAGTACCGCTTGCATGTATCACCACTTCAGCACGTTATTTTAAAGTAATAACCTAAAAAACCTAAAAAGGAAGGTTTTTGACTTAAATTTGACAGATATTTTGATATTTCCGGTCCAAGTTTGCCCCGTCACTACTACACGCCAACCACTTCATTCGCTTTTCGTGCTTTGCCACGGATGCACGTATACAGTCTCAAAGTGAGACTTCTTTAGAATTATATTTTTACAGTGAAAATTAAATCACAGTTAAGCATTTACTTCGTGAAGAAAGGAAAAAGTCTTCAAGACGGAAGAGGACAAGAAGAAGAAGTCAAGACGGAGGAACACTTTTAAATGCCGTTTACTTGGTTAAACAGCATAATTTTCTGCTATTTATCTGATGCGAACTTACCATACTGGGTACTTTCTCTCAGTTTTTTATTTATCTGATGCGAACTTACCATACTGGGTACTTTCTGTCAGTTTATTTATTTGTCTGATGCGAATTTACCATACTGGGTACTTTCTGTCAAAGCATTGTGTTTAATACACAATTAAATATCTATTGCACTCGAGATAGTCATACTGGACTATTTCACCGCATAGATACGTCAAACAACGCTACTGCAACAACTACAGCAACTCAAAGTGCCGTTGACGACGCGACATTGTAAAAAAGCAGACTACCCTCAAAGGTTGCCACGTTGTTGGACCGCTGCCGAGCACCAAACGGGTGACTCCGTCGTCCGCTGAATTGCCGCCATCCACCTTCCAGGCAGGCGGCCGCTGTGCTGGAGCTGCAAGAGCAGCAGTGACAACAGCGTTGCTCATCAGGTATGAGTTTTGATATTATTATATCCTTGGTGTTGAGTTAATCTCAACGATATTATGCGGTACTAAGATAAATTTATAGTTTACAAAACTGACAGAGCTAGCTATAAATGCTAAAAACTTAACAACTTAATGGAACCAGATATTGAGTTATACAGCAACTAGCTCATACCTGATTCTTCACACCTTTTATGTGAAATAGCTTAGCTGCTGAAATAGCTAGCTGCTGGCATGCTGATAGAAATTTCAACTAAAAATGGAATAACATAATCCTTACATTTTATTATCTATCAATGAATCATAATTAAAATGCAATCATCCTACTTATATTATAAATGTGAAAGATTGTGGGTTTGGATGTTTTTTCCTCAATCACGCAAAAACTACTGAACGGACTTGGTTGAAACTTGGTACACAGATAGTACATAGCCTAGATTAAAACAGAATGCCTTTTATCCTGATATTTCTACGGGAACGGGAACCACACGGGTGAAACCGTGGGCGGCCGCTAGTAAATCATAAATGCAATTTATATTTGTTGGTATACAGTAAAAAAATTAATCATTTGCCTTAACTAGGAAACCTTGTATTTCAGGCGCGTAGGCCTAACATGTTGAAGAACTTGTTAATCACTAACTATTTAGTAAGTTTCTTTCTAAGCTATGTCCTTGTACAAATTATCTCTATTACTTTTCAATTTTAATTTGTGTTAGTGTGTACAAAATAATGTTTCTGATGGGAGAAAATTATTAGCTACAAGTGTCAGTGAAGTTTTAGGCAGCTCTCCAATACAAAACTATATACACCTTTTTTATGACAGTATTTTGCATTTTTTACATTATGTGGGGCATTACGTCGTTCAATTATACCGTACACAATCACTCTAGTGTAGCTGAGGCTGCTCACTTAAAAGGCCACCGAGAGTTCAGTCGAATAATATGAATGACTAGCTTCTGCCCGCGACTTCGTCCGCGTGGATGTTAGAGAAAGTTCAACCAGGATCTCACCAGTCATTTTTACGTTTCCGGTTCCGGTTCCCGTTCTATTCCCGTCCATTCCCGTCCCTTTCCTGTCCCGTTCTCGTACCCCTTCCGATGCCATTCCCGTTCCCGTCCCGTTACCATCCCGTTCTCGTTCCCGTTCCCGTACCGTTCTCGTCCCGTTGCGTTCCCGTTTCTTTTCCGTTTCATTCCCGTTCCGTTTCCGTTCCGTTCCCATTCCGTCCCGTTCCGTTCTTGTTCCCGTTCCGTACCCGTCCCGTACCCCTTCCGGTTCCTGTTCCCGTTCCCATCCCCGTCCCGTTCCGTTCCGTTCCCGTCCCCGTCTCGTCCCGTTCCCGTTCCCGTCCGGTTCCCGTTCCCGTTCCATTCCCGTTCCCGTTCCCGTTCCCGTTACCATCCCCTTCTCGTCCCATTCCGTTCCCATTCCGTTCATGATCCTTTCCCCTCCATTCCCGTGCCGTTCCTTTACCGTTCCCGTCCCGTTTTCGTTCCCGTTCCGTTCCTGAATCGTTCCCGTTTCGTTCCCGTTCCATTTCCATTCCGTTCCGTCCCTTTCCGTTCCCGTTTCGTTCCCGTTCGTGTCCCATTCCTGTCCCGTACTCCTTACTCTTCCGTTCCTTTTCCCGGTACCGTTCCCGTCCCGTTCCTGTCCCTTTCTCTTTCCCGTTCCATTCCCGTTCCTTTCCCGTTTCGTTCCCGTGCTCATTCCGTTCCTTTTCCGTTCCCGTTTCATTCCCGTTCCCTTCCCGTTCCGTTTCCGTTCCGACCCGTTCCGTTCTCGTCCCGTTCTCGTCCTGTTTCCGTTCCCGTTCCTGTTCCTGTGCCTGTGCCCGTGCCCGTTCTCGTGCCTGTTCTCGTTCCCGTTACCTGGATGTGCATATCCAGGTACAGGTCCATGATGTGTCATGTCCACCGTGTTGGACTTCAAAATAAATGTCATTTTCGCAATCACCATCCCATAAAACTTCAAGAACGACATCCACATCGATTTTCATGTTTACTTACCCCATTTACACCCTAAGGGACGATTTTCAAAATAACAAAATATGTGATTGCCTATTTATTTTTAGACATGCTCCTACGAATTTTAAAGTTGTAATGTCTATTTTATATTCTTTTTCCATACATTTGAACCTTATTTTCACCCCTTTAGGGGTTAAATCATGTCCACCGTGTTGGACTTCAAAATAAATCTCATTTTCGTAATCACCATCCCATAAAACCTCAAGAACGACCTCCACATCGATTTTTAGGGTTCCGTAACCTAAATGGCAAAAAACGGAACCCTTATAGATTCGTCATGTCTGTCTGTCTGTCTGTCTGTCTGTCTGTCTGTCCGTATGTCACAGCCACTTTATTCCGAAAGTATTAAGACTACACAGTTGAAACTTAGTAGGTAGATGTATTCTGTTAACCGCTTAATGAATTTAATACAAAAATAAGAAAAATAAAAGATTAAGGGGGGGCTCCCCATACATGGAACTGAAACTGAAAAAAAATTTTTTCTTTAAACCAACACGTGTTGGATGTTTATAGATAGGTCTTTAAAAATGACATTAAGGTTCCTAAGACAACTTTTTCTGAAAGTCAACCGTTTGAAAGATATTGACCGCCAAAGCGGTAAAATGTGTGTCCCCCCCCCTTTAACTTTTGAAATAAGAGAGTGAAAGATCTAAAAAAAATATATGCTATAGATCTTAATAAACACTTTCAACCAAAATTGGTTTGAACGAGATATAGTAATTAGTTTTTGAGATATAGCACATTTTCCAAAACCGCAAATATAACTTTGTCTTTCATACCAACACTGTGAAAAACAAAGTTATTTTTGCAAACGAAAAATGATAGGTGGTATTAAATATGGTATGGTATAAGGTAACTACGGAACCCTATGGCGCGTGGCCCGACACGCACTTGGCCGGTTTTTTAACATTATTATGTTTACTCACCCCATTTACCCTCTAAGGGGTTGATTTTCAAAATCACAAAATATATGTTTGCTTATTTATTTTTAGACGTACTCCTACGAAGTTTAAAGTTGTAATGTCCATTTAACTTTATTTTTCCATACAAAATTCGAACCCCATTTTCGCCCCTTGAGGGGTCAAATCATGTCCACCGTGTTGGACTTCAAAATAAATGTCATTTTTGCAATCGTCATCCCAGAAAACCCCAATAACGACATCCGTATCTATTTTTAGGTTTACTCACCCCATTTACCCCTAAGGTGTTTACTTTTAAAATCACAAAATATGTTTGCTTATTTATTTTTAGACGTGCTCCTACGAAGTTTAAAGTTGTAATGTCCATTTAATATTATTTTTCCATACAAAATTTGAACCCCATTTTCACCCCTTGAGGGGTCAAATCATGTCCACCGTTTTGGACTTCAAAATAAATGTCATTTTTGCAATCGTCATTCCAGAAAACCCCAATAACGACATCCATATCTATTTTTAGGTTTATTTACCCCTTTTCACCCCCATTTCATCCCCGTAGGGGTTGAAATACTAACAATAACAATATACGTTGCGTTAGATTTCCATCCATAAGCATAAAATATATATTTAGCAATTTTGACTTCGAAAATAAAGGATTTTCTTCATTACACAACTTCATCCCCCTTTTGACCCCTTCGGGGGTAGAATTTTGAAAAACGCTGAGACCCGTATTTATTAATTTTCAATCATCAGCCTAAACACAAAATTTAACGATCCTAGCTTCAAAACAGAGGGACTTTCATACAAACTTTCATCCCTTATTTCATCCCCTTAGGGATAGAATTTTCAAAAATCCTTCCTTAGTGGATGCCTACACTGTATAAAGTATCTGTGTGCAAAATTTCAAGTCTCTAGGTCCAGCGGTTTGGGCTGTGCGTTGATAGATCAGTCAGTCAGTCAGTCAGTCAGTCATTCAGTCATTCAGTTTACGATTTTATATATTAAGATGCATTGGCCACAGGCGTGATGTGAACGATATCCATCAACGAAAAAACTGTAAGTAAATCGGGCGCAGTACTCAATAAAACAATTTAGAAACTGATTTCTATATTTATTTGCCTTATAAACGACAGCAAAAGTCGTAGGCAGGTATGCCACATGCTTCATCTCCGACGGCAAACGAACAGCGAGACGCGGTGAGGAATCCCCATCAGCGATTTGTTTCGTCAGTCACAGCAGACTCGCAGACGGGCATTATGGCCCATCCAAATAGTTGCCGATGATGCTTCATCAATTTTCGACTGCGATCATCGTACGTGAGGTAAGGACACTCATTAGGATAATGTATTCGTGAGGGTGCGTGCTCGTGTAGCATTTGTCTGTATTCAGCGAATACAGGCAGTGGTCACCAACTACAGGCGCAAAGTTCCACTTAATCGTTTGCGCCGGTATTCGTCTGTGTGGAAATACCATTTAGCCTATTATTTCATTATATTTTTCTATTATATAAGTGTATCTGTTTAATTATTCACTTTGTACCCTCTCCAGTGATATATTATAGTCTATTATTAATATGACTAAAATTCGAGCAGAATGCATAACAGTTATAATACGTACAAATAATAGTTTTGTTACAATTTGTTGAAGGTTCAACAAAAGGTCATCTCATTAGAAAAAATTACGTTCTTACTCTAAGTACGTAAAAATAATAATATCACAATTAAAAAATGTAACTTATTGTTTTTAAAAACATAGTTTAGAGATCCCATCACCTTTAAGGTTTTAATATTGATAAGGAAAGTGATAAAAATATACGAATTTAAAATCTTAACTTTTGGGCATTGTAGTGCCCATATTTTTATTACAAAGCTACCGCCGCCGGCTATAGCGTTTTTTAAAACAGCATTTCCCTGTTATTGGACAATATTTACTATTTATAAGGGTCTCAGAACATTTCTTAAAGAAATGAAGTTCATTTTTTTTATATATGTATATAATGTTTTTTTTATATACAGCTACCGTCACAACTTTCCATTATATTACAGATGTATTAGCAATTATGAGCTTTACAAGACAAACGTTCATAAAACTGCAGAAATCACTTAGTTGAATGCCATCGATACTTACACAGAATTCCGTGTAAGTCTAATTATAGAGACGACATAATTGTACACATATTTTCTTTTGGGCCTTTCAACAACGGGGTGGACTAGGAGACACTAGTGGTCACATCAGGAATCACAAATTGCAAAATATTTGCATATCAATCATCTAGAACATGCGGGGTGTTAAGTATTCTAGATATTATTATTCTGATGCTAAATAGAAATTATTCAATCCATAAATTCAAAAACTAATTACCAGTTTTGGTTGTTTTTTCTAGATTGAGATTGAGTAAATTCGAATGCAATGCAAGTCGAATTAAGCAGTGGAAATAAAATGTAGTAGATTTTCTTTTTCTCTATTTCTACTAGCGTTCGATTCCAAAAACATTTATTTTCTAATTTGTGATTGTAGCATTCACAATGTTTAGTATTGTACAAAGACTATTCTGACAGTAAGCTACCTATTATTTTAATTCTTTTCCACCAGTTTCATAAAGTAGAGGTGTAACGATTGTGCCATCATGATCGTCACAATCTTGAGCCTCGGTTTGGCACCTCTTATTCACATGTAAGGTACTTCTTCGTATATCTTATTATAATATAAAGTATTATCATCCTACGACTTTTAATTTCAGGGACGGAAATTAATCGCACAAATAAATTGGTTTTCACAACATTATCAAGGTGGTATTAATTTACAGGTATATTATTTATGTTATTATTGAAACTGCTGTCTGTTAATACTATTAGGAAGTACAGAGTTTGGTAACAGAAACGGTTCAATAATTTAACAAATACTAATATTGACAGAATAAACTCTTTTTTTTGACAGAAGTGTATAACACAATTATCAGTATTACATAATATTGCGTTCATTATTGAATGGACTAAATTGAGCTAATCTCAAGGTTTAGTAAAGAATTTAAATAAGAACGCCTTTGCGTAGACTTCATTGTTCAACTACAATGGATATCTTAGAATACATTTGATTAAATTTTTCCAATTTTATTCTTTTTTCATCATTTTTATCTTAAAAGATTAACTTTCATCACCTTGCCTATTGCACAAATAATGCAAACAATACAAAAAAAATAATAATCATCAAGAATGGATTATACATATTTATATTAAGAATAATAAACAGTTTATAATCACTTCTTATTTAGAAAGAATTAAATTTCTATATGTAAAGTATGTAATAGATTGCTGAAATGAAACATTTAATGATAATGGAGTAGACTCGTGTCCAACCAGTTCTAGCACTCAACGTACGCCGATACCTTTATAGCCCTAACAAAAATGTTACTATAGATGTTCCAGGTAACACGGCGAGATGGTCAATGACTCCACTATAGTTGCAAAATATTAAAACATATTATCACCGATAATCAAACTGAGTTTTTCAAACCAACCTTGTATATTTTATATATATATATATATATATATATATATATATATATATATATATATATATATATATATATATATATATATATATATATGTATGTATATATACATTTACATATATATATATATATATTATATATTATTGTATATATATTATTTTACCAGCCGTTTTACATATAGGTACAGTTTTTAGTACATGTAATCATGTAAAACGTTTAGAATTATGTTAATTGGTATTCTTTTCTTTTTAAAAGACTAATACGCAAGAAATGATATTTCCATTTTCTTATTATAATGCTTTCAACATCTACATGTGTTAATATACTAATATCGAGGACGAATCTGAAGTATAATTAATGATTAAACGAACTTACCTGTAAGTGAAGTTCTATCATAATTATACGAAGGATTCGTCCGAAGATATTAGTATAGAATCCCACCCTCCCTACTCATTATTGTAAATTACAATAACTGTTTACCCACTGAAGAAAATGAGGAAATATCATAGGATTTGGACTTTAAACTAAATGAAGTGGTTGGCGTGTAGTAGTGACGGGGCAAACTTGGACCGGAAATGTCAAAATATCTGTCAATTTTAAGTCAAAAACCTTCTCTTTTTAGGTTTTTTAGGTTATTACTTTAAAATAACGTGCTGAAGTGGTGATACATGCAAGCGGTAATACATGTGTTAATATACTAATATCTTCGGACGAATCCTTCGTATAATTATGATAGAACTTCACTTACAGGTAAGTTCGTTTAATCATTAAATAAGTAACACAATTAATTTAATAGGAACGTTCATTATGCAACAACTATCGACCAGATCAAATAAATAACACAAGCAATAATGGATGATTGAATGGCATAGAATAGTCTAAACAGCAGAAATAAAACTAAAAAAAAAAATTAGAATCAAATAGATCAAAATGTATGGAACAGCTGATTTTTTTTCGCGATTTCAATGTTGGCCCCATAGTGAAAGTTGTTTGTATGCATGAGTACATTGACCCCTTAAAATTATGTGCACTATTTACGAAGGACCTTATATTTGTATGTAGGATGTTCGGTTGGAATCTTCCAACTCAATTTGGCAGCAGATATCTTCAACCAATTTTGTATACACGTTTAGTTTGGAAGACAATGCATGGTAAGCTGTGTGACGTCATTCGAAATCCAACATCCAACAACAAAATAGCGAAGAAATTATTTTTAATGCACTCCTACAATATTATGTGGGTATCAAATAAAAGGGCTTGCTAAGAATAACTCGAAAAATAAAGTGACGTTACTCTAAATCTAATATGGCGGACAAAAGTGCAGTCGGCAATAAAACCTTGTAGGTACTAAAAAAATATTTTTGACAGAAACTTATTATTAGTTCAGTTTGATAGATGTACAGTACGTAAGTAGTACATATTTACTAAATGGTATGTGGCTAGATGTCACATGACTCGAAATTATTTCCATTAGGAAATGACACACGTTGGCGGTTACTACGAGTATTATAACTAAATTAGTTTGGAGCATAATTTACAAATTCTAGCATAATATATAATTTATTTTTATAAAATTATTAAAACGTATTTTCATTAATAAAAAAAATATTTATTTCTAACATCATGGCTTTATTAGGCCATGATGTTAGATCAACTTTAATTTTCTCATTGAAAATTAAATTAAAGCATAAAAATTATTTATTCTTATGATTAAAGCTAGCACCTTCGAAATAAATTAGTAAGATCTTTGTTTTGACAAAAATTCTCGCGAAAAATGGTTAGCCTTTTGCGAGTCGGTATTCCAGAATTCGAAATTCGAATACCCATGTCAAACAATTTTAATCAAAACGTTCACATTTTTGAATTCTTTGATTTTAGCCGATAGACCCGCCGCGCCCATGCCGTTTTTTTACAATACGTACGTGTTTATGATTTAATTATAATGTAGGTACATAATATGTTTTGTTAGTATACTAGAAAAAACGAATTGTCACCGATGGGAACCGACCTTGGATCCGAGGGATTATTTTACTACCCAGCTACCCACAACCTTTATAAATCCAGCCCAATTCTCGTACTATTTGAGCTACGAGTCACTTGTAGATTCATCGAAATGTTCTAGTACTTAACTATTTTTTTTTTACTTTTTCGCTGCAAGCCCAGCTTTATTTCATCAACATTGTAAAGAAACATCTTTTCAGATACCTATGTGACTATTGACAAAGTTAAAAAAAAAACCGGCCAAGTGCGAGTTGGACTCGCGCACGATGGGTTCGGTAAATCACGTTTGTTGTATGGGAGCCCCCCTTAAATATTTATTTTATGCTATTTTTAGTATTTGTTGTTATAGCGGCAACATTAATACATCATCTGTGAAAATTTCAGCTGTCAGCCTGGTGACAGACAGACAGACGGACAGCGAAGTCTTAGTAATAGGGTCCCGTTTTTACCCTTTGGGTACGGAACCCTAAAAAAAGAAAAACCTCCTTCAAAAAACCTTAAAATAAAAACAATAACAGCTTCAAAATTAAATACTCATAAAAGCAAGAAATAAAATTCAAATCATTAGTTACGCATATCAATATTAATACAACACGTCTAATGAAGTCGGGTGGCGCTTTTAGATTAAATAAAAATAAGCTGTCTTCCAGGCCAACCTTCTTGAAGTGGTCAGTCGTGGGGTGAGTGACCAAATTATCTCGAGTTCCTCCGCACCGTGCTTCAGAAGGCACGTTAATCCGTTAGCCCCAACTGCATCTGTACTTAATAATATCCATCGATCCGCATTGGGCCCGCGTGGTGGGCTATGGTCCATCCTCCTCGTCAACCAATAAGAAGGCTCTTATCTCAGCCCAGCAGTGACAATTAAAATGTCTGGTACCTTTCAATACCGTAATGTAAATCACTAGTACACTATCCTATTTGATTTTGAAGAGTTCTCGTGTGTATCTTCGAAGTGCAAGGTCCAATGTCAATGAAATTGAAATAAGACCACCCTTAAGGTATTCCCTTTCCAAAAAATAAGAATCATCTAAATCGGATCATAAACAAAGAAGTTATATCTGAAGATCCGTAAAACTCGTGCAATGGTTACCTTAAAAATAAATTATAGTATGAGGATTTTCAGGACTACTCAAAAACTACAAAACCGTTTTTTTTTTTTTAAATGGGACCAACTTGGGAAAAAACCTAATGAAGACGTTTGGATCATTTCTATCGGTCCAGCCGTTTTTGAGTAGTCGGTGGACATACGTAAAAAACAAATATACAGACGAACATAAATAGAACCTTCTCCATTTTTGAAGTCGGCTAAAAAAGGCAGCGCTGCCCCTTAATACTCTGAAAACATCCGAGCATCGAGATGCGCTCTATTTGGTCATTTTTGTATTGAAAAATAATTCCGACCATCGGCGATCTCGTCGTCCAAGCGCTAGCTAGCGTCTATGCAGCCTTTCCGCATCGTAGAGCTATTTTTTTTATTAGAGAATTGACACCCAGGCCCCCTATCGTCGTGGAGATCCTTGGGGGAGGCCTTTACCCAGCAGTGGTTGTCGTGCGGCTGATATGATGATTTGATTGTTATTAACTTTAGATTTTTTCACCCCCAATGCTATATTCGATTAGCCAAATTGACTACACATAATACGTGATAGCAAGTTCTTTATACCTGTAACTGTGACTGATTTTGTGAATATTCTTTCTTTTCTTTTCTTCTATCTTTTCTTTTTGATCATTCTTGAAATTTTGTCCTCAGTCCTATTTAGGGTTGCATTGCCACCCGTACTCTAAAATAAAGTATTGTACTCTATCTACGACAGCAATAGAGTACGCTAAAATACTATATTATTTACGTTACTATTATTGTGCCTTTATGAAAGACAAATAATTTTAAGTTGCGAAAAGTAATACAAAAAATATTTTTATGGACAAATAAGTATGAAATTAATATGTATCTACCTACTCTTTTTTATGCTGCATACTTTATTGTTGTTCTACCTAAATGAAAAAATACTCTTTTTGTCTGAAAAAAGGTGGCAACCCTAGTCCCATTTTAAGTTACACTAATTTTAGATGTTCTCGAGTTCGCAAGGTAAACTTTGGCTGTTACAGTATTGTTCGCTATGAACTTGAAGTAAATGATTTTCAATGCTCTGTTTTTGCGCAAAACTTTAAGTATACTGAAAATATTTACTGTAAGAAAGTAAATTTTTTATTGCTTTACTTTAAATAAGAGACCAATATCTTTATAGATACCACTAGAAATTGAGTCTGTCAATATGTATAGAAAAATATAGGTATATTTCTGAATAACGAATCTTTTGATGTATTTTGATTGAATACACCCGGGATTTAATAAATCTGAAATCGAAATCACACTGGATACCACACACTATTTAGTTCCAGCACTATTTAGTTTATATAGTTCCAGCACAGAATAGATATAAGTACTACCGTATAGAAAGGAAATTCTCCACCCCGCCCCACAATCAATTACGCTCCGTTCACTTAGATAGTGTCGGTACACCCGCAAGCACTTGTGTTCAGAGACAGGAATACCGGTAACACACAATCTTTCACTACGGCACTTCTATGTAAACTGCTAAAAGCCAAATTGACTTGCGGGTGTACGCCGCACGCGGTATCTTTTGTTTATTCGGCGGCATCCTTTGACAAGAAGCGGCACGTGCAAAGGCGGCGAGATAAAAGGGCGACACTATCTGAGCAAACGGACTTAACCTCACCCCACCGGCGTGTGCTCATTCAATAGTTCGCACACAGTTGCGCGTGTGCTTAATTAAACGTCACTGTGTAGCGTCTGTGTAATAGGTAGTTGAAACGCGACGCTTGTATGGAGTGCCCGGGGTGTGGTTCCAGTAAAGCACTTCCAGACGGATTTAATCACGCCTCCCAACAGAGGTCACCTTGGTGGAAGCTTGATTGGGGCGTGGTTTCCATCCGTGGATTGTGTTGCGGCTACACGAGTTTACATCAAAGCGCCGCCAACTAGGGCTGCCAACCATACTATAATAATATGTAGTATTATGCTATGTTTCGGGTCTGCGTGCTATATACTGTTGAAGAAATATATAGTACGCAAAAATACTATATTTTCAACATCGATCGCTAAGATACAAATGTTTCTTTTTTTTTAATTTGTGATCGTGCATTTTGACTGATTCGATAGCGTGTAGTGTTAGTCACACCATACAACAAATACTATGTGTATAGTGTATTGTATCTGAATTCTTAACGTATCTATCTGTCTTATTGCGTTCCAAACTTGTCAACTTAATCAAATCTTAATCCATGGACGAAATATATCTTAATCTTAACCATGAACGAATTTCGTCCATGTCCATGTCTCACTGTGGAACCGATATAGGCAGAAGAAATTCTTACGCTATGTGTGTTAAAATTTTTAACAACCTGCCCAAAAGTATGCAAAATCTGCCTGACACAAAATTTAAGCGCAGTTTACATGAATGGCTTCAGAAAAAGTGTTTCTACAGCGTCAAAGAATTTTTAGATGAGCGACATAATTGATTTAATTATTTACTGACATTTTTAAATATTTTGGTTATTTTTTTGACATTTTCATTGTACTTATTATAAACATTTTGACATTTTGTGCTTATTGTAATTATTATTTTTTTAGATGTAAGTGACATAATTTGTGATCTTGTGTACTGACATTATGACATATTTTGCGTATTTTTTTTCGACATTTTTAATTTATTGTAGTAAAAATTTTGACATTTTGTGCTCATTTCGATTTATATTAATATTATTCTAAGCAACTATGTTCTTATTAAGATGATTAATATAATGAAAAAATTAGAAAAAAAACGGCTCACCCGTAGCAACTCAGTTGGGACTCGAACCCGCACCCTTAGGATTCCGGCCCAATGCACTACCAGTTATGCTACCGAGCCACTAATGGACTTGGCGAATTTTTCTAATACTTTCGACGTTTCCGCTGAAGATCAGCGCCATCTCACCAATGTGAAGAGAATCACTTCGACATTCGAAAGCAGCTTCTTTGCAGATGCTAGACAATCAATTAAGGTGAAACAATCATATAATTTTAACTTTTTAGATTGTTTGCATTCACAATGCTATTTTTATATTAGGATGATTAATATAATGAAAATATTAAAAAAAATCGGCTCACCCGTAGCAACTCAGACGGGACTCGAACCCACACTGGGCCGGAATCCTAAGGGTGCGGGTTCGAGTCCCGTCTGAGTTGCTACGGGTGAGCCGATTTTTTCTAATATTTTCATTATATTAATCATCTTAATATAAAAATAGCATTGTGAATGCAAAAAATCTAAAAAGTTAAAACTATGTTCTTTTCGATTCAATTCCATTTATTAATTAATAGGTTAGGTTAATGTGCACCTTGTTTAAAGTTGATGACTGTGATATTGATTAGAAGTGACAGTTAATTTTATGTACTTACTTATTACCTATACTCATTTTAACTATACTACTTTTCACTAATTTTATAAACTCGTAGCTTCATTTATAAACATATTTAAAAATTTGCATGCTATCTAGCATGCATATATTAAAAGATCGTACACATTTCGCTACATCTGTAGCGAAATGTGTACGATCTTTGAATATAACACCACATGTATTTATACCGCATTTCAAGCAAATAAAATATCTGTATCTTTATCTTATCTTTATCTTTAACTTAATCAGTAATACTGATACAATCGTAAGTAAGTTAAAAACGAGTTTTTAATTTACTTATATTTAATTAATATTGATTGTAGAAAATAATATGACACTTTTATTTTGATTTATGATTATTTTATTTATGGTTTACGATTTTGACCAAAACATTGTTCAAAAATGCAAAAAGTGCAAAAATATAGTTTTTATAAATATAAAAAAGTAAAATATAATAGTATATTTGCCTAATTTTTGCCTTTTCCATAAAATACTATATTATTTTTCAAGTGTACAAATTTTTTTTAGCTTAATTTGAAAAATACCATATTTCGCCTTAGACTTGTTGGCAACCCTAGCGCCGACACTCTTTCCCATTCCACGGTAATGATATCTATCAGTACTGTAACTCAGCCCTGTCCTTGAAATAATTACCCAAATAAAACCCGCGCTGGTTCAATCAATTAATTAATTTCAAGGCAATAATATAACTAGATTAACAAAACTAATGGTAAAATAAAAAAAAAATAAAAAAAAAATTACGAATTATTACGAATCTATAAGGGTTCCGTTTTTTGCCATTTAGGCTACGGAACCCTAAAAATACTAGAAAAAATCGACTCACCCGTAACCCGTAGCAGCCGAGCCATTTGAGCCCGTCTGAACTGCGACGGCTTAGTCGATATTTTATAGTATTTTTTCTATTATATTTATTACCTCAATAGTACCTGACCTACGTACATCTTTCGTTCATCACTGCGGCGCATTCGCGACTGTTTGTGTACCAAGTGCAGACTGCAGACTGAACTCGAGGGCCGAGGCGCGTAGGTATGACTCTCTTTTCGACTATTTGTACAGATGCCGGCATATAAATTGGCATGAGAAAGATGAGAGAAAAGATGCGCAGTAGCCACAAACACTAAAATTTGTGGCTACTGCGCATCTTTTGTCTCGTTTTTATCTTGCCAATATAAATGCCGGGCAGTATATGAAGTTGGAATACTGATAAATATCATTACCGTGCCTGTGTTGGAACTCGCGCTCTTCCTCCAAGGACGCTGAAGGTCATTTGGATTGAATGGAGAAATTTGGATTAAATCTGCCGTCTAGATGGATTGCATCAAGCAAGGTCACCTCTGTTGGGAGGCGTGATTTAACCCGTCCGGAACATGCTTTAAACGTATTAAAATTCGATACAAAGTTTTTTCGTAATGATTCCGTTTCATTAATCAATAAATATTTTAAATAAAAATCTCGTTTCCAGTTTCCGGAAGAATCTCAGGTAGGTGCCAATATTTGACCATAAACATATTTATACTAGCGTATAATGGTTAAATCTTGTATGTGTTTTATTTATTAGAGCAATACATTATGGTTATCGACAAACTAAAATGGATTTGAGGGCATCTCTTAAATTCACGCACACGTTTACAAATTTTCAGACACATGCTCTTGTCACTTTTGATGTCGCAGGTTAATGGTCGCAACCAAGCGAACTTTGTCCGTCTATTCGAGAGGAATATAAAGTTTATGTATTTGACATACTATCGATGATTCTAACCCTTTACCCTATTAATGAAACTATCAACCACTCGCTCAAGCTCCGTTCCGTGAAATTCCGTGTAAATTACACCCTGAGGACTTTACTAATCAAATTAAATTATTAGGTACCTTTGGCTTTGAATATTAAAATATATCGCTGGCCCCGGGCAATAAAGTGGTAATATCAAAATAGTATAAAACTGGAAAAAATATCAAATCAGGAGAAATAAAATAACCTATTTGTTTTTATTCATCGTAACTTATAGGCCTTATAGTGATCCAAAACAGGCGTTTAATTAGTAATTGTCAAATTTTGCTTACCATTTAAATCACACTCATATTATTAAGTCCATATTAATCCACAGTAACTTAACACATCAAAAAATTATAAGTTTTGTGAATCTTAGTATTTTGACTAATAAGGACAACATAAATCCTTATTTATCGAGTTAAGTATGTGACTCAAAATCATCAAAATTGCTCTTTACATTATTTCATATGAATATATTAGATATAAGATAAACAGAAGTACAATTACGCGCAACAACTCAAAGTTAGGAAGTTGTTTGTTCCAACTTCAAAAGCCCGAGCGTTTCGTCCAAGTACCTGGCCGAGATTAACTGGCATTTGTAATCTCACTTTTTCAAAAACATTACTCTAATAACCTGTAGGTGTAAGGTTCGGCCCACGACTCAGCCGAACCATACTGGGTTTTAAAGTAAAAATTCTATTTATAAAAACCGAAACGTTTTTTCCAACTATTTTAATCTCGTTTCCGAGACGACTTCTGTGACAACTAACCTAACACCTCATTTTTTCGACCTACTAATACAATGTAATTTCTACTTTAGATCTCGAACGTTTCGGCCGACTACCACCTTTTTCAGGGAAATTAGTTACAGTTATCTGGGATTGGTTGATATTATTATCTTAGTGCCGTTTTTGCGTGATTGAGGAACAAATATTCAAACCCACAAACTTTCACATTTATAATATTAGTAGGATGATTAGTAATTGTCGAACCTTGGGTAAGAGGACTTTGTTTTTATTTTTTCACTAAGTTGACAGCTTAAGCGTAACCGCTCACGGGCGACATTTGCAGCTGCGATAATCGCGGCGTTAATCGCGGCGATAATCGCCCGCGAAATGATACGACAAAGGTTTTACCTAGCCAGCGACAAAAAAGCGCCGTGATAAGCGCCGCGTTTATCGCAGCTAAAAAAAGTAGCTCGTGGGCGTTTACGTATAGAACTCCGTATGTTCTATTCTCAGCTACAAAAAATCGCTCAGCGATTAATCGCCCGTCAGCGGGGACGCTGATACAAAGTTGACAGCGGCTTTCTCGTATTACACTAAGTTAGTAAATAAGTTCTGACTCACGATAATAAGGCGTATTAAATATGCTTGATATAGAAAACATGGCATGAATTTTCTCAAAAACATTTGATACCTAGATAGGTTACTGTACCTCTATATTATATACAGGGTTATTTGTAAAACACCAACAACTTCGCAGGAGTTCGCTTTTACAAGTAACCCTGTATAGCAGTTATCAATCTCCTTCAAAGTTTTTCACTCCAAAAGAGTTACAAAGCGATCTGATTTTGTCTTATATGGATACGAGGAAATAAAACTAAATACAACTGTTTACTAATAGAACTCTTTAACAGGAAAGTACGGAACCTTTTGCAACATTATTTAAGAACCGGTATTCAAGGACCTTGAATTAATTCCAACTTAAATTGATCCCCTTTGAAAATAGTTCGACTGTGGAAATCATATTCATAGAGCCGTCAACCTTTTCACAAACAAATTCAATACAATAGAAACAGGAATAAAATTTATCATCTAATAATAAATAAGAAAATGTTAAAGATAGCTTCAATGTAGGCAAGTTGTATCATGATCCAAAAAACAGGGTCTGGCATTCCGGAATTGATATAATTATTTTGTTTACGTCACTATCCAGTTGTGCGACTTTATAGTAACAAGCAAAGAATGAAGGACTTTTTTCTGTCACACTCATTATAAAATCATTATAGGGCATTTTTGTTTCTCATAGAGAACGAAACGGTACAACAAGTTAAAAATGAATGAACGTAATTTTCAATAGACCTTAGAAGTGATGACGTAAAATTGGGTAAAAACAAAAACGAGAACGTTACATTTTTGCTTTGTTATCAAATTATTGAGTTATTTTGGTGTAAGGAATTAGTATTATGCCCTCCTAGGTGTGATTCTATGTCTCAAGAAGAGAAAAATCCCTGTTACAGATGTTTGTTATTACCCAAAATTTCAAACTCCGCCATTATGTGACGTCACAGTTCCACGGTCTATACGACTATACTGATGGCGGAGATGACGTAAGCAAGTGTCGGCCACGTCACTTTCTCTTCCTAATTACTTCTTATTTCTGACAAAGCTGATTTTCTTGCTCCCATTCTTCTCGTCAGCTAAAAGACTCTCTAATGGGTGACAGACAGGGCAATTCAAAAGCACTAATTTCTAAGTTTATTTTTTTTATAAAGGATTTTTCAATTCATTTCTAATAATAATTTGAATAAGTACGTTAGCTATTTATAATTCAAAGATTTTGTAACAAATTTGTTATGTAGGTCTCTTAAAAAAATGTTACGGGAATTTGCGGGAAATGCCCTGAATATATTGTGAAGGCCGTCAAAATTTGGCCTGTTTGCAAGTTACCTGTTCCTATGCCTTTAAAAATAAGGTTGACTGTAACGATGATGTATGCTATGAACGTTGTAACCTAAATCGTCTGTCGTTGTGATTTGCGGAGGCTGAATGCTGTCCCTAGTGATATTGCGTTTAGATAGTGACAAATTGCTTTATAGATAACATATTGGCTATCCTGGATATTGAGACTTCTCATAAGATGGAACCTTTATGTAGAGAATGGGGAATGTCCGAAAAAAAAAACAATCTGGCTGAATATTTTTTTATAGGTAGGAATAAGCTTCCTTAATTTCAGAAAAAAGTTTCAGAATTTTCGGTTTCGTATAAATAAAAATAAAAAATAAAGTCACTTCGACTTCACAGATATACGAAAGTAACAGCGGAATGGAGATTATACCTTTGCCACCACTTGTCTTAACCATGTCTTAACCACAACATGCTATTAAAAAAAAAGTTTCAACACAAAATGTCAAAACTTTTTTTTTAATACTTGCTGTTGTTGTGGCAGGTGGTGGCAAAGGTACAATCGCCATTCTGCTGTTACTTTCGTACATTTGTGACGTCGAAGAGACTTTAATTTATTTTAAAAAAATTGACGCAACCGAAGATTCTGATTTTTTTTTCTAAAACTAAGGGAGGTTATTCCTAACTATAAAAAAATATTCAGCCATTTTAATTTTTTTCGGACAATCCCCATTTCTATGTAGGCATAGGTTTTTACCTATGAAATTGCCGATATTTTGTCACATACAGAGTAAATAATAACTTCTGATTTAAAATATTTAACAATATCTTGATGTTATATAGAATTATGACCACGATTCTATTTGCTATACGATGCTATACTATTACGAGCTATTGTCGTATTCTACAGCGTTGTTTGATTGCAACTAATAATAGTAAGACTTTGGAAAGTGATCATAGACAGATTTAAGGGGTCCATATTCGGTTGCATAAAACAGAAAGGCATATTTTTGCACTGCATAACGTTTTTTGCATACTCATCATTTCGCATAACGTTCATACAGAATAAATCATAACGCATACTTTTTTCCGCATAACCTCTGTTGTAATAATAATATATCGGCACATTTATTTTTTACATAAATATTTTTGCTATACCGATTACTAATCATACCATTTATTGGCATATCAATCTTTATCATGAATATTACAAGTCATATTTATCAAATATCATAATGTTAACGGGTACAAATTATACTAACAAATTAGTAACACCGTAAATAAAATTTATTTATGTTTTATAGTTTAGAAACTTTGCTATAATTGAAGCATAGACATATAGAGTTGACCATGACCATCAGGCATGCAACATGCAAGCAAGCATGCAGCATGCAAGCAAGCATGCAGCAAGCAAGCAAGCATGAAGCATGCAAGCAAGCATGAAGCATGCAAGAAAGCATGCAGCATGCATACAAACATGCAACATGCATGCAAGCATTGTGGAGCTCCGCTCGCTTCGCTCGCTCCGCTGCGAGTGGTCAAAACACTAACCTAACCTACCTATAGTGCATTAATTTTTTTTCTTTATAGCGGGGGGCCTCAGGCCCCCCGACCCCCCCGAGCAGGGGGGCCACCCCCTGCACCCCCCGGCAAGCAATTTGCAAGCAAGCACACAACATGCAAGCATGCATGCAAGCAAACAAGCAAGCAAGCACGCAACATGCATGCAAGCATTATTAAGCTCCACCCGCTTCACGCGCTCTGCTACGAGTGGTCAAAACACTAACCTAACCCACCAATGTCAAAGTCAAAGTTAAAGTCAAAATAAAAATACCTTTATTGAAATAAACTTAGTAACTAAGCGCTTTTACGTTTTCCTCCGTTTCAGACTTTTTTAACTGACAAGAAGGTAGCATTAAAAGTTTTTCGTCATTAATAATAATTACTTAAATTGGTTATGCTTTTTATATTATGCTTTAAAACATTAGTACCTACCTACTTATGTACATTTTTAATTACATAGTTAAGCAAAATTATATTAACCATAAAAAAGATAATTGTTTACATTGTTACGTTACGTATTTATCTTATATTTTATAGGTAATCTGAATTAAAATGATACTTCCAAAAATCGTTTCTGACTTGAATATTTATGGTTAAATCCTAATGGATTCTGTTTATCATAAATTATGCGAAAAGACTTTATGCCAAAACTGTTATGCCATACGACATTATAACTAAAAAGATTATGCGACCGAAATGGCATCCGATTTAAGACCAGATAAAGTCCAACCATTTTCATCAGGTGTTAAATCTGTGTATGGCTACTTTTTATAGTCTTACTTTTATCTGTGGCAATCAAACCAAGCTGTAGAACACGACAATAGCTAAACTATGTAGTAAACCTTGAAAAATAAAAAAATATCAATTTTGGAGATATACAAATATAGGTTACGGCAGGTTGCGATCTGTAAAATTTGGGTTAAAGTATCTATAATTTCGTAATAAATAACTATATCAGAACGGCAAACGGTAACCTTTTTGGTGATTTAAATGTTCTACGGGCTACTGTACTATTAGCATAGTTGTAGAGGATTATAGCTTTAGATTTTTGTAGTTTGTATTTGTTTTTATTTTTGTCTATGCTGGTTTATCTTGTCTATTTACTGAAGTTCTGTTTCGTTATACTACTGTAACTGTCATATATCGATATTAGATTTTTGCACAGAACAGTCGCCTTTCTATTATTCAGTCCCTATCCCTTACAATACTGTTCAAACATTACATAAAAGCTTTGTTTCATGAGTGTTCATGTTCACGGTTGTAACATAAATTAACAAAGAAAATGCTAGTATGCAAAAAGCAACTTCTTGAAAATTCTCCATACAAATTGCATTTTTTTTTCATAGGTAAATTCCTATTAGATTCTTTTTAATAAAATATTATTTATCGACGTTATTGCTTGTAAGGTGTATGGGAATTTATATTTTTAAAAAATTAAATTAAAATTAAAATTGTTTATTTCAAGCAAATTAGCCCATATTACAAACAAAACAAAAATAATCATTTTTTAATTTTTAATGTCTTTTTAGGGTTCCGTACCCAAGGGGTAAAAACGGGACCCTATTACTAAGCCTCCGCTGTCCGTCTGTCTGTCTGTCTGTCACCAGGCTGTATCTCATGAACCGTGATAGCTAGACAGCTGAAATTTTCACAGATGATGTATTTTTGTTGCCGCTACAACAACAAATACTAAAAACAAAATAAAATAAATATTTAAGGGGGGGCTCCCATACAAAAACGTGTTTTTTTTGCCGTTTTTTGCTCGATATTAATAACGACAACAGGTAGGCAGTTGAAATTTTCACAGATGATGTACCTATTTCTGTTGCCGCTATAATAATAAATACTAAAATCAGAATAAAATAAATATTTTAGGGGGGCTCCCATACAACAAACGTGATTTGGTATTTGGTGACGTGTTTTGCCGTTTTTTGGTACGGAACCCTTCATGCGCGAGTCCGACTCGCACTTGGCCGGTTTTTTAATTCACTTCTTAGATTTATTATAATCGGACTGCAATTTTGTGTTATAATTTCTTGACTATTCATGACCGAACTTTGGGAATGAAAAAATGTAAACCTGTAAAACCAAATAAGGTAAATTCTATTCAACGAATTTTCAGGATCAAAAGTAATTTCGTCTTATACAAGCTTTAGAACGATACATTGAAGCTTTCTTGTAACTAAATCGTTATTGTTTATGTAGGTATTCAATGTGTATTTTTTATGAATGTTCTGTGAATTCCATGAGTGAGCGTCAATTATAAATTCATAGTGTCAAAACAGGCAGTGATGTAAACAACTTGTTACTCTACAACATGACATTGAGAGCGACCGCAACAGTAAAATTCCAGTTTTAATTTTTATACGTACAATCATCTGGACCGGTTGGTCAAAAAGCGCAATTTTTTTTAATCTTATTTATTTAGCGAGACCGCTAGTGAAACGACTGGTTGGAATTTGCGTCCCGGGATTTTACCGCGATTTTATTTTGTTTTTCTTAATTCAAATTCGATCCCGTGCTTTGTGTAGTTGGATTTCTCTCCAACAAACTACGCCCGCCCTACCCTCGACGAATGGAATCGAATAGGTAGAGTCTGTCTAAAAAGTCTCTGTATACATAGGTAATTTCAAAGGTAATTTTATTACTCACCTAAATCACCAACCACCCCACCAATACCCATCTAAATAAAATTGAGTAAAGCTATAATTATTTACAATTACAATTTAGACAAATTTTGACATAGCCCCCTGATCTGAAGTTCAACTCGATTCCATCAAGAGTAACCCCCCTGAACATACGGTGTGGTTCTGTGAGCTGTAGGCCTCGCGTTCGTGATATTTTCGAAATGGCTGAAATATGGTTATTTTTGGATTTTATAATTTTTTATTTTATTAAAATCTATATGATTATCGAACCTGCTCACAAAATTTCACGAGAATCCGTTGAGGACAAGAGTGTTGACGTTTTGTAAGCTCGAGCCGCAGGCGAGGCTTTAATACGAGTCAACATTTTGTTCTTTGTACTGTAAAACGCACTGATGTTGTTTTATTGCCGCCAATAAAATTATAATTTCTTGTAAATTAAATAGTCAATCACATTTCAATTAAGACTGGTTTGTAAATCAACTACCTAATCTTGAATTTGAGATTTTTGCATTTACAATGCTATTTTTAAACAATACTAAATAATATACTAGAAAAAATACGACTCGCACCAGATCAATACTCAGACGGGAATCGAACCCGCGGCCTTTGGATATCCGGTCCAATGCTCTGACCGCTGAGCTACCGAGTCACTAGTGACATCGTCGAATTTTTTCCTAGTATATCCTAAACTCTTACGCTGTAAGCCAGCGTTATTTCACCAATGTGAGGAATTACCTCGACATTCAATTGAAATATCTTTCCAGATATTTTAACAATTGATTAAGATGAAATAGCTATATAATTTTTAAATTTGAGATTTTTGCATTTACAATGCTATTTTTAAACAATACTAAATAATATACTAGAAAAAATACGACTCGCACCAGATCAATACTCAGACGGGAATCGAACCCGCGACCTTTGGATATCCGGTCCAATGCTCTCTCTCTCAAATTTAATCTCAAATTTAAAAATTATATAGCTATTTCATCTTAATCAATTGTTAAAATATCTGGAAAGATATTTCAATTGAATGTCGAGGTAATTCCTCACATTGGTGAAATAACGCTGGCTTACAGCGTAAGAGTTTAGGATATACTAGGAAAAAATTCGACGATGTCACTAGTGACTCGGTAGCTCAGCGGTCAGAGCATTGGACCGGATATCCAAAGGTCGCGGGTTCGATTCCCGTCTGAGTATTGATCTGGTGCGAGTCGTATTTTTTCTAGTATATTATTTAGTATTGTTTAAAAATAGCATTGTAAATGCAAAAATCTCAAATTTAAAAATTATATAGCTATTTCATCTTAATCAATTGTTAAAATATCTGGAAAGATATTTCAATTGAATGTCGAGGTAATTCCTCACATTGGTGAAATAACGCTGGCTTACAGCGTAAGAGTTTAGGATATACTAGGAAAAAATTCGACGATGTCACTAGTGACTCGGTAGCTCAGCGGTCAGAGCATTGGACCGGATATCCAAAGGTCGCGGGTTCGATTCCCGTCTGAGTATTGATCTGGTGCGAGTCGTATTTTTTCTAGTATATTATTTAGTATTACCTAATCTTGGTATGAATAATACATAAAACAAGTAATAAATAAATTATAAAATTTTTAGCTATAAATCAATTGAATTTAATTACCAAGATACGATTGTTAATGCAGTTTCACTCAAACATCATACATCGCCACACCAGTTGTATGGTCTGTGTACTTCGAAAATGATCGTTACCTAAATAAAATAAATTTGTTTCCGTTAGCAGGTAAGTAAGTGTCTAGTTATAGTATAACATTTGCATGGTAATAAAGTACCTATTTAATAGTAATACCGGAATCAAACGATGCTGTTATCGGTAACAGTTATAACCTAACTATTTAGAATATTATACAGACGAAACCAGTATTATAACTTCTGGGGAACTTGATGCACAGGGTGGCCAGCCTTCTCGACACTTGGGCCAAAATTCGGAAGCAGAATTTTACCCCGGGCCGATGAAGTGTTTGTTTGCTTTTTATAGTAGGTATGATAAGGTAATGTTAGTATTTTTTTTTTACTTTAAAAAATGTGCTCGGCTCCGCGGGCCACAAGGTAACAAACGGCGAGCCGCATGTGGCCCGCGGGCCTCGGGTTGGCCACCCTTGGTGTAGTGGTTTAGCGCATTAGCCATGGGATTGCTGAGGTAAACCACTTTCGCATGGGGTGGGTCTGGGATTATCATCAGCCTATCATCGTCCACTGCTGAACATAGGCCTCTCCGACTGCACGCCACTGAGCACGATCCGCGGCGCGGCTACACTCATCCAGTTTTTGCAAGCCACCATACGAAGATCGTCGCTCCACCTGGGTTGTAAGGGGGCTCCAAATAACATCATTCGGGGCCCAAGCCAACTTCTCCTGCTCGCGGTGCACACTGCTGGCTTACGAACGAGGCTCTGGCGGCCCACCGGTGGCGGGATAACCATCACAAACATTGCGAGCTGATGAAATGCACCGGTATCAGGCAGCAGTGACACCGGTGCGATTAGTTACGCACTGTGATTGCCAACCCGCATGCCCGCGTGGCAATTATGGGCAAACCCTCCTAATGGCGACACAGGGTCTGGGATGAGTGACCAAAAATATTATCTCGAGTTCCGTGCTTCAGAAAACACATTAATCCATTGGTTTCGGTCCTGGCTGCATTTGGTCGTTATTGCCCGCTCACCAATACTTATGATGGCCCATCCTCTATTTACCTATAAGTAAGGCTTGGGTCCCAGCAGTAGGGACATTTTAAAATGGCAGATATTTATATTTTATTGACAACACTAGCCGTACGAAAATTACAAACATAACCTTGAGGGTCCGTGATTATGATTGGTTTTGTAGGTATAATTTGCGATGAATCCTTACTAAATTATAAATGCGAAAGCCAGTTTGTTATTTGTTTATAACGCCTTCACGTCTTACCGATCATTATGAAATTTTACATACACATTGTCAAGGGTACAGAGAAGGAGATAGGGATATTTATATCCTGAAAAATATTTTTTTTTTATTTATTTAATAATATTTACAAAATTGCAGGTTGCACATACATAAGTATTCGCCAAACTGCATGGCAGTTTGTTGGCGAAGAAAAGCACTCACATTAACAAATAATTTTACTTGTGTACAGTACACCTATTATAATTTTCGTACTTTAACTTTTTCTTTGTATATTAATTATTTATACTATTTGCTTAGGAAATAATCTTTTAATTTTCTTTTAAGAGCGGGTTTTAAAAAATGTATTATCAGTACTACTTTATTATAAGTACTGTTCCCGAGTAGAGTTACCAGATCTAATAGTGAGATTTCCTGACTTAATCTATGACTTTTCAGTAAAGGAGATTATCCATTTTGGTCCAAATGTGAAAGTGCCGGCCAAAAAGCAAGAGTGCTTTATTGTGATAGATTTTGTCTACCTAAGCATTTATTATGGCAGCGAAGCTGTAGCACCGCTATACTTGCTTTTAAATAGGTTCAAAAAGTCTGTCTTTTCATACATTTTGGCACAAATATAAAAAAAGTCGGCCAAAAGCAAATTCTGATAGATTTTGTCCGCCTAAGCATTTCATATTATGCCACCGAAGCTGTATCATCGCTGTACTTGATTTTAATTGAGTTCAAAAAGTCTGTCTTTTCATACATTTTGGCACAAATGTGAAGCGGTGCTACAGCTTTAGTTCCATAGTAAAAAATGCTTAGATGGACAAAATATATCAGAATAAAGCACTTTTGTCTTTTGGCCGGCACTTTCATATTTGGACCAAAAATGTATGAAACATGGATGATGTCCTTTCCTGACATTTTGTACACCTACATCTACATTCTTCATTCAGTTGACGTTTGGTATTTTTTTCTCACTAAAATGATTAACAAATTATGTGTTTTTATTAAGTACTTACTTACACTTTTTGGGATTCCAAAAATCCCTGTCAACTACAATTTTTCCCAGTTTTCCTGACGAACGCCTAAAATTCCTGACATGTCAGGAAAATTCCCGTCATTTGGTAACCCTAAGGTAAGGGATAGAGAAATAGCTGTCTGTCCACGCAGGCGAAGTTTCGTGCGGCTGCTAATTGGTAAAGTCCGTTCGCTCAGATAGTGTCGCCCTTTTATCTCACCGCCTTTGCACGTGCCGCTTCTTGTCAAAAGATGCCGCCGCATAAACAAAGGATACCACGTGCGGCGTACACCCGCAAGTCAATTTGGAAGTTGACAGTTTACATAGAAGTGCCGTAGTGAAAGGTTGTGTTTGTTACCGGTATTCCTGTCTCTGAACACAAGTGCTTGCGGGTGTACCGACACTATCTAAGCGAATGGACCGTAATAAATATTTGAAAGGAGGCTGTGAGCAGGTAAACATGTATTTGTGCCTTAAAAGGGACCCTTCAATCTCAATATTCTCGATCAATGACATTAGGTACAACTCAGTCTGGCTGTCTGCGGAAAACCCAAGGTTAGGGACATTGAGAATGTTGTAATATTGTATAAAAAATGAAACCAGTTTCATAATTATTTTAAAACAGGTTCACATTCTGAATTTATCGAAAAAAAAATTGTAATTTTATCCAGTTTTATAGATAGCACTAAAGTCGTTCTATAGATAAGTTTATTGATTGAACTCTACGTTTTAATATTATAATTATATCTTAAAAGTTTATTATGCTATTAAGTACACTTTGTCAGTGATGAACCTTTAATTTATAATAAAACCGGTCAAGAGCGAGTTGGACTCGCGCACCGAGGGTTCCGTACCATCATATTTGCACCATTAAACCACACTGCAGAGTAGAATAATAAAATTAGTATTGCAGTTTTAGGTCAGCGCCATCTCTCGACCGATAGTGGAAGTAATGTTAAGTTTTTTAGAAATTTGATGATTTCTAAAAAAGTGTGCTATATTGAGACATCGTTTTATTTGTCCTGTAATCTATATATAAACTGCTATCACATAGAATTATTTTTTTACATTTTTCATCATAAGTCGAAAACTATGCGGCCTAAAGAAAAAAGAAAAAAATATTAAAAACGTGCAAACGGAGTTCTTTCATATGATACCCTACATTCTCTAGTAGCACCACTTCAAAATTTTAAGACCCCTTTTCAGTCCCTGTTGTAAAAAATGTATTGATTTTTTTATTTATTTCTTATTTGCAAAATAATTGGGCAAATGTCATCTCAAACCATTCCAAATTTCAAGTTGATACCATTAGTAGTTCTTGAGATATCCAGCTGTGACAGACAGACAGACAGACCAACAGACTGAGTCACACCATAAGGGTTCCTTTTTTACCATTTTGGTTCGGAACCCTAAAAATTAAATTGTGTAAGTATAGGTATATTTTTATAATTCTATTTGCAGATAGCACACAAATCTAAAACGGGTACTATAATAAATAAAAATATTTATGTCTTTTTCATATATGTATGTTTTTTTTTTATAAAGTCAGTGAGGACAGAACTGCTCACTCTTCACAATATGCAAGAAGACTTATAACTACAGAGTCTGATATATTTGACCTCGATTCCGTGGTTTCAATATCATTGTACTTCGTCCAGGTGCCATGTTCTATATCTTTGCAATATGCAGTGTAGTGGCCTGGTTGGTGACTCACTACACCGCAAGCATTGCAAAGGTTTTTTCATCCAGACGAATTTGAGCTGGGATGTCTGACAACTTAACGAACCCATCTTCCACAGAGACATGAACTTTTGGACGGTCAAATTTAGACATACTGCTCATGTGCTCTGTATCCAGAAAAACAATAGGACCAAACTGAAAATCTAATGCACACATCTTGCACATTGGTGGCGCTGTAATTATGCTTTGTTTCAATTCACCGATACCTTTCTGTAAAATTATTTCAATGTTGGTGTCAATTATGAATACGTTCCTCTCGTCCATGTAAAAGACATTCTTTCGCGAATGGTAAATGGATTTACTTTGTGAATGTTTTTTAACAAATCGGAGACATTTGTGTTGCAGTCGTACTCGAGAGCTAATTTCTTATTTCTTGTAGCGGGCATTTTAATAGCCGCTAAAGGCTCAGTTACTTTTATGAGAATTTCGCCCCGAGCAGTATAAGTCGACTTACATGCTCCATCAACCGATTTTTTTTTATTAATTTGACCATAGGGCCGACCGGGTCTATCTCATCCACTTGTTCGCGAAATTTCTTGAAATTAATATACGCGTGTCCAATAACCTGAGCTAAAGAATCAAGAGCGCAAGTGTTTTTAAAATAATACACTGTTTTTTCTAATGTCACGATACCGCTCAAGTTTCCATTTCTTAATAGCTTTTTGGTTGGAGGCTTGAGCTTTTTGTTTTCTAATGCTATTTCAAATTGGGGATCAGCCGTCAAATAACTTATTTTTTTTAGGTGCTGAAAGACCCAGGCTTCTCCAAGTCTCTTTAGAATTTAGTTCATTTTGATCATTTTTCAAAGGGCTTTCGCTGGCCTGCGTCGTTTGTGTTTCTAAAACATGTGCTTTGCCCTTGGGATCGCCTTGCAAGCGACAAGCACCTTCTATTGATCTCAAATGTATTACAATAAATTTATCCAATCTAATCGGTCTGTTCTCCCCTTTTAGAATGTTATTTTTGAGGTTACCGAATTGCCCCTCAATAGGTGCGCTGGAATCAGTAATAAAAGGGGAACTAAAATGTTCCTTCATTACCGCTGACCAAAGAGGCAATTGAGCTGCAATTTGACAAAAATTTTTTGCAACATCTGGGCTGGACTTGTCCGGTTTCACTATGACAAAGTACGGGTAAGCGCCCCCGGACCCTCAGCCTCCGCTGCTGCAACCCCTCAACGCCTCCGCAGTAACGGTGTCCTTTTGTACCCTGATCCGTCCCATTTTCCACACTCCTATATCCACCTCACATTCCTATCCTAATCCTATTCCTTCCCCTCCGCTAAGCTAAGGTCTGCTGCGCCGATGGCTGCATGGCTAGGGGCGTGCCTAGTCTTAAGCGTGCCACCCTGGAACTTGGCGCCCTCCAGGCGTAAATAGCCTAACCACACACGCGGGGCTCTGTTGTGGTGGACGTTGTCTGCCCTAGCTAATCGTGGAAACAAAATGGTTTCAAAATTTTTAAATAAACCTGGCTGCGGCGATAGAGCTCGCCACTCATCACGCGTTTGTTTCCCTCGGGGCGAAAAGCGAGCATCGGAGACCCGCTTGCGTGGAAGACGAGGATAAGAGAGAAGAGGGTGAAAGAGATATATATATGGATGAGATTATTAGTGCAATGAAAAGCATGAAAAAAGGGAAAGCAGCAGGATATGACAGAATTACTGTTGAAATGTTGAGAGGCGGGAAAGAGATGGTTGCGTCCTGGCTGTGCCTGATCTTTAATAAATGTTGGAACAGTGGCAAAGTACCGGAAGACTGGCGTAAAGCCATGGTCGTGCCGCTGTACAAAGGGAAAGGGTCACGGCAGGATGCTAAAAACTACCGCGGGATCAGCCTTCTCAGCATTGTCAGTAAATTGTATGCAAAGGTACTGATTGAAAGAGTGATGCAAAAAACTGATCAGAGTATTTGGGATGTGCAAGCGGGATTCAGGAAGGGAATGGGATGCACGGATCAGGTCTTCTTCTTGAGGTGCTTAACCGAAAATCACTTGGCTAAGCACAAAAAGGTTTACTGTGCCTTTGTGTACCTGGAGAAGGCCTACGATCGAGTTGACAGGAATGAGCTATGGAAGGTGTTGTCCAAATACGGATTGGAGAGCAGACTGATTCATGCACTGAAATCTCTCTATGAGGATTCCCGTGCATGCGTCAGGATTGACGGCGCATACACTGACTGGTTTGGCATCTCTAGGGGTGTCAGACAGGGATGTGTTGCGTCACCGTGGCTCTTTAATATGTTTTTGGACAGTTGTATGAAAGGTCTGAAAGAACGTGACTGTGGAGTTATCATGAATGGGACTCAAATCAAGCGCCTTCTCTACGCTGACGACCAAGTTATACTTGCGTCTTCTGCGCAAGAGTTGCAGGAAATGATGTCTGTTATGAATGATGATTTTGTGAGAAAAGGGATGAAAGTGAAAGTAACTAAGACGAAAGTGATGGTGTTTTAGAGAAATGAAGAAATGACTGATTGTACGGTAATGATAGGTGGTGAAAAAGTGGAACAAGTCCGTGAGTTTGTATACTTGGGAAGTTTGTTCACAAGGGACGGAAAGTGTGAGGAAGACATAGAAAGACAAGTGAAGAAAGGAAATTCGGTGAATGGTGCTATACACTCGATTATGAGTAGCCAAATCGTTTCTGGAAAGGTGCGAATGGCTGTTCATAACGAAGTGCTAATACCGACACTGATGTATGGAAGTGAATCTTGGGTATGGCAGATGAAGAATGAAAGCAGAATAAATGCGGTAGAGATGTGATCGTTGAGGAAAATATGTGGAGTCAAATTGAGTGATAGAGTGAGCAATGATGTGATTCGTAAAAGGTGTGGTCTGAAAGATGATATATTGACAATAATTGAGAAAGGAATGCTCCGGTGGTTTGGTCACTTAGAAAGGATGAATGGAAGGCGAATCACGAAAGAGATATATTGTGCGAATGTGGAAGGAACGATTGCGCAAGGGTATCTCAGAAAAACCTACGCGGATCAGATAGAGGTTATTATAAAAAAGGCTGGTGTACGCAGTGACAAAAACCGCAGGGCATGTATGAAAAGATTGATGGATGTGAATGAAGTGAAAGAAGTGTGCAAGGATCGTAGCAGGTGGCGATCCATAGTCTCTTCCTACCCCCATGAGAAACAGGCGTGAGTGTATGTATGTATGTATTATTTAATTATCTTAACTAATCCAAGGATTCCAAAATGTTTTTAGAAGAATATCTTAAGAATATTTAGAAAACCAGGTGACAGTTCATTAACTGATCCGTTGGTCTTACTCAATTGATTGACGCACTATGGGGCACTTAGGGTTTGATGAGCAAAAGTATCTGATCATTGTAAATGATAAAAAAAAACAATTTTCAGTTTAAAATGAAGTGTTGAAAGGATTATTTTACAAAAAATAATTTACGAATTTACAAAATCAGTCACTACAAGCCCATCGGTCATCTTCATCTTCATCGTCTTCCTTCCTTCGTCAAAAACTTCAACTATATAATTAGTTTTTAGATTTTTAACTGTCATAATTAAATAGTCATAATAAGACAATTATTTACTGTTTGTGTAATAATAGAAATTAAATAAGATGAATATGACTAGCTAAGTGTATTTTAAATACATACTACTTAGTGATGGAGGATATTATTTTAAACCAGAAACGCAAAAAATCCGCAAATTTTTCATTTTAATTCCATTCGAAAACATTTTAAATAAAGTAATTAAACAGAAACCAAATCCCTAGACAACTCCTGAATATACTTTTCCAATACTATTTTCAAAATTAAGTACTGTAATTTTTTTTATTTCAATATCGTTTTAAATATTACTTACATAATTTATCAAAATATATTACGATATAGTTAAAACATTACAATAACTACATACCTTATTCTAAAAGATCCATAACTTGATTTTAGTATAAACTTAAAAATAAACCAAAATTAAATCTGCAAAAGATATGTATATTTCTTAGTTGTCGTGTTCTGTTACACGAGTGCACACACAAGGCGTGATTCGACTAACAAAAACTAATTATATTGAGCCAACAGCGGGATTTTAGGCTCTGATCAAGGTAGGGAAGCTCTTGAGCTTTGAAAAAATAAAGAAATTTGTCGTTTGTTTAAAGTTTCATATAATGAGTTTTGCGCATGTACGCCCATACATGCACCCCATAGTGTGACGGAGCGAGCGCGAGGCGCGAGCGAAGCTGTTTAGCTGTCAGACTGTCCATCTGTTCTCCTCTACAGGTCGCTTTTCTCAACTGATTCTCGTGAAATTGTGTGAGCAGGTTCGACAATTATATAGTTTTTTTATCGATTAAGTTTTCGATTTTTTTTTTATGGCGGAAATATTCTAAAGAGAGGTCAAAACATAGACATAGAAAAATTTTCGCTGCGCTCAAGAAGACCAACAAAGCGTGGAAAAGAGAAGTTAACATCATACGGACACGGTCTATGTACAAAAGAGAAAAAGGATCAAGTGACATGTGCCAACATTTTTTACAGTAAGAGTCCCTAGCGTCCCGCCTAGCAAATGAGCAATCACAGTTTGTTTAAAATATTTGTTAATCTTAATTATAATTTAAAAATAAAGGTATCGTGGAGCCATGGTGTCTTGTGCTCTAAGTAATTGTGATGTGACAAAAAGAAATAATCCAAGTAATCACTTTTCACAGGTAAATAAGATATTGCCACACATTTCTCTAAAACCATATTTCTCTACATTTATTCGTTTATCGACGAAGGAAACAGTATGGAACATAGTTTATTAATTTCCTTTGCCGTATATAGTTATATTTTATGAATCTAAGTCATATTTTACGTATCTCATATAAAATGTATGCATCCGTTTTCAGATCACCTGTTTATTGACATTGTTGTTCTTAAGCTCACAAAACCACTAGTTAAATATCTAGGTAGTCATGGAATAATTTTATTAGGGGCAGCTGTCAAGATTTTTAAGTATTATTTTCCAAACTCTGTTGATTGATAAGTTTTGATAAAAAGATTTAAATTCAGATTCTCATCAATCTTCGCATTAGACAGGATAAAGTCGTTCTAATTATATAACTTTTAAATGTGTATTCCTAGCGATCAGTTGGTTGAGTATCTAACACTGATGGCATTAATCAAAATCAAAAAGACGTCACTTATTTGCAAAAGGATGGAGAAGAAAAGTTAGAATTTAGTCATCTAAGTATATTTACGTGAACGGCAGGCTGTACAGATGATCTCATAAAAAACTTTTTATTAGAATGTTGTGTTATATATGTTACCGGCCAAACCCGATTTCCGGACAAACTAGTTTTGCCTAGGCTAAACTAGTTCTTCCTATACGCGATAGCTTTAACTGGTATAGCCTAGACCAAATTAGTTTGTCCTAAGCCCGATAGGATAAACCAGTTTAGGCTAGGCTAAGCTAGTTGATCCTGATATAAATACGCACATTCCAGAATAAACTGGTATGGCCTAGTCTAAACATTATAGAATACCTAGATAGCCAAAATAAATAGATAAAATGAATAAAATACTCTGTAATTGGAAAAATAATCATTTTTATTAAAACGATAATGATTCTTCGTTAAAACTAATGAATTATTGGTAATACAAACAATCATATTATAACAAATTATGAAATTATTTATTATTTTATTAAACTTGATATTTATTTTTGCATGGTATGCTTTCGATGGCACTGAGAATTGCAGAGTAGCATAAAAACTATATTGATGAGAAAGCTTATTGTTTGGGAACACTATAATGTTGGTTTTTAGTTGATTTGTCGACATACTACTGATCTTCATTACTTTCGAAAAGGCTAAATGAGTTTAGACTAGGCCGTACTAGTTTATCCTGGAATGTGCGTATTTATATCGGGATCAACTAGTTTGGCTTAACCTTAACTGGTTTATCCTATAGGGATTAGGATAACTAGTTTGGTCTAGGCTATACCAGTTAATCCCACCGAGTATAGGAAGAACTAGTTTAGCCTACGCCAAACTAGTTTGTCCTGAATCGGGTTTTTACATATACACTTCTAAGGCTTTCGCGCGTACAGTTCAAGATATAAAACACTTTTTACGGATTACAGCGCGTATATTGGTTAATTCAGATGTTATTTTAGAATTATTTAGTTTTGATTTGTTGGATTTTTGGGTTTCCCGACGTTTTGTCACCTTTCCAGGGGCCGTGGTCGTCGTCCCGTGACCACGGCCAATTAACCAATATACGCACTGTAATCCGTAAAAAGTGTTTTATTTATAATGAACATTATATTACGTTAAAATACTAAATAGGTAAGTATCTGAGGAGCTCGATGGAGCAGTCGTTTAGGGACCAGCGATTGTGGAGGTTAAGCAACTTTCGCAAGGGTCGGTCATGGGATGGGTGACCAGAAGTGTATTATCTCGAGCTCCGTGCTTCGGAAGGCACGTCAGGTCCCGGGTGAGTTTGCAGTCGTTAACACCCGCCGATCCGGTTTGGGCCCGCGTGGTGGGTTATGGCCCATCTTCCTTATTCACCCATAAGAAAAGCTTGTGCCCCAGCAGTGGGGACATTAAAAATGGCTGATGGTCAAGTATCTAAGATTCCAGCTTACTGAACAAGCGAATTAAACTTGGTTCACACCAAATATAATGCGCTTGTTCAGTAAATACTTCGACTGTACAACGTTTATTAATACTTTATGCTTTACTTGCCATTAACTGTATCTCCGAGACTCGGGCAGATGTTCTCCAAGATGTTTCCGTCTATAATATTTTACTAGTAATCTCTCGAATATTCGTGTGCCGTGTGGGATTGGGCTGTTAACGCGCTAAAGGAATTTATAGCGGTAGCATTTGCAATTTACAACGGCCTTACGGCTCAGTCTTATAAAGGTTTCATATGTCATATTTTGGGCGTTATTGTGCTTATTGCTAGAATATGAGAATATAAAATACAGTTATTACGTTAGCTTGCGGGGTACGCTGACAGATTCGGAAAAAGAAATAACAACATCTTGTTAGTTTTAAGGTTCTGTACCCAAAGGGTAAAAACGGGACCCTATTACTAAGACTCCACTGCCCGTCTGCCTGTCTGTCTGTCTGTCACCAGGCTGTATCTCATGAAGCGTGGTAGATAGACAGTTGAAATGTGCATAGATGAATGTATTTTTGTTGCCGCTATAACAAAAAAATACTAAAAACAGAATAAAATAAATATTTAAGTGGGGCTCTCATACAACAAACGTAAACGTTTTGCCGTTTTTGGTACGGAACCAGGCCGTTTTTAGGGTTCCGTACCAAAATGGTAAAAAAGGAACCCTTATGGTGTGACTCAGTCTGTCTGTCTGTCTGTCACAGCTGGATATCTCGAAAACTACTAATGGTATCAACTTGAAATTTAGAACAGTCTTAGATGACATTTGCGCAACTACTTTGCAAATAAGAAATAAATAATAAAATTAATATCTTTTTTACAACAGGGACTGAAAAGGGGTCTTAAAAATTTTAAGTGGAGCTACTAGGACATGTGGGGTATCATATGAAAGAGCCGTTTATCGACGAGCCGTTTGCACATTTTCAATCATTTTTTCTTTTTGTTTTAGGCCACATAGTTTTCGACTTATGATGAAAAATGTAACAAACATACCTTTCCCCCCTCACCCCTTTATCTCCGAAGTTTGCAAAGAGAAAAATCTTAAATAATTCTATGTGATAGCAGTTTATATAAAGATTACAGGAAAAATAAAACGATGTCTCAATACAGCACACTTTTTTAGAAATTACCAATTTTCTAAATAAGTTACTATTAGTTCCACTATCAGTCAAGAGATAGCGCTGACCTAAAACTGCAATACTAATTTGATTATTCTACTCTGCAGTGATGGTTTGATGGTGAAATTATGATGGTACGGAACCCTCGGTGCGCGAGTCCGACTCGCTCTTGACCGGTTTTATTTTAATTTTGTTTTTGCTTATAATACGGTCAGATGATCTGCTAGACGGAATTTATACATTTAATAAATTAAGTCCTAAGTTTAATTCATCATTTGAATTCAATTCTTATAAAAATTCGAACCCAATATTACCAAAACACTAGACTAATCGATGAGGCCTACTTAGAAAGTTATTCGCTAAATAGAGTGAAAAAGATTGTACCTCTGCAATTTAAATCGAATCAGGGATTCACTTGGCTTATTCGAGTGAGATCGGGGTCAGCGATTAGCGCCGAATGCGTCTCTATTCACCCATTTGGATTTCCTCAAGATCCCAGTTGAATTACCTACTTGTGAAATCCCATTGAGGTCTTTATAAAACTACTGTGGTATTACTTGTCTTTTTGCACGTCTGTGATTTGTAGTAGGTGGGTCAATCAACTTTTGATTGTACATAGTTTTAATCAAACATAAAAGTGTTTTGTCTTGAAAAAAAAGTTTAGCTTAAAAATACAAACTTGAAAGTCTAAGTATCATATTGGTAACAGTAATAAATAATGTTGTCTAATTATTTGTTCGTATTTTAATGGTTGTCCAGTTGAAATTTCATCAATTTCAAACAATGAAAAGAGACATCGACGTGAACTGGACAATATCGTCAAAATACAAATGTAATGAATGTAAACAACATATTTATGTATTTCTGGTACCAAAATGATTCTTTAAATGTTAAATTCAACCCAAACTATTATTTTTAAAGTAGTTGATATTTATTTTCAAGAAAAATGCCACGGAGTGGGACGAACATCGTACTCTTATCGCGATGCTTTTTTGTTTTTACAAAAAAATCATCAAGCGCAAAAAGCATATCCGATGTTTGTCCTCTTATAAAACACTACTACTTTACAAAAACTTATATTAAATCCAGTTGGCGAACTAAATACCTAATGGTTTGGTTTGGGTAACTTTAATAAATAATTTATGGATGCTTATTTTAGTTACGATGGCTTACATTTACGATTTGCAATTCTCTGATTGTAATTCAACTTGATTTGCAACTCAAACTGTTGCAAATCAATAAGCCCTGCAGACTATACGCTCTTGTTTTCCTAAAATTGAAAAAGGAAAGGTAGAAACGAAAAGATGAACCGTATACAATTTTCCTTTGTCATCCGCTCTTATTTTTCAAACAATGTCTTTTGGTCTTATTGGCTCCGTGCACGCTTTTAGCGCCACCTAGCGTGTTGCAACTTTGTTGGCTCTGACCTGACCGTTTTGACGTTTTCATATGTAATGGCGGCATTGTGACAAAATGTTAAAAAATACTATACATATTGTATTATTAATGTAAATTTCAAAATTACTTTGATTTGGGTGTTGTGAAATCATTTTTGGTCATTTAAATTAAATATGGCAAGTAAGATCTATTCAAAAAGAGTGTTTTATTTTGGTTATATTAGGGTTTGTTTACTTCTTTTTTTGTTGTAGATTTTGTAAAACAAGAGGACAAAGCTACTTTAATAATTTTACTAAGTGATAACAAACATATATAATTATTCGTTTATCGCTAGTAATAAATTAAATATCGTTTTCAAGGAGATTACAGAGCCTTCTTTATTTCTACTTTTTGCCACCATGAGCGCTGCGATCGATTATTTAATTATACCTTCGCACCCTCCCAATACTAGACGAAAAAAAAAATCAGCTGTTCCATACATTGAGGTCGACTAGGTATTGCGCTTTTGTATGGAACAGCTGTTTTTTTCGAGATATCAGAGATGGCTCCATAGTAAAAGTTGCTTGTAATCATGAGTGGAACCACCCCATTGCGGAAACCAAATAATTAAAATTTCAGCGTGTATAGACCTGTCCCCCTACTCAAATGGCTAACAATCTATTCGTTTGAACGCTACGCTTACTATTAAAACTTTAAAATAAGCAGTATACTATAAAATTACGTGGCGTAAGCTTGACAATTCCATACAATACATCAAAGTCAGTGATTTACATAAGTTTGCGACATATGATTTAATCGCCAATTGTTCATATTTAAGTTTTAAAAGTAAGCGTAGCGTTCAAATGAATAGAAAGTTGGCCATTTGAGTAGGGGGGCTGATAACCTATGTATTTTTTTTTTGATAATCGGGTGATATGCCAAAGCGTAACAAACAATATTTGAGGGTTTTCAAAATAAAGTGTACTATGACTAAATTGATGTTACTATTTTAGAAATACAATTTCCGATATTTGTTTTATTTAAATATTATTGAGAAACATGATAATTTATAGAATGATACTTTATTATTTGCTGATTTATCTTTTTTACGAAAAATCATCAAATAAATCAAGCACTGTCGCTGTCGAAACAAACTGTCAGTTTTGTGACTATTTTAAAAGCTAATTTATCTACTAAATATCAAGAAGAACGTAAAGATTTTATTTGTGTTAAGATGTTTATCATTAAAATTATTTGAAAAATAGAACACTGAAGTCATCAAATCAATAAGTTACGAATTACGGTAGTTTTAATGTCGGTTTTGTCCATAGACATAGAAAAATTTTCGTTGCGCTCAAGAAGACCAACAAAGCGTGGAAAAGAGAAGTTAACATCATACGGACACGGTCTATGTAAAAAAGAGACAAAGGATCAAGTGACATGTGCCAACATTTTTTACAGTAAGAGCCCCTAGCGTCCCGCCTAGCAAATGAGCAATCACAATTTGTTTAAAATATTTGTTAATCTTAATTATAATTTAAAATAAAGGTATCGTGGAGCCATGGTGGCTTATGCTCTAAGTAATTGTGATGTAACAAAAAGAAATAATCCAAGTACCTAATCACACTTTTCACAGGTAAATAAGATATTGCCACACATTTCTCTAAAACCAAATTTCTCTACATTTCTTCGTTTATCGACGAAGAAAACAGTATGGAACATAGTTTATTAATTTCCTTTGCCGTTTATAGTCATATTTTATGAATCTAAGACATATTTTACGTATCTCATATAAAATGTATGCATTCGTTTTCGGATCACCTGTTTATTGACATTGTTGTTCTTTGACATTCTATTTCTATGGTTTTGTCACATTTGATGTCAAAGTAACCATTACTTTTGCAATAACTAATAAATATGTAGTTTAATCGGTAAAGTGATTATTTTATTCCAGATAATTGAAGGCATTTTAAATAGTGCATCCAAATTATTTGTTCCCCTTCATGTTGACATTTAGTAAAAACTGTGAAAATATCCTCGTCGCAAAACAGGGACAGTCACAAATCCGACAGGCTAATTTTCTAAGGCTGGGTTTACACTCAAGAGAAAACTGATTACAGTGTACGTGTATTAAATGAAAATTAAGGATTATATTTTATATTATCGTTTATTAAATAACCATCAGTCAAAGTATCAAATCAATCAAAATACTACAAACTCAGTTACTTATAATAAATTTAGCGAAACATTGTTATACGATAATAATATATGAATTTTAGAAAAAACTACAAATTCAATAGAAATCAGCTAAAACACTTAGTAGGCCCGCTACTAAACATTCCTGAAAAATAATTCTTCTTTATACGCGAACATTCCCACAGGATACCAGCCAGATTTATGTACAGGAATAGAAGTCCTACATGTAGTCTCAGCCTTACAGTGACGGTTTTGCGACTTTGCTGGTCAGCCTGTAGGTCACGAGGCAAAATGTAGCAAAACTGACGTGACGTTCTCTTCCCATACTATATTCAAAATTATATTCCGATGAAAACATTTACGATCACGTTTGGTATCAAATGTAAATAATAGTACATTAGAATATAGTTTATCTTCTAAAAATATTTAAATGTTGTAAACTAACCTGAATTTGAAGACAACGTGTCTCAAATCCGACACCAAAAATCTTGACGGCCGTGGCACTCACTAAAACACGTGCGTTTACTCGAAACGTAACAGAAAACTAGCTTTTTTAAAATGACTGTTGGTGAATGTAAAGGATGATGTTGCCATTTCAAAAACTAAAATAGTCTTAGTAAATTTTCAAATGGCAATTTTTAGCGTGACCAACCTGACATGTCCGGTCAGTATCACTTATTGAGATTTTTTTGGAAATCAAACTGTAATTTAATGGCAATAAGGCTTAAATTTATTAACTACTGTCGATAATAGGCGATTAAGAGTACATTCAAACGATACAAAAATCTCACGGTACCCCAGTACAAAAAGTTTTTAGAATCGCTTCTACCATCAAAGAACTCGAGTAGGGGACACGCCAAAAACTGACACTTTAGTTTTTAAAAATGGTCATTCTTTTAATATTATGCAAAGTATTGGTAAAATAATTGGTTGAATACCTAGTTTAGAGTCTTTTTAATGCACTGCAATCATTATATTAGCAAGATACCTCTATAATTTTTCTTATTATTAAACTTCAAACACGGGGGACAGCCCAAAAGTGGGGGGTACACTTTTTTTGGAAAACCCTCATTTACTTTCGCATTTTAAATGTGGCTAGTTAGAAATTGTGACTAGTGGCTCTGTGAGATGTAGACTAAGCGTGTCTGTCTTTTTATTTTAAGCAATGGTTGAAATTATGCAGGTATTAGGTATCTCCGACATTTAGAAAAATTTCGAAAAACTAAATCGATTGAAAAATCCATATAATTCTCGAACCAGCTGCCAACGATCTGTTAAGGTAAACAGCGGGACATAGGAAAGCATTTTCTGAAACGGAGACGCTTTTCTTGCGTTTCACGCTCTCTCGGTCAATTATTACCACATGAGTAATTAGGGTTCCGTACCGAAATAGTAAAAAGGAACCCTTGTGGTGTCACTCAGTCTGTCTGTCTATCACAGCTGGATATCTCGAAAACTACTAATGGTATCAACTTGAAATTTGGAATAGTTTAAGATGACATCTGCCCAACTATTTTGCAAATAAGAAAGAAAAAATAATTTTTTTTACCATTGGGATTGAAAAGGGATCTTAAAAATTTTAAGTGGCGTGACTAGGGCATATGAAAGAGCGCTGTTTGCACATTTTAAAACATTGTTTAAACGATGTCTCAATATAACACACTATTTTAGAAATTCAAAAAACAAACAAAAAAATCATTGGTTCCACTACCAGTTAACAGATGGCGCTGACATAAGAATGCTGACCTAAGAAATAAAAATAGTTCCACTATTGGTCAAGAGATGGCGCTGACCTAATACTACAATAATAATTGGTGGCTGGTTCTAATGATATAATAACCTACTATTTGCCGTACGAATAGCCTTAGTAATAGTACGTGGAGTGGCTTAAACGTTTTCAGTCACCATGAGCAGCTGTGGTTAAGATTTATAAATTAAGACCCGAGTTCACCATTTTTAAATGCCGATTAATTTTTAACCATCTGTTTTTGACATTTTCTCCATACAATCTTAATCACCTGGGGCCGTACCGGCTAACTTACATGGCTATCGTTATCGCTTTCATTTGACAGATGGATATGACACATTGCTACTTCTATTGGGCATAAATAAAAACTTACCAAAGAAAAGTAGCAATACATCACATCAACCTGTCAAATGAAAGCGATTACGATAGCCATTGTAAGTTAGCCGGTACGGCCCCTGTTTTAGTGTTGGTGAACTTCAGCCTAACTGTCCACCTGCTCGCCCTTCCACCTGTCCGCCGTTTATCCTACTTTTTTAAAGACTGTACTAAAGTAACATATCCAAATAAATTTATGATTGTACGGAACCCTCGGTGCGCGAGTCCGACTCGCTCTTGACCGGTTTTTATTTTTTATTACCTCAGACGGCAACAGGTGCTCGCAGGAGATCTTACAGTTTATAGTAAGTGAGTGCTTAGTTCGGACACATGAGTAAAAAATGGTTCGGCGCGCGATGCGTCCACGCTTGCAAAGAACATATTACAATAACATACATACGATAAAGCAAAAGGATATACATATTTTTTTGTATCAAAATCAAAAGTATAATGCGTGAGAACTCGTGATACGTGATACTTGAAATTAGCACGCAGCAGCTCCCGCTGAAAACGCACTATACAAAACGGTCATGATTTGTGACGTCACTGGTCACGTTTCAGGCGCGTTTGTTGTGGAGTTAACCAAAAATTTCCAAATATCTCCCTAAATTTTGCATTTAAGTACATAATGTGGCTTATAAAATATTATTTCTTAATCGTCATTCTATCTGACTGTTAAGTGCATTACATCCGAAAATGAAAAAAAATATATCGTAATTTTCCCCTGATTTCATCGTGTGATAAAATTAAAATAATAAATGTTTTTTTTTCTGTTGCATCATATTTTTATACGTGTCCGTAGCGATCAAGCTCAAATTTATCAAAATCGGTGACGTATGCATATTCTCTATTGGGAGGGAGGTACCCGGCATTATACAAGTTAACAATAGCGATCGTTAAACAATATTGTTACACTTTTACATTTAGTATTATTAATATAGAAAGAATGATCACGTGTGTCCAAATTCTAAGTTTGATGTCAATGTGAGTGTAAAGGTAACATCAGTGACTAAAACATATGTGATTTTGGGAACAAAAGAATAAGATCGAAATATATTTTTTTATCTCCCGGATTTAAATAAATAGTTATTTCACTTTCTGTGAAATAACCCCAACTTTTAATTTCACCAATTACCGGGAAACCAATTATTTTGTTACATCTGATCAAAGATAGCAGATTGCGTTCATAGAAATCGGATAGGTATCTAATAATAGCGAAATAGCAATTTAGAATGACACCCGAGATACCCAGGGACAGGCAATACGATAGATGACAAATGGGTCGATTGCCCTCAAAATTAAGGGTTGGCAGAAATAAATTAAATTACCGAAACACGTGAGATTTTGCGTTATAGGTATTTTGCTATTAACTAAGGGTAATTAAATTATTAAGTTATAAGTATACAAGCAAGACACTCACGTGGATAAGTACCAAGAAAATTGATTCCTAATCAAAATTGAACTCATAGTAATTGACTTTTTTAATTAGACACAATAGGCATGTTGACTATTTTTTTATTTTATGTTACATAAATTACCCCTAAAAAAAGAAACATTTGTATAAGAATTATTACGCTAGCATGAAAACTGCCTGAGATATCACAGTTTGAAATGCACAAAATTGGACTCACCCGAAAACGCTCCATACTAACGGCTACCAAGTTATGACGTCACGCCTTTCTACGTTGTATGCAAATGCAACGCGTAGGAAATTTGTTCGGCAGCTATATTAAATAATGTGTTTATCAAAATGGTTTCTTTGACAAATTTGCTATAAATTTTAAGGACTAATTAAATGTATTATTTATTTTAACAAATTTTATACTTTTTAAATGGACTTGTCCACCCAACTTTGAAGGGTCATAAAACAAATAATACGCAATATATGAAACCAAGAGGTATACAAACTACTCCAAAAGTTTGATATGTTTACGATTTTTATTAGTATTTCGTTATTTTATTCATAAGTCAACATCCCTATTGAAAATAAAATATTTAATGTGCATGTTATCTTTAATTTTAATTAGCTGCAGTTACTTGGAATTACTGTAGGTGATGTTTTTTTTTTATAATTTCATTTAATGTTAAGGTATATAGTAAAAAAGCTTTCCGAAGAGAAAGAGGGAGATCCGAAAGTTGTATTTGTATTCCATCCGAAATCTTTTTTTATTTCCTTAATAGTGGAATATTGTCTCATAATGAAATTCTTCGTCTGATAGCCCTACTAAGTACTTGTTTCATTTGAGTCTATGTTACGGTTATTACACGTAGATGACGTTACATATAATAAGTAAATATTGTTGTTTCATATTATGAGGGTGAAACACGTCCAGTCCAGTAATAGTGTTTGTCCAATTACGATTTTCAATAATGATTATCAATCAAAGATATTTTTTACCATGTACACATTTAAAAAAATAAATTAATTTAAAAAATATACACGACTGCCCTGCCAAAAACGAACTAAAAAGTTAAACAACAGGTGTCATTAGAGTCGTGGAACCGTTCTATGGTACAATTTTTAATCAAAGAGTTCCCCCGACGGCAATGACACTTGTAATTTAACTTTTTAATAGGTTGTTCGTTTTTGGCTTAAGCGCGTCTTACTCTAAAGTTAGCGCGTCTTAGCGCTATCGCACACGGGCAACTTTTGTCTCAGCAACTTTTTTGTCTCTCACGTGATTTGTATGAAAAGTTGCAGACGACCGTGTCGCTTCGTGTGCGCGCTTCCATATAAACCCGTGGACTTGATGTGAGAGACAAAACAGTTGCTGGGAGACTAAGTTGCCTGTGTGCGATAGCGCTTAGGTGCAAAAGCACTAAACTTAAGAATCGCCTAAGTCTTTTCTTATCTATAACTCGACCAAGATAACTAGGCGAATGACAGCTACATGACGGCTAAGTTTATGACACCGTTTTAATTTGGTCGTGTTGTAGTTAGGAAAAGACTTAGGCGATCCTTAAGTTTAGTGCAATCGGGCGTTACTCTAAGGTTTTTGGCAGTGCAGTCGTGTTTCTTTTATTTCATACATTTTAGTGACAAATAACAAATATAATAGTTTTGTAATGTGCTCATTAAGGCCTTTCATTTGATATCCAAGGAAACATTTTTTTTTCAGTGGTACAATTGCTATATTGATTTGTTTTCCAAAAAAAATGTGTCACTCGGATGATGTACCTTTTTATGTAACATATGTAACTTTTTTGTTGGAAAATGGATACCTTATGCTTACGTGTGTGTGTACATAAATTTAAGTTTCATTGACCTACCTTTTAGTTATTTTTATTTATTTAGTAATTAGGCACCTTTTGATTTTTTAAAACAATAATACCTATTTATTTTATAGATCATAGATATATTTCTAATAAAGTGATTTTTTTGCATGTGCATTTTGATAACTACGCGTTTGTTTGTATCTAACAGGATATAAAAAATAGAATTTTCTTTGAAAATGCACCATATATGATTCTGACACCTTTTTCTTGCTTTTGGCTTTTGACTTTGTTTGAGTAACAATAAAATTTTAAGGTCTCAAAGTAAAGATGATTCAAATTATTTAGACACAAACTAAGGTTGTGCCATCAAATAAGTAAGATGTTCGGTTACAGTCAAAGTCCCCGCAAACTACAGACCAACTGTCGGCCGATAGTTGATCAGTTAAAACAGTATGAAGAAGTATCCTAGTGCGTATATATGGTTATTTGTAAAACACCAACAACCTCGCAGGAGTAGATTACCAACATCATATACAACAACATTTGTTCTACGACTTTCTCGAAAACAGACGAAAAATTATCGACTTTTCATACAAAACTCTATCAGCTGTTCGGGACATTTGTATGGAGAGTCGTATTTTTTTGTCGGTTTTCAGAAAAGTCGTAGAACAAATGTTGTTGTATATGATGTAAGCAATCTACTCCTGCGAGGTTGTTGGTGTTTAAGAGCGTGCAGTCTGCACACTAGCGCCGCCATTGGAAATAAAATCATAGAGCTTAAATAAAAAATAAATTATGAATTATCTCTCTGGAGTGCACTCCAAACAAGCTTTGTGGTACTTTTTATCACTTAAGCAATATTTTCTAGCCTGTCGTTTAGTTTAATTGACTTTTATTGTTAAAAGTGGCCACTTTTCGCAATAAAAGTCCATATAACTAAACGACAGGCTAGAAAATATTGCTTAAGTGATAAAAAGTACCGCAAAGCTTGTTCGGAGTGCACTCCAGAGACATAATTTACAAATTTATCTTTATTTAAGCACTATGATTTTTTTTCTAATGTCGGCGCTAGTGTGCAGACTGCGCAGCCTTAACAAATAACCCTGTATAACAACGATTTGGTATCGGCCAACTCTTCATATAAAAACCAACTATATCGGCAGATAGAAACTCTGTAGTCTGCGAGGGCGCTAATAATATACTAATATTCATGCATCACTCAAAAGTTACCTTGCGGTATTCAAACTCCGTGTCCTTAATGACATACGGTCTTCAGTTTCAATTTCAGCCGCAAATAAACAGTCTCCAACGTTGAAGCTACAAGTATTAAACAAACACAATTAAACACAGCTGAACCAACTTAAGGCGCTTTAGTGACCGAAAGTGGCGCCGCGGTGAATTTTATTTAATATTGTAATTCTAATATACAATTTTAATAAAACTTCTCGAGCAAGTTTTAGGGCCCATAGTGTAGCATTTTTAGTTGGTATCATTACATCTCGTAGTCACTGCTAATAGCAAAACTGCTAAAAGTTTTTGACACATTTGCTATCTACTTCTACGAATGAGTGCGAGGGAATGTAGTGGTACCGTCTAAAAATACTAAGCTATGGGTGCTAAAAATTCCACGACAAGTTTTATCAAAATCCTTTTCTATTATCAATTTATTAAATAAAAACCCCTGAGGGCGCCACTTTCGATCAGAGAATCGCCTTAAATTATATTGTTTGAGAAGCTCCCTACAGAGCGCCGCCGGCACTAATCGCATACCTAAAGCACAAAATACTATACTATACTACAAAAGTTAAGCCACACCCTGGACACTCCATACAACCACGCTATTATACGGATGACGTCATATGACGTTTTTGTACACGAGCAACTGTGTGTGCAAGTCTAGGGCTACCGTGCAGTTTGTACTGTATTTTATGAGCGGTATTCAATTTATAATTCGAATTTTTTGGTGAATAAAGTTACGACGCATTGCTTTGAATACCAAAATAAGTTGACATTCTACAACACGACTAAACGAGCATACGATTCGGCATATGAACTCACGGGGTGGGGAGAGGTAATTGATTCAGGGGCGGGGCGGAGTGTCCTTTCTGTACGGTAGTACTTACTTATATTATTATCTATCTATTCTGTGGTTAAGCTTACGCGCTCTTAGTACTACGCTGTTACCATGTTTGAAGCAAATAAATAAATGATTATGATTACGCGCGCTCAAGCAACGCACACACACACATACACATAAACAGCTCTCACCGACGACGACGTCGCGTTACGCACCAGCACTCGAACACATTTGATTGAGATTCGTCAGAGATGGCGCACGCTAAAGACAATTTGGATGATAAATTTTAAAAAATGCGCCCCACGTTTATAGGTTAAAAATTTCTGTAGAGGACTAATATTATATATGCGAAAGTCCGTTTGTTTGTTACGCCTTCACGTCTTAACTACTGAACCGATCATCATGAAATTTTGCATACACGTTGACAGGAGTACAGAGAAGGACATAAGGTACCTTTCATTCCGAAAAAAAGTTATGTTCCCGAGGGATAGCAAAAAACTTTCCACGCAGACGAAGTCGCGGGCGGAAGCTAGTAGGGTTATAAATATTTACAGAAGAAATTATTTTTTACTTTTTAGTCTGTTTTCACTAGTCCGTTTTAATGTTTTTAGTCCGATTTTTTTGTAATAATATAGTCCGTTTTAAAAACGTGTTTTTAAAAAAGATTTTTTTCAGTAAATTTTGATGAAAACATAAGTTCTCATCACGTTTTAGACCAAAAAAATTACAATTAAATCAGAAAATTAAAAATTCAGTAGCTCCGACTACAAAGCAATTATATAACAACGACAAAGCAGGACGTACAAAGCAAAAAGCATTTTTTATTCAGACTGAAAAATAAACCAATGCATCAGTCCTATTTACCCTTTTAAAAAAACTCTTACTGAAACAATATGTGAGCTTTTGGGCCTGAAACCTAATAATTTTCATTTAAGATCTTTATAGAATTAATAAAAGTGAACGGTTCTTGGTTAACATTGGTTAGTTAATGACTAGAGGCTTAGCGTTGTAAGACCAAAACTTTGCATTAAAGTATTTGGTTTGAATACAAAACAAGTTAAATTAAGGCTTCTTATTGTACCAGCTTTTGTCTCTTGAAAAGAATTTATTACCCTTGTACGTGCTCACGTGCAAAGTGTTAATCGAGACAAAGTGCCTTGGAATAAGGAAAACGTTTAATGAATCTACATTTTATGAAAGTTATTTATTCTTGCTGAAGCCTTAAAGATATATTCATGTGATTTTTTAGCGATTTTTTTTTCCATAATGCAGTTAGGTTAGGGGGTCATTTTAAGACTTTGGAAACGGGACATAATAATACCCCAAGGACTTAAATATATGAAAAACCGCGAGATTAATTACTTAAGATAATAATACACGTGTTCTTCAAAAGATTGTAGCAATTTCATTAAATTCAGTTCAAAAAGTACCACAATTCATTGCTCACAAACGTATTACAACGCGATTAATAGCAACGCTGCTGGAATGAAAAGCGTCTACTTTTTGCAAAAGCATCTTGAATATATAATGTCTTGCTATTATGATGTTTTGAGAATACGCACTGCAGGTACCACCCGTTATTGGTTGATATACCTCTTATAGCGTACCAAACGCTACTCAACATCGTTTATAATGCGCACAGCTAAGGAATGGAATTCCCTGCCGGGGTCTTTGTTTCCGAGTGCATACAACCTGACTCTTTTCAATGCTAGAGTGAATAGGCACCTTTTGAGTAAGCTCGCAACGTCGTAGACCCTGTCTTTGCTATCAGGCTAGACTGGAGTCAAGAGCAAACCCATTACCTATCTAAAAAATATATATGTATATACGGCGACGGAGGGAAATTTTAAATGTGTATTATTTCTTTGTTCTATGGATATCTTATGGAAAGGGTCTAATATAAAGTTTGTTCCACAGTGCCTCAACGGCAGAGATCTGTCCGCTGTGAACGAGTCTCCGAACGGCAACAGCTGGGCGCAGGCGTGGCGTCTCCGCCTCAACGAGCGCTCGGACTCCGTGGGCTCCCCTCGCAGCATCTCCAATTCCAGCCTCCGGGAGGTGGACGAGGAACTGACGGGAGAAGAACTCGCCACGTTTATGTACCAGGTCAACTGCAATATAGGAGGTCTAACTTGAGATACGAGTGTGTAAACTGGGGGGGTTACTCCCGAACGCAATCGAGAATCTGTGATCGAATGAAATGAATGAAAACGGTACAATGGAAACCATGGATACCATTTTCAATGTACCAAAATAACAGATTTTTTACTTTTATTCGACTATGATGTGAACTCGATCTCGTTAATTCCCATCGAGAGTAGGGGGCAGATGTTTAAACATGCTATGCCGTACTCTTTCAAATAAAAGATTCTCGATTTAAAACGACAGGCAGGATATTTTGGCTGACTCACAAATCGTCCACCAGTCGACGCACTACTGCCAACTTGGCGCTAGTATAGATGATGTAGACCTGTAATTTTGTTTTATGCTATGATTTTTTGGGTGTTGAAAGTAAATTTACGTAAATACCTATAAAAAATTTCTCCCAACACATTCGGTCTTTAATTCTGTTACTGTCCAATATTCATAATAATTATCGTTATCAACCATTTTTAGGGTTCCGTACCAAAATGCAGAAAAGGAACCCTTATGGTGTGACTTTGTCTGTCTGTCACAGCTGGATATCTCGAAAACTACTTATGGTATCTACTGGAATTTGGAACAGTTTAAGATGATATTTGCCCAACTAATTTGCAAATAAGAAATAAATAAAAACATAAATATCTTTTTTACAACAGGGACTGAAAAGAGGTCTTAAATTTTTTAAGTGGGGCTACTAGGGCATGTGGGGTATCATATATGAAAGAGCGCCGTCTGGACGTTTTCAATTCTATGTGATAGCAGTTTATATAAAGATTACAGGAAAAATAAAACGATGTCTCAATATAGCACACTTTTTTAGAAACGATCAAATTTCTAAAAAGTTAACATTAGTTCCACTATCAGTCAAGAGATGGCGCTGACCTAAAACTGCAATACTAATTTTATTATTCTACTCTGCAGTGTGGTTGCACACACACACACACACACACACACACACACACACACACACACACACACTAACATATATAATTTAAAAAATAACTTTGATTACATTTTTATAACTAAACTTAACTAATTAGTTGTTCATATTCATATATAGTATGTAAGTGTTACGATGGAGCGGGGCTGTCTGTCACAAGTATTGTAATACTCACTAGGCAGTCCCAACCTGCTGTTTTGAAAACAAATGTTTTGTGAACAAAATAAACATTTTTGATTTTTTTTGATTTTTTTTTGAATTATGCCCGTACAAATGTCTCCATCTAAAGCAGTGCCACGAAGCCTGATAAATTTTCTGTCGTCCCGCCATTCTACCTACATTAGCAATGTTAAACGTTGCGTTGTTGGTTGACTTTCTCAATAGGGTAACATAAGGCTTGATCAATAATTTAACTTGAAGATTTTTGTACAGTTTAATCACTAATGTAACGTAATGTAAGTATGTTATGTAATTTGAACATGCATCTCCCCACGCATCGTCAGCTTAAATGTCGATACTGTTTTTCTATGATAGGTATTTCTAAGTTAAATTCGCATGATGCGTTTTAGCATTATGGAAATTTAACTTAAATATGTAATTTATATAATATGTAATTTTAACTTAAGTATGCGTTTTGGAAATTTACCTTATATAGGTACTTAAAAGGACTGATTGAGTCACTAAAATGTATTTTTATTCCGTTGTGGATGTTTCGTAGTTAACAAGACTATACGAGAAGGTTATTAAAAGGTTGTTGTAAATATTGAAAGAGATTGAGCATAACTGTTTTGCATTGTAAATATTTTTATTGTTAAAGGTGAAATAGGGAAAAAGTAATATAAGTACTTAAGTGATTAAGATGTGTTACGTGTGATTGAAAAATAAAATAAAAATGTTATTACCAAGTTACTTAACGTGAATTATAAATTAAAATGGTGACTTATTAGCAGTATGTGCTAGGCACATTAGTATGTAAATATATGCATTATGCAAATATACTATGAAAACAGAAAAAGCAGGAATATTATTATTATATCGGTGTTAATGCTATACTCTCGATGTTGCTTGCCAATAGGATAATAAAATGTGTTGTTTCATAAGTTCTGGATATCATTATTACCTGGCAGATACAAATTCTGTTCCATTTTTAAATTAAGTAAACCGGATGATAAATGGTTGCTATCCAGAATCTGTGAAACAGGCCTGAAGTGTTATATTCTTCAAATTATAATACTTGCCGTATTTTGAAGTCAGCCTATGCACTCTTGCCTTCAGGTTCAAGTATCATAAAAGTACAAGGATGAATGATATTACGAGAAAATTATGTTAATAAAGACAAGTTTAATTTTACTATCTTATAAATAATAAGATAATTATTAAAGCCCTTTTACATAACAAAAGAATCGCTATAATCTCACATTTGTCCCACTCCGCATTAACTATTAACTCATGTTTGAGGTTCAAAATCAAGTAAATTGAACGACGATCTGTGTCCGATCATTGCTATTTTTTTATGTAATAGGCCCTCTGAAGAGAAACAGTTTATCTACTTGAATACTAAACTTGTAGAAAATGTAAAAAGTCGCTTTCAACGTTGCTTAGTGATCAAACAGATTAGAATATACTTAAGCTAGAGTTTCCTAGGATGACAGTGCCGTCATATTACGGCCGTAATTTAGCGGCGTAGAACTTTGTCTATGTAAACAATACATTTAACGCCGCTATATTACGGCCGTAATGTAACGGCACCGCTATCCAAGGAAACCCTACATTTACATTATGTACCATAATTATTATTATTGGTGGTAGACAAATTGTTCAATGTCATTTGTTTAATATTGCAATTGCAATTCGGCGGTCGAAATCATTACCGGAACAAATAAAATTAGTATTTTGAAAGGCTATTTTATTGACATAATTTTTAGGTTCGATATACAGGGTCATTTTGAACTAACCATCCAAATTTTGAGGATGTGTTCAGTCCATGAAACTGAACAACTTTCTCTAAGGAACACATGGTCAAATATGTAAAATAAAAATCGACTTTCCATACAAATCAAAGAGATCACGTAATCAATTTAGTATGGGATGACCAAATTTTTTTAGCGAAGTTTGACACATGTTTCTTAGAGAAAGTTGTTTAGTTTCGTGGACTGGACACATCCTTAAAATTTGGATGGTAAGGTCAAAATGACCCGATACAGATACGTATCATAAAACTAAAGTTTATTAGCAAGCTGTTACTAAATATGCATCTTTTAATATTTAGTGTTTTGTAATTTTTGAAATGTTCCAATAGTGAAAAAGAAAAATTTACGAAATCAAAACGAAATCAACGAACATTATGGGAAATATTCCTGAATGTTCCAGCAATAAAATAGGTAAATAATTTTCACGAGCCATACTGAAATATTTTGAAATACTGTTTAATACTGTTTAATTTCATATGCCACTATAAAAACAATGGGTGATGACATGTGGTTTGACTGGTTAGCAAATTATTCGTATTTTGGTGAGCAGAAAAATCTATTCGGTTAGCCAAAATGCTTACCTAGTTGATTCAAATATTTGTTTGCTGACCAGTAATTGAACTGCTGACTTTTTTGTTAACTTCCTGTACGTCGTTTCTTCTAGCTATAATAACTTGTTCCTAGTAGTGATTCGTAAATATAGCTTTCAATTTTCTATCATTCTGCATACTTAATCCAAGTAATGACTCCGACCAACGAATTTTCAAAGCACGAAGGCTGACGTTAAAGCTTGAATTATTATTTTCAATTATGCGTTTGAGATAAGATTTATACGATAGTAAGATCTGAATTTAAATAACGCAACGCGATGTCACCTTTGGACAGCTGAAAACTCACTCCGTACGGTTACAACTAACGATGTTTCATGTTTAACGAATCGTTAATTTTGCTCTGGGAAATAAAGAATATCTAAAAAAAATGGCTGAATATTTTTTTATAGGTGTGGTAAAAGAGTCAAAGTTATACAGTTCCGAGCGGGTAATTTCATAAAATATGAGCAGCCTTATTGCTCTAGTCGTCTCGTGACCCTTGGAAAGGTGTCGAAACGTCAGGAAACCCAAAAAACCAACAAATCAAAACTAAATAACATATGAATTAACTAATATACGCATTGTTATCGGCAAAAAGTGTTTTATTTTGAACTGTACGCGCGGAAGCCAGACAAAGAGAATGTAAAATCACTACGTTTTAGCCTTAGCGCTATCGCACACAGGCAACTTAGTCGCCCAGCAACTGTTTTGTCTCTGTCTCAAGTCCACAGGTTTAAATGGAAGCGCGCACACGAAGCGACGCAGTCGTCGGCAACTTTTCATACAAATCATGTAAGAGACAAAATAGTTGCGGAGACAAAAGTCGCCTGTGTGCGGTAGCGCTTAGAAGTATAAAAGTCAACTGACAATTGACTTTGACATAAAATGGTTATTCAGAAATGTCAAAAAGAGCAGTCGTCAGTTGACGTTTTTTATTAAGTGGTGATTACTGGCTGTTACTTCCGTACATTTGCAAAGACGAATTTTTTTTAAATTTTAAACGCATCCAAAATTTTTGACTTTTTTGGACTTTCCCATTGGATAAAAATCTTGCTACGAGTGCAAAAAAGTTCGCTACGTAATACGTACCAGGGCTTCAAATAAACAGTTGTTTGTTTCAACATGCGTACACACTCCACTGCTCTGACAGATTACTTAATGTTTCAGGGTACTACATGATTTAACATGATGCGAGGTTGTGAATAAGAAATCCAAGCAGAGTAAATACGCAGTAAGATACTAGAGTTAAAAGGAATTTGAAATGTTCGAAAGCTTCTCTTACTTTAAACAGAATAAATATCTCGACGAAATGTTCAACGCAGGGTGGAATTTTTTAAGTGAACTTGGATGGAAAGTCTTGTAAATAAAGGAAACAGGAGTTTTTGCTCAAAGAGGAATATTCCTAAGCAAAACTTCATTCAAGGATTTTTGGAAAACGCTTGCCGTATTCGTGCGAAACATTACACCCTGTACTCTATTATGACACCATTCGATAGGGTCAATCATAAGAATTAATTCAATTGGGTGTAGGCCTTTATAGTATTAGCTCAGTTACCATTAGATTTTTTGTAATATGTATGTATACAACGTGTAACAGAAAGGGGGTACAGATGCCGGCATATATATTGGCAAGAGAAAGAAAGGGACAAAAGATGCGCAGTAGCCATAAACACTAAGTTATGGCTACTGCGCATCTTATGTCTCTTTCATTCTCTTGCCAATATATATGCCGGGCAGTTTATCAACACGAAAGGAGGTCAATATACCTACTCGTGAAAATGAACACATTCCAACAGAAAAAAAATAAAAAATAAAGTTTTAACTCTCCATACAAAATGTTGGCGGCAAATGCAATTTTTTTATGGTGAGTCCAATTTTTTTTTTTCAATTTGATTTTTTTTTCTGTTGGAAGGTGTTCAGATTCACGAGTACATTGACCTCTTTTCGGGTTGATACCCCCTTTTTGTTAAACGTTGTATAACTTCTAAATGTATTATGAGATATTTTGATTTTGTCTACCTTTTTTAATATTAAAAGTTTTTAACTTAATCTGAAAATAGATGGACTGTATTAAAGCTTTTAGATAGGATGTGAAATTGTTAAGTGTTATGTACGACTTATGAAATACGAATAAAAAATAAATTCAGTGTTTTTGTTTTAATTTAACCTCCTATGTGGTCTAGTGATTCGCCCACCCGTGTAAGACGCAGGAGTCCCGGGTTCGATTCCCATGAGGGGTACAATTTTCACTCGGTTTGGTTGGTGGTAGGCTTATTTTAAGTCCGCCTGCCTAGCTACCACCATCTTACCTAAATCTGATTCCATAACAACAATCTAAATATTTTTTTTTATTAAATTTTATTTAACCATTTATTTCAGGCTACTAGGCCCATACAATATATACCTTACAGACTAACATACATAATTATTAAAAATACATTTAATTAATCTAATTTGAAACTTTGTGTGTCGAATCCGTGGCACAAGGCAGCGTCCCCCTGAAGCGCCTGTAAACCACGCCCTGCGGCCAGAAGTCCTCCTTCATGAAAAGGTCCAGACTCGCTGTCGGGATGCGCACCACAAACGCCTTAAAATTTGTATTGTGGCGTGACTCCAGTGGCTGAACTCTCAAACAAAAGTTCGATTTCTTCTTTATGTACTCGATCACGTCCTGCATAGTGGTGGTATAGTGCAGGCGGGATAGGTACACGGCCGTGGTCGGTATGGCAGCTCGCGCATTGTTGTGTTCCGGCAGTTAGAGGTGAGATAGCTAGGTCCTCAGTGATGAGGATTCCGGGTGTAGTGCGCTTCCACCACTTATCTTCGGTCTTATCTTCATTTAACATCGGTAGAGGTGAAGGTCAAGATCTATCCCATTATGTATAAAAAAACTAAAGAACTAACTAAATAATACTGAAAATAAAAAGATCTGTAATAAAGATAAAGAAATTCAGTTTTTTTTGTTATCGTGGTCGATTCGTTCGGCTTTTAACCTAAACAACCCGAAACGCAAAAAAACAGAGCTTACTTATTACTTACATTACTTACGTAGCTGGCTTTACCGCGCACTGATGACCAGCTGTTATCGCCAATTGAAATAAAATGAAAATTAAGGCGATTCCCTGAGTGAAAGTAGTGCCATCATAGGTTTTTATTTAATAAGTTGTTAAAAGACGAATATTAGAAATTTTAATAAAACTTCTCGTGGAATTTTTAAGGCTAGTATTTTTAAAAGGTATCACTACATTCCCTTGCAGTCATTCGTATTTAGAAGTAGATAGTAAATGTGTCAAAATCACCGAAAATTTTTCTGTCTATAGTCAAAAACGACCACTTTTAGCAGTTTTGCTATTTACTTCTAGCAGTGACTGCGAGGGAATGTAATGATACCGTCTAAAAATACTAGACTATAGGGCCTAAAAACTCCACCAGAATTTTTATAAAAACTGTGTATTAGAATTACAATCCTACTTTCCTACTAATATTATAAATGTGGAAGTTTGTGGGTTTGGATGTTTAGATGTTTGTTCCACAATTACGCAAAGACTACTGAACGGATTTGGTTGAAATTTGGCACACAGATAGTAGATAACCTGGATTAAAACATAGAATACTTTTTATCCCGATATTCTTACGGGAACGGGAACCACGCGGATGAAACCGCGAGCAGCCGTTAGTATTAAATAAAATTCACCGCGGCGCTACTTTTGGTCAGGAAAGCGCCTTAAATTAGGAAAAAAGAATTTTCACCAATGTACCTATTCTAAACAGTTGATTGAACTTCCCCAGAAGTAGAGCAAAACAAGATTTAGAGAAGCAAAGCTAAAGTCCCAGAAATCATAATAAGACCCATAATATCAAGTTATTACCAGCATTAGTTTATTGGCATTATTAATGACCAGCTATTCCATAAGCTCTATATTACTTACATACATGAAAACTAAATGAAAAGCTTCGCAGATTTTTCTATACATTCTCCAACAAGAGAATTTAGCTGCTGAGATTTAATAATCACAGATTAATGCTGAAATTCAATAAGGTTTTCCGAAGTTCACTATTTTATATTAGATATTTTCTTGCGTTTTATCTCTAAGGGCTAAAATAATCGTACATATTCTGAAGTGCATATAAGCTCCAACGAGTAAATGTTACTATAATAATTACATTTTATTTTAGATTGATTCTGTAAACACGTCACTAATTAATTTTAAGACAATGACGAGAGAAGCTGGTCAACTTCTTAATCTTCCTGGTTTTGACCCGTAAAATAACCCGTCGTAGACTTAATTCACCTGGGCCAAATCACCTGGGTGAATCAAGTATACTAATTGGTATACTTAATGCACTCAGAGGAATAGGTGAATTAAGTATACTGATTAGTATACTTAATTCATGTGTCATTTTTCAGTATTAGAATGCCAATTAACAGCAAGCTAAACTGTCATTAAGTTTATTGCATTAAACTAAAAATATTAATAATAACTCAGATAACAAAATAAATGACTTAATGTAAGGCAATAATAATTAAAACCTACCAATAAAAACCGGGCAAGAGCGAGTCGGACTCACGCACAGGGTTCCATAAAATAGGCATCATTTAAAAAAAGCGCTGATAAGTGTCGTTAAAGTGAGCGAAAATGTATCTTATATCTTTGGAAAAGAGATAGATTCCTCATTGTTCAGCGCTCTATCTAAATATACAGGGTACTCAAATTTCAGTTGGCCTTAAAGAGCATTTTGATCACAGTACGAAATAGGATCATTTGGCAATAAAAAATATTTCGAGTTGGTTTACCGTTTTTCAGTACAAAATGTATGGGAAAAGTTTTTGGCGATTTCTGTCGTTTCTAGTACTAACTACTTACCTTAATTGATCCAATAAAGACTTTTGATCCCCCCACGAAATAGGATTAATTGGCATAAAAAAATTTTTTTTGGTATTTTAGCATTTTTTTTGCTAATGGTATTTTTTTTCCAAAATCTGTGAATGCAGTTCAGAATATCTTAAAAAGGTATGGATGGTCTCCTAGGAACGTTTTCCTGTAACTATAACGGTTAAGGTACCTGCCCTTAATGTACCGTTTTAAAAATCCACCCTGTATAAAAGAAGACTGAGTGACTGACTGACTGACATATCAACGCACAGCCCAAACCGCTGGGTTTAGAGATACCAAATTTGGCACGTAGGTTCCTTATTAGGTCTAGGGGTGCACTAAGAAAGGATTTTTCAAAATTCAGCTCCCAAGAGGGTAAAAAACGGAATGAAAGTTTGTATGAAAGTCCCTCAGTTCCAAACTAGAATCTTCAAAATTTTTGTTTAGGCTGACGATTTAAAATTAATATATGCGTATCTCAGCTTTTTTGAAAATTCTACCCCCAAAAGGTAAAAAGGGGGGGTGGAGTTGTGTATAGAAAATCCTTCATTATCGAAGTAAAAATCGGCAAATCTATTATTGAGGCTTATGGATGGAAATCTAACGCAAACTATATAACTATTGTTAGTATTTCTACCCCTATGGGAATGAAATGGGGTAAATTAACCTAAAAATCGATATGGATGTCGTTTTTGGGGTTTTCTGGGATGACGATTGCGAAAAATTACATTTATTTTGAAGTCCAACATGGTGGACATGATTTAACCCCTAAAGGGGTGAAAATAGGGTTCAAATTTTATTTAGGAAAAGAATATAAAAAAGACATTACAACTTTACACTTCGTAGGAGCACATCTAAAAATAAACAGGCAAACATATATTTTGTGATTTTGAAAATTAACCACTTAGGTAGGGGGTAAATAAGTAAACATAAAAAAATATATTTGTGTCGTTCTTGAGGTTTTATGGGATGGTGATTGCGTAAATAACATTTATTTTGAAGTCCAACACGGTGAACATGATTCAACCCCTAAAAAGGCGAAATAGGGGTTCAAGCTTTTGTCAAGAGAAGGAGGATGGAAGAGGGAGAGGGAGAGGGAGATATCTCTCTACCCCATTCTGAACAGGATTAGGAACGGGAACGGGAATGGGAACAGGAACAGGAACGGGCACGGGATTAAACTGGATAAACGGGAATGGGAACGGGACCAAACGGAAATGGGAAAGGGAACGAGAACGGAAAAGGGTAAAGAAACGCGAACGGTATACTAATATATCTGGACCCAATTCTGATTATTGTAATAAACTAGCTTCGGCCCGCGACTTCGTCCGCGTGGATATTGAAGAAAATCCTTAGGGAACCTTATACCAAGTTCTGCCTAGCCGTTTTTACGTAATTAGGCTGGTCCCCCTTCCCCGCCACCAAGCGAGCAGCCTCGTGCGAGGCCCGCCACACGCTGCAAATGTCTTGCCTCGCGAGGCAGCGCGCTTTTTGGGGATTCGCCTTATCGCGTAAAAACGGCTGGTCGGATCCTGGTTGAAGGTTCCCTAAGGATTTTCTATAATATCCACGCGGACGAAGTCGCAGGCGGAAGCTAGTAAGTATTATAAAATAATAAAAAACGTGTTAAAAAAATACACTGCGGTGTAGAATATTGCAGTTTTAGATTGGTGCCATCTCCTAACCGATAGTGGAACTAATGTAATTTTTATTGATGATTTTTGAAAAGTGTGCTATTGCTTTTATTAATTTATTTATGTCACACAGAATCACTCCAGATTTTTCTCAATGAAAACTTCAGAGTTAAGGAGGAACGGATTTTTAATTTTTTTAAATTTAAAACCGCAAAAACTATGCGGTTTAATTACAAAGTTTTTTTGAGAATGTGCATTATATTGATTTTTCATATGATACCCCGCATGCCCTAATAGTAATGCTTCGAAATCACTCTTTTAGTCCCTATTGCAAAAAATCTTTATTTTTTTTATATTTGGGTAAACGTCATCTAATACTGTTCCAAATTTGAAGTTGATAGAATTAGTAGTTCTCGAGATATCCAGCTGTGACTGTGACAGACGGACAGACAAACAGACAGACGAGTCGCACCAAAGTTCCTTTTTACAATTTTGGTACAGAACCCTAAAATCAACTGAGTTACACTTAGGTCTAAAGAACAAAATTCTCTTTTAATTTATCCCTCCTAAATCCAAGGGTTGGCTATCTCGACTTAATTAGTCTAATTTAATCCGATTGCACGAGAACTGAAACAGAGATTCTTTTGAATTATTTGTACTGAGAGAAAGCAAATAAAATTAAACGCCGCATTTTTAATAAATAACAAACAAGCCTGCGCGTGTTAAGGATTTTGTGTACTTACCTTTCTCCTTTTTTAATTGCGTCACAAGTGAAAAATATCTTTCTTAAAATATCTACAAACTCAAGTCGTCAACAACACTCAAGCATAGTCATCATAATCGTGTTTTTTTTCAGTTATTTTTCTGTTTTTGCCATTAATGAGTTCGAATTTGAATAGTACATAGCCTAATTAATCTTTCAACCGACTTTAAAAAAGGAGGAGGTATTAATTCGGCTGTATGTTTTTTCTTGTATAAGTAATTTGTATCCTCAGTAGTTCTAGTATGTAGTCTTTTTATTGTCATTAACAATGCATTAATCATTGTCGTGGAATACATGTAACCAAAATCAAACAAGATTCGGACGATTTCAACATCCTACTCAGTCCTGACACTCCACTTGAATAATAATATACTTATCAAGTTGTAGAGTAGCACTCTACCGAGTTCGTTCCGAATTTGGAGTGTGAGATAAGCCCTGTATTCAACATTATTTACTGAGGTATTAGCTACTCTTAAGAGTCGAGTGATTAATATACTTGCCATACAGGAATAAATTAGAATCTTTTAGGCCTCACTCATTCACAAAAGTAAAAGGTCACAAAGGTCACTTCTAAAAATAATGTACTCTAAACCTAGGAAATTCTCCACAGAAAAGCTTTACGAAATTAGTGATCTGCTTACAGTAAGAAAGTTATACATCTTAAATATTATTCTACAAATGCACAAAAAACTACCATTTGATCCAAATAAATTAAACCGTCGACGCAAAAATACTGTGGCACAATCCAATAGGACTTGTACAGCCCTTGCTAAACGGCAGTACTCTAGTCAGTCAGTTTTTAGGGTTCCGTAGCCTAAATGGCAAAAAACCGAACCCTTATAGATTCGTCATGTCTGTCTGTCTGTCTGTCCGTATGTCACAGCCACTTTATTCCGTAAGTATTAAGACTACACACTTGAAACTTGGTAGGTAGATGTATTCTGTTAACCGCTTAACGAATTTAATACAAAAATAAGAAAAATAAAAGATTAAAGGGGGTCCCCCCATACATGGAACTGAAACTGAAAAAAAATATTTTCTTCAAACCAACACGTGTTGGGTGTTTATAGATAGGTCTTTAAAAATGACATTGAGGTTCCTAAGACAACTTTTTCTCAAAGTCAATCGTTTGAAAGATATTCACCGCCAAAGTGGTAAAATGTGTGTCCCCCCCCTTTAACTTTTGAAATAAGAGAGTGAAAAATCTAAAAAAAATATATGCTGTAGATCTTAATAAACACTTTCAACCAAAATTAGTTTGAACGAGATATAGTAATTAGTTTTTGAGATATAGCACATTTTCCAAAACCGCAAATATAACTTTGTCATTCATACAAACACTGTGAAAAACAAAGTTAATTTTGCAAACGAAAAATGATAGGTGGTATTAAATATGGTATGGTATAAGGTAACTACGGAACCCTATGGCGCGTGGCCCGACACGCACTTGGCGGGTTTTTTTGTTTATAACAAATTGAATACAAAATTAAATATATATCATAGGAAATTGTATGAGTGTAAGGAAATACTAGTGGAATGGTTGAAAACTTTGACTTATGAAGAGACAGAAAATGTATTAAAGAGAATTATATAGATAATTTAATTTTTTATATATGTTATTTAAATATTCATGTATGTTATGGTATGACTTATGAAACATAGATACACACACACAAAACTTTCACATACACACACACACGCGCACACACACACACACACACACACACACACACACACACACACACACACATACACACACCTTCACAAAAATAAAAAATGTTACTTTTGAATAGCTTTCCATTTCTTTATATTAGTTTTTGTTAACATATGTTATATTAAGTTGCAAGGGCATTGAGCGTAGCGCCCCATCACAAGTATTTTAGAATTACTTACTGGGCTCGTTTCATTATATGTTAATAATGTATGATTTATGTTAATAAAAACATTTATTATTATTTATTTAATTAATTTTTAATTCTATAAATTCGTTTTTGATGTTGATAAAATCGCAGTTGAATTTTCGTTGGCAATGATTAACTTCTTACTCTATTATACCTAATATGATTAGGAACTCAGCTCTTATTTTTAATTTTTTATTTTATTTTCGTTTATTTGGGATAACAACAACCATAAATTTACACTTATTTACTTAGGTCTAATTACTACGGCTAAGGTCAATAATAGTTACCCTCAGTTTTAATAGGTAAGTTGCCGAAAAGCATGAATATAATAAAGTAGAAAAACAAAAATAATGTAGGTAGAAAAACAAAAGCGCGAAACAACCGCAATGAATATTCTTGACTTGTGTCGGTTGAACGGCAAGAAGCAGCTCTGAGGTGGGGGGCGACATCATCGTCCGTTGTCCTTGCGTTGCGTTATGGTAAGTAGCTGTCTATCCAGCTCGCTATCTGCCGCTCCACCAACAACGCTTCCAGTCTTACAAATTGGATACAATACTAAATGGTAGACTTTAAAGTAATTTTACTAAGTATCCTAATAAAGCTAAAAATATAAGTACTAAATTACTAGTGTATGACGAAAAATATCAAAATCTATATTGATACTCAATGTAAAATTATTTTCCCCTGTAGTCTTTACTTGTTTTGTTTTAATTTACAATAAAAAAAAATCCAATATTTAAAACATAAAACTCCAAAAACTCATAATACAAAATTCAAAATTTAAAATTCTAAAGTTTAAAGGTATAACAGGTTTAAAACGCTCATTAATATAAAAATGTAAATAAATGCTATGTTAATATTTGTATAATTAAAACCTATTTGATGATGTATATATTTAAAATAATAAATTATATGTAAATAATAACTGTGTTTAATTTATGATCACTGATCACGTGTTGATAACAGTATTTTATTTATATTGGTCTTAAAGGACTTCTTACTACAGACAAAAGGATCAACTGTTTGAAATTTAGTATTGTATTCGCGTACTAATCTAGTAACTACTGAATTTTTAGCATACAACGTTAAATGTCCAGGTACGTATAGCATTGGAGTATGCCTCGTCCGATATCTTGGTGTATTAAATTGTATTTTAGCTAATAACTCTGGGCTATCGATATTTCCCCGTAGTATATCAAAAAGAAGACCCATGTCCATCATTATGCGTCTATCCTGCAGGGTAAGTAAGCCAAATAAGCGGCAGGTTTCCTCGTAGTCTAATGCGGGTTTGTGAAATATGTAATTTAACCGTGTTAAGAATTTATTTTGTATTTTTTCCAACCGGTTTATATGTGTTGCGTAATAAGGGGACCAAATTTGACAAGCATAATCTAAAATACTTCTAACATAAGCACAGTAAACTATCTTAAAAATTAAAATGTTTTTGAATGGCTGACATGTACGCATCACAAACCCAAGGTTTTTATAGGACTTTTTAGCGATATACTCAATGTGACTTGTCATAGCCATTTTAGTATCTAATATGACACCTAGGTCACGCACCTCGTTCACCCTTTCTATTTGAGTTCCATTAAAATTATATTTGTAATAGATTGGATTTATCTTACGTGTGAAACTGATACAATTACATTTTCCTATATTTATTGATATTTTATTCTTTACATAGTAATTATAAAGCGTATTTAAATCATATTGTAATTTTTCAGTGTCAGAAATAGAATTAATTTTAATGAAAACCTTTTTATCGTCCGCGTAACATAGATGTTGAGAGTTTGTAAAACAAGTATATATATCGAAAATGTAGGCATTGTATAACAGAGGGCCGAGGTGCGATCCCTGCGGTACACCAGAGGGAATATTGATGTAATCAGACCGAAATCCTCCTAATATAACCGCTTGAGACCGGTTTTCCAGGTAAGAGGAAATCCATCTAAGTAAATCGCCGTGTATGCCAAGCAATTGAAGTTTATGCAGTAGTATATTGTGGTCTACACGATCGAAAGCTTTTTCGAAGTCCGTGTAGACCACATCAACCTGGCCACCTGCTTCGATATTGTTAAGAACAAAATCAGTAAAAAGTGTAAGGTTAGAAACAGTTGATCGCTTCTGTACAAATCCGTGTTGTGAGTCAGGTATGCCTCTCGAAATAATACGATAAAGATGGTAATATGCAACTAATTCTAGAAGTTTTCCAAGCGTATTCAGGATGGATATCGGACGGTAGTTTCGAATATCCATTTTCGATCCCTTTTTATGTATCGGAATTATATGTGCTCTTTTCCAAATAGTTGGAAAAGTGCATTCTCTAAATGATCTTCTAAACAAAGCTGTAATAGGAATTACAAGGCTATCGGCGCATGACTTAAAAAATAAAGGTGGTATCGAATCGCATCCAGCACCTTTTGAACTATCTAGTGACTGTAACAGCTTAAGAACATAATCCTCTGTGACCTTTATCGAAGATAAACCTTCACTATACGTGCTAATAGATACTGATGGTAAAGTGGAATAGTTATGGTTAAGGTCGGGTCTAACAAACACACTTTCAAAAAACTTATTAAATGCTGAGCAAATATCTTTTGCTTCTGTATATGCATCATTATTAAGGCGAAATTGATGGGGATAGTTGGACCCTCCTCTTTTAGCCTTCACGTAGGCCCAAAAGTATTTAGGACTTTTTCTTATATAGTGTGCAACATTCTTTTGGTACCGTTTAAAACATTCCTCTTGTACCCTATGTTGACGAGATCTCAAACAACTGAAATCGTCATAATCTCTTGGATTGTTGTATCTTTTCCATTTTCCATGTGCTTTTGTTTTCTCTTTTATTATTTTAATTAAAGCGAGACTGTACCAGACCGGATAGCAATTATTTTTCGTTTTTATCGGAACATATAAGGTGAAACATTCATGTAACTTTTTATAAAACTTATCTACTGCAAGATTAACATTTTCAGCCTCCAAAACTTCACTCCAGTTAATATTTTTCAGATAGTCATTAATTTGCTTGTAATCACATTTTCGGAAATTATATCTAGGTTTTGAAGTTTCCTTAAAAGGTTTTATAAATAAATCATTAATGTTAATGTCCAATGGAGGGTGAAATTTGTCTTCTTTCGTTAATGGTTGTGATTGAGAAATATCACATGGAAGATTGGAAAAGCACAGGTCAAGAGTGTTACCGCAACTGTTGGTAATGCGATTGTGTTGATTAAGACCTAAGTATATAAGTTCATCAACTAAGCACTGTGCTGCTATCTGTATTTCTGTTCTGCTAATGTGTTTTAAAACGTATCCATCTCCCTCCCAGGCCAAGCATGGCAAATTGAAATCTCCAATAAGAAGAAAATTAGCTTGAGGGCTTATTTCAAAAAAATTATTAAAGGAGTCTAGAATTTTAGATGTTTTTTGAGCTAGCAACAGTTCATCGGGCGGATTATAAACTAATATTATGTGAAGGTCAAAAGGGGAGTGCAACTTTTGGGATGAAACAGTGACACAGATCGACTCAACCGAATTACAAGACCAATTGTCATTAATAAATGCTCCGAGTTCATGACGGATACATACCATGACGCCACCACCGGACTGCTTACCTGTGGACACGAGATCGCGATCGGATCTAAATACACTGTATCTACTGTCGCAGAGTTCCGAGTCATTAATGTCATTTTGTAACCACGTTTCGCTTACCAGAATTATATCGTAATCATGCAACAGTATGCTATTGAAAAGCGATAAGCATTTAGTACGAAGTCCCCGTACGTTTTGGTAAATAATTTTTAAGCTTGAACTAGGATTAACCATTTTGAAAAGCAATAAAGTAAACTCTGATAATCAGTGACCAAACATACAATATTGTGTGAAAATTTTAACATTTTTATAAGAATGAGTGCTATATTAATAATGAAATTCAACAAAAGTAAGATTAGCTCAAACGTGTATTTATTTGTGTAATTACAAGGGAAAAGAGTATTTACTGGAGTTATTATACATAATTTTATTTGTATACGATAATTTATTTTTTTAAATGATAATGTGTTAAGCATACATATACATATAAAATATAATATACTCGCACTTGACTTTACAAACCTCTGCATTAAAAAAGAATTATAAGACAGTACATTAGTACAGCTGAGAATTAAATAATTTTTTTCAAATCCTCGGAGTTTTTGATGAAAATAGATGGCGAGGTGTCGTTTTTTCTTACAAAAATCTTGCCATCTCGAATCCAAGTATATCGATAGTTTTTTGCTTTAGTGATTTCACGAGTGCTCCTGTGTAACAGTTTATTAGCTGGTGTCAGATGTTCGTTAACATAGATTCTGGCGCCTGCGTCGCCGCCGCCAGGTATATTGATGTCAGCTGTAGTCAAACCCTTCTTAGCGCGGATTCCAGATAAAATGGTGTCTCGGAGTAGTCGTGATTTGACCTTCACAATAATAAGTTTTGGACGACCGGCAATTTTAACACGTGGCTGAATTCTCACCGCCTGAATTATATCTTGAGGTGATATTTGTACACCAATAAACTGTCCGATAGCAACCATATAATTGGATAAGTTTTCATTTGTACGCTCCGGTATTCCGGATATTTCTAAATTATCTGCACGTTCGCGTTGCTGTAATATGTTAACTTCATTCTGTAAGTTTGTGATTTGTTGTTTCATATTTTGACACTCCTGTGTACTGTTTTTAGACTCTTTTTTTAAATTGTTAACTTGATCACGAAGCTCTTCCTGTTTGTTTCCTTGAAAGTTCAATGTTTCTATCACATCATTCAGATCGGTTTGCAGTTGATTTTGCTTTACATTCATTGAGCTGATGTCAGATTTAATGCACTCCAAGTCTTTTTTTATAACAATGTTGATGTCTTCTTGTACCGATGAGATTTTACTACTGAGATCAGCGCTCAAGAGACTCAATTTCGAAGTAATATTAGTCATAAAGACTTCTAATTTCTGTGCTAGTTCGGTCTCATCATCTCGGCCCTTTCGTTTAATCCGCCGTAGATTCAAAATAGGAGCGTTGTCATCTATTGATGGTATATCAGGATTGTAAGAACAATCAGATTCCATTTTGTGCTAAAAATAATTTCACACGCGCACACACACTAAGCGATTGAGAGATCGCGGACACAAGGAGCGATGCGAAAATAAGATGGTGACACGTCTGCTTACGGCAGCGATCACGGACTGCATGAGCTCTATGGTTGAAAATCTACAGGTTGAAATAAAAAATAATAGATACATTTTGTGGTGTGGCTTAGACCATCAAACTGAACAACTTTCTCTAAGGGACCAACTTAATCAGTGTAAAAAAATAATCAGCTGTTCCATACATTTTGGTCGAGTAGATTTTGACGTTTCCTTTGAAACAGCTGATTATTTTTTTGTTCTGATTAAGTTGGTTCCATAAACAGCAGTCTAAGCCACACCACAAAATTTTATCAAGTGTCCAAAAAATCACCCTGTAGCTTTTGGATACAGTTTTTATTAATTTCATTCCAGTTTTTTAGGAAATTACTGTGTTCCCCTAAAGAAAGCAGAGACACTCATTTGCATTAACTTGATTGTATCGTGAATTGATTTTCTTGATCTTGAATAAATTATGCGTACAAAAAATGAACAAACTTTTATTCTCGAACTCGAAGCAAATATTATCTGCGTGTAAGTATATTTATCTTTCTTGTTGATTTCCCTCGTCTATTTTCCTCAAATTATTTGTGAAAAGGCAAAACGTTTCCGTCTCTCTGTGTTATGTTACTTCACGAGGGTATCACGTAGGTAGTATGTAATGCCTAAAGGATGGAGACGTGCAACACAGAATCTGAAGTATTTTCGGACAAAATAAAATGTTCAAAGGAAAAAGGTTTCGTTCAAGGATCGCTTTTGCGCCTTTGTACATACACAAGAGCGAGAGTATTAGAAATCTTATGAAAATATTCAAAATCTAAACAAGTAATAGGTTTTTGAGTTATAATACAAAGTAACACCAGACCCGTCACAGAAATTAAAATCATAATTTGAATGCACGCACTTGACCGCTTAAAAAGGTGTTCTGTACTACTATCACCTGTGCCCCAACGTGGGGACATAAAAATGACAGATATCGATGTCGACGTAGGCACAAAACGTGCGTAGCGTAGTTATGTCACTTTCCTACAATAGACCGACCTAACCCTAGATTAATTTATTGAGCCACTACGCTAAGCTGACCAATACTAATGACGTAGGTATCCGTGATGGATATAGACTTCCCAATTACGCTGATCAATCGATCGCGATCGTGTGTATTAGCGCGCATCATCATGAGAATTAATGAGTAGGTATACATCCCTACATATAATAATGTACCGGAGTCAAAGAGTCGAAACTAGTATGTTACGAACCTACCGTACTAAGTACCACTAGAACGTGATCGTCCGTTAGCAGCGTACCATTCCTGCATGCAACATAGGGTAGAGTACCTTACCGATCTTTGTTTAAATAAATGAATAAAAAATATGACTAGTGGCTTCGTGAGCTGTAGACCTTGCAAACGCATTCGCGTTTTTATGCCGCAAAATAGTAGATTGTATAAAGAGTGCATAAAACGCACCATTTTACCCGAGACGGGTGGATAGTCAAGTTGAGGGTAAAATGGGTTTTATGTACGAGTTATACACTCTGCTTTTCATTTCGATTGTGAGGAAATTAAACAACAATATTGAAAAAAAAAATGTTAAAATTGAAAAAAAAAAATCTAAAATTTTAGTGACAAATTATATAATTTTGGAATGTGCTCATCAAGGCCTTTCATTTGATACCCATATTTTTGAAATGTGTTCATCAAGGCCTTTCATTTGACACCCATATTCAAAAATTGTTTTTTTTTTTTAATTTTAGTGAAAATCATATATTTTGGAATGTGCTCATTAAGGCCTTTCATTTGATACCCATATTCAAAACTTACAAACATTTTTTTTCTTAAGTTTTAGTGACAAATTAACCAAATTGTATATTTTTGGAATGTACTCATCAAGGCCTTTCATTTGATACCCATATGAAAATATTTTTTTCATCGAGGCCTTTCATTGATACATTAAAAAAAACAAAAAAGTATTATAAAAATGAAGAAACAGAATGAAATAACAAGTTCATTTAACGAAGTTTAATTGCGTGTGAGGCTGTTTACCTGACGATCTTTGTCTCATGCCGGCGTTACATATTCGCCGAGCATCGGCACAATTCATCATACATTGCCGGTTTTGAAAGAACCTCTTTGAAGCATTTGTTACGAAACCGGCAACGTACGATGAATTGTGCCGATGCTCGGCGAATATGTAATGCCGGCATTAGAGTCTGAGACTTAGACGAAGGTTTTACTTTATGCACTAGAGCATCAAAAGCGATTTTATGCAGCCTACACCCAACATAAAGACGAATTTTATGAGCATGAGAAGTGAAAAACTCTTTTTCACACTCTCAAGGGAATCAAAATTCATAGGGTACTTCCCCTTGATCTAGAACTATGAAATTGGCAAGTAATATCGTAGGTATAGGGAAAAATCTGAAAACTAGCCATTTGTAATTAAGTTACGTAAAAATGACTACCTTAGATATTTTTTGTCAAAGAGTGAACAAGTTAAAGATGTTCGCAACAAAATTGCTAAGTAAGTTGAGGTAGAAACGATGTTCTTTATGGGACGTTGTGGTACGAAAAGTCAATGTAAGACCTAAAAGACATTGCTATAAGAGCTCGTGGTAAGGCCCCTGATCTCACACTACGCGCAGCTGCTATCAAAGACATTGAAAATGTAATTTAGAATTTAATTATTTCGGTTCTTTAATAGTGAGCTCAAAAAAAGTTATTGGGACCTCCTTTACATTCATGTTAGCCTGGTACTTTTCAATAGTCTGATTGCCCTGTTAGACCCGGTCTCCAGCAGTTAGGACTCCTGCGTTGAGAGCTGTGGGGAAAATGCTGACCGGATCTGATGAACAGGTACGTTGTTTAGCTCCTTTACATTCGTTCTAGCCTGGTAGTTTTAGTTTTATTCATAGGTCAAGGTTTGCTATTATTAGTGCGCATAGGCCCCATACATAGTTAATAGGAATTTATTCAATATCATATTGACGATAAAGTGAACGGAGCCCCAGGCTTGGCCTCGCGCGAAAGGGACTCTACAGCCTACTTTTTTTTTCCGCCCGCCTCCTAAGATGGCTCAAACTGTAGCTTAATTCAAGCCCGAGGTCCATATTTTCCGCTTAAAAAAAATCGGAAATTCTTGATCCAAGTAGTAAATTTTGGAAAATCTCTAAAAGTTACCGAGTTTAGGAATCCAAATTGCACTTTGAAGCTCTCCGGCAGACGCATATTTTGATACTTATATGGTTCATCCGCGTACCTTTCATATCTGCAAAACTGACAGGCAAATGTCACAATATTTCATAAATCGGGGTACTATACTCGATCACAAAAACTTAAACATTTTCAATGTAAAAAATATATAAAAGTCATAAATTACTAAAGATACTCTATTCATGTATACCCGTGATATTAATTTTGGGTAACACTTGAACTTGGGCGTTTGCTTATATAAACGGTTGTCATTAAAAATATAAGGACAATTTTGTATAACGTAATTTTGTCAGTTTACAAAAATAAAACATTTTACTTGTCTTGCTAACTGTACCAAACGTTTATTTACGTTTAAAATTTCATAAAAAAGTGGGACGAGTTGCAGAATCCAAATTCAATTTGATTTTCTTCAACTCGGACTAAATGAGCTGTAAGCATGTAGTACGTGTTGTCGAATCACTCTTTTATGCGGAGTTAATTTATTTTACACAAATCAGACAAACATTTTGCTTGTAATAATTCAACTTGCTCGGTTTCATTGTGAAATTGTCTTTTATACTGGGAATTTCTCTTCAAATTTCAGAGATATTTTCTTAACATTAAGTACACCTGTTACACTCTTATCAACATGAGCCTTTGTAAGAAATATATACGGGCTTAAGCATCTAATTCACGGTTTTAAACACAGACTTATTATATTACTTTGGTTATAAACTGCGCGGTGGTTTCAAACTTCCACTTTTGCGGACAAATTCGTCACCCTACTTGGATAATTTTGTTTTTTGTTAAGTATGAATAATATCAATGTATTTTTCAGACTGGCAGTACTAATCAAAGTCACAGCGGATGCTCTTAAAGTCGTCTGCTATAGCACGCACGTCGTATTGTCAACTTCGTATTATGTTATTGACTTGTGAAAGCAATGCTATTAGGGATTCCATAGCATCTGCATCACTAAGACTACGTAAAAATGTATGCTATAGCATTTCTGTCCAGGAAATCGTATCAGTGTAGGTAGGGGGCTAATTGTCTAATTTTAAAAATCTATCGCAATCGCTTTCGTTTGACAGATGGATGTGTTGACATTTCTTTGGTAAGTTTTTATTTGTGTCAAAAAGAAACTTCAATGGATACATCCTGAAAGCGATTGCGATAGATTTTGAAGTTAGACAATAGAAAGGCTGGTTTTATACCTTTCTTATGACCTTTAAACGCCTTTGGTAGCCCATTTGGTTTGAAACCGATTTCCTCTGTCTAAACTTGGTTTTAAGTGCGAAACATGCGATGTGTAAGCGTAAGCGTGCACGTAGACGTACCATGACGTTATAATGTCTGAAACTTTATTAGACATGGCACACCGCTTGCGTAACGTACGCGTGCACGTAGACTGATGCGTCACCCTACGCATTGCAGCTCCCATGAGACAAACAGGCTGCGTACCTACGCAGAGCGGAACGCATTGATGCGTGCAGTAATGACGTTGTACTCAATGGCGTTCCCTATTGTGGACGTCACATCGAACAAATTCGAACACGCACGTATTTTTGCTATGCGTCACTACGCGCGTGACTACGCATTCAATTGTATTTGTTTACAAATAGTACCGGTATTACCGGTTGTTAGGTTTCGTTGCGTGCCCAGCACGTATGCGTAAGCGTAAGCGTAGACGTATGCGTAACCCGGGGGCTTTGTCTAATTTCTAAACCTATCGCAATCGCTTTCATTTGACAGATGGATGTGACACATTTTGCTGCGTTTCTTTGGTAAGTTTTTATTTGTGCCAAAAAGAAGTATCAATGTTCTGTCAAATGAAAATGTCAAAAGATTTTGAAATTAGACAATTATACCGCAGGTGTCTCAGGGGGTCACGTGAGTCACTACGCGCGTAGACACGCTCGTAGTGTCGCGCAGCAAAGATACGTGCGTGTTCGGTGTGACGTCCAATAGGGAATGCCATTGATTACAACGTCACGAGCTGCAATGCGTAGGGTTACGCATCAGTCTACGCGTTACGCAAGCGGTGTACCAAGTCTCATAAAGTTTCAGACATTACAACGTCATGGTACGTCTACGCGCATGCTTACTAATTTCAGTTAGCCTTAAAGAGTGTTTTGATCACAGTAAGAAATAGGATAATTTGGCAATAAAAAAGATTTCGAGTTGATTTATCGTTTTTCAGTACAAAATGTATGGGAAAAGTTTTTGGCGATTTCTGTCGTTTCTTGTACTCATACCTTAAATGGTCCCATTGAGTCTTTTGATCCCCTTACAAAATAAGATCGATTGGCATAAAAAAATTTTTTTTGGAATTTTTTGCATTTATTTTGCTATCGGTATTTTTTTTTACAAAATCTGTGAATGCGGTAAATATTTCAATAAGTTACGGATGGTCTCCTAGGAATGTTTTCCTGTAACTATAACGGTTAAGGTACCTGCCCCTAATGTACCGTCTCAAAAATCCACTAGTTTCTTTTTCAAACAAAATAGGTAAGTGTACAACTTATACAAAAGAGCCATTAAAGATTAAACATTACGATAAGTAGCGCAAGGGTTTTAAGAGCTATTTCTTTGAAAATATTTCGTATGGGAACATGGAATATAATACCTTACTTAGCTAAAGAATATTGGGATCGCCGAGCGAGATACGTGCTGCCTATCAAGATAATCCTTAGTGATACATACATGAGACTACGTCAAATATCTTTTGAGGGTTCCGTACCCAAAGGGTAAAAACGGGACCCTATTACTAAGCCTCCGCTGTCCGTCTGTCTGTCTGTCTGTCTGTCTGTCACCAGGCTGTATCTCAAGAACCGTGATAGCTAGACAGCTGAAATTTTCACAGATATTTCTGTTGCCGCTACAACAACAAATACTAAAAACAGAATAAAATAAATATTTAAGGGGGGCTCCCATACAACAAACGTGTTTTTTTGCCGTTTTTTGCTCTATATTAATAACGACAACAGGTAGACAGTTAAAATTTTCACAGATGATGTATTTCTGATGATGCTATACAATAAATACTAAAATCAGAATAAAATAAATATATAAGGGGGGCTCCCATACAACAAACGTGATTTTTTTTGCCGTTTTTTGGTACGGAACCCATCGTGCGCGAGTCCGACTCGCACTTGGCCGGTTTTTTTTATTACTATTAACAGTAGGATTTTTGGATTTGCTTTATTTATTTCGTTCAATAATAGATCTTTGAAATTTGGGCATCGACCGATTTATACTGTTTATTACACACAGTAGAATATACATTGAAAGTAGTGTATCTTTAGCCAAAGTTCTCAATCACATAAGAAGACCCGTTTTCTCAAACATTACTATGAGGTCTCGCCGTGCCGAGTCCGGGGCCCAAGCTAAGTTGGTGTACTCAAAGTTCTCTATGAAACACCAGTGTTCGTTGAGCTCCGGTTGCCGCTCGGCTTCTGAAGCAACGGGGCTCAAAATGCATTGGTCTTTATAAATAATATTAGCACTACCAACGTAGTTTGGGCCCCGGACACGGCATGGCCCGGTCTAGCATAAGTCCGGCTTTATCAATCACATGTAGAGATGGGCAAAAGACCGGGTTTTAAGTTTTAAACCCGACCACAGGGTTTAAATTAAACCCAATAAAAACCCACATTGTATATTTTAGAAACTTTTTACAGATTTTATTTCCATTTATATGACGTTGCTACAGAAACAATTTCTTATTAAATCAATACACAAAAAAACATCTCTTACTTTTATAGATTTTATTTAGTTCAACAAAATGATCTAAAGTCTGTCCATCCTTACTTGTCTTATATGGTAAACAATCTTCACCCAACTCTTTATTGAAATAATCATTTATAAAATAAAACAAATGGTTTTCCACACATAGATTACTAAATTAATTTGTAATAAATTAACAATAATTTCATAAACTTACTAACATATTTTTAAATAACGATTTAAGTTTAAAAGACGTATGACAACTGTCAAAAACTGTTTACTAAATAAGACAAGTAAGGATGAACAGACTTTATGTGCGTTAACTGGATTTAAACCCAGCAGTCGGGTCAAAATTGGGTCCTTTGCATATCTCTAATCTAATCACACGTCATACGTAAATCAAACTAACCAATCACAGAGAGTTCTATTTCAACGCAGTGCATTCGCGCAAGGGTCGTTTGAGTAGGTATTCATTCTTCTTGAATACAGGTGTAACCCAGGGATTGAAATACCGTTAAAAAAATAACGATACAAAAAACCGTTAAAAATACCGATAAAACATTTTATCGGTAAATTTACCGGTAAAAATAACGTTAAACCTTTTTTCCGGTAAATTTACCAATATACTTACCGTTAAATATAACGTGAAAATGTATCGGTAAATTTAACGTTAAAATATTGTAACGGTATATAAACCATTACCTCGATGTAAATTATTATTATTGGAGTTTACGACTATATTATGAAAAAAAAATCGGTATTAAAAAGGTTAAGAAGATAGGTATACCCATACCCATAGACATAGAAAAATTTTCGCTGCGCTCAAGAAGACCAACAAAGCGTGGAAAAGAGAAGTTAACATCATACGGACACGGATTATGTAAAAAAGAGACAAAGGATCAAGTGACATGTGCCAACATTTTTTACAGTAAGAGCCCCTAGCGTCCCGCCTAGCAAATGAGCAATCACAGTTTGTTTAAAATATTGTTTAATCTTAATTAGAATTTAAAATAAAGGTATCGTGGAGCTATGGTGTCTTCTGCTCTAAGTGATTGTGATGTGACAAAAAGAAACAATCCAAGTAATCACACTTTTCAAACGTAAATAAAATATTGTCACACATTTCTCTAAAACCAAATTTCGCTACATTTATTCGTTTATCGACAAAGAAAACAGTATTGAACATAGTTTATTAACTTCCTTTGCCATAATATAGTCATATTTTATGAATCTAAGTCATATTTTACATATCTCATATAAAATGTATTGATTCGTTTTCGGATCACCTGTTTATTGACTTTGTTGTTCTTTGACATTCTATTTCTATGGGTATACCTAAACAAAAAAAAAATCAATCGCATAGAACTGGCAACGTTGCATTCGCGGGCAGGTTTCGGAATGAAAATAACGTTATTTTTACGTTATTTAACCTAAAAAAGTAAGTTACTTATTGAGTTTTAAAGTAACGATACAAAAATAACGTTTTTTATTAAAATACCGTCAATGTTAAAAGTAACGATAAAAAAGTAAGAAATAACGTTACATTTTAAAATAACGTTATCAATCCCTGGTGTAACCTCAGAACTTCTTCTGTGGATGTAACTCACTTCGGTTCTTCTATCTGCCCGAATGCAACGTAGTAAACTCTTAAGTAAGTAAGATATGTTACGCAATATTTTCGGTTCGATTGCCAGAAGTGGTAAGTTTTAAAAAATCTTTGAATGCAGTTTTGCTTCTATTTATAAATAAAGGAATGTCTCCTTGCAGTGGAAATTGCTGTCTTTAGTGTTTATAGTATTTTGGTACAGCACACAGTTTAAAAACAATGTCGATAAATATACCCCTATCCGGTAGATAAAAGTGCATCCATTTAATGACGTAATTCTCAATGAAATTAGTTTTCGTTGAAATCCTTCGATATAAGTTTAACAATGTATTTAGCGTAACCGCTCACTAGCGCTTTTTTGTAGCTGCGATAATCGCGGCGTTAATTGCGGCGATAATCGCCCGCGAAATGACACGACCTTTGAGCATCGCGGCTTCTGGGACAGAAGCGCGTCTTACTCTAAGCGCTATCGCACACGGGAAACTTTTGTCTCCGCAACTTTTTTGTCTCTCACGTGATTTGTATGAAAAGTTGCAGACGACCGTGTTGCTTCGTGCGCTTCCATATAAACCCGTGGACTTGATGTGAGAGACAGCACACGGGCAACTTAGTCTCCCAGCAACTGTTTTGTCTCTCACATCAAGTCCACGGGTTTATATGGAAGCGCGCACACGAAGCGACGCAGTCGTCGGCAACTTTTCATACAAACCATGTGAGAGACAAAACAGTTGCTGGGCGACTAAGTTGCCCGTGTGCGACAGCGCTAAGGACACGACAAAGGTTTTACTTAGCCAATGACAAAAAAGCGTCGCGATTAACGCCGCGTATATCGCAGCTACAAAAAGTAGCTCGTGGGCGTTTACGTATAGAACTCCGTATGTTCTATTCTCAGCGACAAAAAATCGCTCAGCGATTATTCGCCCGTCAGCGGGGACGCTTATTCTTACTTTCGGAATGAAAGTTAAAATAAAATATAAACAGTTTAATAATCGTCTGAAACTTACAACTCCAATTTCAAAGATCACTTTCAAAGAATGTCATTGAAACGACGAGACACAATTAATTTTAGGTGTTATAAGAGAAATTGAGGTATATTTGAATAATCTGGGGCCCTATTTTTGGATCGTTCGGCTGGCGTCGAGCGATTGGTTTCTACTGATTTTCGTTCGACATTTGACTTTCCATATTTTTGAATCGCTCGACCGCAACGAGTGGGTGAAGGCACTCGTTTGCAGTCGAGCGATATGGCACGGCGAACAATATTCTTTGTACTAAAAACAAAGATATTTGTGTAACAGCCAATGGAAAAATGGATATTACATTTCGTTTTCGTTGCGGTAATTACCAGTTTTCTCTAGATTCTGCGTGGAACGGATAAAATCCAACATTTCGTTTATATTGGCAGCACCGGAAACGAACGATTCAAAAATACGGAAAAACGGCGTCATGCGACTTGGAAGACGAGTGTGACTTAAGTCACATGAGACAAAACTATGTCATGCGAGCGATTCAAAAATAGGGCCCCGGGTTTGTGAGCACAGGGCGCGGCGTCAGGGAGTGATCCTGCGTTGCAAAAATTTAATGAGTCTGCTGACAAACGATCCAATCCTATAAATGGACTCGGGGACAACTTCGTTATTGACAAGACTTGCCTAAAATTCAATAACTGTGGCCCTATCATGAGTTGATGCAAACTGTTTACGTTACAGTTAACTGTCGGATATACCGCTCACAGTCAATACGAGTGAAAGAGAGAAAACGATAGTTTACTGTAACGTAAACAGTTTGCAACAACTCATGGTAGGGCCACTGTTTTATGAAATTCAAACAAAATGATAAAGTTGATATATTTTAATCCAAGTATTGCTATCATAGTTAGGTAATAAATTTGCACTAACGTTTACGTACCTATTTGATTTTATGATGCTGTGTGTTGTAGGGTTGCCAACTTTTTTTGCATCAAATATAGTAGTTTCAAGATTATTACGCGTAAAAATATAGTAGATGGCGAAAAGGTCCAAAAAATGTAGTAGGTTATCGTTTTGTATAGAGGATTTTTCATACTAACATTTATGAAAATGTTAGTATAAATATGAATTTTATTCATCAACCTTATACACAAGTATTCAAACACATTAATTACTATGCAATTACTTATGTGCATAAGTATAAATAATTTTTTTGCTGGTTTTATTTAATTTTTCGCTTGAAAATAAATAGTAGTTTTGCCTACTATATATTTTTTCAAAAAATATAGTAGGTGAGCCCTCAATATATAGGATACTATATTATATAGTAGGATTGGCAACCCTAGCTGTGTGTACACGGTATTGGGTGTCAGTCTCGCTCAGTACTTTTTAGCTGTTGTTAGGGTTCCGTACCAAAATGGTAAAAAAGGAACCCTTATGGTGTGACTCAGTCTGTCTGTCTGTCTGTCTGTCACAACTGGGTATCTCGAGAACTACTAATGGTATCAACTTGAAATCTGGAATAGTTTAAGATGACATTTGCCCAACTATTTTGCAAATAAGAAAGAAATAAAAAAACTATTTTTTTTACAACAGAGACTGATAAGGTGTCTTAAAAATTTGAAGTGAGGTGACTAGGGCATGTGGGGTATCATATGAAAGAACGCTGTTTGCACATTTTAAATCATTTTTTCCTTTTTTCTTAGGCCGTATAGTATTCGACTTATGATGAAAAATGTAACAAAAATACCGTTCCCCCCCCCTTATCTCCGAAGTTAGCAAAGAGAAAAATCTGAAATAATTCTATGTGATAGTAGTTTATGTAAAGATTACAGGAACAATAAAAAATGTCTTAATATAACACTTTTTTAGAAATTCAAAAAACAAACAAAAATGTTTTAGTTTCTCTACCAGTCAACAGATGGCGTTGTCCTAAGAATGCTAACCTAAGAAAAAAAAATAGTTCCACTATCGGTCAAGAGATGGCGCAACCTAATACTAAAATAATAAATTGGTGGCTGGTTCTTATATAATTACCTACTATTTGCCGTACGAATAAACGAAGAATAAGTTCCTACTTAGTAATATAAACAGTTTGCAATGTGGAGTGGCTGAAACGTTTTTCAGTCACCATAAGCAGCTGTGGTTAAAATTTGTAAATTAACTGTCCGCCTGTTCGCCCTTCCACCTGTCTGCCGTTTATCCTACTTTTTTAAAGACTGTACTAAAGTAACATATCCAAATATATTTATGATTGTACGGAACCCTCGGCGCGCGAGTCCGGTTTATTTTTTTATTTTTAATGATTATCACCTGTTGTGTATTCCTTATTGAAACTAAAATTAGTAAAGGTCCTTTTTGTATATTTCTTTAAAAATGTCTACCCATAATATGATTAGTTCTATATAATTTATGTTTTTTTATATACCTTTTAGCCATTTCCTCGAGTTGAACACTTTTGGACGTGAAAGAATGTAGCTTGACGCGTAGCGAATGTATGAGCGAATTTTTCGTCGTTGGAAACATTTCACTAATTTATACATTTATCGTGCCACTTCCGCATGGAATACGAAATGAGATCATTCATTTTATATCGTTTTCTTCGGTGTAAATGATGTTCTTTCTTTCGGACAGAAATAAGACCACAAGATGCTAAATAGAAATCTTGTGGTCCTTTTTTTACAAAAACCAATATACTAGAGTCTATAGCCTGTTTATCTTTATTTTTGTACAGTTTTTGATACTGTTGTCATACGAATTTTAAACTTTATTCGTTATTTAAAAATATGTTGTCCTTTTATATTGTCTCTATTCATTATCAACTCTATGTGTGGAAAACCACTTATTGCATTTTGAAAATGAATATTTCAATAAAAAGTTGGGTGAAGATTGTTTACCAAATAGGTCAAATGGAAAACAGACTACATTGGTATGGTAAATAAGTAGGTATAATCCAATCTAGCTGAAAATAAAGAAAAATAAGAAGATATAATGTAGATTCACAACGAATTTTAATTTCAATAAATTAGGTACGAGCAGGCCCACAGACAGGCGAACAGCGTGAGGCGAACCATAGAGCAGGCAACAGTGTTTCCACATGAATGACATTGACATTTCGTTTACAGACCTAACAGTTATCCAGCCAGTTATCACTTCATACTAAGAAATAATTGAAAGTGTTTAGTGTATAAGTGAATCTTATTATAAGATTTTCAATGTCATAAAATATAATTCCTCCTTTTCTGAAGTCGGTTGAAACAGACAAACGTTTATAACCGACTTCAAAAAACAGGAGGAGGTTATCAATTAGTTGCACAATTTTTTTCTAATGGGTTATTTATATGCTACGCGCGTTCGATAGACAATCGCTTGTTTTACAAGTTTCTAATCGCAAACCTAATTTCAATAAAGTAGCGATTCGATTTTACAAGTGATTGTTGATAAAAAGCGCTAATTGACTATAGTCGGCTGGCAAGTTGCCTGCTAAGTGGCTCCGTAAAATACCCCATAAGGTAAAACCTTCCTTTACCTATTGTATCAAACGAACTTAACATTTTATAAACCCTTTTTGAAAGCAAGGGGCTATTACGAAAAGTTTAATGCGATACGCGCAGCGGCGTCCGTGCTTCGTTTTGATTGTTTCCTACTACAAATCACTTTCGTATGCAATATTGCGAAGTGATTGAGTGAGTTTGACAGTTTCTCTCTAGCGAATCCGACATCGTTCGTTCAGTTGTCTATGGGCTACGATAGATGATCGTAGGCTACGATAGCCAAATTTAAACTGTTTGTTATAACTACTGAAGTACCTACTTATAAATTCCTTGATTACAACCGACGAACTGCGGACGACTATCGTGGCCAAGTGACTGCGTTACGCTATTGCGTACGTTATTTTTGTAATAGGCCCCCAGACTCGCAAGTCGCAACGTTTTAAACCTTTAATTTGGGTTTAAGGTTTCAGATCTCTCATCTCTTCGTTATTTTACCAAAATAAAGCCTTTCGGCCGTGTCATATTTAACAAAGGAAGATTTTATTCTTTAACGATACGTACTAAATTTAATCTTAAAAATAAGATTAAAATCAAACTAGAGCATAAACACTAGCTAGATAGATTATTAAAAGGCTGATACTATTATCTGTACATTACCTTAGTTTTGAATTCTCAGAGAAAAAAGTAAGCCCATTATAAAATCCAACATTCACCAACCGTCATTGATAAAACCTAGCATGTGCCAAATTCTAATGGTAAAGGCCCGAATAATGGACTCTCTTTTATAAAATCCTCACATTTACCGATTAATGTTAGTAAATCCAAAGATTTCCAGTAAAACCGAAGATTTACATACGGGCTTTTACAGTAACTGTTTAGAAAAGAGCGATGGTTGCGCCACCTTCCGCACATTTCATAACTTGCACGGGCGCCGTGCTCGTTTGCTATCGGGATAGATCATAGACATAGAAAAATTTTCGCTGCGCTCAAGGGATAGATTGTCACCGATAAGGTGGCTGGTAGCAGTTTGATACACACGGACACGAAAAATCAAGTACCGGTTTTTTTCTGGACAGAACCGGTTTTGTCGGACGACCCGGTTTTTTCGTGTCTGTGTGTCCGTATGCAACAGTAACATACATTTACCAACTCGAGTTGGAAATCCTAAGTTCTTCCAATAAAACGTAAGATTTACCACGGACTTTTACAGTAACATAATAATATAATCCATTTTTCTCAGAAAAAATTTCTCTATCGATCTGTTACATAATAATAAAGTTATTTTTTGTAAAACCTTGGAATCTTAAAATATATGGTTTAGTAAAATTACAATTCACCATAAACAAAATTGACAGAAGTAAATTCTAGACGTGTAAATAAGACACGTTTTTATTTTAAAAATTAAAAACCTTAAAAAAACTACTTTTTTATTATTTCATGTTGCATATTTTGGCCCCTTTTATAAATTTTCGTGCATATTTTAGCCATTTTTCTTGCATATTTGCATGCTTATTTTGGGCTTTTTATGTTGCATATAATCCGGTCTCTAGTAATTAGTCTCGAATTGGCGGATCTGTTTGCAAATGGGGGAACAGTATAAAAGGACTGTCTGCCTTTGATCGAACTTCATTCAATTGGGGATTTGACGAGAATACATAGGGTATGTTTGATGTGTGATATAGCGAAAAAATATAAGGTTTATTGCACTGGTTATCCTTACTAATATTATAAATGCGAAAGTCCGTTTGTTTGTTTGTTTGTTCTGCCTTCACGTCTCAACTACTGAACCGATCATCATGAAATTTTGCATACACGTTGTCAGGGGTACAGAGAAAGACATAGGGTACCTTTCATCCCGAAAAAATGTATTGTTCCCGAGGGATAGCAAAAAACCTTTCAACGCAGACGAAGTCTATCAGTTTTCCTGTCCACAAACATGAAAGTATACCTACTCGTATTTCCTTGAAAATAAATATCACCTAACTTAAAAATAATGTTTTGGGTTAAATGTAATATTTTACGTATCATTTTGATAATTGAAATAAATATGATGTTTACATATTTGTTCGTATTTTGACGGTTGTCCAAGAGACGTCGATTGATGAAATGTCCACTGGCTGGACAACCTATATAATACGAACATGTAAACAATACTTATATTTATTTCTGTTACCAAAATGATACTTTAAATCTTAAATTTAAGTATTTATAAGCTAAACAATTTTCTTTATTTTTTTTTTCAAGATACTACAATTTTATGTTTTAGGACACTTGAACACTCACACACTGCAGACTTGTTATCGCGCCTATGTTTCATGTCAGCTACATGCTATTTAACGCGGGTCCCTATGCTTCTCTTTGTTTGCCCGATGTAGTCGGGAAAATAAAAAATCAAACCAAATGCCAACTATATAATTACCAAAGTACTTTCAATAAAACCACGTTTTATTTCATGAGAAGCTTTAACTTTAATATGGGCTTTGACTAGGCGAGTTTTAGCGAAGTCTAAAATATCAACTGGATTACTGACCACTCGAGGATAATTTTACTGGAATGCGACCTCTGTTCCCATAGAGATAGTTAAATTACGGAACATATAACTATCATTAGCGATATTCCAGTGCGGTGGTGTGGTATGTCGAACGCCACAGTACCTATATACCTATATTAATTTACAACGTGTAAGTAGTTATGTACAAAAATTGTTTCATCTCTTTACTTTTTTCAGTTTACAAAATAAATAATTGTACACTATTTACAACAGCATACCTACCTAACTACTGTAATGGTACAGAACATTTTCAAAACCAACTTGCGTAATGCTCTGCAACACAATTCTAGTCCAATAAAACTAGCTTTATCGGGACATAATAAGATAACTGAAATTTTCTTTTTCTATGTCATAAATTAGTGTTAGTTATTAGTTAAAATAAAAGGAATTAAACATTTAGAAACTTCGCATAAAACTAAAAAAAATTAACTACTGAGAAATACATTATTATTAAAACGTAAAAAATAAATGTTTAATTTTTGTCTAAAATGTCTAAAAAGACGCATCATGGCTTAATAAGATACAAGCATCATAGTTACCATTTTGGCTTATCTAGATATTGAGATCAGATGAATACTGTGAAAAAAAACGAAGATGCGAATTTGGATTCAGTTTAATTTTGCTATTAGGTGATAGCATTTTAATGCACCATAAAATTATAGTAACAAGGTATTTGGTTAACTATTTTGCTTTTAGGAAAAAGCTAGGAAATGTACGAAATCTCATGATTTTATATGAAACGGTTACCACCCCGGATTTTTTTACATCACATATCTAATTAATATTTGACACTTAATATCAATATCCGATAAACTAATAAAAACAACGAGTTTATTAATTATGTCCAGATAAAGCTAGTTTTATTGGACTATTCCTATAATGATCAGTAACAGATTCTTCGTAATTAACTTTTGTTCAGATATTCCGGTTTGTTCATGCGATGAAAGGTAAATAATCACTGATAGTGACACTCGTAATTACTCGAAGTTCCACATATTGTCACAGTAATTTGGAACTTGGGAACTAATAAGAAAGAGGACGCTGATTAGATTCTTGGAAGGAACATATGCTTGTTGTTAATAAAAGAGGTGTATTTGTTACTGTAAACCCCGAACTAATGTAAATCCTAAATTTTAGAGTAAATGATGAAAAATTTGATTTACCGACTCTAAATGGTAAAAGTCGAACTGTTCTGTGATCATCGTTCATTTCGAACTTTTACCACTTTAACTCGTGGACAAGTGAACTTCCTATACAAACGTAATACCAAAACAAAATGATTTACAATTTGAGCATAATTAACTCTTATTTTGATGTTATTCGGATTAAGACAGTATTTGTCTAGGGTTCTTTGAAATAAAAAATCGAAAATACTAATCCAATTAAAAATAAATGCCAATTACCCACTTTTTTCTTATAAAACTGTAAATTGCATTAATTTTTGTATTTTGGATTTTTCATTTCATAGAACCCCATATACTTAAAACACAAATACTGTCTAATCCGAATAACACCATGAGAAGAGTTAATTATTTTTTATTTTTATTTTTTTAATTTTATTACTTAGGGAAACATACAGCTTTAAATAGTACATAATAATAGTAAAACATAATTTCAGTACATTAGCCAAAAGAGTTTCCACCACTAAATTGTACATTACGTTGAACAGACAAATTATGTAGGCAAACAGATGTAAGAAATTATTAAGTAAAAATATTACAACGAAAAAGTTTAATTTTTAAATGACAAATTATTAAGGGTGTAATTTACTGATATTAATCTATAAAAGTTTACAATATAGCAAATTTATTATTTAACATAATCTAATGACAATTTATCGAAAATGGTTTCAATTTAACACATTAAGGTTGTAATTTGTTCATACAAATTTTAAAAGTTTCATTTTTAAATTTAGCATATTTGGTATTAAATATATCTATATCACTAAAATTCACATTATAATTTTTCGATCTATTCCTAACGAGTACCAAAAACTAATACCAAATGGTATTTGTTTATTGCCCTTATAAAATTCTATTCCCAACGAGACCCAATTTTTAAATATTTAAATGAAGCACAAAATCTATTCCCAACGAATACCAAAACATAACATTTGGTACAGTCACCGAAACAATTTATTTTGCTTTTTAATAATTTAATATTATAATCATCATAATATACGTACAATCCTAAACCTTCCTAAATTCACTTCATTCCGGCATTTTTAGTTACGACATGAGTAGCTTAAGTGAATCACTTGCCAATTTTTTTACCTGCAAAAAAGGGTGAGTTTCCTCTATTGTTTCAAAATCCGAAACAACCAATCAAATTCAAGCGTCGTGTGCCAACGAAATTTTTTATTGTTTTGGTGTTATTGTTATTGAATAAACGCTAATACTAGTGAAATAAGGACTGTTTTTCCTAAAATATTTTTGTTCTTGCATAAATTATTATTATTTCTATTAAAATTCTAAGGGATATTGTTATCTATTCCTTAGTACTTTCCTGTGTGTGGTGGCGTGCGCACAATAACTTGAAACTAAATTGAAAGTGGTATTTATTAAGTAAGTACTTATTAATTTGTAATTTTATATTGATTTACTTATCAGTCTTTTTATATTCCTTATGTTTATATACATATATGATTCGTATGTATATAATGTATTAGTTAGTCGAATTTTTAAAAGATAAAAATTAAAGTCACGTGTTTTGTACAGTCCAAGTACCTAGTAAGTACAAATCCTCGTTTTAGTTTATGCATTTCTTTTTTTAGAAATGTCTGATGAAGAAGCTGTTATTCTGCCTTCCACAACTTCAGAAAATACAGGAGGATTTACTTTTATTAAAAGAAATGGTGGCTTAGTGCTGTTGAGAGCTGGTTACCAGTATACAAAAAAAAGAGAAAATCAAAATGGATGGGGCCATTGGGTATGCGTGAAGAAAAAAGAGTGCAGTGGATCTTTGCAATTGAAGGTATGTTACCTACCACATATCCTCTGTTTAACTGTCAAACCTCTTAAACACTTTTTTTTCAAATTATATTTTGATACCATTTTATTGCTGATTTCTGAACGCATCCAATAGTAAAAAAACCCTTATCCTTTTAAAAAATCCATTATAGTTAAACATGCAAAATAGAAAACCTCGTTATTTCGTACAAAATTTTTCTGATGAAGTTTTTTGTGCCTCCTGTAAAATTTGACCTGATTGAGTTACGATGTGTGACAGTTGAGTTAAATTATTAGTTTTGGGCAAGTGAATCAGCCAGTATTTTGATATGTTATTTTGTTATCCCCGCAGGATGGCAATATTTCCAATGAAAAAAATCATAGCTGTGAACCCAATGAAGTTAATAACTTAATGTTGAAGAAGCTAAACAACTTGCAAGAAACAGTCGTAAACTCTGATTTCACCCCAATACCAAGGATATACAATACATTTAAATCGCAGTTCTGTAATAGTGAAGTGAATTTGGTGGAAAATATCCCATCGTTTGGAACCCTTAAAACAAAGTTATATAAATCTAGAAACATGGAAGCTGGTGTGTCAAAAATAAAGTGCAAGTCAGTTGATGAAGTAGAAATCCCTTTAAGATTTCGAGATTTTGTATTTTATGATCATAAAGATGAGTCTTCTAACACACGAATAATAATTTTATCTAGCTGCAATCAACTAGCACAAATTCCAAAACTTAAATTATTTGAATGTGACGGTACGTTCGATTGCTGCCCTGCGCCATTTGTGCAGCTCTATACCATACATGGAGATCTTGGAAGTGACGAAGATCACACTCGCATAATTCCTCTGATTTATGTTTTATTAAACAACAAAAAAGAAGAAACCTACAAAATATTATTTGAAATTTTAAAACAAAAAATTCCTGACTGGGAGCCCTCAAAATTTTTGACAGATTTTGAACAAGCTGCAATGAATGCCATTTCGTCTGTCTTTCCGTCAGTTGTACTTAAAGGGTGCTATTTTCACTATTCCAAAAATGTATGGAAAAAAGGAAAAGAATTAAATCTAACAAAAAATGCAATAACACGGAGACATGTTAGACTTTCATCTTTACTGCCTTTACTTCCACGACCATTTATATCTGAAGGCTGGTGCTACATTATGGAAGACACCCCTAATACAGAAGCAATCGAAAACTTTAATAACTACATGGTGTCACAATGGCTAGAAGACGAGAGGTTTGTAGACACTTGGTGTGTTCACGGTGAACGTCATCGAACCACAAATGCCACAGAATCTTGGCATTTGAAATTAAACACAACTGTACCAAAAAATGCTAATTTATATCAGCTTCTGGTGGCATTGAAAGAAGACGCAGATTTACAGACAGTGGTTGCTACTCAAATCGAGAAAAAGGCACCACCCGCAAAACGGTGTGGAACGGAAACCGTAATAAGAAATCAGTGGATCAAATATGTAACTGACCAACTGGTTGACCAAAAAATTACCGTTGGTCACTGCTTGGAAAAATTGAAAAATTGATGTTTTTTTTTGTAATTTCTACAAGTTGATTTTTTGATAATTTTATAATAGTTTCAAAATTTTTGACAAAAAGATATTGTTTTTAATAAGTAAGAAAGTTGATTATTTTTTATACCAAAAGTTGATTTTCCGATATTTTATAATAGTTACACTCTAAGTTAATAGTTATAATTGTTATGCCAAAAAATTTTTATTTTCTTTATAAAAATTTGATTATGTTAACACGTTTTTATTAGTCACGTACAGACAATCAACTTACTACCTTATACAAAGTATAGGTAGTAAGTTGATTGTCTGGTATTTTATAATAGTTTTTTCTATTTTTCTAAAATTGTTACTGTTAGATACGATAAAAGTTGATTATTGTGATATTTTTTTAAAGTAAAAAAGTATTTAATCGTTGATTGTTTGTGATATTCTTCAACTGTTACATTTTGATGATAATAAAAAAATATAGATATAATATATAGGTACTTATCTATTAAGTATCTCTGTTATTATAATAACGAACCAAACGTTTTCATACTACATTTTAATATGTTTGGAAAGACTGATTTTTATTAAATAAACACTACTTAAAATCACATTTAAAAGCATTTTTATTGCTGACTGTACCTCATAGCATTTAACTTGTTTTAGGATTCGTTTATGAGTGGTACTCGTTGGGAATAGAGTTTTATGAGGGCAATAAACAAATACCATTTGGTATTAGTTTTTGGTGCTCGTTAGGAATAGATCAATTTTTGATCACAGCTCTTAGTATATATCGGTTTTTACCATAATTGGTTCTACTATGCGGTACCGAGAAAGTTGTAGGCCTACGCCAAAAAGTATTACATGAACGCAGTCTAGCACCAGAACATTTAAACAAGAAGAGTGTGCAGTCTGCACACTAGCGCCGCCATTGGAAATAAAATCATAGTGCTTAAATAAAAAAGAAATTATGAATTATCTCTCTGGAGTGCACTGCGAACAAGCTTTGCGGTACTTTTTATCACTTAAGCAATATTTTCTAGCCTGTTGTTTAGTTATATGGACTTTTATTGCGAAAAGTGGCCACTTTTAACAATAAAAGTCAATTAAACTAAACGAAAAGCTAGAAAATATTGCTTAAGTGTTAAAAAGTACCACAAAGCTTGTTCGGAGTGCACTCCAGAGAGATAATTTACAAATTTGTCTTTATTTAAGCACTATGATTTTTTTTCTAATGGCGGCGCTAGTGTGCAGACTGCGCAGCCTTAGAGAATCGATCTGATTATTCAAAATTTTGTACAGAAAAGTTTGATCCCGTACTTCTCTGCGCGATTCAAGAGGTATTATCAATTTATGAAAGTTATTGAATTTATATCTAAGCCTTTTAATTAATTTATTCTGAATTTTTTCCACCATCTTTTTGTATTCAGAATACTGCGGGTTCCAAACTGTGGATGCGTATTCTAAGTGAGATCTGACAAGCGAATTATATAATACGAGAAGTGTATGAGGGTCAGTAAAATCAACGGTTTGTCTGAAAATGAATCCAAGCATTTTATAGGCTTTACTTGTGATATGATTTAAGTGCGATGAAAAAAGTAAACCACTATCTAGAATAATGCCCAGGTCCCTCACCTCGGTCACCCTTTTGAGTATTTTGTCATTGAAATGGTAATCGAATGTTATTGGTTGTTTTTTTCTGCAAAAAGTGATAGAATGACACTGATCAACATTAAGAAAGAGTTTGTTAAGGCGGCCATATTCGAATAATCTATTTAAATCATTTTGTAGTAAGATGCAATCTTCAATAGATTTAACAGTCGCAAAAATTTTAGTATCATCAGCAAATAATTAAAATTTAGAATTTAAAAAGCACTTTATTACATCGTTAATAAAAATATTAAAAAGTAAAGGGCCGAGGTGAGAGCCCTGAGGAACACCAGACGTAACAGGTATAAAGTTAGATATGAAGCCCTTGATTGTCACAGCTTGAGTCCTGTTCTGAACGTAGGATGTTAACCACCTAAGAAGGTCGCCATGTATACCGACATGTTCCAGCTTTGCTAATGAGTAATTTATGTGAAATCTTATCGAAACATTTGGAATAGTCAGTATACACGGCGTCCACCTGCTAACCTTTGTCCATGACGTCTAGAACCTGATCCAAGAATTCACAAAGGTTAGTTTCGGTGGAGCGCCTATCAACAAAACCGTGTTGCTGTGACAATAACATAGGCCTTATAATTGGGAAAATGGAATCATAAACTATCTTTTCATAAGAGTTTTGGTATCGTTGAGTTTGTAAATACCCCTATAATTACGTATGTTATGCTTATCGCCATTCTAAAATATAGGCACCACCAGAGAGCGCTTTCAGACTGTTGGCATAACTCCCATTATGCTCAGAATGCATTTTATTTCAGAAATTACGATATTTATGTGCCAAACTGTAATGGTAAAAGCCCATTTTTTTTTATCTTTTATAAAAAATCATTACATTATTTACCAAGTCATGTTGGTAAACCCTAAGATTTTCTTGTACAACCACGTAAGTCTTAAGATGATTCCAATAAACGGGTTTTTACAGTAAGTAACATATCTACTAATACATAATTAGTATTGGTGCAAGTTTCATCTTCAGACCAATGACTTTTAATACAATATAGAAGTCTTTGATTCACTGTTTCTTTCTGCCAGATTTAACGAAACATTTATTTTTATTTTATTTATTTATTTAATTTAGGCAACTAGGCCCATACAATATATACCTTACAGACATACATACATAAGACTTAAATTACAATTTTACAACTATTTTACACGCATTGATGACGGCGGCGTGTTGCGCAATGCAGTGTCCGGTATCCGACCGCAAAACCGTCGGAACAAAACACCCTTCGGCCAAAAATCTTCTTTCAAGAAGGTCGACAGATGTTCGGTCGGTCTCACCACAAATGAATTGAAGTTTACATTGTGGCGGGACTCCAACCGCTCGACCCTCACACAGAATTTGGTCTTCACTCTGATGTACTCTACAATATCATCAGGTTGCGTACTGTAGTGCAGGCGGGACACGTACCTACAGCAGCGTTGTCGGGATGGCCGGCGACGACTCAATTTAATACTGTAAATTGAGTTTGATCATCAGCCACTTTTATTGTTCCCACTGCTGGCGCTCACAGGCCTTCCTTATGGGTGGATAAGGAGGATGTGCCATAACCCACCACGCGGGCCCAATGCGGATTGGTCGGTGTTAACAACCGCAAATGCAGCCGGGACCTACGGCTTAACGTGCCTTCTGAAACACGGAGGAGTACGAGATGACACATTTTTGGTCACCCATCCCATAACCGACCCTTTCGAAGGTTTCTTAACCTCTGCAATCACTGGGCCATCCGCTAAACCACTGCGCCATCGAACTCGTCATAAATTGAGTTTGACGGTAACAGTAATGTATTAAAATCCCAAAGATTTAAATTGAATCTTTGCTGTTTACCGCATCACACGCGCAACTGAAAATCCATTGCAAAGGAGGCAAACTCATCCGGAAACGCCAGAATATTCCGATCTCCATCCATCCCTTACCTATATAAACGAAGTTTATCTCACAAATGAGAGACCAGAGCCATACCATTATCAGGCAATCAGCGGCCAGTTCACATCTAACCCAGTGGTTTAAGACAGAATGTAATGTAATTTGGCAGGGAGTGTTCTCAGCCTTGGCTTCAACCTTGGAGGCCGTAATCGTGCGAATGGCAGTTACCCTGCCCAATTACTTCCCCTGGACGATTTCACCCTAATTTCTTTGATAACTATGAACCCGCATCGATTCAAGATTTCCGACCAATATTAACCGAACGAAATGGATTTAAAAATTATAATCGAGGTAGGTTCAGATTTTTTTTTCCATTACTTTTAATAAAAAAATAAAAAAAGTAAAACAACTATACCTTCTGATATATAAAGTAGTTTTACATATATTTTTTCGACAGCAATACCTATAATATTGATAGAAAAACGCATTTAAAAAAGATGTAAATTCAAGCATTGAAATATAATAGGGGCCTAATTACTTATTGTTCACCGGGATTTTTAGTTGTAAAATACTCTTTAAGATTTTTATTAAAGAAATGAAAACAGCTATACCTTATTTGATAAGCTATAGGTATCTGGTATATACTTATCAATGGCATTTTCCAAATGATCTTGTGTTACGTATTATTTCAACATAATAATTTTAAGTGATCTACATAATTTAACAATGAATGCAATACAAAAGTTAGAAGTTCGTAGATTAAATTTTAGTGAGAAAGGTTTATTAAAAACTTTAAATAAAAAAACAATGAACGCAAGAGAAAAACTACATTTAAAAATGAAGCCGGAAAATTTATTGTTCTCTGTGCTTAATGGTTCGTTACACAATTCGTTTCAATTGGCAGAGATGGAAACTCCCCAAGTTTAAACGCATTTTTTTAAATGGACATTCATTTTAACGTACCATTTAGTAGAAAACCGTGGTGGGTAATCCGTTAGAGTTAAATTTCCAACAATTCGTTACTTAATCTGTAAATTTTTCTCTTTGCCATACATTCTCGAGTGAAGTTGGAGCGGATCATTGTCTATTGTCAATTTAATCGCATTGTTAGTAGTTATTCTAATGTGTGTGTCAATCAGCTGTTAACTGAGTTACTATAAAAAAAATATTTTACTCGACCTTTTCTTCTCCCACAACGCCATTTCATTTCGCGTATGTGTCATTTTGCGTATGTCATTTCGCGTATGTGTTATTTCGCGTATGTGTCATTTCGCGTATGTGTCATTTTGCGTATTTCGCGTATGTGTCATTTCGCGTAATCAAAATGTGTCATAATGCGTAAAATTGGCCACATTTGAACCTAAACTCATACTTTGACTCGCACATTACATGACCGGGCAAGACGAGTCGATCTACTGTCATGCGAGTAAACGTTAGCTGTAGTTTTCTACTGTCTAGTGCTGACTAGAAAGTAGAAAGCTCCGAGTAGCTTCTGAGCTAGTCGGAACTCGGAACTCGGAGAATTTTATCAACCCTTAATTCGTGAGTTTCGGATTAAATTTATAATAACACAAATGTATCTGTGTGTGAAATTTAATTATAACTAATTAAATAATATTACGCAGAGCTATCGTAGCTCATGCGCAGCTATTTCCAGTTATGGAGATATGGATGTTGATAGGTACAGCATACCAACAAAATGAAAGGCACAAAGCTAAAAAAAATATATAAAAAAGAATTTATAATAAATTTATAGATTACTATACAGGATGTCTCAAAACTTTGCCACGCGGAGGGGAACTTCATTGAAATATTAAAGATAGGAAATTTTATTTTATTTTTACAATCTTTTACAATTTTTACAATCTTCGGGAAGACTTCATTTTGTTTTTGAAAATAGTTGGAACTGCATTCAACGATTTTTTAATAAATCGCATACAATTCCATATAAATTCATACAATATGTAATAATTAAAATTAAACCCATCAAGCAAGGCCCGGAAAATGAGACACAATAGATTTTCTATTGTTGTCCGGACGCGTGCTGGAGTCCGCGCGTTTAAGATGTTTCTTTTGTAAAAGATGCTGAGATTTGAGAAAAATCATTCTAACGAGCAACTCTTTCAATCGGTTTTGTAAAAATAAAAGATTGTTTTTTTTTTCATATTTGGTGGGTTTAATTCCTGGTTAGGCAGGCGATTGTTCAAAAATATTTGAACGCAGATCCAATTATTTTTTAAATCGAAATGAAGTCTTCTTTCAGTAAAATTTCCTATATTCAGATAATATTTAAATATTTAAAGTACTTTCCCTCCGCATAACAAAATTTTGGGACACCCTACTTATAAACCAAGTACTTATACCGGCTATACCGCTTTAATTTTTTTTTATTCTAATACAATTTTAATTTAAAGATTTTTTTGACAACCCAAAGTAAAGCTTTTAAACAGAGTGAAAATACGTCTCTGATGTTTTATTGTAAAGAAATCTTAATTGAAGCATGCACTTACATATAGTTAAAAGCCGAGCATATTCATTTCATTTCAAGACACATTCACATCCCGAAAAAACATTGTCGTTGTTCGTCAAATCAAAGTACCTCGGTACTCAATCTTTTGTAAATAGCGTTACGCTAAAACTTGGAAATTTACTTCAGTACTTCAAATAATTAATTAACTTAGAATGATACTGAGCTACTTCGTGAATACAATTTTGTAAAGTTACTTTTGTATGAGATTGTAATAGTAGTTTATGAAAGTGATGCATAATGAGGGGTATTAAAACATGAGTGTGTGTTTATTAATAATATCACACGAGTGTTTTAATACCTAGTTATGTACAGTTTCATTCACTACTTTATGTACTCTCATACAATTTGTGATTGAACCGATTGAACCTACAAAATAAAATATCAGTAATAAAAAAAGTACCTAAGTTGTTTCTCTACTGCACTTAGGTTAAGTAAGACGTTTTTCCGTCGCCGCATCTAAAAAATATCAGGTGGAGTCAAATTTTCACTCACTACACTGACTACTGCGACATTTTTAAGCAAAAGTAAAAATTAAAATCTAAAAATGGCGCGTATTCAATTAGAAAAATAAATAATGAGATGAGTGAATTCCAGAAGACTAAACGCTACGATAAGTCATCTATCATCATAGAGTACATTTTAATCATGGAAAGTATGTGGGAAAATCGTTGTTTTTTTTTAATGTCACGGCACTGCCTTCTTCTTAGATTTGCCATGTATCGTAATGAGAAAAAAAGTTATTTTATGACATTGCTTAGTATATTAAGCGCGTCTTACTCTAAGAGCGAAGGTATGTTAAAAACATAGACATAGAAAATTTTTCGCTACGCTCAAGTAGACGGACTATGGTGCGAGTGAGAAACCGATTCTTACGGCTTATACGATGTGTGAGAAAGAGTTAAAAGAAAATGACAGCAGAACCTAGTTTGACTTCATTTATCATCTTTTATCATCTTAGGGAAAAGCGTCCGTTCGATTATTATGTGATTTTGATCGCGATCGGGTCGATTTGGCTCTTATAACTACATAAATCTATAATAGTGTCGTGTTTTGTGTTAAATTGTAATGTTATTTACAACAAAAACCCAAATAAACACTCATTTCACAGGTAAATAAGATTGTACAAGTACCATTTTCATATTTCATATTTTAGTTGAATATATTCCCAAACACACTAAGTAATACACTAATATCATGCTATTAACCGCCTATTTTCTAAATAAAGGGTGATTTGTAAACATTATGTGTTAGATAAAAAGATATTATGTCCGTGAACTTGACAAAATAAGGCGTAGAGATTGATCAAAAATTATTGATATCGATACTCATGTCGATGATTTCCAATATAACTTTGTTTGTCTTTGTGAACACTGATAGTTTTAACTAAAGCTGCTTTTAACCGACAGTTTTCAAATGGTAAATTATACCTACTTAAGTTCTAATTTAACAATATTTCCAGGTTTCCTGTAAATCCAGTGATTAAGTTACTGGATAAATGTCATAAATAGAATAGACTGGGAGCCCTTAAAGGAGACTTTAAGATTTTTTTTTAAATAAAATTGTTCAAAATTTTGTTTGTGTTTTACTTATTAGAGCAATAATACATTAAGGTTATCGACAACCTAAAATGGACTTCAAGGCATCTCTAAAATTCACGCACACGTTTACAATTTTCACACACTGGCTCATGTCACTTTTGGTGTTGCAGCCAAGCGAACTCTGTTCGTCTATTCCAGTGGAATATTATGTTTATGGTTAAAAAATAACTTTTTAATTTTTTTTCGGTATTGCGTGTATAAAGTTTGTCAATATAAATTCGTTTCGAAATTCATAATTCGAATTTTACGATATAAGAGTAGATAAAATAGTGTTATCGTTGTTTGTAATGAATTTTCTCTCTCAAGTCAAGTTAAATGATATTTAAATTTTCAAATACACTTTAATTTACATTATTAAGTCAAACAATATTTATTATTGTTAATAATCAATCTAGGTACTAGAAAAATCGACTCACCTGGTATTCCTAGTCGATATTTTCTGATATCCTAATACTTAAGATAGCCTTGTGAATGCGAAAAAAGGAACAAAATTTATTAATGCTTATTGTTTTATTTTGAGCTATGTACTATAAGGTTAGGTTACTGAACTATCAAATGTCCCATAGTGTAAGTACTAATTTTATGAAAAAAGAAAACTGTTTTAACCAGTGGGCCTACCATGAGTTGAAGCAAACTGTTTACGTTACCGTAAACTATCGGATATACTGCTCACAGCCAATGCGAATGAAAGAGACAAAACGATAGTTTACTGTAACGTAAACAGTTTGCATCAACTCATGGTAGGGCCGCTGAAATCCAAACTGAGAGCTTACGTAAAGCGGTTATTCTAACCGCTAACCTCGGCTCGGTCGGCTCAATAAAGTTTTGTTAGAAAAAAACTCAGTAATCATGGGATTAATAAAGAATGGGACGAAAAGGAATAAATAACAATGGGTATTGCGTTTAAACAGTAGTAATTATTTCAAAGGACATCATCCATTTTGGTCCAAATATGAAAATGCCGGCCAAAAAGCAATTGAGATAGATTTTGTCCACCTAAGCATTTCTTAATATAGCACCGAAGCTTAGCACCGCTATACTTGATTTTAAATAAGTTCAAAAAGACTGCCTTTTCATACATTTTGGCACAAATATTAAAAACGTCTGCCAAAAAGCAAATTCTGATAGATTTTGTCCACCTAAGCATTTCTTATTATGGAATCGAAGCTGGCAACGCTGTACTTGATTTCAAAAAGTCTGTCTTTTCATACATTTTGACACAAATTTAAAGCGGTGCTACAACTTCGGTGCCATAGTCAAAAATGCTTGGATGGACAAAATCTATCAGAATAAAGCACTTTTGTCTTTTGTCCGGCACTTCCAAATTAGGACCAAAAATGTATGAAATATGGATGATGTCCCTTAACTTGCAATTGCTCTAAACAAAGTAAACCAAAGTATTCTGATCACATAAAATAAATAAAGCCTAAGACAAACAACACACATACATCTGTATATTGAATTGGAATAAACAACAATCGTATGAGAAAACATAAAAGACATTGGTATTTTCTAATACACTCCGCTTGTCTCGGCGCGTACAAGACAGCAATAAAAACTGTAATTACATTGATGAAAGAAATACGAATAGGTACATCTATTTGTTTTGAACGTTGTCCTTATTACTTAATGAGACCACACTGAGACTTATCCTGTACATTTTTTGTAATGAAAGCAGTTACAGATATTCGTTTATACTAAACTAATTACCATGATTTGATAAAATATGATGATTAATTTTAAAGACTATTGTTAATGTAGATGTTTGTGTACTTATTTAGTGTGTTTTTAAATATATATTTTTGCAAATAATTTCTATTGTCTTTCACTGATATAACATCACATTGTTACGATAAAGTTAAAATACATGTATATGTAAATTATAGTACTTATTAACAAAAAAATATTGGTACTCCATTGTAAAAGTAGCATTAAATAATTAGTAAAAAAAACCGGCCAAGTGCGAGTCGGACTCGAGCACGAAGGGTTCCGTACCAAAAAACGGCAAAAAATCACGTTTTGTAAGCTCACTCTTAATTAAATTAATATGCTAATAGTGAACTTCAAATGTAAGAGTTACTTTACTTAATTAATGAAAGTCTCAATTTACACTAACTATTTACTTCACCACACAATATTATAACTCATTAATCACAAATAATACATTGAATAATACCAATAATACATTGAACAGGGCACCGGAGCGCGCACGCTACGACGGTTCTTAATCAACTGCCCAGTGCCCATTGAAACGACTATCGCAGTTCCTCAAAGTGAATTCAAGTTACAATTCGGCCAAATTCAAATAAATAATTTCACAACTCACACGCGGGACGTAATTATGTTAATATAAACAAAATGTAGCTAGCTCATTGAAACTCTACGCGTTATGGTCGCTGTTATTAGGAGGCCCAGCACAAGACAATGCTTGCGGTTGTTTCTTAACTTGCTGGTACACGATCTCGTCGCCAGCAGTTTGTTGTATGAGATCCCCCCTTAAATATGTATTTTATTATGTTTTTAGTATTTGTTGTTATAGCGGCAACAGAAATACATCATTTGTGAAAATTTCAACTTTCTAGCTATCACGGTTCATGAGTTACAGCCTGGTGACAGACAGACAGACAGACAGACAGCGGAGTCTTAGTAATACGATCCCGTTTTTACCCTTTGGGTACGGAACCCTAAAAATGATCGTTCCTAGTAAGTACTGAATTTTCAGAAACTTCTTCAGAAAATTTTACACTTTAAATCTCTTTTCCACCGTCCACCGTCTCTGAGCCGTCAAGAACGATATGACGAAGGAGTCAAAGTGGAAGACGGTATACACGAGTATATTTACTGTGGCCACCATTCCAATGCATGCCCTCATGTTGCGATAAAACATCTGCAATGCCACAAAATAGATATAGTACTACCGTACAGAAAGGAAACTCTCCGCTCCGCCCCACAATCAATTACCTCACCCCACCGGCGCCCATCCGTTTGCCGATCCGTGAACTCATTCAGCTCACACACAGTTGCGCGTGTGCAAAACCTTCACTGTGTAGCGTCTGTGTAAGTAATAGGTACTAACGTCGGGCGGCGGTGGACAAACGGGGCTCACCAATACAAGTTTTTTTGATATCGCAATAATGGTTTAAAACAGTCTGGTTTTTAAACCATCATTGCAAAGACTTGTGTATAAAATCTAGATAGAAAGATTGTATAAAATCAGAGAGAAGCTTACAGTGATTTGTATGGCCAAATTATGTATTTACGATACAAACAGCGTTATAATAACAAACAAAAGCATAATTTAATAGTTATTTATGCAACTGTTGTATTTAGGAGTATTAAAACATGAATGTGAATTTATCACACGAGGCAAAGTCGAGTATGATAATATTAATATCACATGAGTATTGTAATACTTAATTATGTACAGTTGTAAACAAGAACAAATACAACTGAATCCTCTATAAAAGGTTCTGAAACAATTAGTAGCTTATTGCCAACATTAAAACAACCATTGTCATAATAACCATAATTTCGAAGGAATTGCATTATGAAATTTATAACAACATTATAACAGTCGTTTGGGCGATATAATTGTTACTATAACACTGGTTTATTTTGCATTATGTTGGAATTGCATTATGAAATTATTACACCCGTTTGGACGATATTATGGTTACCTACTATGAATAAGAATTAGAATAAGAAATCTTTATTTTCACAAAACATGGTAAAAAGGTGTTAAGTTGTTTAAAATGGCCTCATGTTTTACCAATTTTAATAAGGCAAGCAAATGACATTATAAATGAAGCTAAAAAAATCAATTTCACAAGTAAAATAATTCAAAATAAGTCATATTTCGTATTAAAATCATCAGTAACATTATACAATAGGTATGTACCTACTTTTAAGTTTATCTATATATATAAAAGCGTAAATCACTCACTGACTCATCACGAAATCTCAGAAATTACAAGTGCTAGGAGTCTCAAATTTTGCATGGGGGTCCCTTTTAAGGTGTAGGTGCTCACTAAGACGGGATTTTGCGAAATTCAATCCCTAAGAGGGTGAAACAGGGTGGCAAAGTTTGTATGGGAGAACGCGATTCCTTGGCCCGATTGACTTGAAATTTGGCATAGACATTCTTTTACAAAATTAATTGAACACGTATTTCGTATTTTTTTGAAATGTATCCCTTAACAGGGTTGAAAAGGGGTAGAAAGCAATTTTTAGGGTGGTTGACTTCGATATCGGAATCAAAACTTCTTAGTGCATTTGAATGATTAAGAAAAATAAATGTCAGTTGTCACTGCACGGGCTGACGTTTAATCTCTAATTTTCCCGATTTTCAAGACAAGCTTTGATTCTTATAATGTTGTATAAGATTTTATCCCTATTTTCACTACTTTACGAAATATTAGTCAAATAAAACGGCAACATCTGGCAAATATCAGATATCGTGACAAGGAATGTGGTATTTAGAGAAGTGTTTCGATGGAGAGCCTGATAATAATACAGTAGCCCGTAGAACATATAAATCACCAAAAAGGTTACCGTTTGCCATTGTGATATAGTTATTTATTACGAAATTATAGATACTTAACCCAAGTTTTACAGATCGCAACCCGCCGTAACCTATATTTGTATATCTCCAAAAATGATTTTTTTTTATTTTTCAAGGTTTACCACATGGTTTAGCTATTGTCGTGTTCTACAGCTTTGTTTGATTGCCACTGATAATAGTAAGACTATGGAAAGTGATCATACACAGATTTAAGACCAGATAAAATCCAACCATTTTCATCAGGTCTTAAATCTGTGTATGGCTTTTTTTTATAGTCTTACTTTTATCTGTGGCAATTAAACTAAGCTGTAGAACACGACAATAGCTAAACTATGTGGTAAACCTCGAAAAATAAAAAAAAATATCCATTTTGGAGATATACAAATATAGGTTACGGCGGGTTGCGATCTGTAAAGCTTGGGTTAAAGTATCTATAATTTCGTAACAAATAACTATATCACAACGGCAAACGGTAACCTTTTTGGTGATGTAAATGTTCTACGGGCTACTGTACTATAATAATGCACAACCTTAATATAAATAATCTAAGTGCACAACATTAGTTGCACCCGGCATAAATCTTTGTCCGGCATGCGTTGCAATGTCACGTTTTTTTTAGCCAGAAACCTTTTCAGTAGTAAGCAGAACAATTCACCAAACATTCACCAAAGTTTCATCATAATCGGATACACATACATCGATTTTTATTTATAAAGAAGATAACTATTAAGCAAAGATATTAGAATTTTTAACTATAAGGTAAGTATTAAATGTAACATAATATTATTATACTTATTTTGTTAAATTATAAATTAACAAAATAAGTATAATAATAATAAATAAATTAAAATAAAGTTTATAATAATACATTTTATTACTACCTAACTAATACAGAATCGTTAACATGGCGTCGATTCTGTAAGCAAACTCGAACCCCACTTCGAATCTCACTTCACTGCACGGGAATTGTGAATCATAAATAAGATAATGATAAGAATTTTTTTTATCACAAAAGATTTTAGATAGCTACGCAGGCTACCTAAATTTTTTGCATACAGTAAAATAGCTCATTTAGTAAACAAATGTCTAATAACAAATTCACGCGAAGTGAAGTGAGATGCGAGTTTGGTTACAGAATCGACAGACTGCGCGAGTAAAACCGCGGGGTGCAGCTATTACCTATATAATCACAAAATTATATTGTGATTATATAGGTAATAATTATATTAATTGTATAAATGTGAAAGTTTTGATGTTTGGATGTTGTTCTGTTAGGTACCTACTCAATCATATCATACTCAATCACGTCTGAACGGGTGAACGGATTTAGGAGAAATTTGGCACAGATATAGATTAAGTCTGGAATACTTAGCACAGGCTTCTTTTCATACCGATCATTGGTTTCCAAGGGAAGACTTACAACGATAACCGACTGCCACGCGGGCGGAGCCACGGGCAAAAGCTGTATACATAGTATAAAACAAAGTCGCTTCCCGCCGTTTATACGCTTCTCTTAAACTATGCATAAAAACCTCATTAAAATCGATCCATAAGTTTGGGAGCTAGGTTGGTTGCCTCATACAGACAGACACACACACACGTCAATTATATTATAACACCCCTTGCGTACGTCGTATAGGTATATGTCGTCCTCCTAGATACTTATCCTGTAGTATAATCTAATAACTTTACACTGACACCACATTAGCACAGTTTTACATTTAGTAACTACATTGCACCCGTGCGAAGCCGGGGCGGGCCGCTAGTTCTATATATAGACAATTATCATTTTTATCCTCAGTCAAAAACTTCGTTGGTCAATTAACTCATTAACGTTTTAAAAATTCTTATTGATAATAAGCCACTTAAATAATTCCCTTTAAAATGATTCATGTCCTAATGCTTTCAATTCATTAGGAATTTTATTGAACACTCTGACACAATTTTTTCCGTAACGAACATATTTAGAAATTGCATTCAGAACTAATGTATGAGGGTATCTACGTTGTCTAGTCTAGAGTTTGAGCAGTCGCTAGCTTTTTTAAATAAATGTCCACAAAGTTAAAAATTTCTAAAATGTACAATGAGGGTAGCAGCAATAAACCAATATATTTAAACAATGGTTTACACGATTCATCTGGCGGAATTCCCCAGATTGCTCTGATGCATTTTTTAAGCTAAAAAGGCTCTTTTGCAGTCTGTACTATTGCCCCACAAAATAAGACCATACCGCAAGACCGATTCTACGTAAGCCTGATAGGACTTAATATCCGTCTTTTTATTCGTGACCTTTTTCACTTGATTGAGAGCATTTTGTTTATTCTGTTAAATTATGTTGTTGTTTGTTTATGACCAATATGACCATAGTAGAAACAAAAACAATACATGACACTGGTTGTTTTAATGTTGGCAATAAGCTAACTCTTTCAGAATCTTTTACAGAGAATTTAAAGCATGGGTATAAATACAATTAAATTAAAGACCCAACTCTGTGCACAATACCATTATTAAAATGAAATTTAATGTACTATTACTTACTTAGATAGTAAAAAAATATATATTAATCATTTATAGAGAAATGAGCATGTACAAACCTTTGTGCCTACTTACACAACACTAGACGTACTATTATTTATTGTGTGCTCTCTAGCAAATCTTTGAAGGTTTAGTTCAAACATAAGCTTATTTTCATGAGATATTATTTTATTACGTTAAAAAATATGAATACGAAATAGAATAATAGGTTAGGGGAATAAAAGGTTCAATCTTAGAGCATTAATTCTCTAAGGGTTCAATGAATAATGACATGTTTGGGTAGAGAAAGAAAAGAAAGAAATATTTATATTTTATTTTGCCGTCATACAACGGTACACTTAGGTATTGCATTGGACACATAAGATATTGTGCACCGTCGCATGATGTCAAAACTGTGCTGGGCTCAGTATAAGCAGCAAGCGGGGCTTGCTACACTGGTATTCTGCCCAACTGCCCAACAACAACAACATCAGAAACGAAAACATTATAGCACAGTAGCCCGTAGTACATTTAAATCATGAAAAAAGTTACCGTTCGCCGTTATGATATAGTTATTTATTACGAAATAATAGATACTTTAACCCAAGTTTTACAGATCGCAACCCGCCGTAACCTAACGGGTGTAACAAGACCCTCAACGAAGCCGAAGCCCACGCATTCAGCCCATCATCAGGATCATTTTTGTCTTTTGGACTATACTTGGGAAACCAATAGCTACGAAGTTATTGAAGGCCAAAGTCAAAAATTTTTTTTCAAAATTTCTATGAAATCTTGTTTTATTCGTTATTTCCTACTTTTTGTCCAATGAAACATTATCAAAATTTTAAGTATTTCGTAACAAACATGGGCTTCAAAACGTCGTCACTCGTTGGATCTCATGAGCACGCAGATATTCGCTGCCTTTCAACTCGTACGCACGCAGCTGTATAGCATACACTCGCAGACGCGGTCTGTTGTACGCGTTACATTGCGTGGTAATGTATACAAAGCTTTTTTGACACCAAAAATTAAAATCGTTCCCTAGCAATAATTTTGAACAGAAATGGCCCTGATGATGGGCAGAATACGTAGACTTCGGCTTCTTTGAGGGTCTTGTTACACCCGGTATATTCAAAGTCAAAGTCAAAGTCAAATAAGCTTTATCGAGGTTAACCACATGGTTTAGCTATTGTCGTGTTCTACAGATTTATTTGATTGCCACTGATAATAGTAAGACTATGGAAAGTGACCATACACAGATTTAAGACCAGATAAAATCCATCCAGTTTCATCTGATCTTAAATCTGTGTATGGCTACTTTTCATAGTCTTACTATTATCTGTGGCAATCAAAAAAAGCTGTATAACACGACAATTGCTAAACCATAGGGTAAACCTCGAAAAAAAAAACATTTTTGGAGATTATCAAATATAGGTTACGGCGGGTTGCGATCTGTAAAACTTGGGTTAAAGTATCTATAATTTCGTAATAAATAACTATAAGGCGAACGGTAATCTTTTTCATGATTTAAATATACTACGGGCTACTGTAATATTACCTAACCACTACTTACTTACTGTTACCAAGGCTCTGTCAATCCGCGAGCGAGTATGAAGCGCTCGGCGTCATCTGAGAGGACAAATTTCATACGTCAGAAAAGATAAGACCTACGCGATAGAAAGAGAGGCAACTACTAAGTGAATATTTTGTAGCGAAGGGAGCGTTGTGCACCTGAACTGCACTTTACTGTGTCGAAGCAAGAGTCGCGTTATTTAAACGATTTTTCGAAGTGCAACTTCTGTTCGCTAGTACTATATCTATTCTGTGCTATTACTTACAACTATTAACAAACTTATTAAAAATAAAACTTTGAAAAACAGTCGATCGTGGTCCATAGCAAAATATGGCTGTGTGTAGCTTTTTATTGGTATTGTCTAATCTAATATACCATTTTACCATATTACGAGTATAATCAAGTTTATCTATATGAAATATAAAGGCAATGTAAACCAGTAAAATAATGATTATCTCCTTTCTTTTATTTTTTCTAAAGGATTATTAGTAAGAGATATAATATCATTTGAATACAAGATCTCTATTTCTGCGATTTCAAAAGAAATTCTTTAAAGAAGTCTGAAGGTCATCTCATCACCATCGTCAGCTATTCCAAAAATGGTGGGCCATAACGCAGGGCCAATATGGATTGGTGGGTAGTAAACCAAAAAGCAGTAGGGAAGAACTGCATAGAGTGCCTTTTACGTTTCAAAGCATAGGTACAGCAGTGATTTCGAGATAGTCAATTTTTGGTCATCAACTATTGAATGACTTTTATGGAAGAGCGTTGTCTCTTGTGACAGGCATTGTTTTCTTATAAAAGGGGACTCCGGCTACTAATTAATGAAACGCAAACTTTTTTATTACTGAAATAAAATTAATAATAGTTGCATAGCCACCGCAAGTGCGTTCCACCCTCCATCTAATGAAGTGCTAGCGACCGGCCCTCGCCACGGTTTCTTCTTTTTTTTTGAAAAATGCGACCTTCCAACAACACCCAAAAAGCAAACAAATACCTTATAGTCCTCACCTCCATTTGCGCCAAAGTCTTTTTCCCTCCCGTTCGTCCTGTCCCATCATCGGTGTAACAAACGCGTTTGATTTATTTTCGCGCGCGTTAATTACCTGTTTGCGACAACTCCTAAAGCTTTGTCCAGACTTGTATCATTTTGGCGTATCAGATCACCGTATCTTTACCATACATCGCTAGTTTGTATGTTAACTAGCTAAAACTAGCAATGTATGTTAAAGATACGGTAATCTGATACGCCAAAATGGACTAGTCTGGACAAAGCTTAAGATATTCATTTAAATGGTATGGTGTACAAGGTTAAAATAATGTGCATAAAATGCATAAGGTACATAATTAACGTATTAATTTGAAAAGGATTAAATTTGTATCCTTCTAAATTGCTATCCAAATTACCGCTTTTTAGTTGACCATTTTTTTAGATGATAAAAAACCGACCGCCCCCGACTTCGTCTGCGTGGAAAGATTTTTTGCCATCCCTCGGGAACAATACTTTTTTTCAGGATGTAAGACACCCTATGTCCTTCTCTGTCCCCCTGACAATGTGTATGTAAAATTTCATGATGATGCGTTCAGTAGTTAAGACGTGAAGGCGTAACAAACAAATAAACAAACAAACTAACGGACTTTCGCATTTATAATATTAGTAAGGATAAGTAGCAGATAAGTATAGTAAGTTATTCTTAAAAGATAGACATGCCATCGCGGAGTTTTTTGTAGATCTATAAAAGAGGAACAATTTCATAATAGATTATTTTGTTATAGGTTAAAAGGTTTAAGCAGCGTTTTCAATGCAAGCTCCCAATCGGCTTAATTTTTGCCGACCTCTGTAATAATTATCGTCATATTTCTACCAATTAACTTAAAACCTCAACTTATTATACACCAAACCTTCCTCGCATTCATTTGCATGAAAATCATTCAGAAGATTTTGAGTTTATCTCGTACAGACAGACAGACAGATAGACGCGGCGAGGGACTTTTGTTTTATAATATGTAGAGTTAAGTAGTAAAATGCAATTTATAGTTTTCTGAAATTTTCACAGGATAAAAAATTGCCAGACTGTTGTCAGCCACTTGAGCGATTTATATTTTTCAGACAATTTTCTTAATTATAGCGGCGAAAAATCTTTTAAATTAGATTTCAAAGCCACCTTGGTAATAACGAGTGATTTGTACCATTTTCTAACAAAGCTAGTAGATTAGCAAAATTTACAGTTGCTTCTTTATGATACCTAGATAATGTTTGACGAAGCGAACGCGAAGCGAAAGCGAAGCGTCTCTGCTTCAGCTTGGACAAAAATTATTTCGTATGTCCTTCCGGCTGCCCGTTTGTTCTCCTCTACAGGTCGCATTTCTCAACCGATTCTCGTGAAATTTTGTGAGCAGGTTTGATAATTATATAGAATTTTTCAGTCGAGAAAGTTTTTCTCAATTTTATGAAATGGCGGAGATATGTAAAGAAAAGGCGTATTTCAACAGTTTAGAAAAACCGGCCAAGTGCGAGTCGGACTCGCGCACGATGGGTTCCGTACCAAAAAACGGCAAAAAAAAATACGTTTGTTGTATGGGAGCCCCCCTTAAATATGAATTTTATTCTGTTTTTAGTATTTGTTGATATAGCGGCAACAGCAATACATCATCTGTGAAAATTTCAACTTTCTAGCTATCGCGGTTCATGAGATACAGCCTGGTGACAGACAGACAGACAGACAGACGGACAGCGGAGTCTTAGTAATAGGTTCCCGTTTTTACCCTTTGGGTACGGAACCCTAAAAATGATCAAAAATATAGCAAAACTTTTTTGTTAGCGGTGTAAAGTATTTTTTCTTTTAAGATACAAAAGTTCATCAATTTAAACATTTCTGGCCAATATTCGCAATTTGAAAATAAATTATATTATGACTTTCTGACTGAATCTAGGACTGCGTATATTATTTGCACATTATAGATACTTATTAGTTGGAAAAACTTATCCATTCCGTGTTACGTATTGGTTTTTTAAACATACAATTATACTTTTTAACCCGAGGTCTACAGGTCACGGAGCCACTAGATTAAAATTATTCTACCTTTCGACCTTTGAAATTTGGCAAGATTCCAACTGTTTGGTACACAGTATTTCTCCTTTATCTAAATTTGTATCGGTGCGGGTTACAGAAAACAGGTACGGCTGAATCGTCCAATGAACATTGGTTACCACGAAATATCGGTCAGATAAGAAAAGGGCTTTATAAGAAATGTAACAGACATGTTTTTCTGTGCTTACGCCGTGAAAATTTTACTACTAAACTAATGTCATACATTTTTTTTATTTATTTATTTAATCTTTATTGCTGAAATTAAAACAGCAAATGGCGGACTTAATGCCCAAGGGCATTCTCTACCAGTCAACCGGTAAGTGTGTTAAGGAGATACATCAATTAATTCTTATTCATGTTATTGTTTAAATAATAATATTCGTCCCTCATGTTATTGTTTAAAGCTTTCGTTTAATTATAAGCCAATTTAATATATAAGTATTAATGTGATTTAAGCTATTTTCAACCAACTTTAATAAAATGAGAAACCTCCTCAGTTCATCGGAGTCTTTGTTTATTTTAACATCAACCGCATTTTTTTTTTCTAAAACGTCACAAACTCGTGGTCTGAAGCTCACAAAGCCACTTGTTACTTAAAATTAATAAAACAACATTTACAATTCAAATAAATTTTACGTTATGCTTTTGTCATAACACTTTTCCGTAGCATAATTATAATTATTTTACAAAATATTATTTCATTCAATACGATTTCGATATTTACATATTATTAATGAATAAACATTTCACATTCAAGTAAAATAAACATACAATGCTCTTCACATATTTTTGTGACATAGGTATTATAATTATTCGAAAACGGAAAATAAAATACTGAAGCACCTCGTGTAGACCACCAAGTATCGTGATACGAACATAATACCGAGAAAAAAACGCACATAAAATTACTCAATAAAGTAATTACACGCCAATCACGACCACAGCCATGCCATCACCTGCGATTCAATTTCGAAAGCGACTTGCTAGGTGACTAAAGTCGACAGGCACAGTTGACTAAAATCGACCCATGTAAACAGCCCATTACGGGCTAAAATTTACCCATTTATATAGCCCATTATGGGCTATTTACATGGATCGATTTTAGTTACTTCCAAAATTGAATCGCAGTCTATACATCAATTTATCAAAAAACCCTGTCAGATTCTGAAATAGGTGACAGTGATGTTGAAACTGAACAACTTTCTCCAAGGAATATAGGTCGAAAAACGAAAAAAAATCATACTCCCATACAAAATGTGTTGGTGAGCTGACCGACTATGGAAAGGCGAAAAAAATCGTTTTTAGACCTATATTTCTTGCAGAATGATGTTCAGTTTTAGCAACACTATCACCTGTTTCAGGATCTGAGAGGGTTTTTTTGATACATGATGTACTGCGATTCAATTTTGGAAGCCACTTGCTAGATGACAAAAGTTGACCGTCACAAGTGACTAAATTCGACCCATGTAAATAGCCCATAATGGGCTATATAAATGGGTCAATTTTAGCCCATAATGGGCTATTTGCATGGGTCGGATTTGGTCAACTGTGCCGGTCGACTTTAGTCACTAAGCAAGTCGCTTTCAAAATTGAATCGCAGGATCGCAGGTGATGGAGTCGTCGCTGTCGTCTATGTAGTTGAGGGTACTATTTTTTATTTTCGTCGTGCGGCGAACGTTGTGCGGCTTTAGTCGCCCATGTAACCCCATAGCTGCAGAATTTTGCTAGTTTTATCTATAGAGGAATTTATGTAATGGTCTTATCCCGACTTTCTCACGAAAATAATCAAAACCTTTGAAAGGTATTGCGTAGGTGTGTTAAAGGTAGACAAAAGCCCCCGGTTTCTTTACTGTCTACCTTTTTGGCCTTTTTTTTTTTTGTTATTATTAGTTCAGAGTTCAACACAATAATATATTGGTCCTATGAAGAAATAACAGATGAAAATTCAGCTCTTATAAAACATTTCTCAGACGATCCACACATAGGTAAATGATTAATTATATTGTATTATTCTTGTTTTAGGTAGCTGGTATATAGGTATGTACTAGATAAAATTATGATGTAATGTATTAATATAGATAAGGCGGCAACATGACAAAGTTTCAAGTTTACCAATATTTTAATCGCTTAGGCTTATGTACTTAGAGGTCCTCTTACCGTAAGGAAATGTTGTGTGAAAAAAAACGTGTTTTTATAAAAAAATAATCTGTTAATCATTATTTTCCGCTTTTTATTAGAAGTACTAGTGAAGACGAATCAAACTAACCCAAACTCGATTTGGTTGTGTTGTGTGGTATTATTATAGTAGTTCCTGTGGTCTTCTTCTGGTTCCATCATAAAACCCTAGACAGTATTTCCCAACAGAGTACTCGTCAATACAAATCAAACGAGCCCATGATCGATGGGGTTGCATGGTTTCAATTCTGAGTTCCTGTGGCCTTCTTCCGGTTTCAACATCAGACCCTAGATCTCATCTCCGGTCAGAGTAATAGTTAAGACGATTCTAACGAGCTCAAACTCGATGGGGTTGTATGGTTTTATTACAGAGTTCCTGAGACCTTCTTCCGGCTCCATCATCACATCAGCTTAATGACACCATAATATTGCAATGTCTTTCAGTTTTGACCTATGTTCAAAGTTTGAAGTCTCTAGTTCATCGGGAAGTTGGTATAAAATCGTTAGCTAATTTTGTGGCCAAACAACAAAAGCAGTAAAACAAATAAATGACTAGATTCTTTAAACACTGCCACACCCCGGGCACTCCATACAAGCGCCGCGTTTCAACTACCTATTACACATACGCTACACAGTGACGTTTTTGCACACGCGCAACTGTGTGCGAGCTATTAATGAGCACACGGATCGGCACACGGAACTCGCGCGGTGGGTGCCGGTGGGGTGAGGTAATTGATTGTGGGGCGGGGCGGAAAGTTTCCTTTCTGTACGGTAGTACTTATTTTTTTACATTTTTTTTACACTTTTACACTTATACACGCTGAAATTTTAATCATTTGGTTACCGCCGTGGGAAGGTTGCACTCATGATTACAAGCAACTTTTACTATGGGGCCAACTCTTCTGCTCGCAAAAAAAAATCAGCTGTTCCATACATTAAGGTCGAGTAGGTACTGCACTTTTGTATGGAACAGCTGATTTTTTTTGCGAGCAGGAGAGTTGGCACCATAGTAAAAGTTGCTTGTAATCATGAGTGGAACCACCCCACGGCGGGAACCAAATGACTAAAATTTCAGCGTGTATATATTCTGTGATATTGCTACAAATATTTACTTTTCAGTTTGTTCCCTGATGTAAAATAACAAGGTAAATAAAAGCTTAAAATGTTGACTCGGTAATCTCGGTATATCCAAATTTCAAACACGTTTATTCTATTCACAATCCCTAAAGGAGCGGACCCAGAAAACCGAATACGACAATGAAGGCGTTTTGATTAAACTCGTAACATTCACTTTGGATTGTCAATGAAATACGAATGTATTCATATTGCGTGGAGCTTCGATGGTTATCAGCTAGGGTTGCCAACATTTTTTGCATCAAATACAGGGTCATTTTGAACTTACCATCCAAATTTTAAGGATGTGTCCAGTCCATGAAACTAAACAACTTTCTCTAAGAAACATGTGTCAAATTTTGCCACAAAATTTTGGTTATCCCATACTAAATTCATCACGTGATCTCTTTGATTTGTATGGAAAGTCGATTTTTATTTTACATATTTGACCATGTGTTTCTTAGAGAAAGTTGTTCAGTTTCATGGACTGAACACATCCTCAAAATTTGGATGGTGAATAGAAAATGACCTTGTATAGTATTTGTTGACGCTGTGATGCGCCGATGTAGTCAGGCTCTCGATGATTTTATAACGGGCAAATCAAGGTTGTAGACGAAATGAATATACTTTATTAAACGTTTGAAAAACTGTATATTGCACGAAAACGTTCTCTTACGTTTCGGCATCTTTGCAGCTACCGTAGTCAGATCATATTTTGCTGCTTAGATATGCCTTATCTTTTATTTTTTTACTTGATCAAATATACCTTAGTAGTTATGCCTACCATATATTTTTTCCAAAAATTAAGTAATCGAGCCTTATAGTAGGATACTACATTTGTATTATATAGTAGAGTTCGCAACCCTATTATGCGCCTGTACAACGAAATGGTCTTCTAAGCCCGTAGTACCTACCTAACATTTTAGGAAAACTACAAGTTAGAAGCGGTAGCGGGCAAGTAAAATAATTTGGCACACTGGCTACGATGATAGTTTCAGAAGCAATGGTAATTGACCCCCAAACATTGGACTATAGACGTTTAGCATTAATTACACAGATATACCTATATATCTTTTTATTTGTCCCGACGTTAGTAAGAAAGAGTTTAAAAGCCACGAATCGGAACCATTGGGAGTCCCTAATACTTAATTTTCGAACACAATGCTCGAAGATCTCCGTAGTGCTTCCCAAAGAGTGGGTTTTAAGATGAACATGGATAAGACGAAAATCATGTCGAATGCCCATGTTGTGCCGCTCCAGTTCATGTTGGGAACACTACACTTGAAGTTGTTGACCATTATGTATACCTAGGACAGGCAGTCCAGTTAGGTAGGTCCAACTTTGAGAAGGATATCTCTCGTCGAATCCAACTCGGATGGGCAGCATTCGGGAAGCTCCGAAAAATTATCGTGTCCGATTTACCTCAGTGTCTCAAGACGAAAGTCTATGACCAGTGTGTGTTGCCAGGTATGACTTACGGCAGTGAAACGTGGTCGCTAACTATGGGTCTCATAAGGAGGCTTGTGATGGTCCCCGCGGCTGCGTGTCGCTTGTCTGCTGCTAATGACCAATCTGTATGTGATACTTACTGTATCTGTTTTGATCGTCTAGTGGTTTTATTTGATTATTTTATCCCAAAATATAACTCAGTTTAAACAAATGTACCTTTTAACAAACTTGTCTGGTAAGGATGATATTGTATACGTCTTAGATAATGGCTTGAGGTGCGATAATAATTATTCGGTTAATAAATGATAACAATGATTTTGATACGCGTTTGGATTCAATCAGAGCGTCTATTCCAGATGCGATCCTGCCAGCCCTAATTGATTTTTGACAATTCTCGTTAGACGGATGTCAATAATTCGCTGTCCTTATCACCCTTTTTATTATTTGATTGGAGGAGATTAACTGACTCCTCTTCTTTTTAAAAAACAGGTGGCCACCTTAGGGTTGATGGACTAGCGCGAGCTCTTAATTCTTCCTATGCTATTTCTACGCTGACCACAATGAAAGTCACCCTCTGTACCATTTGAATCCAAACAGCGTGTTTCTGATTTAGAATAAAACTAAATGAATACTAATTATTACTTTATGAATCACAACCTCTAGCCTAAATTCAATTATAGTGTCAAAGATTTATGACAACTTCATAAATAATTCATGTTGAATGAATGGCATTTCATTTAGATATATAATGTGCTCTAAATGAGAGTCTTATTTAAGCTTCATTTGGTATCAATTAACAGGGCTATCAATTTAAAACCAATAAAATTCTAAGTTCTGTTCGAAAGAACTGTGATAGCTTTTACTCTATCTATAAACATGTACCAAGTATTTTCAAGTGTCATGACACTGTAAATCAAATTCAAAGTAAGAAAATCTAATTCTGTCCATTACCTAACAGACAAAATAAAGTATCAATCATCGAAGACGACACTAGTATATTAATTTAATGATATCTACAAAAGGTATTAAGCTCTATCTCTGGAAAATAGTTATTGCAAATAATTCTTCAGTGAAAAAGGGGTGCCTATAATTGGGAAAATAAATATGAATACAGATTAATTGTTTAGAGTCATTTATTATTGGCAATGTTTGGTTTTGGTATTTGTTTGTTCAAGAAAATTACTTTAATTGGTTTTGATTTAGTTGATTTGACTGTTAAGTTATTTTAATTATTTAATAAAAGGGTTTAATTAAGAGGTTTTGATTATTTTTGGAATTATCTGATGATTATGGATTATTATAAATATGTTTTAATTTGAAATTGTTTTGATTGTCTGGTCAATTTAAAAGGAATGATTTAGTTATTTGAACAATTAATAAATTGGCTCTAATAAAAACTTTTATCGAAACTGAATTTGTTTAATTCCCACGCTAGTAGGTAATTAAACCTTCGCACTGCTCACTACAGCTTTTGAATCGAGGAAAGCGCGCGAAGTCACAAAAAACCTCGTTTCGGCTGATAAAACTACTAATTTAAACAATAAACATGAGTACAAAGAGTGAAATATAACATAGCGTATCTATTTTAGACCTTTAGTTATGTGAGATCGATGCACATCAATTTAATAATTTATTTATTTAACACAAGTTATATTGAGAGGTCTAAAATAGATATGTGTTTTATACATAATTCTTATTTCTATTTACTTAACTTATCTTTCTGCAGTAAGGAGCTCCTTGTAATTCAACAATGAAACTTTAATTAATTAATTAATATGGATCCAAACTATTTGTAATTTATAATTCGAAGGGACGCTTTATTTCTCACAACAATTTATATAATCGATCCAAAAAGACGTCTGCACTCCACACTCGTCCTTCGCTAATCCTCCACCTTTTCAAATATCTCTATACAATTGTTAACAACAATAGAATTACAACTACTTAATTCTAATACGCTCTTCCTGTTATGAAGATAGAGTCCAATTTCTTCTTAACTCGCTTTCAATACACATTGTAAACCACATCCTTTCAATGCGTCGGGGCAATATAATATCGTCCTTCGTCGTATTTTGCATTTGTTCCCGTTTCAATTTCCACCCAATAGATAGCGTTACTTGTCCAAAATATGCCTCGAATTGTTTCCAACATTCAATTTAGAATGTCTTTAGTCATCATCTGATTAAACCTGAAAACTAAAGGTATTTGCGTAGAAACTGCATTTTTAGGTTTCGAAAATAACTAAAGAGATGTCGAATTATCTCCGTAGTCTTTATCCATCAGAACTGAAGGTCCAAGTTTGCTCAGCAAACGAAGTTCAGTTATCACATTGCATTTCCGCGTAAATATTCTTTTTTATATACGTTTTGGGTCGACGACGTCCCAAACGTGGCACTTATCTTCCATTTTAAAGATGTGGAATATTTTTTTAACGATATTTATGAACTAAAATGTCAACCGAATAGAAATTTATTGTCTATTTAAGTGTCAAAAAGAATTTGTTCCACTTCACAATTACGACGAATCTCCGAGACGTTTCAACGATAAACACATGTTGAAATGTTTAGCGATGTTTTCAGAACTATAGATTTTTTTTCTTGTCGTGTATGGCCTATGGTCCATTACACAACCCCCCCAGATTCTGTTACGTTATTGAAAATTTTAGTAACATAATCTTCTCTTGAATTCTTGGTTTTATTTCAACCAAATCTCTATAAACTGATAAATAACAATAAAAAAAATCTACTGTAAGTTTGCCTTTCTAACTATTCTGACGGCCACAATAAAATGACCTTCTTTTATACAATGCGCTTTAAGGTTCCAACACAAAAAAAAATCCGAGAACACTCGCCTCTATTTTTTTTCTTTTTCGGACATCTGTCTGAAAAACCTTTAGTAGGTACTTATTTTATTGCTTCCTAGTCGGTATTCAAAGTAATACCTACAAAATTGTTTAGCATTACCTACTACATTACTGCTTTCATAATATTAGATCTGCGCATAATAATGTATAAACATTGCCATAAAACATAACTTTGAATTTAATTAAATACTATGTATGCCTCGTTTTAATGATTTCAGTACAATGCAATAAGATGTAAAATCTCGTAACTCAACTCGTTATTATATTTATTGCTTTGAATTATTTAAATGTTTTAATTTGACGTAGTGTTTTATTTTAATTATTTTGGTTGGTTTTTTCTTTACTATTTATACCTAACTTCGGAAACCTCAATCGTTCTTATAAGCTTTTCCTCAGACCTTCTAGTACTTAATTTCGTCACATTTATCATCCGTTGATTCTGTTACGTTTTATCTAAACGATAGTTCATATGTCAGTCATACGCTCAAAACTAACCTTTGAAAAAAAACTAAAATTACATTTCCTTTCAATCAACGAAATTTAAACCATTTAATTGTCATTGTCTTATTAAAAATAATTCTCTTATCACTTCCTAAAGAAACATCTTTCTACCACTGTAAATATTATTCAACTAATTATTTATTTGCAGACAATAATGTCTATTGTTTAATTAATTCTTGAATTATCAAAATGTTATTTTATTTATTATAAAATATATGTTTTTACCGAATCACTTTTTGTTAGATTATAAATTGATTGATATAATTATCACTTTAACCCTTTTAAACCAGATAGGTACTACTATATTTTATTGACAGAAAATATCTTCATTAAAACCGAAGTCTTATAAGACTAAACATATTGTATAATAATTGGAATCACTCTAGGTTTACAACGATTTAACCCTGCAAGTTTTGCATAAAGCTTTTCCAAGCTGCCCTTTGTTCAATGTAAGCTTCCATTGTACAGGTACTCTCACCGAATTTGAATAAACTTATATTAATGTTTATATTTTTATATACTATAATGTAAACACCTCATCATGTCACCACATCTCTTTCTCAAACCCGGGGTTCGAACCCGCGACCATTTATAAATGTTTTTCACTAAACTATTGAGTCACTACGCAATCTCGTGTTTCTCCTTTTGTTAATATCACCATACCTAGAAGAGATCGCTTTTAGCGTTAAGTTCAAACTGTTTTACCACTCGACTAAGTCTTATTATAAAATCTTAATTTTCCTATCTTCTAAAATAAGTCTTAAAAATTAAAATGTCCTTACATCTTATTTAAAGATGTCTAATTGTCACATCTATTTAATATGCTCTAGACAACTACTCATCTGTTAAGCTTTATGAGTTTTCGCTGATGTCACTAAACTCTCATTTACCACTTCCTTACGTATGTAATAATTCACCTGATTCGAACATGTGTGCGAACTCCAAAATCATCTTAATTTCCATTTGTAATTAAAATGCGAATTTGCACTTAAATTATAATCAGACAAGACAGACAAAAACTAAACTTATTTCCACTCCATATACTTATACGTACTGAAATTGCGACCTTATGTTTTCCTTCTTTCCGTCCTTAATAATTTTGCAATAATCAAATCAATCAGATTTGATTTTTTTGATCTCCTTTCCATTCTTTTCCAACTGGTTATTAATTTATCCAATGACGATTAACCGTTCAGTTGAAATTGCAAAATCTATTTTCACTCCGTAGCTAGATATCTTAAATGACTAAACTTAGATTACTTTTATCTATTATTTGATCAATATACTTGATTCGAAGAAGTAATGTTGTGCTTTGGCCTAGTGTATAATATAGCTTAAAGTACTAAATTATTGATTCAATTTCTCAATCGGCAGTCAAAATATTATGTGAATTCTGAATCTAACAGAATCTTTCATTTCCAATTCAAAATGAATATGAAATAACCATGTCTATTTTTAAATTACTAAATTTTAGGTATGATAGAATACTCTAAGTATAACTTTCCATTTCATAGCAATGCAATACCCCCATGAGGTTTTCTTAACAATTTACTTTTACTAATTGAATAGAACATAACCGAGATACCAAATATCGGCACGTTTTGTTCTTTCTTAGAAAAATGTATTTCGTTGGTTTTATGACCTCCATTGTAAACTATTACTGCGTACGTTTATTGAAGTCTCCTTTTGTTCATATTTTCTATTGAAATATTTATTTAAACAAAGAATCTTTTAAAACAACCAAGGTGGCCTATTGTTAATAAAAGCCAGTCCGTGGGTCAGCTCACAAAATAACTATCTATTGTTTCTCAGAAACCCAACAGCTGCACCGCCAGTTTGGTACCATTTTAGCCTGAGGATTTTTTTTTTCGTTTCAACCTTTTGAAAACAAAAAAAATATTGATGTGCGTCAAACTATACCTTAAACTCCTTTTAATTTTTCTGGTAGGTATTTTCCTAATCTCTTAAATTGGGTTCAGATTTCTATCTTAATATATCTTATTCCTAACTTAAATTTAGATTTCATGTAAGTACACATTGATAAATTCATACACCTGTATAAATAATTTTACTCGTTTCTCGTCCATAATAATAGTACTAAAATGACGTGTATCCGTCCTTAAATAAACCATTTGTTTCGAACAAATCGGTATTATGTAATAAAATTAATTCAAGCTATTTTAATTAGATCGACTTAGTTTTTCTCATCTAATAATATTGTAAATCAATTAACTAAACTGAATCAAATGCATTCATTATTCATCTTGCCTTGATTCGAACGAAGTCAAGATTCATTTCCTTAATAAAATAAAAATTGATAATATCCATTGTTGATGGTATAACTGTTGCTTACAATATATGAACTTTCTCAACTACTAATCTTACCTTAGTTTAAAAAACTACACTAAGTAATATACTTCGATTTTAATAAAGATAAACATCTGGTCAATAACTCATACGAATATCAAAAATAAATCATTAGCTTTACAATTTTATTTTATTCCAATGATATATGATTTAAATATAATTTGAATTTTGATCGTACTTAAATTTTGTATTTCTGTTTATAACATTACGTTTCAACTTATGAAAATGTTGTTTTTATAAATGTCGTCTGTTCCGTACGTCTTTGTATTGTTTAAATTTCCTAAATGACTAATTAGCCGCACAACTACCTGCCTAATTTAGTAATACTCTAATAAACTAACAGACCTATTATCCTAAAATTGTACGCAAATCTAACGCTTCGATTTACTTTAAACTTTCCCGCTAATATATCAATCCGTTGTTATTGAATTATGCTCCGCTAACATCCGTCTTCGTCGTATACCTACGCCTACCTACCTATCTATACCTACCTAAAATCTTTCGCGCCTATCTAAAATCCTATAAAACGCCGCTGCCTTTCTTCCGCGTCGCGTCAAAACATTCGAACCGTAATAAGTTTTTTTTTTCTAACGCTTTGCCTACAACTGTAATAAAATAATTTCTAAAACGTTATTGTGTGGGACTAACAAAGAATATTGTTTTAGGTACCGAACGAAACACAATGCAACAATGATAACTTGAACTTCGCTGCCTGTAAAAGTACATAATAATTAAAAATATTGCCATGCACACTAGAATGAATTTCAAACGAATTGCAGGGTGAAATTTGTCGGCAGTTATAATATGATAATTATGGGTCTTTATCACAAATAGGAAGTTAGTAATTTCTCCTCTCCCAAAGGTTTAGAATAAACATATTCTTATTTAATTGTCAAGATATTTAAAATTATAGAATTAGTATTCAAAATTTCAGTCTGCAATGTTTGATAAAATTTAAATATAAATATGCTGAAATATAATATTGGGATATGATATAAAGTTTCTACGTTGTGTAATTATTTTAAGGTTCGATTCCCAGTTGCGTTTGCTATAAGTGAACATAAAATCTAAGAATCTTGGTCACCGAGCACCATGTGTGATGGTCCCCGCGGCTGCGTGTCGCTTGTCTGCTGCTAATGACCAATCTGTATGTGATACTTACTGTATCTGTTTTGATCGTCTAGTGGTTTTATTTGATTATTTTATCCCAAAATATAACTCAGTTTAAACAAATGTACCTTTTAACAAACTTGTCTGGTAAGGATGATATTGTATACGTCTTAGATAATGGCTTGAGGTGCGATAATAATTATTCGGTTAATAAATGATAACAATGATTTTGATACGCGTTTGGATTCAATCAGAGCGTCTATTCCAGATGCGATCCTGCCAGCCCTAATTGATTTTTGACAATTCTCGTTAGACGGATGTCAATAATTCGCTGTCCTTATCACCCTTTTTATTATTTGATTGGAGGAGATTAACTGACTCCTCTTCTTTTTAAAAAACAGGTGGCCACCTTAGGGTTGATGGACTAGCGCGAGCTCTTAATTCTTCCTATGCTATTTCTACGCTGACCACAATGAAAGTCACCCTCTGTACCATTTGAATCCAAACAGCGTGTTTCTGATTTAGAATAAAACTAAATGAATACTAATTATTACTTTATGAATCACAACCTCTAGCCTAAATTCAATTATAGTGTCAAAGATTTATGACAACTTCATAAATAATTCATGTTGAATGAATGGCATTTCATTTAGATATATAATGTGCTCTAAATGAGAGTCTTATTTAAGCTTCATTTGGTATCAATTAACAGGGCTATCAATTTAAAACCAATAAAATTCTAAGTTCTGTTCGAAAGAACTGTGATAGCTTTTACTCTATCTATAAACATGTACCAAGTATTTTCAAGTGTCATGACACTGTAAATCAAATTCAAAGTAAGAAAATCTAATTCTGTCCATTACCTAACAGACAAAATAAAGTATCAATCATCGAAGACGACACTAGTATATTAATTTAATGATATCTACAAAAGGTATTAAGCTCTATCTCTGGAAAATAGTTATTGCAAATAATTCTTCAGTGAAAAAGGGGTGCCTATAATTGGGAAAATAAATATGAATACAGATTAATTGTTTAGAGTCATTTATTATTGGCAATGTTTGGTTTTGGTATTTGTTTGTTCAAGAAAATTACTTTAATTGGTTTTGATTTAGTTGATTTGACTGTTAAGTTATTTTAATTATTTAATAAAAGGGTTTAATTAAGAGGTTTTGATTATTTTTGGAATTATCTGATGATTATGGATTATTATAAATATGTTTTAATTTGAAATTGTTTTGATTGTCTGGTCAATTTAAAAGGAATGATTTAGTTATTTGAACAATTAATAAATTGGCTCTAATAAAAACTTTTATCGAAACTGAATTTGTTTAATTCCCACGCTAGTAGGTAATTAAACCTTCGCACTGCTCACTACAGCTTTTGAATCGAGGAAAGCGCGCGAAGTCACAAAAAACCTCGTTTCGGCTGATAAAACTACTAATTTAAACAATAAACATGAGTACAAAGAGTGAAATATAACATAGCGTATCTATTTTAGACCTTTAGTTATGTGAGATCGATGCACATCAATTTAATAATTTATTTATTTAACACAAGTTATATTGAGAGGTCTAAAATAGATATGTGTTTTATACATAATTCTTATTTCTATTTACTTAACTTATCTTTCTGCAGTAAGGAGCTCCTTGTAATTCAACAATGAAACTTTAATTAATTAATTAATATGGATCCAAACTATTTGTAATTTATAATTCGAAGGGACGCTTTATTTCTCACAACAATTTATATAATCGATCCAAAAAGACGTCTGCACTCCACACTCGTCCTTCGCTAATCCTCCACCTTTTCAAATATCTCTATACAATTGTTAACAACAATAGAATTACAACTACTTAATTCTAATACGCTCTTCCTGTTATGAAGATAGAGTCCAATTTCTTCTTAACTCGCTTTCAATACACATTGTAAACCACATCCTTTCAATGCGTCGGGGCAATATAATATCGTCCTTCGTCGTATTTTGCATTTGTTCCCGTTTCAATTTCCACCCAATAGATAGCGTTACTTGTCCAAAATATGCCTCGAATTGTTTCCAACATTCAATTTAGAATGTCTTTAGTCATCATCTGATTAAACCTGAAAACTAAAGGTATTTGCGTAGAAACTGCATTTTTAGGTTTCGAAAATAACTAAAGAGATGTCGAATTATCTCCGTAGTCTTTATCCATCAGAACTGAAGGTCCAAGTTTGCTCAGCAAACGAAGTTCAGTTATCACATTGCATTTCCGCGTAAATATTCTTTTTTATATACGTTTTGGGTCGACGACGTCCCAAACGTGGCACTTATCTTCCATTTTAAAGATGTGGAATATTTTTTTAACGATATTTATGAACTAAAATGTCAACCGAATAGAAATTTATTGTCTATTTAAGTGTCAAAAAGAATTTGTTCCACTTCACAATTACGACGAATCTCCGAGACGTTTCAACGATAAACACATGTTGAAATGTTTAGCGATGTTTTCAGAACTATAGATTTTTTTTCTTGTCGTGTATGGCCTATGGTCCATTACAGGCTCAAGGTCACCCAGCGTGCAATGGAGAGAGCCATGCTCGGCGTTTCCCTGCGTGATCGAATCAGAAATGAGGAGATCCGCAGGCGAACTAAAGTAACGGACATCGCTCGAAGGATTGCTCAGCTAAAGTGGCAGTGGGCTGGACACATAGCGAACCGATATGAAGAACCGATGGCCGTTGGGGCGGAAAGGTTCCTGAATGGCGACCGCGCACCGGACGACGCTCCGTGGGTAGGCCCCCGACAAGGTGGGCCGACGATCTGGTGAAGGTCGCGGGAAGCCACTGGATGTGGGAAGCGCAGGACCGATCGTCGTGGAAATCCTAGGGGGAGGCCTATACTCAGCAGTGGGTGTCGTGCGGCTGATATGATGATGATGATTATGATGAATAATTAATTTAATAATAGTTTAATCACATGAGTAAAGTTACTCATGTGGTTTAATAGCTGTCAATAAAACCTTCCCCATAGTCAATAAAAGCAAAAAGTCCGCCATATTTTATATTAAATTATAAAATATTTTATGTTAACCACAAGATTTCGATTTAAAACGTAATCGGCAATCCGCTTGCGTAAGTATTGGTGGGAAACGTGCCTGATTAGTACACTGAATCGCACCGATTTTTTCCTTACAAATATTTCTTGCGCCTTTTAGATTGCATCTACATTACATTTTAGTCACGTCTTAAGAACAAAACCCTCACGATATAAAATTTAAAAGTTGTTTAAAAATGGTTTTGATATATTTAGTAATTCGTATTATCGCATGCGAGCTTTTATTGCATTCCACATTATTGAAGCCTTTGAGAACAAAGGACACAGTTGTATTTTGCCTTGAAAGACCATCATGTTTTCTTCTTTTTTGTAAATAAATAATGTGTTTATTTATATTTTTGCTTTGTCAGTCTGTGCCACATTTGCATGCTGTTTTCATCGTGAAGTGTCTAGGATATTTTTGTTCGGAGATGAAACCATGAAAAAAAAAGAATCTGTGTGACAGCTTAATCTTCAGAAAACAAGAGCGAGACATGTGCGCTTTCGGCGTTTAATAATTGCTGAATAGTTTTGGATCATAGCCAAGTTGAAGATGTTGACGGAGAATTATTAATTAGGAACGAAATCTGAACAAGAGCTGACCAAAACTTGAGCACTTCTCAGAGTTTATATATGTCGTAAGATAATCGTATAAACCGGATCTTTACAAAAATCCTAGGATGATTGTAAAGAACCGGATAATTAAAATCTAAGACAAATTTTTAGGATCTTTGTAAAAAACCTAGTATGTTTCGGAAAATCGTAAACTTGAATGCTGATTGATATTGCTGTTGGGTTTTGGGGTTATTTCGTAATTTTGCCGAATTTGATTCTTCAATTGAAGTTTGAAGAGCATTAATTAACTCGAAAGTCCATTAAGGTTTTGCACAACAATATTGACAAGTGCTGTAGAACTTTCTTAGCTCTGTGTAGAAAAGTTATTTTTAAGACATAACCTCTAAATTGTCTGCACTGATCGAGCCCGGCACTTGTATAACATCCAATTCACTCACTTCACTCATCGTACTTCAATGTCTCTTGATTAATGTGAGCAATCAGATTTTTTAAAATAAAAAACGTATAATTCATACAAAACATTAGAAAAATATTTAACAATAATCACAACAATAACAAATAGCCAATCAGAGCATCCGTCAGTCAATAACGATGACGTCAGCCAATCAGCGTGCGCAAAAAGATGGTGATTTGCGATTTACCTAAGATACGCTGGATTTTTGTAAAAATCCTGTTTGTACAATTATCCTACGACATATACAGGGTTATTTTTGTAAAACACCAACAACCCCGCAGGAGTAGATTACTAACATGATAAATAACAATTGTTCTACGATTTTTCCTAAAACAGACAAAAAAATCGACGAGTTTTGTATAAAAAGACGGATTATTTTTGCCTGTTTTCGGTAAAGTTGTAGAAAAATGTTGCTGTTTATGATGTTAGTAATCTACTCCTGCGAGGTGTTTCACAAAGGGAACTAATTAATTGGGTGACTGGAAATAATTAAAGGCGACTGCTGATGGGATACTTAAATACTAAACCGGGAAGCAGTTTATTTTTTGGGCGACAAAATAACTAAACGGGTGACATACAGTGGATTACAAAAATACTTAATACGGGCGACTACCTGTGGGGACAAATAATTTAAGTTGGCAATGAAAAATCTAAATGGGTGACAAGGATACTGAGTGGGCAACTATTATACCAAGTAGGTAATTATATAACTGATTTAAGCTGCCAACATGATATTTTTTTTCACCTTTTTATTAGGTTGCTTTCTCGTTTGTTTGTTTTTTGTCATCTAAATTACAATAATAGTCACCTTTTTTAAATAAAATATATGCCAAATTTTAAATCTTTTGTGTGCCCTAAGGTTGTTGCCCAAATAGTAATTTGGTCGCCCGTTCTGAATAACTAGTTACTCAATTTGTATTTTAAAGTCACCCATTTTCAATATCTGTAGTTGCCCTCGGTCCGTCGCCCACTTAGTATTTCAGTACGCTATATTCAGTATTTTTGAAACCCATAATGGGAATTTATAGTTACCCGATTAAATACTACCCTTTTACAAATACCTGTATTTCAGTGATGCATCTACGTGATGCGTCTACCTTCAAGGCCGCTTTCTGTACTCGCTCTCTTCAATCCAGGGCTGGAAAACCTGGTTAAAATTCGCAACCAGGTTTCGCGCAGCTTCATACATTTTGAAAAGAGCATTTTTATTTCGATTCTGCTCGTTGAAACCGGTATTATTTCTGGTTAAGCTCGTAGACCGTTTTGGTTTTGATTCCGCTCCCAAAACCTGGTTAATACCAAAATGATTTTGTTAGCTCCGCCCACCCGATGCAAAGCAACGAAACGAAAGACCAGGCCTGGTAACCGGTTTCTAATTAACCAGGTCAATTTCGATCTCAAACAGGTTTTTTCGTAAGTGTTGAACCGATTCGCGAGCGATATTGCTTCTGGGATAAACCTGGGATAAATCCCGCCCGCAGATAAAAAGAGACAAAATATATCGCTGCACTATTCACGCGCGTCGTGGAATTAACCAGGTTTATCCCAGAAGCAATATCGCTCGCGAATCGGTTTCGCTCCGAGTGAACACTTACGAAAAAACCTGTTTGAGATCGAAATTAACCTGGTTAATTAGAAACCAGTTTCCAGCCCTGCTTTAATCATGTGCGACTTAGCAGTTCCGACCCAGGATGAAAACTTATATCACTAGAGCTACACTGGCTAATTGGATGAAAAAGAGTATAAAAACAATGAGTAACATATAAGAAACTTTGGTAAGTACCAGTTAACCAACTCACACGTGAAAAAATATTAGGTATCCCTTTTATTATACTTGTAAATGCTACACGCTGTGTGACAAATTTACCGTTAATAAAATATGTTCAGACTTCTTTTGGTTCTTCTCGGTTTTTGTATATGTGTTACCGTTAAAGTGTGTAAATCAGTTAGAGTGCACATTAACTAGTTAATCTGCAGATTTACTGACCGAGTCAGTTAAAGAGCGAAAAATTATTTCATTTCGTACTAGATTATTTGCAGATTCCCTAGGTAATCTGCAGATTAACGACCAATGATCAGTCAAAGAAATAAAACAGGCAATTTGATTGAAGAAATGGTGTAATCACATAACGGGGGTAGACACAAAAGCGAGAGGGGGCGCAGTGCCATGGGAAAAATTTAAAAAGTTCATTATGTTAGATTAGGTTAGTATTTCGACCAAAAATGCGCTTGCCGCGGCACCGGCCGGCGAAGCGCCAGAAACGTCGTTTTTGTAAAATTGACGTTCAATCCTGAAGCCTTGGCTATTTCACTCACTGTCTTCCACACTTTAACAGTGTAGCATCCGTTAATATGCAGATTTAAGAAAAAATTCGCACTTTAACTGACTCGATCAGTTTATGCACATTAACGGATTCCGTACTTTACCGGTAACATAATGGTTAACCTGCCTACCCAAAAAAATGGTTACGGCTACGGCAATGAATCTTGAATAAAGGGGTTTGAACCAGTAATTTATAGCCAACATTAAAACAACCAGTGTCATTGTAACGTCATAAGATCATCCAAACGAGTGTTTTAATTTCCGGTTGTAGTGCAATAAGTTAAAAAATATGGTTTTACTTTATTGTATTTAGGTAACTTCTAAATCACCCGAGAGTCCCTCTACCTACAGTCGTAATTCCATTACCTAAAAAAATATTTTGTGACGAATTTTGTCGCATTTAAAATTCCGAAAAGACTGAATAATTAGGAGCGCAAGCTAACTCTGTGAATTATTTCACACAATAAGCGGTCATATATATTATGAGGGTAATTAAAGGGGATCCCTTGTTTTCGCATAATTGTTTTATACCTAATTTGATTTGGCATAACGGATATGGCATAATCTTTTTTGTCATAATAATACTTTCGCATAATTGTTTTTTGGCATACTATTTATATTAGCATAATTATCATTTAGACTAATTTGTTTTCCCATAATGTTATTAGGCATATTGTCTATTCGCCTAATATTATTTAGACATAAAAATAAAAAACAATAAAAAATAATATTTTTACGCACTTATTTATTTTCATGTAAAAGGGGTAGGGTTGTATTAAAATGCCAAGAACTCATAACACATACGACCTAAATATCGACCCATAAAACACCTATTTTTAAAATACCAAAAATCCTTAATGTCGATATCCAATAGACCGAAACTTGAAAGATCGATTATTAAATGACAGGTGATAGTTCGAAACCCTGAAAGTTAAAATGCCGATAGTTAAAAATCCCGAAAATCTGTTTAGGTCTATTAGGTGCGACGACGAGCGAGCGTAGCGAGCGAGGAGGAGGTAAGGTTCCATTGCGACCAACAACGCACGAGCCGAGCGAGCGATGCGAGCGTGCCGCGGCAGCGGCCGGCGAAGTGCCAGAACCGACCTGCTGGCATGAAACCCTCAATTAACCTTCGGTTTTCTAAACTTCGGGATTTTGTATTTTAGGTAAAATGTTCTTTCGTGATTTTAAACGTCGTGATTTTTTGTTTATAAAAATATGCGTAAATAACATTATACGTGTTTAAATTTATGCTAAAGAATATTATGCTTAAACATGATTATGCTTAAAGTAGTTATGCTTAAAAAAATTATGCATAAGCTGTTATGACTAAATAATATTATGCGTAAACATCATTCGGCGAAATCATATTATGCTATGACATATTATGCCTTAAATTTTTATGCAAAAACATAGGGAACCTAATTAAAGTTTAGTATTCCATAACTTTTACTTAACAGTACGTGTCGCAATTATTCGCATGTAACGTCCATCCCAGTTTCCCAGTACATATGTATTCTGGAACCACTCTCTTTCTTTTTACTTAATTGATCTTTTTTTATCAAATACGGTAATAAACACGCAAGATAAACAATATCCAAGCGATTTTTCTGCGTCGCCGTGTTGAGGCATGTTTCATAGTTGGATGACGTCGTCTTTACACTTTACTAGTTGTTCCGTGAGCTGTAGACCCATAGACTTAGAAATTTTTTCGCTTTAAGTTTATGTGTAGACCTCGCGTTAAAAAGTACCTATCTCAAATTGTATGTTTTTAAAAACAAATAACACAGAGTAGATATTAGTTTTTTCAACTATTATATTATTACTAACTGTGCAAATAAAATATGCAGTCCTAGGTTCTGTCACAAAGTCACAACCTTATTTATTTTCAAACTTCGAATTTTGGCCAGAATTTTTTGATTCACGAACTTTTCAGTGTTCTAAAAATAAAAAAATAAAACAAAATTTGGTTTGCATCACCTAACAAAAAAGTTTTGTTACATTTTTGATAATTTGTCGAAACGTCTGATATATTATGTTTTTTTACATATCTCTGCCATTTTGAAAGTTTTCGAAAAACTGGCTCGACTAAAAAAATATATATAATTATCAAAACTGCTCACATAAATTCACGAGAATTGGTTGAGAAATGCGACATGAGAGTCTAACTAGACTCTACTAATACGAGTCCTGTTTCTCACTTCACTTCGCGAATAGTATCGAGTGAAAGAGAGGAAATCATACGAGTGAGTGAACGAGTGAAGAGAGGAAACGATAGTTAACTATTCGCAAAGTGCAGTGAGAGCAAAAATCCAACTCGTACTAGGCTCTCTGTAGAGGAAACCAAACGACAGGGAATCGGGAAGGAATTCGGAAGGACATACGAAATAATTTTTGCCCAACTGAAGCAGAGACGCTTCGTGCTCGCTCGGTCAATAATGGACTCCTGTGTCTCTGTCTACCTCATAGTTTTATTATATTTATCAATAACTAGCGGTCGCCCGCGACTTCGTCTGCGTGGACAATTTCTTTGTTATCCTTCGGGGACTGTATTTTCTGGATGAAAGGTACTCTATGTCCTTTTCTGGACCCCTGACAACGTGTATGCAAAATTTCATGATGATCGGTCCAGTTGTTAAGGCGTGAAGGCGTAACAAACAAACAAACGGACTTTCGCATTTATAATACTAGCGGCCGCCCGCGGCTTCGTCTGCGTGGAAAGTTTTTTGCTATCCCTCGGGAACAACCATTTTTTACAGGATGAAAGGTACCCTATGTCCTTCTCTGTACCCCTGACAACGTGTATGCAAAATTTCATGATGATCGGTTAAGTATTTGCGATGTGAAGGCGTACAAACAAATAAACAAACAAACAAACGGACTTTCGCATTTATAATATTAGTAAGGATAAGGATTTGTCGTCAATATTTAAAAATTTAATGACATTCAATTTAAGGCATAAACAAACTAATAGTACCTATTATGTTTACTAAAGAAAATGTAGTGGATTTTTTTTTAAATCCTATCACGATCGGCCGAGTCCTGTAAGTGGGTTCAATTTTATTCATTCAAATCCCTTAATACGAGTAAGGCGTCGCTAACATTCTCTTTTGTAAAGGGTACAATAAACCTTTATGTTATGGTTGAAAAGCCGACAGTAATACCATCGAAAAAACTCTAAATTATCAACAAAACATAAAAGAAACAACCGATTCTCATCATACGCTTTCAGAATAAATGCCTTCCATATGGGGCAAACGCTGCGACGCGATTTTTGGCTCCAAGCCAACTTCACTCGCAAAAATGTGTTAAGTATTTTAATAAAATGGTAGGAACATTACCAATTTAATATAATGTAACGAACGTCAGAGACCCTGTAAGTATAGCGACCTTCATGATACCCTGTAAGTATAAATATTGGAAAAGTTATCGAGGGTAGAAGGGGCTTTCCAACTTTGTATGGGATCTAAATTGTCTTGAATTCCCCATTACATGATAGGTATTTGTTCTTTCAACGACTGCTTAAATATTTTGTCGGATATAGAGAATCGTACCTACTAATAATAAATGTGAAAGATTGGATGTTCGGTTTGTTTGTTACATAATCACGTAAAAACGGCAGAACGGATTTGGACGAGACACGCAAATAGTTTATGACCTAGATTAAAACATAAGACAGAACTATCCTGGTCAATGTTTGCCTAGAGATTTTTCGAATGTCCACTGGAACGAAGTCGCAGGCTGAAAATAGGTTATGATATTTTAACATAACACTAATGTAACATCTTGTAACATATTTTATACCATGTTGAACAGCAAATAAATGATTATCGTATCTTATCTTACTAGGCATGCTGAAAGCAACAGGTTTATTTAGTTATTGGAAACTTTGTCCTTAAACGTGTCGGTAAAATAAATAAATGATGAAGGTATGTTTTTAACTTTAATAAGGTATTTAATTCCTTCTAAACAAATGAGAGTATTGAACGAATAAGCCTTTTCTGACCTCTGAAAATTTGTTAGAAACTTCGACACTCTGTTTAGTTCGCGGTTTTGGAAGTCAGATCAAAGGCATGTCGAAGTTCTGTTTGTGTACAAAATCACGGCCTCATTTAAGTACTGACTAACAAACTAGATATAGTCAACGCCAAACAAACTGGCACACGCAATTATAAAACTTAATATTACGTAATAAACCATATTAGTGCTTAAATTGTTTAAGGCGACTATCAACCCTCAAGTGGCGCCATCATCATAATTATATTAATTGCTTGCAAAGTACATAATGTATCGAAAATTCACATGTACAGATTTAAGCTAAGGTTCAATTGTTTATTTACAAACAAAAACCTCAGTAAAATATAGTTCGTTGTAGTTCCTGGGGTTCTATTTTGAATCGCTCGTTTCTACTGATTTTCGTTCGTTCGTCGTCTTACTACGACATCTCATTGTTTTTTGAGTCATATGTCGAACGAAAATCAGTCGAAAAGAGCGCTCGACGTCTGCCGAGCGATTCAAAAATAGGGCCCCTGGTTCGTGATATTTTTGTTGAGTTAGTCGCCTGTTTGGTTAAATTATTGAGTAAAACAAAAGTAATTATTGTTGTTGTATGTAACCACTAAATAAGTTTCTGTATCTCTTTCTTCCAATCACTTCACTCGGAATGAAATTCAACCCCTAAGAAACAGGTCTTAGGTCGCCCACTGCGTTAAGTGGGACACGCGCGCAGATCGACATAGATTAGAGCTTACTCATGCACTGCAAACATCTGTCCATCAGAAAACCAGCAACCTATATTTCCGCGCCGTGTACCCGGGATCCCGCTTAACGCAGCCAAGGTCTACCACTACCACCCGGCGTAGGTCAGTCAAGTGCGAATTCGATTTGCGTGGATTTAGTTCAATATAGCGTCAAACAAGATAAGTACCTAAGTAATTGACAATCGAAACGAATCGATAAACCTATAAGCAAAGGAGTTTTACTTAATAAGATTGCAAAAAGGTCTGGCATAATAATTAGCCTAAATAAATCTTAGCGAAATTGAAGATCAAAATGTACTGAATCGAGGATTCCAACATTAAATGCGTCTATTTTTTACTTAACATTTTAGCCATGATTAAAATGGCCAACTTTCAATTCGTTCGTTTGCCTAAAATTAAAACCAATCCTTTTAATTACAAGTCGTAAGCATTTGCATAAGCTTGCGACATTGTGACTTATTTTGCCTATTTTAAACCCCCGACGGAAGTAGGGGTGTTATAGTTTAACGTGTAGAGTGTGAGTGTGTTTGTCTGTCTGAGGCAATCTAGCTCCCAAACTAATGGACCGATTTTGATGCGTTTTTTCAAGCTCGAATCTCATGAGAAGGGTGCATTTGATGCGTCTTGCTCAGTAATATTGTCTGTTTTGTAAAGCCCATCAAGGTTCTCCATCAGAAGAAAAGCTTCTAAATATGGCAAAATCCAGTAAAAAAATATAAAAAAACTTTGTAGCAGTTTAAGTAGTTTGAATAATTACTGAGCTAAAATAATTATAGGTTTTAAATAGCGATATTTTATTAATTGAATTAAATTTGTTAGAAAATATACCAAATACTACTTAAAAGTAGTTTTGATGATTTTCTTAATTTAATTTGATTATATGAGAGAGCAGGTGATCTCATTTTTTATTTTGCAGTGTGATGAAAATAAAAAACATTATGTTTTTTCAAACCAAACGTTTAACGCTAATGTTAATTACTTTACCAAAGTTGAATTTAATGAATACTTAATTAAAAGCGAGGTTCAAAGTTCAATTGTTGTCTAAAGTTTTATTTTGATTTCTAATGATAAGGCTAAGTTCACACGAACGCACGGTGCCACGCGTCCGTCGTCACGCGATAGGAGTATTCACATGATCGCTCATTCCTCTACGATCCACCGACGAGGCTCCACCGGTGGATCGAAAGAAAATTTTTTTCCTCTTCGATCCCCCGGTGGATCGAAAGATATTTTTTTCCTCTTCGATCCACCGTTGGATCGAAGGATATTTCTTTTTCCTGTTCCATCCAACGGTGGATCGCCATCGCCAGTACGGTACGACTATCGTATTGACAATAAAATCTCATACGATACGCTTACGCTACGACGCCGTGTGCGGACTTCTCCGAATATGTACGTGCTCGTATTGCTCTTGTACGACGCGCGTATTACGATACGCTATTTACGAAAGATTATAATTTGAATCCACTTTTTGCCGTCAACCGGTGGATCGAAGAGGAAAATAAATATCCTTTGATCCACTGGTGGATCCTCGTCGGTGGATCGTAGAGGAATGAGGGCACATGATAGCGTATGCACGCGCGGCAGTCTGGTATCAACATTGACTAGTGTAGGAAAGGAAAGGTAGTGAACCCCACAGTAAATCCTCAGTAGACAAAACTTTACAATATGATAAAGTATCATAAATGGAACATATTTTTTAAATTATCCAAATCGATTTTTTTTTTGTTTTTGGTTTTTGGATATTTTTACATAGGTTTTGGTTCATACTATATTACATCCCTGCAAAGTTTCATCGACTAAGGATTGAATATTGGGGTCTCCATACAAAAGATCACTTCATTTCCTTGGAGGAGGCAATTTGTTCCGCAAACCGTGCGGCTCAACTGAAAAGGGTCGATGCAGATTTCAGATCTTGAACCGCGCGTCACCGCGCGTTGTAAGATCTTGCGCGCGGGTCATTGTATGCCGCGCGGTAATGTAGACGTTGTTATTACTAATAATTATTATAACACAGTTTAGTACATATGCCGGCATATATATTGGCAAGAGAAAGAAAGTGTTTAATATTTACAAGAGATGTATAAATTTCAAAAACTTAAGCTAATAAATTTAATAGAAAAAATACTAGAAAAAAACGACTCACCCGTAGCAGCTCAGACGGGACTTGAACCCGCACCCTTGGGATTACGGCCCATAATGCACTGACCAACTATGCTACTGAGTCGCTAGTGGGAGTGGCGAAATTTTCTAGGACTTTTTACTTTTTCGCTGTAAGCCAGCGTTATCTCATCAATGTGAAGACTTGTTGAGGGAATCATAATTTTAGAGCCTTTAAATGTTTTATTATCATTATTGATAGTTACAAAATTAATTTCATACAAACATGGTTGTTGTATTTTTTAACATCACGTACCTGGTTGGAATTAGGGAAAAAATTGGCTAATGTTAAAACAAAGAACGCCGAAATTAGGGTTTCTCGCCCTTCCTGTAACATTGGAACATAACAAAAGAGAAAGAAAATTAAAGAGATAAAAGATGCGCAGTAGCCATAAACTTAGTGTTTATGGCTACTGCGCATCTTTTGTCTCTTTCATTTTCTTGCCAATATATATGCCGGGCAGTATATAATCTTGTACCGCGCGGTTAGTAGTCCCGCGCGGTACCGCTCGGTCATATGAACTTAGCCTAAGAGCTAAATGTTGTTTTCAAACCAACCAAATGTTTATTGAATAAACAAACGCTTACTCTACTCATGTTGATTTTTTCACAAAACTTTTATTTATATAAGAGGGGTGCATATTTTTTATTGACAGCTAGGACTAATTAGGGTAAGTACTTATAATATTACAAAAAAAAATATTTGAAATCATTTGCATTTTTAGGGGCAGGCAAGATGAAAGAATAGTTGTTGAAGAGTAAAAATTAAACGTATATTTATCAGACACTTTATTTACTGTGTTTGGAAAGTAAGCGCATTTAGCAAAAGTAGTTTGTGTAATGTGGTATTTACATTGGTGACTAAAGCCACACAACTTGCGCCGGATGGCAAAAATCAACCGTGTAAATGGCAAAACGGCCTAGGCCGCAGGTGACTGCACAAAATTATCTGATCCGGTGGCTAAAATTGGAACTATACTACGTTATTACATTTTGTCACCTAGGTTACGTCATCAATTACATAGACGACAGCGACGCTATCACCTGCGATTCAATTTTGGAAGCGACTTGCTAGGTGACTAAAGTTAACCGTCACAGGTGACTAAAATCGACCCATGTAAATAGCCCATTAGGTTTTAACAAAAAAAACTGAAGTCTGATTTAAATGTACATTAAAACTAGTCTATGTCAATTTTTCATTGAAAACAATTTATTAAAATGTAATAAGTTCTTATTTTGAGGTATAATATAATATCTTTACCTATCTATGCATATTCGCGGCCCAATGCAGCTCAATGTTTGAAAGAGAAAAAAATTACACATTCACATACCTATTCAAATACGTTTAGTTATCAATGCATTCTCTTTCTGCACCTTTCAACCAAAGTGAATCAATTAATACATTTCTAAGGCTTCCGCGCGTACAGTTCATTAGAAATAAAACACTTTTTACGGATTACAGCGCGTATATTGGTTAATTCAGATGTTATTTTACAATTATTTAGTTTTGATTTGTTGGTTTTTTGGGTTTGCCGACGTTTTGACACCTTTCCAGGGGCCGTGGTCACGGGACCGACTGAAGTAAAAACCTGCTCATATTTTTATGAAATTACCAGCTTGGAACTTTATAAAAATGCATTCATCTTTATTAAATTATTTTATAGCTGCGTTCTGATTTTAATAATTATTATTGAATTAAATTGATTAAAATTAATTAGAAAACACGATCTAGCTACTGAATCTACCACCAGTTTACAAAATTGGGAGGCCTCTCAGAGAAAGAACTGACGAAGAAAACTCGGAGAGGTTGTGTCGACCTCCCTTTTGATCCCTATCTACAAAACTAACTAACTATATCTTTAGATCCTGCAGTGTAAGAAATGGTTGGGGATTTTAGTTGATGACTTATGGGGTCCCAAGCTGGTAGTACTCTCCAACCATCTTCTCTATTGGATATTTGTTGATTTCAATAGCCTCGCGTAGCATTCTGGGAATATATCTTTGTTCTTTGGCAAGGATTTCTGGTTTGTCAAATTTAGTGTAATGGTTGGGTCTCTTTGAGGCAACCAAGTCAAAAAACCAAACCCTAAAAACCAACAAATCAAAACTAAATAATTCTAAAATAACATCTGAATTAACCAATATACGCGCTGTAATCCGTAAAAAGTGTTTTATTTCTAGTGAATCAATTAAGTTGAACCGTGTAATAACACCATCAGAGCCCCGATTTTTATTGACTATAGCGATTCGTCAAACAGCTGCGTACAAGTATCTATTTGTTTTGTTTATTCTTTTATTATTTATAGGCTTTTAATACTTAAGGTCATGTCAGCCCCATCATAACCAGCGAACTAAAATCGATGGAACTGTAATTGCAAACAAATATTGTTTAAAACATGGCACCACGGGGCCGAAAAAGTACAACCCGCTCAGCTTTAATAGGGCCAGCTACGCATCCGTCCGGTGACTGACGTTAACGTTCTACAATAATTATTGCAGTTTGTGATGTATAGGTAGAGAAAAGAGAGAAAGAGAAAGTTTATTAGAAATGACGTCCTGTGTTGTCAAATAGTGTAAAAGACGCAAAGAAGGCAGTAAAAATATGCAGAAACAACGTATCATATTTTTTCGTGTAAGTATAGAAAATATCTGTGAGTATACAAATTATGGTCTCTAATAAGCAACCAGTGCTCAGACGGTTTGTACTGCATAATGCCAGCATCTTTAGATCCATCCATTTAGTTGTACTTTCCGTATGGTGCCATTTTTGAGTTCAATGCTTGTTCCATAGATTTTAGTTCGCTGATCATAACCTTATCTAAAACTATCTATCCTATAACCCTATTTTTTACACTATTTAGAGCGAAAACATATAGATTTCTAGCCACATCGTTGGTGGGAGACAACAGAATGCCATGGAACATGCTTACATTTAAATGTTTACACTTACATTTACATCTATGAGTTGAATTTGTTCGCTTTCCACAATATTTGGTTGTTAAGGTGCTTACCGAAAGTGTCACTGCGGTAAATTTTTATAATATTGTAATTATAATACACAATTTTAAAAAGACTTAGTGGATTTTTTAGTGCCTATAGGTAGTCTAGTATTTTTAGACGGTATTATTTACATTCCCTTGTAGTCACTGCTAGAAGTAGATAGCAAAAAAAAGCAAAATAAAAAATTAAAACCCACGACAGTTAAAATTATTACTCTTAATGTAAAAAGATAAAAATAACTTTTACGGAACTCCTCCGACTAATAGTGATGTAGGTAAGTACTATACATATTTATTCACCTATTCATAAATTACAAACGCAAGAAAAATCCGTTGGTGCTGTGCTGCCATAACCTGTCCCAAAATGAACTGTTACTAATATTTTGCAGTTGAGAGAGGTGGCTATATGGCAGCCCCCGACGGAATTTCCTTGCGTTTGTAATATGAATAGGTGAATAAATAAGTACTTACCTACATCACTATTAGTCGGGGGATATTCGTAAAACTTATTTTTCTCTTTTTTTAATTGAGAGTAACAATTTTAACTGTTGTAGAAATTTTTCAATTTTTTTTATTTTGCTTTTTATTTTAAACTTTTTAAAGAATTCATACATTATCTATTCTAAAAACCACATCTAAATAGGTCAAACCGTTTGGAAAATATTACTGCAGCGCCCCCTAGCGGCTCAACACCATAAAACCAAGAATCATCGCCGACAAACTACAAACCCATTACAGTAAACCGCATCTAAATCGGTCGAACCGCTCTGGAGATAAATGGGAAAATGATAACTGCAGCTCCCCTAGCGGCTAAATACCATAACACCTATCTAAGAACCATCGCCGATAACCTACAAACCCATGGACATCGACAGGAAACCGCATCGAAATCAGTTTAGTAGTTTTTGATAACTTTGCAAGTTCTACTTATCTGGTTGCTGCAGCGCCCCCTGGTGGTCTACCACCATAAAACATGTCTAAGAACTTGCTTTGAAATAAAACTTTTGGAATGCAAAAAACCACAGTAAAATCGGCCCAGTAGTTTCCGAGAAAAATGGTAATAGACAAACATACAAACACGCACACAACCTCTAACCCCAAACGCATATACCGCCTCCGATTCCGTTCCGTCCGTCGTCGTGGGTAAAATGCTAATAGTGGCCGTTTTGGGCAGATTTAGTATCTACTTCTACGAATGACTACGAGGGAATGAGTAGTGATACCTTCTAAAAATACTAGACTATGAGCCCTAAAAATTCCACGAAAAGTCTTATTAAAATCATTTTCTATTAACGACTTATTAAATAAAAACCCCACTTTTGGTGGGGTTATTAAGGATTCACCTTAATCACTAATTAAGTGCCAAAAGTGGCACTTAATTAGTGGCCCAAGATGAATCCTTAATAGTCTGGCACATTGCGCGATCTCGTTGTATTCGGCGACTTGATCCAAGGCCCTATAGATTCTCTTCTCTTTCTGTTAGCAGTACTGCGACCTTCGAGGAAATCCTATGGAAAAAAGAGAAAAAAAAACATCTTAATTCGGCATCAGTATTTCTAAATTTAGGTTAGTTTCTTAGGTATAATAAATAAAAATAAATAAAAGACAACTTCACAAACATTGCTATGATTCTAAAGTACAATACATTTTTCACCTCTCCAGGGACCCTATTTTTGAATCGCTCGGTAGCTGTCGAGCGCTCTCTTCTGCTATTTTCGTTCGACATCTCATTCATTTGAGTCATATGTCGAACGAAAATCAGTCGAAAAGAGCGCACGAGGTCAGTCGAGCGATTCAAAAATACGAAGGACGAAAAAGTACTTTTGGCGCGTAAAAACTCGCATCAAAATCGATTTTTGCTGCGAGCGTGAGGCAAAGTGCTTTTTTAAATTTCTTTATTAGGTATTTTAAAAGGTGGTGTTAGAACACCACCTTTTGAAATACCTAATAAAGAAAAATGAAATAGAGTGACAGTGATAATGTTAGAAAAGAATAGATAGAATGCTTTATTTTGTCATATTATATGGATTAAAAAGTATAAAAAATTAAATACACGGATTTACAGGAATTTTAAACAAGAAAGAGTATGGACGAAAGAAGGTTGAATGTATGAAATAAATATAAAATAAGGAAAATTAATAAAAATATATTAAATTACTAAAATAATTTAAATAAATACGCACGCACATTCACACAAAAACGGCTCAACGGCTTTAAATATTGGCACATAGATAATTTAAAACCTATTATTTATTAATTTAATAGGACCAATTTAGGCTTGCACCATCCTATTGCACGAATATGTAATGCATATGACGAGATTAAAAACAAGATACCCAACATTGATATTTTCAGTGACTCGGCTCGTATTTTTAAAAACAAATTGTTAAATTTCTTTCAACCAGTCAGCACCAGTCAACACACTCAGAAAATATTTAATTTTATAATTTTCTTATTTTTTTTTAATCTGTATAAATAAATAATATTAGGTAAATAACCACATAATATACCCACGACAAATGCTGTGTATACCTGTAATTGGCGAGCATGTTTGTACTAAAACCCTTGAAACTGATTTCATGTAAATCTAATGTGTATCGCTGTTGGTGTACCTTGTGAATAAAAAAAAAAAATCTTAATGTAAAATAAAACGACGAAAATATCTTTACTCATGAATAACATTTTTCAGCATAGGTTTTATCAAACTATTTTTGTGATATAAACTTATTATTGTAGGTAGAGGTTCGAAGTTCGTGTGGGACAAGGACGGATGCGCAGCGTCACCGCTGAGTAAGAAGGTGGTCGTTGACGTTACGTATGTTTATTGTATGGTAAAACTTTATCAATATGCGTATGGTTGGCGTAGTCAGACGTACCCGGCAAGTCCTAATAGCTTAGAAGCGAGCCTAGTGCCGTCTGTTATACCTATACCTAATTATGGCCCAGGGAGTCCCAATATGCTTGGAAGCAACCTTGGCGCTATATGAGTGATTCGATACAGAAGCAAAAATAACACCAGACCTTATATAATTGACAAAACAAAACGCTACCGCGAGTCAGGAGGCTACAGCGCCATCTAGTATGCGGCGGGCGGCAGGACTAAACTTATTGTGGATCTGACTATAGTTTGTTACAGTCTCCCCCTCTGGCTCCGATAGACGTCCCGAGGAGGAGCCAGGATCAGGATAGGGTTATTGGGTGGTCTTCCTAGGTCGGCCGCGCTCGCGCTTGGGTTTGACATCCAGGTTTCCACATTTCGTCTTCTGAGACGTCACCTTTTCTTGAGAGGCTGAGGTGGCTTAGACGGGCGAATTCCACAGGTTGCCGATTTTCCATCTCTCCCTGGACTAAAACTGCTTGAAGAACATTGTTGCTAACATGGCATTGTGATGATGCTTCACTTCTTCAGTTCAGGGCTGTAATATTCCATCTCTCCCTGGACTAAAACTGCTTGAAGAACATTGTTGCTAACATGGCATTGTGATGATGCTTCACTTCTTCAGTTCAGGGCTGTGATATTCCATCTCCCCCTGGACTTAAACTGCTCCAAGCAAAAACGGTGTTCCTCATTGTCACAAGACGATGCAATGCGTCAAAGTCGTCGTCATCTTTGGTGCAAACTTCATGACTACAATATTTGGTTACGTGAAAATTTTTCCGCTGGTAGAGGTGAAAAGTTGTATGTTTAACACAAGACGAAATTTTTGTTCTGTCTCGTGCCTTTAAATCACTCACTGTGTTTAGTAGTCTATATTAGAATTCTAGACTACTTCGGTAGTTCGTGATTCAAAGTCGGCAGCGGCCTTAGTACAGCGGCACTCGCAGCACAAACTGACTTTGGTCACTTGTATAACAAATTAAAAAACTATTTATCACAGATTGTAGAGAATTTAAAAGCTTGTCTATGAAATAAGACTTTATCTATGAGAAAGTTATGTTTGATATGATATGATATGAGGTAATCCCATTAAATATTTAAGAAAAGCCTTTCAGGTTGTGGTTTTATTCCTTAGCCTTCCAATCCAAAAGCGTTTGATGTATATGTATTAAGCACGAAAATTTTGTTAATCGAATTGTATAAGATTTGTAGGGGTAGTAAATTAAACATGGACTTGGCAGTGCACTTCGTTTATTGTTCACATTTTCAAACACCACAATTTATATTAAAACTGTTATTTCAGAAAGACATTCATGCAGAAAAAGCGTGGAGCGCGAGTTACATTTTTCACAAGGGTTCGATCACTAAGAAAACCAAAACGTCAAAAGTGTCAAACCACAGAGTAGGTAATTTAGTATGTTAATACTAGACACGAATTTAGTAAATAAGTTTTCAAGCGTAGAATACTTCGACCTCACAATAGCTGTGTTAATATTCTATTCTGGAGGTATAAACTTTAACCTGTAACCACAGAATGGATTTAAGTGCTGTAGCTCTACCATGGGTTGATGCAAACTGTTTTAACTACTTACCGTAAACTATCGGATATACTTCTAAAAGTCAATTAGAGTGAAAGAGAGAAAACAATAGTTTACAGCAGCGAAAACAGAATGCATCAATTTATGGTAGAGCTACATGGTAGGGGCTGTGTACTTTATATTTGTGAGATAAACTTTCACAGGTTAAATCTAACTATATATTACAGCGTAGGTGGCCTGCAGGGTGGAATTTACGTAATAACTGTCTCGGCTCGCGCTTCCTTATTTATTTTATTTTATTTGGGAAACAAACAACATTTCAAAGATATTTATCACAGCAAAATCCAAACGCAAGTAAGTTACCACTTAAAACAGGCAAGGCCGTATTTAAAGGCTTTATTTTCTAATTAAAATCTATAACATGCTACAAGGAAGAGCCTTGTAGCATGTTATAGATTTTAATTTAATTTAATTTAGGTCAACTAGCGCCACCAATATATTTATTTTTATTAGGTACTCGTAAACCAAGTAAACATTCAAAAAAAGGAAACAACCATGCCCTCTTAAATTGTCTCTAGTATTTTTTGAATAACTCTTTAATATTTTCCATTCTTTGTACTAGTTTAAAAATTTATTTGAAACGACAGTGGCCACTTTTGGTTAAAATGGATTAAAATTTTAACTTAACTAAATTAAAACTTACAGAAAGAATGAAAACTGTTGAAGAGCTATTAAAAAATATTAGAAACAATTTAAGATGGCATGGTTTTTTCCTTTTTTAGGGTTCCGTACCTCAAAAGGAAAAAACGGAACCCTTATAGGATCACTTTGTTGTCCGTCTGTCTGTCTGTCCGTCCGTCTGTCTGTCAAGACCCTTTATCTCGGAAACGCGTGGAGGTATCGAATTGAAATTTAAACCATATACTAAGGTCTACGGGCCCTTGAAGCTGTAAAAAAATCAAACTTCTAAATTAACGTAAAAAAAAGATACTGCGGGCGCAAAAAACGCATTTTCGATACTCTCAAAGGAATCAAAATTCATAGGGTACTTCCCGTTGACCTAGAACTATGAAATTTGGCAGGTAATAGCGTCTTATACTACACTTACAGGAATAAATCTGAAAACTGTATATTTGTAATTAAATCATAATAAAATATGGTCATTAAAATACGTAATTATTAATCATCTTGGTGAAACAACGGTATGCGGGGCATTGCGCGGTCATAGTTTAACTTCTAATTACTTTTGGATTAATCGCGCCACTAATTCTTTTAAAAATATCAATATTTATTATTATTAATTATTCAAATCCTTTCAAATATTGTTATAGTTAATTAATTTTAAAAATAAAATTAAAAAGTAATAAATTTGGCTCTAAATATTTACGCAACATGGCGGTGTGTCACGCTGTATGACAGGGGGTCTTCTTCTTCTTATTTTTGTTTTGGCAATCTACTTTCTTCTTGGAAGTAATTTTTGCCAGTGTCAAGTGTTGAATAGTTCAGTGGTAGATTGTTTCAGTTTACATTAAAATGCGGGTGCATCGCATTCCAATGTTGCTTGGAGCATTTGGCACCAAATATAATCAAGACAGTTTACTCGGTAAGGTCAGCCGAGGTAGCCACCACTACAATAAAAGTCTCGGCTTCACACAACCAAAGGGTCCTGTTGGAATACACCCATTTTCTCTAATAACATTGCGATAGATAAAACCATTTCACAGAACATTATACAGTGTACTATTGATATACAGCGCCATCTGTTGACAATCAACAGTACTTGTATTTTATACAGGTGCGGTGGGTTTGTAATTATTTTATTTTTTCTCAAAAATGCTTGGAAATTCGAACATTATTTTGACAACCTTCTTCGTGCTAAATCAGAGTTTACGGACAGACCTAAACCGCGCCGTCAATATTTGTATGAGAATCCATTACTAACGTGTTATAATGGATTTTCATACAAAATTGCCGGCGTCTGTCCAGCAATGTTTCTATTAAAACTCATTACACACGTGTAATTCAGAAATGGAGCGAACTTTTCAATTAAACACAAATATAGGGATCAAATGTCGCCTTGATGCGCGAGCACATTCCAAATTTTTTTTTTAATATTTGGTATACTGGTATCACGTGAAAGGCCTTGATGAGCACATTCCAAAAAAAAAAAAAAAAAAAACTGTTTTGCTGCAATATGGGTATCAAATGAAAGGCCTTGATGAGCGCATTCCAAAAAGATAAAAAAAATTAAAATCGAAAAAAAATTTTTTTTAATACCTATGGGTATCAAATGAAAGTTTTTTGAAAAGTTTTTTGGAATATGCTCATCAAGGAGCATATTCCAAAAAACTAAAAAAATAAAATAAAAAAGAAAGGTATTTTTTTTTGCAATATGGGTATCAAATGAAAGGCCTTGATGAGCACTTTCCAAAAAACTGGAAAAAAATAATGAAAAACTGGAAATAAATGAAAAAAACCGGATTTTTTTTTTCAATATGTGTATCAAATGAAAGGCCTTTATGTGCACATTCCACTTTCCATTTTCTTTTTTCAATTACTGTAAGTATTTTAAAATTAAAATAAAAAGCTTAAAACTTTTAAAACTAAAAAGTTAAAAGTTTAAAAGTACTACACAAGCCTTGGCCGCAACTAGGCATTGATGGACTAACGTATGTTCTTCAATGCCTGTCTTGAGTGCCGCTGCAGTAATGTACTATTCCATTTCAAACTTCGCCCGTGGTCAATTCTTTGTCGTAATCCCTGGAAGGGTTATTTTCTACGTGGCGACAAAGGATTTCAAATGGTTATCTATATATAGCAGTCTGCTGAACGGATTTTGATGGTATTTTTTTACAGTTTGGTAGCTTGGAGTCCAACTTATAAACTAAGCAATTTTTCACATAATTCCGGTAGGTAGAACCTGGGATAAAGCTTGAACTCTCCGTAGTACAGTTTTCATATAAAAAACTAATAACTACCAACCACTTTTTTTCAAAATATTTCCTTTGTACCGACACAACTTTTCTATAGCTTTATTTTATGTATAGATGTAGGTCTGTACGGAACCCTCGGTGGGCGAGCCCGACTCGCACTTGTCCGGTTTTTTTAAATATTGGCTTGGTTTACGTATAATAAAAATAAATGAATTGGCGGCGCTAGTTGACAGCTATAAGGGCCTTATTTATAGGTACGCTATCACGGCTTCCTCTGGCCCCATAAATGTAAAATTTCACGTCGTATCTTTTATAGGATAATAAAGAAATCGCAAGATGTAACGTCTAAACTTAATGTGGAATGGACCATCAACGATCGATCAACTTCAACTTTTAGAGCCGAAAATGACTTTGTCTTCATCGCGGTATGCACTGAAAAATTGTCATCGTTCAATAGGATGTCATTTCTTGGTCGTTTTTCCTTACATTTTTTAACGACAGTTGGGAACCAAATGGTAGTGATCTATTCAGCATTAGCTGTGTTTGATTTCTAAAGTAGGTTATTTCAGATAGGACCCGTCTGGGAGAAAAATGATGCAGTCAAATCCTTGGCCACGATTCTCGCCAGTCGAATTTTGTCGGTTTACTGTCGACTTCAAACATTAATATAAAAGACTGTTGCTATCTTTCTGATTTCGAAACAATATATGTTGTTACCGTGTTCGCACTTTAACAACATATTTTTTACATCAATCAATTCGAGCCCGTTTTTTCTATGGTGAGTACTAACTTTTGAATGCTGATGAATATTTTTTATTTTTATTTTGTGTCATACCAATTCTCAAGTATACTCAAATTCTCTTATAGGGAATATGTCGGTTTCCTTCAATTAATCATGTGATAATAGTTATCTTTCGTTTACGCATTTGAATGCCGATCTTCACCAATTTCATCATAGCAGAGATTTTATTTTATTTTATTTATTTAACATTGTTAGAAGAAAATGATTACATTCTGCTTACCAACATTTTACGATACTCAAATAAGGGGCTTCTTTTTTTTAAAGCATTTGAAAGCGAAGCAGTGAAAAGTTAAGGAGAAAGCGAAGTTTCAAAAACATGAAAAATCGACACCCTGACTGAAATCTTTTCACGTGAACTTTATTTTTGGTAAGGGTGACGAACTTCGCATTGTGATAAAAAACAAATGACTCGTGGCTTCCAGCAATTTATTTTTTCAATTAATGAGTTCTAAAGAGGGCTCCACACTCCCACGAATCACGGGCGCATGAAAACGGTGCGAAAAATATAGCCCTCCAGACTCGCACGTGAACCGCGGCCGCGAATCACGGCAACATTAGTTCGGCACACAAGTTCTTTGACGCGGACTAAAAAACCGCCACCGGACGGGGAACGCCGCGAAGCGCGAACGCGAAGCCGCGAAGCCCATACGCGAAGCCGCGAAGCCCATACGCGAAGCCGCGAAACCCTCCACACTCGCGGTTCGCGGCCTTCGCGGTCTTTCGCAGCGCGAGTGTGGAGCCCTCTTTAGGTTTAAAAAATTATATAGCCGGCTCCACACTCGCGCGCGAACCGCGGCCGCGAATCACGGGCGCGATTCGCGCATGAAAGCGGTGCGAAAACAATATAGCCCTCCAGACTCGCGCGTGAACCGCGGCCGCGAATCACGGCAATCTTAGTTCGGCACACAAGTCCTTTGACGCGGACCAAAAAACCGCCACCGGACGGGGAACGCCGCGAAGCGCGAACGCGAAGCCGCGAAGCCCATACGCGAAGCCGCGAAACCCTCCACACTCGCGGTTCGCGGCTTTCGCGGGCTTTCGCGGCGCGAGTGTGGAGCCCTCTTTAGGTTTAAAAAATTATATCTTTCTGTAGGTACTATAATATTTGTGAGTTGAATAGGTTGAATATCATGAAGAAGTTTTCTTTGTTTCAGTTATAAAATATTGGAGCGTTAAAAGAAAATTTAAAGGTTTTCTTTAAGTGTTTCGTTTTGCAACCTAATTTTTCGCAGAGATTTCTTAAGAGATTTTAACTGCTTTATCATGCTAACACATAAAAGTAGAAAAAGACATTTCGAAGCATTTATGACAGAGAAGGAAAATGGACATTTTATAGCAAAATACTTACTTTGAAAGCCTGCCGGAATTTGTGAGACATCAAGCTGTACAGTATTGGATTTATGACACTCGACAGATATCCGCTGTAACACAAGTAGTTTACTACTCTCCACATCTGTAACAGAAACGATATTTCAAGCTTTTATAAAATATCTGGACTGAAGCTCGCCAGTTGGTTGTGACATTTAAATTGAAATCGTTCCTAGAGTGTTGTATTATATTCAGTATTATCCGTATAAAGAAACATCGTGCTGTATGCTTTTCTGAATATTGATGGGGAAACATCTGCAGTGTCTCTGTACGCGACTGCCTGATTTTTAATTATGTATATGTCGTGGGCCAATCGTTGAATTGGGCCGATCGAGATCTGCCTGGGCAGATCACGATACGCCGGCATTTCTTGATTTGCCTTTGCAAACCCCGCCATATCGTTCAAAGCATAACGTTTGACGATTTGCCCGGCCATGCTTGGGCAAATCGATTTACTAGATAATAAAGATAAAACCAGCCATGCTGGGATAAATAGTCTGTAGAGTGACCAAAGTATTAGTAAAATGAAAAGAATGTAGTTACATTAATTATTTTTTTTTATTTTGTTTATTATAAATCATCATTCTCATCTTAACATTCTCATTATTATCATCTTAACACGTGGTTCGTTATATAAATGTCGCTTAAAAGCGTGTTGTTTTTATTATCACAATTTTTGATTTCTTGTGACGCCGCTGACGCCGCCATCTTGCTCGCACGTAAACACACAGCTGGCAGAGCGCAAACAGCGTTACAGCATAGTAGAACCATATAAGTAAGTCATCTTACTCATTATTAGCACGAACGCGGTTTGTAAGTGAGCGCGCCCGTACGTATGCGTCGTCGCACGCACACACTGACAAAATTTAAAGGTGATAAAGGTGCACCAGTCATGGCTGCGCCGTTACGTAATCCCGCCCGCGCTCACGCACGCTTCACGCCGCCTGTGCTACCGCTCGTAATAATTTGAACGTTTACCTACCTACAGTACATACCATGCTTTCCAAAGATATAATTGCAAAAAAGATTTGTAAGAATGAGGATATATTTTACATTAGCTTTAAATAATAAGGCATTTCGTACTTGTCGAAACAGACGAAATTTTTTTTATGTCAATTGTGTAATTTCGTTAAAAAATCACAAATTCCTACAGGAAACGGTACTTTTAATGCCTATTATTTAAGGTTATGGAAAGTATTCAATTTCAGAATTTAGTAGATTATTATTTTGAGAAGTGTAGGTAAATAAAAAAGAAAAAAACAGATAATAGTGTAAACAATATTTTTTAATAATATGAAATAAAACACTTTTTAACGGATACTAGCGCGGTTTTATTGAATGTACTTTGGTATTTAGTTGGTATTTGGTTTGATTTTTGTTTTTTTATTTTTATAATATTTTTTTTATTTGAATAAATACATTATTTAGTAAAGCCACGTTTTAATTAATCCTATTTTGACCGTAAGTTTTCAAATCACATAACATGACGTACGCAATGAAAAATTGTAGTCAATTCCTGAAAACAGTTAGGTTAATGTAAACTGTAATTTGACAGATAGATGTGATACATTGCTACTTGTCTTTGGTAAGTTTTTATTGGTGTCAAAACGAAAGTGCCAATGTATCACATACATTAGTCAAATTACAATTAACATTAACTTCATTATTTTAGTCGATAGACGCGCTGGTCTACCTACAAAAAATATTTAAAAAAATCTTTGTATTATAGATCCCTGATGCTAACCCTACAAGGAAAAAATATTTCGTATAGAGATTAACTATGCATTTTTTGACGACCGAATAAACTAGCGATATGACAGCCCTTCGTGTTTAAGCTGTATCGCTCGCTCGAGGCTCGAGTTGGCCTACTTATTTGGTTCTACTATGGTTACAGCGCCACAAGCGTCGCGAAACGGAAGTATATTACGATGCGCCCAGCCATATCACGATGTGGCTAAGTACTAATAGGGCAAATCGACGAATAGAATGCTTTTATCGATCTGCCTAATTTTTGATTGGGCACATCATGAAATTATTGGCCAGATCATGAAATGCCGGCACATCATAATCTGACCAGGCAGATCTTGATCGGCTCAGTTCAACGATTAGTCCACGACATATACATTCCAAAGGTTTCAATATTAACTCTTGAAGTTAACGTTTCCGCCATCATCTATCGCATGGTATAACTTTCAAACGGATGAATGTTAATACAGATGAATAGTATAGCCAAATTAGCAAAAAGTTGGAAGTAATTCGTGTAGTTGCAATTTTTTATGGAATCATTAAAAGTCATGAATATAATTTTCCTCCGAGTTTGCACCATTCCTGTTATGTACGGAACATTTTTTAATGTTAAGTATACATTAAAGTCCCAATATTTTTAGGGTTCCGTAGCCTAAATGGCAAAAAACGGAACCCTCATAGATTCGTCATGTCTGTCTGTCTGTCCGTATGTCACAGCCACTTTATTCCGAAAGTATTAAGACTACACAGTTGAAACTTGGTAGGTAGATGTATTCTGTTAACCGCTTAACGAATTTAATACAAAAATAAGAAAAATAAAAGATTAAGGGGGCTCCCCATACATAGAACTGAAACTGAAAAAAAATTTTTTCTTCAAACCAACACGTGTTGGGTGTCTTTAGATAGGTCTTTAAAAATGACATTGAGGTTTCTAAGACAACTTTTTCTCAAAGCCAACCGTTTGAATGATATACACCGCCAAAGTGGTTAAATGTGTGTCCCCCCCCCCTTTAACCTTTTGAAATAAGAGAGTAAAAATTAAAGAAAAATATATGCTGTAGATCTTAATAAACACTTTCAACGAAAATTGGTTTGAACGAGATATAATAATTGGTTTCCGAGATTTAGCACATTTTCCAAAACCGCAAATATAACTTTGTCATTCATACCAACACTGTGAAAACCAAAGTTATTTTTGCAGACGAAAAATGATAGGTGGTATTAAATAGGGTATGGTATAAGGTAACTACGGCGCATGGCCCGACACGCACTTGGTCGGTTTTTTTAATATAATACCTACAATAACAGTTTCGTCTACAAAACAATAGCTCGCTTAAATTAGATAAAAAGTTACCGAGATAATTGACAAAATCTAAATATAGGAGGCGCGTATGCGTTACTGATCATCAAATCACTTTTTGTCACTCGCTAAAGTAGTGGAACAAGTACCTACGACGTCACAAAGTTTAATTGTAAATGTGAAAATAAAATTTCAATATCTCAAAAAAGTATTGTATGAAAAATGCAAGTTAATGACTTGCATTTTTATACAAAATTTTACGGAATTTTTGAACTGCTCCAAGGCATCTTTGTCGCTTTTTGCAATATGAAAATATGTTTTCTTGTTGTAAATATAATTATTAAAATTAAATTTTAGATTCACAAAAAAATGGTTGAGTACTTTCACACTCGATCCGTACTTACTTGATAATAATCTTCATATTTAAAGTCTGGGTGTATTATCATAAAACGCATCAGGCAATACGGAGACCAGCAGAAGAAAAAGGATGCTGCAATAGCCGCTGTAAAAACATACATTTAATAATATTAATATAATAAAACATAAACTGGGAAAACTGGGAAAACTGGGAATGAACAGTTTTATTTCTTACTCTTACAATGCTCTTTTACAAAACTGACTGAACTAAACTGAACTTTAGAAAGTTTGATGCTCTATATCGCTGAAAATATGCAAGATATTTGAAAATAAATACCTATGTTGTGTTGCTAATATTTCAATAAACATGTTTAGTCAATAAAAAATTCTGTCAAATACCCTATTAGAAAATGTAATATAACATCAGAAAATGTATTATGTGAATGTAGTTTGAGTGAACAAAGAATCACTAGTATTTTTTTTATTATGGCACTTGGAAATGTAAAACTAAAGACCGTAGCGTTACAGACTTTTTATTGACTACTAATCCACGAAAGATATAAGAATAAAGAGTTATTATAATATGGAGATCTGGCCAGCCCTCTGGAGGAGGAGTGAGAGAGCACACATTTAACTTTTTATGTATCTCTCGTTCAATGGTGTTACAAATGGAGACATTGGTTTAAATTTGTTTCAGGACTTTTATTAAATGATAAATATATTTTTTTCTTTTTCAGAGCTTGCTTACTCAAACTACGCGCACACGGATTATTTGCGTATGACTACGGATTGGTGGGTGTTAATGACATACATACAAACTGGGATTAGTGGCTAGCGCAGGAATACGTGACGCAATCCACTTTTAGTTATGTGTCTGATGTGATGACTAGACCAACCTTTACGAAACTTTCTTAACTTTTACAAGCGTTGTAGAAGAACTAGGAAGGCTTTGAGTGTCTTCTCCGTTGATAAAGTTATCAGTAAATTGAACTTAAGTTTGAGTGTCTTTTCCGTTTCTAAAGTTTTTAGTAAATTGAATTGAAATAGTTCTAAGACAATTTGTAGTGTTTTATTTCCTGGTTTATACGGGGTCAGTAACGTGGTAGTACAGTAATCCAGTCCAGCTCTGACTTGCTACTGGGCTCGTGTAGACTCTATAGTTTCAACCCAGTCCAGTGCTGACTTTCCGCTCGCAAGTCAGTCCAGCTGACTAGCCACCCTTTCCATTTTCGGGCACAATACGACTTACTGCCGATCCTGTCTATATGTACCCAGTTACTGGGTTCGAAATTCCGGGTCACCAGGTTTAGTCACTGATCCCGTATAAACCGGCCCTGAATCCCAAAAGTCATTGATTATGTTGAATGTATGCCGTCGAGCCGAGTCTTAAAATAGCCGACTGACATTTTTACAAGCTCCCCTAGAGGCAGATATACCTGCCGTCCCCATGTTATGAAGCCATAACCATTTATTGTGGCTCTTGGCGTGCGCGGCGGCAATGCCATTAGTTTCTGCCACCCATCAAAATATACCAAACACTTGCGACAAACTAGAGTGTATTTTTGGTAGGGATCACTAGTTACCTATACATATCTGGAAGTCAGGTTCTGGTGGTCCGTCACATTGTTGGTTTAACAATTTTAATCTCAAATTAAACAATAAATATTTTCACTTACCCAACATTTTTACCGCTTTGTCCCGACGTTGCCTGCCGTTAGCGGGACTACTTCTAAGTCTCCGATTTGCAGCTTTTAGCTTTATTGCTATCAAGACGTACAGCAGAAATATTATTGACATCGGCATCACAAAGAACACGATTCCTTCCATAGCCAGAACAGCTCTTATCGGATCCGAGACAATGAAATAACAGTACACATACTTCTTCCTTTCCAGCAGATCTATATAAAAAATGTCAGGTACGCAAAATACGAAAGACACTGCCCAGATAACGGCTATTATTTTGAAGACTCTTGACTTTAACGTCATCGTTTGCCTCAAGAATGGTTTAGATACCACTATGTATCGTTCCACAGTAAATGCGGCTATTGTTAACACGTTGCAGTTACAGAGACAATCGTAAAGTACGAAATGCAATAAACAACCCTCTTCTCCTAACGGGTACATGTCTGGCACCCATATGATATAGATTTCTATGGGGACGAAGAACGCTAAGCAAAGATCGGTTATCGCCAAATTGAAAAGATAACAGTTAGTAGGAGTCCTCATAGTTTTATCTCGCACGATGACTGCGCAGGTGCAAACGTTGCCAATTATGCTGAGTATCATGGACACCCCTAAGAAAATACTTGTTATGATCTTGACAGACTTAGACTCGTCGTCGTCGAAAAACGCCATACCGACAGGACCAAAAAAAGTTATTGAGTCATTGCTTAATTCGCTGTTATTTGAAATCATCTCGTTCTGCTGAAAAGTTAAAGAAAATTGTTAAAATATCCAATATCCAATTAAACCACTGATATTTTTTTTTAAGATTGGTGACAATGACAATGGCGATGAAATTTTAGAAATTGTCATTCAAGATTTTTTTATTATTTAGGAATACGTAAATTTAAGTTCAGGAAGAAAAGAATAAGTAATACATGAGGCTGTATTAAAAAAATCGGGTTGCACTCCGGGAGTGCCGGCAGACTTGAATATTAACGTTGTGCATTTTTAATATTTTGGAATGGTTAGGGAATAATTTTGCACGAATTGCCGTCTTACGAATTTACTCTGCATTTGAATTTACGAATACAGAACAGTATTGTACGAAAGTCTTATCCATAGCTTGATAGAAAATCTAGAGTTTTGACATTGAATTAAAAAAATTAGCGCGTTGCTATGGTGAAACAAGTGTTTACGTCTTGAAATGACGCGCCGCCATTTTCACCGCGCCCCGTAGTAAGAGAGGGGGATACTTCTGCCGACGGCTGTCTACTCTCCATCCGTCACATCCGTCTTACAAATTTTCGATCAGGGTCACGTGATCCTGACTGACTGACGCGAGTTTAACATTTTTTCCCATTACAAAAAAAGTGTACAAGGCCGCTAAAGAACTCAAACAAACTTCACTTCAAAAATTAAACCATTGTAGAACTTTAAGTAAACCAATAACCGAATTCACTGTTTTCGAGTATTTCTTTAATTATAATTAGTTAGAAATTAATAATTAACTAACCTTAGCATACATAATGATTGATTGATATCACTTTTTATTTATTTTTATCTGTGTTACTAAAGTAGAAAAAAATATCTTGACTCAATGCCCCTTTCGGCAAAGCAAAGTGACGACTGATCTAGTAAAAGTTTCTACGGAATAGTCACATACGTTACAGGGTGGTTTCGTTTTCTCATTTAGAGAATTCTTATAAGTTGTATAATGTTTAATTTTGTATTTACAACTAGGGTACCTATACACATCAACTTTGTCTAGGGATACAGGTGTTATTTTCATACAAACGAGATAACTTTGAAGCCTTGCTTTTCTGCCAGAGATGTACCGTGCTGTAATCTGATGATGGCCATCCAAGGACAGAATGGAGTAGATTCAGATCACTATACACACCTAACTGATCTGATCAGCATTCTAAAAGATTAATGGGTTAGAGTTCTCAGTTTGAGGATTTCCATACATTTTCATGCTATTTTCGCGGTTTTTTTAAACATGTCCATTACGTTTTTAAAATGCTGGTCAGATCAGTTGGGTGTGTATAGAGATCTGAATCTCGTCCATTCACTTCCAGGATAGCCGTCATCAGATCACAGCACAGTACATCCCTGGCAGAAAACCAAGGCTTCAAAGTTACCTCGTTTGTATGAAAATAACACCTGGTATCCCTAGACAAAGTTGATGTGTGTATTTATAGATAATAAACTTAGTAGTATAAAAATAAACTTTCATCCTTCGCTGTCCGGGAGAATAATGCTGAATCTCTGAGCCATTGAGTCGTGTTAAGTAAGGTGGATGGATACCCCACCGAAAGTGGTACACTCAGAGGTTTTTATTTAATAGTCGTCAATAGAAAATAGTTATTTATGCAACTGTACTATAATACCTAATTATGTACAGTACTTGTATATATGTCAGTCACCGTTAAAGTGCGGAAATCAGGTAGAGTGCGCATTAATCAGTTAACCTGCAGATTCACTGGTTGAATCAGTTAAAGTACGAATAATTAATTAATTTAGTACTTTAACTAGGTAATTTGCATATTCCCTAGCTAATCTGCAGATTAAGGACTAAGCATCAGTTAAAGTGCGAAAACAGGTTCTTTTATTGAAAAAATACTGTAATTACATAAAAGGGGGTTGATATAAAAGCGGGGGGTTGGGGGAGAAGCAGCACCCCTCGCCATGGAAAAATCTTAAAGAGGTCATTAGGTTAGGTGCAGATTAACAAGTTAAAGTGCGGATATCTGCTACTTTAAGAAAAAAATCGCACTTTAACTGACTCGACCAGTTAATCTGCAGATTAACGGATTCAAGTCAGTAACATCATATTCAGTCAGTAACATCATATTAAAAAATGGGTTTAAATTTTTTTTTTAATTTTTATTTTGGAAAAAACAATATTATAATACATATGGATTAAAAACACCCATGAAATTTATCTACCTGCACCCATGATATTTATCTACACCCATGTATGTATCCTCTCTGAAGGGTTTTGACTTTGGCCTTAACTTTGACCTTGAATTGGACTTTTACTTTGACTTAACTTTGACTTTCCTCCCCCTCCTCGTCATTTTATCATCCGAACGAGTGTTATAATGTTGTAAGTAAAGAATGTCATAATGTAACTCGTCGGGCGAATATTGTGGTTACTAAGACACTGGTAGTTGTAATGTTGGCAGTAATTAACTTTTTCAGAAACCTTAACAGAGGATTTAAAGCATGGGTGTAAAAAACATTTAAATAATATATAGTATATATATATATACATATATAGTATTTTAATAATACGTGGAGTTTTAAGGCCCATAGTCTAGTATTTTTAGAACTTATCATTACATTCCCTCTTAGTAATTTGTAGAAAAAGGTAGCAAGAGTGTCAAAAACGGCAACCTTGAGCAGTAGTGCCATCTACTTCTAGAAATAGCTACGATGAATGTAATGATACCTTCTAAAAATACTAGACTACGGGTCTTTAAAATTCCAGGTGAAGTTATATTAACATTATGTGATATAATTACAATCCTTACTAATATTATAAATGCGAAAGTCCGTTTGTTTGTTTGTTCGTTTGTTTGTTACGCCTTCACGTCTTAACTACTGAACCGATCATCATAAAATTTTGCATACACATTCTTAGGGGTACAGAGAAGGACATAGAATACCTTTCATCCCGAAATAATGTATTGTTCCCGAGGGATAGCAAAAAATCTTTCCACGCAGACGAAGTCGCGGGCGGCTGCTAGTACTAAAATTAAATTCACTGTGGTGCCACTTTTAGCCAGGGTACAATCGGGGAACAATCGGGGTCTAATCGGGTACAATCGGAGTCCAGGGGAAAATCGTTTGTAATTTTCTAGTAAGTAGGAATTATTTACTTTTTTGCTGTTTTTTTATTATTTATAAAATTTAACGTAGTATTATAATAATGGCATCGATAATGCAAAAATATAAAACTTTACCGAATGTTAACTCACAACCTACGAAAATAAAGAAAGAATACTGATAATAATACATTGCGCATTAAATAAAATTATACCATTATAATAAATGTGTTGTACTAAGTTTTACTATGTTTTTAATTTAAGCCTGAATAGGTCGCTATGTCGCTAAGTGTAACAATAAACTCCGCAATTTATCTAAAAAAATATAAAAATTTAATAAAAAATATTAAAAACACGACTGCCCTGCCAATTGGCAGGGCAGTCGTGTTTAATATTTTTTAAATTGATTTATTTTTATTTTAGACATTTTAGTGACCAAGTATATAGTTTTGGAATGTGCTCATTAAGGCCTTTCATTTGATGCCCATATTGTAATAATAAAAAAAAATCTTTTACATTTGAAAGTGGCATCGTACAGTCGCCATATTGACTTTTCTCAAAAAAAAATATAGCCAGTGTCACTAAGAATGATGTAAGGATTCTAACGATACCTCATACATCCAAATCTGTTAAGCCATTTGGAAGTTGTGGTGGAATAAAGAAACTCACATACCCACAAACATACATAAATCCTGAACACATATACACTCCTTTTTGGGCAGTCGTGTAAAAAAACAAATGGTTTCATTAACCTGAAGTATCTTTTATGATTGTAAGCTTTTATCAAAATCTAATTTTTAGACCATTTCCTTACGCGATTTACACACTCAAAAATCTTCAAGACATCTTGTTTTTTTTTTTTGTCAAAATAAAGTGTACACCCTTTGGATAAAGTAATTGAGTGTAGCCGCACAAGTGCTCGCAAATTGATGGAAAACACTCTGATGACTGGCAGCACGGACACCCCTAAATTGAAATTGCCACCAGCTTTGTACACAACTCTACGTAATGCTTATTATTGAATAGCCGTCTAAAGTTACCAGAAATTCGTTAACGAAATTAGTGATAAGGGTTTCTTGTTGACTTGAGTACGGAACCCTGAAATCTATTGGTTTATCGATTAGAGCTATCATTGTCGATTCACAGCATTGTTCTTGTTTGAAGTTGATTTCGAAAAAAAAATGGTTTTTTTTAAACTACTTTTTTGCAGTCGAGGATACACATCATGGGTGTAGATAAATATCAATGGGTGTTTTTAATCCATAATATGTATTAATATATTTTTTTTCCCACATAAAAATAAAATAAATAAAAAAATTGACGTACATAAAGTCTTGTATGCAACTGTACATAGTTAGGTATTAAGACCATGTGATAAACCCACATTCGTCTTTTAAAACCTCTCATTATAGTACAGTTGCATAAAAAAACTATTAGTAAGACGGGGCTATTCCGTCAAATGGATTTTTTAGCCTTTTTGAACTCTTAATCAATAGTTACATCAATGTACAGTTGGAAAATTTCTTAATATGTGACGTAGTAGGTATACTAGGTAGCGCTGTTAGCGTGTAATATTTGATTGATATCTTCGATCAGATACCTGATAGAAAATTGATATGCATAATTCCAAAACTACCTTTTTTGCAGTCAGACACGAAAACGCTCTACAAGTTTATTTATTTATTTTATTCTCATTTGAGATAGCTTTTGTGGCTTTTTCGAAGTAAAGGTATTAAAGCATGAGTAATTACATGCAGGAGAGAAGGATCTCAGAACGTACCCAGTATGAGCTTGTGAGCGGTTTTGTTTACGTTAAAATGTCAAAAAATGAATAAAATTAAAAAATATTAGAAACACGACTGCCCTGCCAAAAACGAACTAAAAAGTTAAATAACATGAATCATTGCAGACGGGGGACCGTTTTATGGAACAATTTTTAAATAAAGAGGTCATCTGACTGCAATGAGACTTATTATTTTTTAACTTTTTAGTTCGTTTTTAGCGGGGCAGTCGTGTTTTAATTTTTTTTCACACATTTTAGTGACAGATTGTATAGTTTTAAAATATGCTCATTAAGGCCTTTCATTTAATGCCCATATTGCAATAATTGAAAAAAAAAAGTTGTTTTTTCGCATTTGAAAATGGCGTCGTACAGTCGCCATATTAACTTTTTTCTAAAAAATATAACCAGTGTCACTCGAAATTATGTAAGAATTCTAACGATACTCCATACATCCAAATCCGTTGAGCCATTTAGAAGTTATGGTAAAATAAAGTGACTTCTTTAAAACGAATGGGTCTGCTTCTGACTACCCATCTTAACGCATAAGCCGGCCATATACGCCAGGTTATGCATGATGGTTATGCCTGTAAGGTCAAAACCGTCATGCATAACCGAGCGTGTGTGGGATAAAACTGCATGCCTGTCATGCATGCCTGTCATGCAAGCCGCTCGGTTATGCCTGTGGTCAAAACCATCATGCATAACTTAGCGTTATGCATGACGGTTTTGCATGAAGGTTTTGCATGAAGGTTTTGCGTGAAGGTTTTGCATGATGGTTTTAAAGCCTTAAATATTGAAGATGGGTAATTTAACTGAAAGAAGACTTCATTTTGTTTATAAAAATATATGGAACTGCATTCAATGATTTTTGGAAAATCACCTGCCTTAACCAGGAATCGAACCCTCCAAAAACGAAAACATTTTTGTATTTATTTTTTACAACAATCGAAAGGGTTACTTATAAGGATTACTTTTTCTTAGTGACACTGCATCTTAAACAAATGGAAGGCCATGAAATTTAACATTTAAAATTTAATAATTACGGATTGCATCAATTCGTATCGAATCAGTCCATCAATTAAAAAAAAATCTTTGAATGCAGTTCCATATATTTTTATAAACGCAATGAAGTCTTCTTTCAGTAAAATTTCCTACCTTCAATATTTAAGGTACTTTCCCTTCGTGTGGCAAAGTTTTGGAACACCCTGTATATTTAATAATATGCTTAGGTATTTCATCTAAATGAATTAATTCTGAAGTCATTCATCCCAAAAATATAAGTGAAGAAATCTGAGGGACAGGGCAAATACCGGGGGTGGGGGTACAGTTCTTTTTTAATTGCTCCAATGCCAACCACACCACACACGCTAGGTTATGCATGACAGTTTTGACCACAGGCATAACCGAGCGGCGTGCATGAGCGGCTTGCATGAAGGTTTTGCAGCTCGGTTAAAACTGTCATGCGTAATCTTACGTGTGTGCTCTCTATTGAACTCGGTTTTGCATGAAGGTTTTGCAGCTCGGTTAAAACCATCATGCATAACCTAGCGTATATGGCCTGCTTAATTAAATTATTCCTGATTAAGTAATAAGCGCACCACATTAATATTTCAGGAAAAATCAATGTATATCATTTAAAAAAACAGTGTTAAAGTTTAAAATTTTAAAACCGCGCCAAAAACGCTATGGCGCTGGACACGTGACTTGTTGACGTCACTAGCCTGTAAACATTGTAATACCCTTAGCCATTTGACAGCCATCAATCGCGGATCCTTAGTCTATGGTCGTGTCAAACGCCTGAAGCCATATTTATTCACAGGCAAGTGACGTCATCAGTCAACTTAGAGCGTTTTCGCCACAGAAAAAAAATCAAAAATATTGCATTTTTCTAGGTGAAATTAACCAATTAATAGACTTAATTTAGTATATATAATAGTTGAATATGTTTTTTTACGCCAATATCTGTTAGGATGACCACAATTTGTAGTATATTTTCAATGTTGTCAAATACCCTATTGTAATTTTTTTTTCTCGTAACAGCCTAGACTGAATAATAACTTCAAACTTTGAATTTAGATTGAACCCTGTAAATTGATTAAGAAAATTTGTAATTCATTAAGTAATGATCTAATTATAATTTTATTTATTTGTAGATCTTTGTTAATATAAAGTCCGGAAACGATATACATATTTCTAAATATCGTTCCTTTTGATAAAGCTGATAAGTTTTTTGCGCCCATTATTCTTGTCAGCTAAAAGACATCATAATGGGTGACGTAGGGAAAAAAATATTTGATGATTTAAAAACGCTCATTATGTGAGCTTATTTGAATAAAGAATTTTTCATTTCATTTAGGGCTGATTTTTTAATGCCTAGATAGAGCTTTAACCGTTTGATAGCATATTATACTTGTCATTCATTTGTCTGTACATTTTTGAATGACTTTTATTATATTTGGTTAATATTTAAACTGACCGATATCTGATAACTGAGGATTGAAAAATCAGCCCTTAAAGTAGTTTTTTTGAAAGTAAGTACTGAAACAAGTGCCAATACCTAAAATAAAAAAATGAACTTTAAAAATGTTGGTTATTGTGTGACTTTTCAGAAACTGCTTAATAAATTGCATTTTTTTTTATATCAGAAATAAGTTCTACGTTATTGATTTATCCGAAAGTGATACCACATTAATGACCTATTAGCTAAACCTGAATTGTTATAGTTTTTAGAATGAAGCCGGGAAAAGAGCGCTAATCAACCCGCCGCCGTATGGAACTGTATGTAAGGATAGTTTGGCCCAGTTCAATATTAGTTAGGAACAGCCTACAGCTCAGTTTCCTTTAAAGTGAACTTACGACCTTACGTGTCCTTACGACCTTTGAAGTCGTTGTGATGGACATGCGAAAATGCAAAATGTGTCCTTGAAGTAATTCTGGTTTACGACCTTAACAGTATACTTATATTCGAAGAATTTCCATCATACTTATTTTTCTTTATTTCTGTGTTATCATCATTTTTAAACTACAAAGAAAATTTAACTTGACGGCGTTTAAGTAAATCTGCCTTGCTCTGAAATGAGGTCACTATAACCGCCGGTATATCCTAAACTTGGCTTTAAGGCCTATTCCAACATATAAATAAAAATAGAAGAAAAAATAACTGGATAAATCAAGTTATTTGATCTAAATCGCATGATTAGATAAATACATACGAATTTTTTTGTGAAAAAAAACTTTAAATGGCTTTTTCTCGGAATTATGTTTTGATGTTTCAGTAATTTTTCCTTTCCAGTGACGATATAATAAAATGAAGTTAATTTGCAGATAGTTTTATTTTATTTGTATCGATCATAATTGGGTATTAGACAAATAATAATTAATTTCTACAAATTCTAGAGACCAAACGGATTATTTTTAACCTTTTAAAAAACCGTCGCCGATACAATTTCATCCCTTATTCCCCATAAAATGTAAAAATGCTAAAACCTAAAATGCGTCAGTATTTATTACGATATAATAAAAATTTTCATATTTCTTACTTCAAAAAACAATTTCATTCATTATGTTACCCCCTCGTACCAAACACAGTTGACATTTCCAAAAAGACAATCATTTAAAATAGTTAGACAATATGCATGGCCTCGCAGATTTTTTGTATGTAATTTTTGAGTACTATATATATATATATATATATATATTTTATGTTTACGAAGCGAACGCCAAATCACAGAATACATAACAAAATTTAAATCATTTTTTTTAAATTTTTAGATTTTAGACATTCACAATGTAGTACAAGCCAAATACAGTCCATGTTAATCTCTGATGTGATAATGAAGTTTTTTAAAAGTGATATAAATTTTTGACTATTATAGCGAACATTATAGCGAAATATTACAGCGAACACGACGCTGCTGACTGTAAAAAAAACCCACTTTATGTCATTCTTCTAAATATGACATGACAACTACATAAAACATTATAACAAGGTTTAAAAAAATATATAATCTATACTTACTTTTTTATCTAATTTACTTAATTATCAAATGTTTTTTTTAGTTTGTTTCTAATAAATTAACTCAAAAACTACTTTAGTCGGCGTCGTCGCGTCCAAAATATTGGAATTAAATTATATTATGGATGACGACGTGGCTGACTGTAAAATAAAAGTTTAGAGTAGTTTAAAAATTCTTTCACCTTTAGAAAGCTTCATTATCAGCGAGTAACATTGGGTTTGGCGTTCGCTGCGTTAACAATTGATGATACATAAAATAATACTACATGTTTGTAGTACGCAGCATTACCCACAAAAAGTCTGCGAAGCCATGCGTTACTATTAAATTTGTCAATTTAATTAGTCTAGTCTCTTTGGAAATGTCAATCGTGTTTGTTCAATGTTATTATCCAGACTTGGCTGGGTTTATTATAATAGTGTCTTTTATGTCTTCTTCATGAATGTTCTTATCGCCCCAACCCCAAACACTGTGGCTGCCGTCCCCAGTCCGCTTCACCCTCTTCTCAATCACCTCTGGTGAGACAGTCTTCAAGTCGTAAGCCCAGCCTATTGCTGCCATAGTATCAATAAATAAATTTGTGATATTAAACGAGTAATTTACAAGTTCAGCTGCTTTGTAGTCCCATGGGAATGTGTGGTGGTAATTGTGGAATCCTTCTCCTAATACTACTGCTGACACTGATTTGATTTCTACAGGGTTGATGTGTCTATCGTAGGGCTTTTCACCCCACAAGTGGGCAGCTGAGTTGATGAACCAAATGCCGTTTAGTGCGAATACGTAGCGGAAGATGGCCGTGCAGAAGTACGCGTTCCGTAAACTCTCGCCCCAGAGAGTTGGTAATAAAGTTGGGAATGCAAAGCAAGTCAACGGCATCAAGTATTTGTAGTGCCTGAAAAAGAAGAAATAAGATAGATTGTTACTAAAGGAAATTATCAGGTTTACCTGCAGAATGATTAAACATAGTGTGTTTCGTAGTCATGACCGAAAGACACTTTAACGAAGTCCATTTCTTTAACGCCATGTCAACGAAAAGCTATTTTTTGACCAAAAAACTAAATGTTAGAAAAACCATTCCACCGGCAGTTTATTTCTTTTAAGAGTCCATGATAGGAAAACATGGTTTGCGCGGGCCATATTTTTATATAGAAAACGTAAAGTTATAGCCACAAAAAAAAACATACAATCTGAAGAGATTATCTAGTATCTACCTATGTCACCGTTAAAGTGCGGAAATCAGTGAATCTGCAGATTAACTACTACATTTAAACGGTGACATAGATGATTGTAAAAAAACAGAATTTGTCGCGGGTCATATTTTTAGCGTAAATAATAGCGAAAACGTATTGAATTCTACATCAAATTGCACTTTAGTGTACCGCGCAGTTGCTCCAATAACTTTTTTCAAGAAAGATAATTATGATAATGATGAAAAAACAACGAAAAACATTGAAAAAGTGCAAAAGTGGTATACAAGGTGTTTCTTTTAAGGTGTCAAGCCGGTGCGAGGTGATAGCTGAGTACCATACCTATCGATGGAACCCCTATGTATGTTCCACGATTTTTTGAAGTTAGGAGTTATATTTTTTTTTTCATTATGTTTTATGATTTAACGACTGAACGGCTTTAAAAAATCATATATCTTTTTTGGTTAAACTCTTCTTGGTATTTTTTTTGCAACACAATGCCTGTTAATTGTTGTTTTATAAGTAAAATAATCTTCTTCATTACTTTTACACAAGATACAAAAAAAATATCGATATTTAAAAAATTGGGAACAAACAGATCAAAATAGAATCTTCAACTGTAAAAATAAATTAATTAAAGATTATTCCATAGCTTCTGACTAACTTTAAAAATTAACGATTAATTATCCATTTGGGTTTAGGTTGAGCTCAGTTTATGGTAAAGACAGTCATTTTATCACTACTACTATGCAATAACCACTATACTTGGATGAATTAACCACTATAGCACGGAGGCAGTATAATAAAAAAAAACCTTAAGGTGGTTGTACTAGCAAAACGTGGTTATTAGTAGGTTTTCATTCTCTATCTCCTCTTTATTTAATGAATATTAAAACAAAGTAAATATACCATAAGAATCTTCAACATTTTGCCTATCGATTCCACGATTAACATTTGTTATAAATATTTTACATAATGCCAAAAATATCATAAATAAAATCGACTAACACTTTTGTTTCTGTGCATCTCCTCCGTAACTACGAGTCCTATGAAAATCTCATTACCACCAATCGATAGAGGAGAAAAAATGCTACAAATTCCACGAAAGACATTTTCGAAAACACCATTTATGGGATTTTCGCGACAATTTTTCAAAAATTCAGATACATTTTTGACAGAGGGTGCCCTCGAGGGGAGCGGGCGGCAGACCGCCACCGGCGCTCGGACGGGGAACACGTATCGCTCATGATCCCATTGACAGCTACACAGTTCTCTATGTCTCGCTCATTTGTTTTAGCCTTGCTTTAGCACTGTCAGAATGTTACAATTATGTTTTGAAAATTCATTTCGAACTGAAGGACTATTACAAAAAAGCATCGTGATAAGCGTACGATATTCGTCCAACACCGTGGCACTATTACCTCACCAATAAGGTTCAATATCAAGTAAATTGAACGACGAATTGCGTCCGACTATCGGTTTCTTTTTTGTTTTGTAATAGGATCATCTGATCCTCTGATGCATTATTTTGCCATAGATATAAAAATTACGCGTAAGGACGGTTAGTATAAAATACTTACCTATATATTTTGAATACTATATATGAGTCTTCAAATCAAACATTTGTAGGTAATAAATCACACGACTGTGAGTTTAATTTATTCCACTATAACTTTTTAAATGCCTGAACTGAACAGATTTGGATGCATGCAGGTAGGGTATAGGTAAGAATATTTATACCATCCTGCCCCCCCTAGCATGACCAGTGACCACTGAAACGCCATAATAATATCGATTTATTACTTTTAAGGACAAGGGTTTTGACAGTCAAGTGTCGATAAAACGCATCACGCGATCTATAAGCTGTCCCAATATTTTGCCTTATCCAGGAATCGAACCCACCAAATATATTTTTACGATACCAATCGATAGGGTTTCTCATTAGACCCCCTAGTCAAAGTAATATTTGCAAGTCGTTATCGCTTCGCTTTTGAAACTGTATGGGATTGACATAGGGTACGTTCAGATGACAAGCGCTGAACGCGCGTTAATTTTTTTCAGATTCGATAATTCGGTATTAACAGCTTCCGTTTCCATTTCGTTAACAATCGAATTTTAAAATCATTTATGTTAATTTAAGTAAGTAATCGAATTTAAGAATCAAACGAAAAATGTATGGATTATAGTCTTAATTCATACATTTTTCGGAGCGAAGTGATGGCGAAAATGTTAATGTGACATTTGGCTACAGGCTTTGGATTATTAGCACGTTTTTAGGGTTCCGTAGCCTAAAGGCAAAAAACGGAACCCTTATAGATTCGTCATGTCTGTCTGTCTGTCCGTCCGTCCGTATGTCACAGCCACTTTATTCCGAAACTATTAGGATTACACAGTTAAAACTTGGTAGGTACATGTATTCTGTGAACCGCATTACGATGTTTACACAAAGATAAAAGGATTTATATTTTTAAGATTATTATCCCCATACATGAAACTGAAACTGAAAAAAATTTTTTGATCATATCTATGCGTGCGGGGTGTCTACTGTCTATAGATAGGTCTTTAAAAATGACATTAAGGTTTCTAAGACTATTTTTCTCAAAGTCAACCGTTTGAAAGATATACACTGCCAAAGTGGTAAAATTTGTGTTAACCCCTCTAACTTTTAAAATAAGAGAGTGAAAAATCTTTAAAAAATGTATGCTGTAGATCTTAATAAACACTTTCAACTAAAATTGGTTTGAATAAGATATAACATATTTTCCAAAACCGCAAATATAACTTTGTCATTTATACAAACTCTATGAAAAACAAAGTTATTTTTGCAGATGAAAAATGACTGTATTAAATGAGGCATGGAATATGGTAACTACGGAGCCCTACTGCGTGTGACCCGACACGCACTTGGCCGGTTTTGTATGAGGCCTAATCAATTTGAAATGATGGTAAATTGTAAATTGTCGGACACAAAAGCCGGGGGGGGAGGGCACTCTCTAATTTTTATTTTATTACTATTTAGACGCAGTGAACGCACAGCAACCTAAAAAAGTTGGCCTGTTTTGTTTAGTACCTACTTACGTCAAAAGCGTTTTCATATTACTGTTGTTTATCCAACTTCATAATTTATAAAAAAATATTTTATATTATTGAAATCTTTTAAACGGTCGTGATTTCAGGCCTCAAACTTCGTCAATCGATATAGGTTTTAGATTCTATGATATTTTTTTCGTAGTGGTTAGATTATAAGGTACCTATACTTACCAGAAATATTAATCTCCTCTGGTGATAATGTTTATTATTGCGTATACCTATTTTACCAACAAATACCAATATATTACACCATCAATAAACAAAATGTAGTTGTCAACAAAATTAGTAAATCATTTCAGTAAAATCTCTGTTGTCTGAATAAATGCATTTGAATTGAATTGAACAAACACGAAAAATGTAGTAAGTAGATAATCAAAATACTTCCTTTCTGAAAAAAAACGATCTTGTAAAATTATTTGGAAAAGGTACTAACATCATCATTTCAATGATGCCATACAATAGTCTGCGCGCGACGCGATCACTATAAAAAAACCTTTGAAATAAATTCAAAAAATTCAATATTCAAAAAATATATACAGTGCCTTTGGTCTTGAACTAGCGATAATTTAAAGGCGTGAAATACACCTAATTTTATCGACAAAAACACCCACATGTTGAAATCTATCCCCACTCCTGTTGGAATGGCCGCCATTTTAAATTTGACTTTTTATTTTAGATGACCCTGCGAAAAAATATTAATTTCTCCGGATTTAGAAGTCCTACAGTTATAAAAAAATACTATTAGAAAGCTAGTAATATCAAATATCAATTTAAAAAATAAAATGTGTAAATTTTTGGTTTAAATACGTCATAAAAATTTACTGAAATAAAATTTTATACGAAATTTGTGCAATTTTTTGAGTTTTTATTACATTTCTCAAAAACTATGACATTAATGTCCATTTTTTTGCATTATTCAAATACACAAGGATATTATCTATAAAAAACTTTAAAATTTATTGCTCTATGTTGCATATTTCGAGAGTTATTTTTGTTTGAACTTTGACCCTTACGTAACCATAAAAGGTTTATTTTCGAAAATGGACACAATTAGAAGCATTTTGAACATATTTTAAATTAGGTTGATAATTTTATCTCACAACTTATTTCATTAAATGATAAAAATCTAGTTTTTAGGAGTTTAGATTTTTTTTATTTTCGAAAATAACCATTTAGTGCTTGTAAGGTGACCCTTACAAGCACTAAATGGTTATTTTCGAAAATCTATTGTTGTTTGAATATGACTATTCAAACAACAATAGCTCTCGAAATATGCAACATAGAGCAATAAATTTTTGAGTCGTTTTGTAGGTAATATCCTTGTGTATTTGAATAATGCAAAAAAAGTGGACATTAATGTCCTAGTTTTTGAGAAATATAATAAAAGCTCAAAAAAACCACACAAATTTCGTATAAAATTATACTCCAGTAATTTTTTATGACGTATTTAAACTAAAAGTTTACATATTTTATTTTTTAAATTGATAGGTAAAATTATTAGCTTTCTAACAATATTTATGTTATAACTGTAGGACTTCTATATCTGGGGAAATAAATATTTTTCCGCAGGGTCATCTAAAATAAAAAGTTAAATTTAAAATGGCGGCCATTCCAACAGGAGTGGGGTACACCCCAACATGTGGGTGTTTTTGTCGATAAAATTAGGTGTTTTTCACGCCTTTAAATTATCGCTAGTTCAAGACCAAAGGCACTGTATATATACTCTATATATATATTCTATCAGTCACACAATTCAATCAGTTTGTAATCAGAGAAAAATTCAAGATTTCGCGCCAGTGACCTTTTTAATTTCTACATGCACGCATTCTACGATTTAAACTTATAGTCACAGAGTATAAATAAGTCTATGATTTCACCGGAGAGATCGCTGCTATTAGTTCCATTTTCAAAATTATCGCGTTGCTGGTGACACAAGTGCTTACGTCTTAAAATGACGCGCCACCATTTTCAACGCGCCCCGTAGAAAGAGATTACACTTGAAAGTAGGGGATACTTCCGCCGCCAGCTGTCTACTCTCCATCCGTCACATCCGTCTTACGCATTTTCTATCAGCCACGTGATTCTTACTGACGCGAGTTTAGCATTTTTCCCCATTAAAAAAAGCGTACAACGCCGCTAAAGAAGTTTTCACTTCAAAATAACAGTAAAATAACTAAAACATGAAACAAACTTGACTTCATACATAATTTAATTTTAATATAAATTGCGGCTGATTGATTTAACATTGCTGATTTCTTGTTTTTTTACGCAACACTTTTTTCAATTTGCCTACATAAAATTAAAATTTAATATTTTAACAATGCCATGCTGCCGTGTCTCCAACTTTCTATGGTCCGTGAATTTTGGCCAAGCATTGTGTAGGTTACACATTGGTTTTCAAAAATGTTAATAGATGTCGGTAATAAATTACATCTTAGTTTTTCAAATTTTTTAATAGATGTCGCTAATAAATGACTCGCGAAGTAATGTAGAGGGTGGCAGGGTGAGGGGAGTCAAATCCTTAGCTGTCACTTCACCAAGAGCCGCCTTAAAATAGAGAGTTATAGTCAATTTTAGCTAAAATGCTGTGATAAGCACTGACGTCCATTATACAAATGTATAATGGACGTCAGTGTGTGATAACGTGATAAGGCTTATTAAACGTCATAATATTGACATTTAATGACAGATATATTTTTTTGCGGAAAATGTCGATACCACTCAGTAGATTTGCCTGTTTTGTCTATGAATTCACAGAACGACCACATAATAATGCTAAAGTAGCTTTTTCAAAGAAAAATGAATGTCAATATGTCGTTTAATAAGCCTTATCAAAGCATTTTAGCTAAAATTGACTATAACTCTATTTTTAAGTTTTTTTTTATGAATAAGACGGTTAAACTGCCTCCTTGCTATAGTGGTTATTGGATAGCAGTAGTGATAAAATGACTGTCTTTACTATAAAATGAAACTTTAAACTTAAATGGATAATTAGTCTTAGGAATGACAAAAATATGCGAAAATAATAACAAATCATAAAATATGAAAATAACAAAATTAGCGATTCACCACTTTCAGGGGCCGATTTCAGCAAATAATGCCCCATGAAGTACATCTTTTTAGGGTCTATCTGTCTGTCTGTCCGTCTGTCTGTCTGTCTGTCTGTCCGTCTGTCTGTCTGTCCGTCCGTATGTCACAGCCACTTTCTTCCGAAAGTATTAAGATTACATAGTTGAAATTTGGTAGGTAGATGTATTCTGTTAACCGCTTAACGAATTTAACACAAAATAAAAATAATATTTTTATTAGGGGGGGCTCCCCATACATGGAACTGAAACTGAAAAATTTTTTTTCTTCAAATCAATACGTGTGGGATGTCTATAGATAGGTCTTTAAAAATGACATTGAGGTTTCTAAGTCAATTTTTTCTCAAAGTCAACCGTTTGAAAGATATACACCGCCAAAATGGTAAAAGTGTGTCCCCCCCCCTTTGACTTTTGAAATAAGAGAGTGACAAATCTAAAAAAATATATATGTTGTAGACCTTAATAAAAACTTTCAACGAAAATTGGTTTGAACGAGATATAGTAATAAATAAGTTTTTGAGATATAGCACATTTTCCAAAACCGCAAATATAACTTTGTCATTCATACCAATACTGTGAAAAACAAAGTTATTTTTGCAGACGAAAAATGATAGGTGGTATTAAATATGGTATGGTATAAGGTAACTACGGAACCCTACGGCGCGTGGCCCGACATGCACTTGGCCGTTTTTTTGTATTATTATGAAAGCTTAGGCCATAGACATAGAAAATTTTTCGCTGCGCTCAAGAAGACCAACAAAGTGTGGAAAAGAGAAGTTAACATCATACGGACACGGTCTATGTAAAAAAGAGACAAAGGATCAAGTGACATGTGCCAACATTTTTTACGGTAAGAGCCCCTAGCGTCCCGCCTAGCAAATGAGCAAACACAGCTTGTTTAAAATATTTTTTAATCTTAATTAGAATTTAAAATAAAGGTATCGTGGAGCTATGGTGTCTTCTGCTCTAAGTAATTGTGATGTGACAAAAATAAACAATCCAAGTAATCACACTTTTCAAAGGTAAATAAGATAATGCCACACATTTCTCTAAAACCAAATGTCGCTACATTTATTCGTCTATCGACAAAGAAAACAGTATGAAACATAGTTTATTAACTTTCTTTGCCATAATATAGTCATAGTTTATGAAACTAAGTCATATTTTACGTATCTCATATAAAATGTATTGATTCGTTTTCGGATCACCTGTTTATTGACTTTGTTGTTCTTTGACATTCTATTTCTATGGCTTTTTAAAGGTAGTCAGAAGCTATGGAATAATCTTTATTTTTTTTTACAGTTGAAAATTCCATTCTGTTCTGTTTGATCCCAATTTTTTTACTATCGGTAAAATTGTTTGTATCTTGTGTCAAAGTAAGGAAGAAGGTTATTTTAATCATAAAACTACAATTAACAAGCATTGTGTTGCAAAAAGAAACACCAAGAAAAGTTTACGCAAAAATAGATATATTTTTTTAAAGCTGTTTAGTAGTTAAATCATAAAAAAATTAAAAAAAAACCGCCCAAGTGTGAGTCGGACTCGCGCACGAAGGGTTCCGTACCAAAAAATGGCAAAACAAACGTTTGTTGTATAGAGACCTCCTTAAATATTTATTTTATTCTGTTTTTAGTATTTGCTGTTATAGCGGCAACAGAAATACATCATCTGTGAAAATTTCAATTATCTAGCTATGACGGTTCATGAGATACAGCCTGGTGACAGACAGATAGACAGACAGACAGACAGACAGCGGAGTCTTAGTAATAGGGTCCCGTTTTTACCCTTTGGGTACGGAACCCTAAAAATTATAACTCCTAAACTACAAAAAATCGCGGAACATACATAGGGGTTCAATCGATAGGTATGGTACTCAGCTATCACCTCGCACCGGCTTGGAAACACCTTGTGTATTCCATACTCTTTACATTGTAAAGAAAAACCGGCCAAGTGCGAGTCGGACTCGCGCACGAAGGGTTCCGTACCAAAAAACGACAAAAGTCACGTTTGTTGTATGGGAGCCCCCCTTAAATATGTATTTTATTATGTTGTTAGTATTTGTTGTTATAGCGGCAACAGAAATACATCATCTGTGAAAATTCAACTGTCTAGCTATCACGGTTCATGATCATGAATCGTGATAGCTGATTGATTCATGATGATTCATCACGGACAGACAGACAGACAGAACGGAGTCTTAGTAATAGGGTCCCGTTTTTACCCTTTAGGTAAGGAACCCTAAAAAAGGAAGAGACAAATGTTTTCGCACAAGCGAGCCTTAATACCATTTACCATCGAAAGGTGAAGTCGAAGCCACTCGTTAACAAAACCAGATTTTTATCTATCGGCGAAGACTCTAAATAAAAAGATATTATTGATATAATGTTTCGTAAAGATAAAAACTTACTTTTTCTGGAACCTGAGAACAGGATCAGCTCGGAGGTCACTCAGATCGATGGTGTGACCCTTCGCCTTAATCTGCGGGTGCTTCCTGACAAGCAACCAGCCGATATGCGCGAAGAAGAACCCTCTGGTGGCGTTGTGAGGATCAGCGTCGGTCTCCGAGTACTTGTGGTGCATCCTGTGGTTTCGTGCCCAGTCCAGAGCTGCGTCCTGTATAAAGAATATTTCTTTACCTATCTTCTTAGTAGTCTATTTTTTTAAATAACTGACAATCGTTACTGATGTTTCGAATTTATTTTGAAAGTTGGATAAAAAATACAAAATATATATGATAGGAATATTAAGTAGTAGGATAGTTTACCTGATGTGCCATTGTGTTGAAAAATGTGAGCAATATGCGCAGTGGCAGCTTCGCCTTGTAAGACTTGTGAGACCAAAGTCTGTGCGCGCCCGCGGTTATACCGAGGATCGACATCATGTATAAGAGGCAAGCTAAATAAATAAGATATATTGAATTAATGTGTGGAACAGCGAATGTGATGAAAAGCAGCTGTGTGTAATCAATTGATTAGAATCGCGAATAGTAAGAAACGCGTTTGTGTAAAATTGAAGACTGTGTGGCATATATAATGTGATCAATGGCAGTTGCGCGGAATCCATATTATTGTGTAGAATCACAAGTAGGAAGAAAAAAATCGGCCAAGTGCGAGACGGTCTCGCGCACGAAGGGTTCCGTACCAAAAAACGCCAAAAAATCACGTTTGTTGTATGGGAGCCCCCCTTAAATATTTATTTTATTCTGTTTTTAGTATTTGTTATTATAGCGGCAACAAAAATACATCATTTGTGAAAATTTTAACTGTCTACCTGTTGTCGTTATTAATATAAAGCAATAAACGGCAGAAAAATCACGTTTGTTGTATGGGAGCCCCCCTAAAATATTTATTTTATGCTATTTTTAGTATTTGTTGTTATAGCGGCAATAGAAATACATCATCTGTGAAAATTTCAGCTGTCTAGCTATCACGGTTCACGAGATACAACCTGGTGACAGACAGACAGACGGACAGCAAAGTCTTAGTAATAGGGTCCCATTTTTACCTTTTGGGTACGGAACCTTAAAAAGATTGTCAAGAACGTCAAATAATTCCATGAGTTTAGACGACGTTTATGGGTATAAAAATTCTAAGCAAGAAAAAGTTTCTCATGTAAAAGACATAAGAATTATAGCAAAAGTTGATTATTTAAATAGTAAATGTTTTTCAGACAGTAATTAAGTATAGCAAAAAAAACTGACTAGCAATTTTAGTCTTCCACATGACGCTGGTGAAGAACAGATACGCTCCGTATAACGCAGCGACGTGCAGGTAGCCAAATATGATGACGTTCCTCCATACAATCTGCAGCTTCCTCTTCTCGGCAGAGGGCAGCACGTGGTGGGTCATATCCTGCTCTTTTGCGTCAGTTTCGTTTAACACCCAGGATTCCGTTTCTTGACGTTGTGGGCCTTGTAACGGCATTTTGTCTGTAGAAAAAGTGATGACTTATGATGTAGGTATAACGTTTGTGTATAATGAGGAAAAATAACATCATCATATTGCCGCGCAAGCGCAGGATACACTGGGACAAGAACGAAACGAGAAACATTCGCTTCGCTTCATAATAATATGTACTATGCGCGCCAAATGAGAATAGTATCGACAACTTCACGGCACTGGACAATTTTGTTATTGCTTGGTAGAATTGATAACTTCATAATATACGATTGATAACTTCATAGTATAGGATGTGCATAAAAAGAAACAAAATATATAAAAATATGACTTTTATTTTTGCTGGCATCGATCAGCATGGCAAACGATCATTGGATTTTTTGTTGGCAGTATTAGTTATACAAACTCAAGTTAACAAGTTAGGTAAAAATCGGCAGTCAAGTTAGAGTCATTGGCGGATAAGAGAAAATAAAAAAGAAATTAAGCTGTTGCCTACATCATTTATAAATATTCTAAATAAAAGAGGACCCAAAATCAAGCTTTGGGGTACTCCAGACGTTATTGGCAACCAACTTAATTACATACCCACTTAGGACCGTGTTCGGTTTGTTGTGTATGACTTAAACCAACGCCATAGATCGCCACAAATTCCGTTATAAGCTAGTTTTTCCAGAAGAATCCTGTGATCAACCCTGTCAAAGGCTTTCTGGAAGTCGTCAGTGTAGATACTGTCTACTTGTTTGTTTCCATCTTAGCATGTGAGACGTACAGAAACAAATAAGTAGCAGTCAATCGATTTTCCACAAAACCATATAATAATAATAAGTTTATTGGCAACCAAACAATACAATTTTATATAACAAGTTGTTACTAAACTATACATCTTAATAACTATCAAAATATGACATCTGCACCTAAACTAGTGTAAACTGTATCTCAGGTGCAGCGCTCTTGATTGGAATTATGTTTATGCAATAGTTCAACGCTAGACTATAATTAACTTTTGCCAAAATCACAAGTGTGTGTAAGTGAATCCTCTCACGATGTGTGAAGTGAAAGTGAGTGAGTGTGTGTAGAGAGGGTGTGTTTGTATTAATATTAACATAAATGGAATTAAAATTACAAAAATTTCAAAAGTAATTCAGTTTCATCCTAACATAAAGATTTTGACCATTCAACCACTGAGTTTTTAATTTCATTTACATTTAAATGATATATATTTTGAATTTTATTTACTTTATTATAGAGATAAGGTCCTAGGAAATTGAAAAATGTATGAGCAAAGGAGTGCCTGGTAACATAGGTTGAGCACACTTAATAGTTTCGACGTCGAACTTTAACATCCTCATTATATTGTAAAAGTGAATGCTGTTTTAAAATCACCTGCAGTATAAATAATAGTCTCACCGATAACACATTGCAATTCCTGTACAAGAGAGGAGTGGGATAGTAAATTGGGCGCAATGTAAGTACCTTAAGAATAAATTTTTAAGCTATCTCCAAGTTTATAAGAGTAGTTTTGGCAGTGCCTCCTCATGCAAAGATGCCATAGGTTAAGACAGACTGACATAATGATAGATAAACTTTCCTAAGGAGATCGAAGTCCGCAAAATGTCTTAAGTTTTAGAAAACGTATATCAGTTTGTGGACTCTGCCAACAAGAAGTCTGATGTGTTCTTTGAAAGATAGGGAATAGTCAATTAATAAACCAAGGTATTTAATGCTAACAGTTTTTTCCAAAATGATACATGAACATGTCTGCGAACCAAAATTACCACAGCGATGTGCCTTTAGTGCAAATTCTTCAGATGGAAGACCAGTAGCTCTCATAGCGAAAGTTATGTTTTTGGTTTTTTTCGGATTCAAAGTCAAAATGTTTTGGCGAAGCCACATTGACACCTCATTAAATCTTTTTTGAGCAAAGTCAAAGGCTTCCGACCAAGTCTTTGCAGAAAAAAGGAGCGTGGTATCATCGGCGTAACAAATTAGTTTGCCTTGGGCAAGATGTAGTTCGAGAAGGTCATTTATGGATGAATAGGCCCAAAGACACTGCCCTGAGGAACACCATAATCCACACTGATAAAATTACTAACTTCTGCACCGATACCGACACATTGCATTCTGTTCGTCAAATAATCAGGAAAAAGTTGCTATTGCAGACCTCGGATACCCATATTCTCAAGCTTACCCAGAAGGAGGGGGATAGACATACATTGTATCGAAGGCCTTAGCTAGATCGAGAAAAATACCTATGCAATTACTGCCCTGATCCATATTAGAAGAAATAAAGTTGGTAACCTCTAATATTGCATCATTAGTTGACTTACCAGATCTAAAACCAAACTGAGAGTTTGATAACAAGTCATTTTTAGGGTTCCGTACCCAAAGGGTAAAAACGGGACGGGACCCTATTACTAAGACTCCGCTGTCCGTCTGTCTGTCTGTCTGCCTGTCTGTCTGTCTGACTGTCTGTCTGTCGGTCACCAGGCTTTATCTCATGAACCGTGATAGCTAAAAAGTTTAAATTTTCACATTTTCACAGATTATGTATTTTTGTTGCCGCTATAACAATAAATACTAAAAACAGAGTAAAATGAATATTTAAGGGGGGCTCCCATACAACAAACGTGATTTTTTTGCCGTTTTTTGCTCGATATTAATAACGACAACAGGTAGACAGTTTAAATTTTCACAGATGATGTATTCTTGTTGCCGCTATAACAACAAATACTAAAAACAGAATAAAATTAATATTTAAGGGGGGGCTCCCATACAACAAACTTTTTTTTTTGTCGTTTTTTGGCGCGTTTCGTTTCTTCGCGCACGAAGGGTTCCCCTTCGTGCGCGAGTCCGACTCGCACTTGGCTGGTTTTTTATTAAGGTAATTTACCAAATGATTGTAAATGAGGCGTTCCAATATTTTAGATAATGCTGGTAAAACAGAGATTGCCCTATAGTTATTAATACATTGTCTATCCCCAGCCTTGTGAACTGGGTGGATGCGCGACTTCTTGAAAACGGAGGGAAATATTCCCTCCTCAAAACAGCAATTAAAAATATGAACCAGAACAGGGGACAAAGTATTACCTTCAAAGCTAAATGCTATTGGGGATACCATCACAACCAGTAGCACTATTATTTTTTAAGGTTCTTTATAATATTATCGACCTCAAACACATCACATGGTAAAAGAACAAATGAAGTTTGATTTATAGATCTAGAGACTTGGTTTACTGGAGGTGAAGGTTGAGCAGTTGATCCACTCACCGATTCGTCAGTCAGACTCTTTCCCATATTAGCAAAGAACTCATTGTACGTGTTAATATCGGTCACACTTTTTTCATTGCAGTCTGAAAATAATTCACAAGGTGATGACTGCTTTTTACAAGTGCTCGAAATTTTCTTAATAACTTCCCACAACTTTTTATTATCCTTATTAGCTTTTAAAATTTCATTACGTTCATACTGTCTTTTAAGATTGTTTAACACCTTATTACAATATTTACGGTATCTTAGATAAGTGACCTTAATTACAACGAACCAATTAATTTTATGCAAACGGTCTCTGTTACGTATGCAACGAGGTGTCCTGCCTTTTTGCCGAACTATTTTTGGCCGAATTTCACTTGCCAATCAACGTTTCGCCGATGTTTCACTTTGACAACTAACGATTCCCAAATTTTTGTATGACAACGTTTCATTTGGTAGAATTATTGTTAAGCTGATTATATTAATGCCACAAAACGTTTGGCACATTTATCATTTGTCAAATCTTTCACTAGGCCAAACAACTATTAGAGGAATAACGTTTCGTCAGTGTAACAGTTCCCTTTTTATACAGGAAAGTAAGTAAATAAAAAAAGTTCTTTATTGCTTAAAAAACACATTACGGGGCGCAGCCCCCCGCCTATGAAAAAAGTCACAGAGTTCATTAGGTTAGGTTAGTATGGTGACCATAAACGTGCAAGCCGAGCGAGCGGAGAGAGCGTGCCGCGGCAACGGCCGGCGAAGCGCCAGAAATAACTTTTTTGGGTTTGAGGTTATGTTTACAAAAAAATATTGAAAATTATGTATCTCCTGTAGATGAGGGTTGGAGGAGGGGATGTTAGGGGTACATTCTCTCCTCCAACCCCCATCTGATGTACCCCTACCCCTCCTATTAATTTATGTTTACCACTGGTACAGTCATATCTCAAACTTCGTATCATTCTCATTAGTTCCAGTGGATATAGTTCCATGGAACTACTGATACTGATTATTCTCACTAGTTCCATTTGCAAGGGAACTAGTGAGAATTGTGAAAACTGTAACCCAGCGATATTTAAAGCCCGAGTGAATAGGCTTCTTCTGGGCAAGCTCGCTTCATCTTCGGCCTCTTCTTAGCCTTATGGTTCTCGAATGTGGCCAAAAGTTAGCCCATTTAATGTAAAAAAAAGAATGAACATATGGAACTACAGAAAAAAAGTATCAGTAGTTCCATGGAACAATATCCAATGGAACTAGTGAGAATAATTCTAAACTTCAACCATGAGTATCACAGAAACCAATGGCTTGCTTCAAGGGTGGAGGGTACCAGGAGGTGCTTTCGCACCAGGGTGAAATACTAGTATTAAATATAAAAGCTCAAGTCAAAGTCAAAGTGTTTATTTGCAAAGAATAGGTATTACTCAAGATGTTACACAGAATTTCAACCTCTATTCAGTTAAAAACATTAACATGCAAAATTTAAAATTTAACAATTAAGAAAATCATTCAAGCTATAATAACATTGTTGTACTAGCCATTCACGTAGCTTTCTGGTCATTAGAGTTACAGGTCCGAGTTTAAATTGGTTGGGGATCTTGTTATATACTTTAATACACATGCAGTAACAATTCTTTCGACATGCAGATGTTCTTGGATGAAAATCCAAGACAAGTCTATGACTATCTCTAGTATTCCGAGGGTATATATCCTTAGCAAGTTTGAATAATTCTGGTTGGCTTATAACAAATTTAAAAATTTCTAGAATGTACATACTAGGGACTGTTAGTATACCTAACTTTACAAACAGGGGTCTGCATGTTTCAAATGGACCTTTGTTGCATATCGCTCGAATGCATTTCTTTTGAGCAATTTTTTTTTATTTTATTTATTAAACAAAGTAAAACATACAATACCTTACTTGCATCCGTGCTATTGCCCCATAGGAGAAGTCCGTAAGAGATATTTGAGGCGACATGACCATAATAAGCAGACAAGGTTACATTAAGGGTCGTTTTCTTAGTTAATCGCCTTAGGACATAAACGAACCTATTAATTTTGCTACATACTTTTTTAACGTGAGTAGTAAAGTTTAAACTTTCATTAAGTTCTATTCCCAAGAATGTAACGCCGTCAGATCTTAGAATAGTTTTGTCTTTATACTGTACATTTACATTGTCTATGGCTCGTCGTACATACATTTACATTCAAATTATTAGCATTAAGATATTGTGTTAAATTATTAATGGTCTGATTAATGTCAAGTTCATAATTATTTATGTCATCGGAATAATTAGATTTAATAATAATGGAAATATCATCAGCAAACATTATACATTGGTTTTTAGTCACTTTGGGTAAATCATTAACATATAATGGAAACAAAATGGGGCCTAATACACTGCCCTGTGGTACTCCAAACTTGCTAACTTTAAAAGTCGAGCGATCTGATATTGCTACATGGTCGTTGCCCAGTCTATTAACCTCTACGCATTGGTTTCTGTTGTACAAGTAGGATTTTATCCAGGAGAGACAACTACCGCGGATTACATATCTCTCAGTTTATCAAGTAATAACATCGTGCACTACGAAATCAAATGCTTTGGTCATATCGAGAAAGAGCACGGCAGTGCGTTGTTTCTCGTCGAGACCCTTAATAACATTATGGACTAGGTGAAAGCATGCGAGAGAAGTAGATTTTCCCTTTTGAAAGCCATATTGCTCCGGAGTTAAAATATTGAATTTTTTAAGAAAGTTAATCAGTCTTTTTTGCATGGCTTTTTCAAATATCTTAGACATGATTGATGTCAACGTAACCGGACGATAGTTCTCCACTTCCGCTGTATCATTTTTTTATGGATAGGTTTAACTATCGAATATTTAAGAGCATCAGGGAAACAGCCGTTTTCAAAAGATAAATTTATAAGTAATGTAATGATATGGACCAACTCGTATTTACAGAATTTTACTACCTTGGTTGATATTTCATCATAGCCACAAGAATTAGAATTTTTTAAAGACTGAATAATATTAAGGGTCTCTTCAATTGTCACTGGTTCCAGAAACATGGTAATGAAATAATGGTAGCTAATTGTTTATACAGGGTTATTTGTAAAACACCCACAGGAGTAGATTACCAACATCATAAACAACAACGTTTGTTCTATGACTTTTATCATAACTCAATACACTCACCAAAAATGAATTTTCAAATTTTTACTGCTCGACACTTTTTACGTCTATGGATGGCAGCGAAACTCGGGTCGCGCGCACTAGGCGCTCCGGGCGCCGCGCGTAGACTTATAAACATACGAGCGGTAAATTAAAATGATATGTTTTGATATTATATTTTATTTGTTATGTATAGTAAAATCTAACGAATTATCAAAAGTCTTAGAACAAATGTTGTTGTTTATGATGTTGGTAATCTTCCCCTGCGAGGTTGTTGGTGTTTTACAAATAACCCTGTATATTGTTGACGTGGTTGATCGCAAGAAAATTGGTGGTATACCTATCACCTATTACCAGGTCCCTTTGTTGCCTCTAATTTTTTCAACTCCTTCATTACTGTCTTATGAGAATTGCAAGCCACTTAACAGTCATAGCACTCGGGGGGTTACCAGCTATTTTAAATTCGAAATTTCTCTGTATGCATTTTAGTTTGCCGAAATCCTTTTGACCTTTTTTGTTTTCTATAATTTTCATTTAACCGAAAATACAATAGAAAATTATTGAAACTCCTAATTTCACTTATATATATTTTTCGAATTCTATATTTTTTTAAATCCCACTCAACGTTTCGCCGAAACTATTATTGTTAGATGATTTAGTATCCAGAAAAACGTCTCCAATATTGTTAAAATACAACACTTTATCTGATAAATAATTAGACTTTTATATTCCTACTAGCGGCTGCCCGCGGTTTGACCCACGTGGTTCCTGTCAGTGTGGGAATATCGGGATAAAAAGTATTTTTTGTTTTAATACAGGCTATCTACTATCTGTGTGCCATATTTCAATCAAATCCGTTCAGTAGTTTTTGCATAATTGAGGAACAAACATCCAAACATTCAAACCCACAAACTTTCACATTTATAATATTAGTAGGATCTAAAATCTGAAATTTCTCTGTTCGAATTTGAGTTTACCGAAATCGTTTTATTTTTTTTGTTTTCCATAATTATGATTTTACCGAAAACACAATTGAGAAATTATTAAAATTCCGCATTTAACTTATATAATATCTTTACCAAATTCCATAATGTTTTGACATCCCACTCAACGTTTGCCCGAAACTATTATTGTTATGTGATTTAGTATCCAGAAAAACGTCTCCAATATTGTCTCCCGCTTTTTGGGACGTTACACATTACTAGCCGCGACAGTAGTGCGTGGTTACCAAAAAGAAAAATGTAAACAGCACCCCAGTAATGTCATACAGTGGTGTCGTTGACAATACACGGGCGCAAAAATTGTGCGCTCAGCTCGCGGCTCACCGCCACCTGGGCCCTATTTCACCAAGTCGACATTTGTCAGTGACATATGTCGGTTAATTTTACAATTGTCATTACTTTAATTAAGGACAAGTATGTTGTGAAACAGCGATATTTTTTACAAGTCGACATATTTGTAGATTTGTCAGTAATTCTTGATATGAGATTGTAGCCGAGTCAATTTTGCGTGACAATTGTGGACTTGTAAAAAATATCCCCTGTTTTGCAAAACAAATTGTCCCCTATTAAAATAAGGAAAGTACTGTAAAAATTACCGACATATGTCCCTGATAAATGTCAATTTGGTGAAATAGGGGCCTGCACTCATTACTCACGACACCGCACCACCTGATAATTTTATACTTAAATCCTCAAGCAGCCATGACTCCGTTTAAATATTATTTCATAATAGTGTGATAATATTTTTGATAGTATACTACAAATACAATTATTCAAATACACCTAGTTTTAGCCGGCTAACTAGGTAGGTGTAGCCGCACTTCAGGTATTAGCCATAACAAACACACCAACATAAAGCTTTCAATGTAGGAAAATACAAAATACCATGTGCCCATTTGAAAATAATAATATAAAAAACACAGTAGAAAAAAATCAATCAATCAATCAATCATATCAGCCGCACAACACCCACTGCTGATAAAAAAATAAAGTAGTTAAAATAAAGAATTATGGCGCCACGTGCGTGGTAAACAACTAAAGGGTGTCTCAGTAAGAGTACACATTTTAATTTTAGAATAATAACACGTATTTTTTGAGAGAGTTGTGATATTTTTATTGGATTATAAAGAAGGCATGTTCTGATTAGTATGGAATAAAATTTATTCAAATGGCTCTGATGCCAGGCCATTACTCTTTTCATAAAAATTTCCATGACTTTTTCACAGAGATGTGACTCTATCTCACCGATGATGACGCGTTGGATCTCGGATATGAGCTCAGAAATTGTTTCTGGTCTATTTGCATAACGACAACGACGGCCCACAATGTGCAACTCTCAGGTGCGGATTTTGGTCAGGCGGTGTGTTACACTTTTTCGAAGATAAGGCCGAAATTGGAGTGACTGTGAACGCCATTCGTTATAGTAAAACATGGTAACGGAGTTCTTGTGGCCTCAACTCTTAGATCATTTAATGGTTTAATGCTCTAAAGCCTCAACTAGACGGCATGGATCTGGATGATACGTGGTTTCAGTAAGACGGCCCAACCTGCCACACTGTGCATGAAATAATCGATTTATTGCAGCAACGATTTTCAGAAAATATCATCTCACGAAATTCTGATATCAACTGGCCACCAAGATCATGCGATTTAACGCCGTGCTAATTTTTTCTTTGGGATTTTGTGGAATCTCAGGTTTATGCGAATAAACCAGAAACAAATCCTGAGCTCAAATCCGAGATCCAACGCGTCAACAGCCACATCTCTGTGAAAGAGTAATGGAAAACTTTATGAAAATCTGGTATCAGAGCCGTGGAGGCATTTTGATAAATTTTATTCCATACTTAATTTAATAAAAATATAACAACTCTCTCAAAAAATATGGGTTTTTATTTTATAATTAAAAAGTAAAAAAAAAAATGTTTATTCACTTTCATGACTTAAATAACAATAATTGTTGAAGCCCCCTTTTAGACAAAAAAATGCCTGTGCCAGGAGACTCCGCTCCTTATTACTTATTATTATAAGACAGTCAATGAAATTTCCTTACCTAAATACTTAGTTAATTTAGAATACAAAAAAAAAATATGAAACTTTAGGTTTAGAATAGATTATAGGTAAGTACTTACTAATGTTAATTATTGTATGTTTAAGTATATTTCTATGTTAAATGTTTCTATGGAAATTACATTCTTTTTTAAATAAAATAAAGTTATAACAATAATAATATAATGTATTTACTGTGTTTATTTTATACATTCCAATAGACTTTCAGTTTCGATGTAGGTTAATTTATGTATCCAATTTGTTAATACTGAAGTTAAGTTCACTCTAATACTCAGTCTAATAATATACCATAATAGGTATACAACGTGAAATTTTAATCTTTTGTTCCCGCAGTGGGGTGGTTCTACTCATGATTACAAGCAACTTTTACTATGGGGCCAACTCTGATATCGCGAAAAAAGTCAACTGTTCCACACAAAAGCGCAATACCTACTCGACCTCAATGTTATGGAACATCTGTTTTTTTTGCGATATCAGAGTTGGACCGATTGTTAAAGTTACTTATAATCATGAGTGGATCCACCCCACTGTGGGAACCAGATGATTACAATTTCAGCGTGTACATATTATTTGTATTTCATTAACGATAGTAGCATGATGAGATGATGAAAATAATAAAACCAAACATACATAATTTTCACAAGATTACACAAAACAGATTCTCTTGTAGCAGAAATCGTCACAAAGTCTGAATTGTAATTATTAGGCTGAATGTAATAATAGTATCTATAATTTTAGGGTTCCGTACCAAAATGGTAAAAAAGGAACCCCTATGGTGTGACTCAGTCTGTCTGTCTGTCTGTCACAGCTAGATATCTCGAGAACTACTAATGATATCAACTTGAAATTTGGAATGGTTTAAGATGACATTTGCCCACCTATTTTACAAATAAGAAATAAATAAAAAAAAACAATATATTTTTTACAACAGGGACTGAACAGGGGTCTTAAAATTTTGAAGTGGCGCTACTAGAGCTTGTGGGGTATCATATGAAAGAGCGCTGTTTGCAAGTTTTTAATCATTTTTTCTTTTTTATTTAGATCGCATAGTTTTCGACTTATGATGAAAAATGTAAAAAAATACCGTTCCCCCCTTATCTCTGAAGTTTGCAAAGAGAAAAATCTGAAATAATTCTATGTGATAGCAGTTTATATAAATATTACAGGAAAAATAAAACGATGTCTCAGTATAGTACACTTTTTTAGAAATCATCAAATTTCTAAAAAAGTTAACATTAGTTCCACTATCGGTCGAGAGATGGCGCTGACCTAAAACTGCAATACTAATTTTTTTATTCTACTCTGCAGTGTGATTTAATGGTGCAAATATGATGGTACGGAACCCTCGGTGCACGAGTCCGACTCGCTCTTGACCGGTTTTATTTCTTAATTAACACGAGTACATAATAATACTTTATAGTAGAAAAAAATAAAGTATAGACTTTAACCACTCACTTAAGTACCTACCTATAATTTTATACACCGAACTATATGGCAACAACATAAAATAAATTAAAAATACCTTTTCGTGATCACAAGCGCAGATAATATATTATACTATACTCAAGATAAAGCAAATGTTTTAGAATTATAACGAGTCACTGCGCAATACTATTTTGTATGTGTAAAACCATCAAAAAAAATATTTCGAGAGTTGTGAATTATATTAAACACATGTAAGTACCTATTTAATATGCAAATACAAAGTGCAAAAATATTATTTAATATTGCTTTCTCATTTATTTGTTTCTTTGTACGTCCGAAAAAAAAATATTTTGCATTTGGAATGCTTTTTAGGGTTCCGACCATAATGGTAAAAAAGAACCCTTATGGTGTGACTCAGTCTGTCTGTCTGTTTGTCACAGCTGGATATCTCGAAAACTACTAATGGTATCAACTTGAAATTTGGAATGGTTTCAGATGACATTTGCCCAGCTATTTTGCAAATAAGAAAGAAATAAAAAAATATTTTTTTGGACTGAAAAAGGGTCTTAAAAATAAAAATATGAAAGAACACTGTTTGCATATATTAAAATATTCTTTTATTTTTTTTTAGACCACATAGTTTTCGAGTTATGATGAAAAATGTAAAAAAAATACCGCCCCCCCCCCCTTATCTCCGAAGTTTGCAAAGAAAAAAAAATCTGAAATAATCCTCTGTGAAATAAGTTTATGTAAAGATTACAGGAAAAATAAAACGATGTCTCAATATAACACATTTTTTTAAGAATTTAAAAAACAAACAAAAAGCATTAGTTCTACTACCAGTTAACAGATGGCGCTGACTTAAGAATGCTGACCTAAGAAAAAAAATAGTTCCACTATCAGTCAAGAGATGGCGCTGACCTAATACTACAATACTAATTGCTGGCTGGTTCTAATATAATTACCTACTATTTGCCGTACGAATAAACGAATAATAAGCTCCTACTTAGTAATATAAACAGTTTGCAATGTGGAGTGGCTGAAACGTTTTTCAGTCACCATAAGCAGCTGTGGTTAAGATTTGTAAATTAACTGTCCGCCTGTTCGCTCTTCCACCTGTCCGCCGTTTATCCTACTTTTTTATAGACTGTACTAAAGTAACATATCCTAATATATTTATGATTGTACGGAACCCTCGGTGCGCGAGTCCGACTCGCTCTTGACTGGTTTTATTTTCAAAATGTATTTTCGGGAAGGCAACTGTCAAAATGTCGCTGCGTATGCTTGTTCCACGAACGGACTTTGAAAATCGTTTATAAGCTTTAAAATAAAATTATCAAATTTTGTGTAATCGTCTGTAAAAATGTTGGCACAGACTTATTTTCCAAAAAATCTGGAAATAAAAAATATTGTAAGAAAAAGAACGTCTTAATTTGTAAAAATCATATTTAGTAAAAAAAAAGTGAAGCAAAACATTCTATATAATTTTTGAACCTGCTCACAAAATTTCACAAGATTCGGTTGAGAAATGCGGCTGGAACAGACAGCCGGACATACGAAAGAATTTTTGCCCAAGCTGAAGCAGAGACGCTTCGCTCGCACTTCGTGCTCGCTTGGTCAATTAGTAATAATACAATACTCTCCGTCCTTGTAAACTGTGGCAAAAATAATCGTAGAAGACATTCTGTGGTAGAAATAGGGAAATCTTACTAATACTGGTGAAAATAACGAGTTTCAACCTTATTTCGTGGTCTTAAGAGTGTTGTTATCCGCGTAAATGATATAAAATATTTTGTACTTGGTCTGATTAATAACTCTATGATCTCTTATCAAATCTCATATAGAAAATACTAAAAACCAAATTCCGCTAAAATGATCCTAATTTATTGCTTACAGGTAATTCTATATTTACAAAAAATATAACAATTATTTTCTAAGTAATAAAAATCTTATTACAATATAAAATATAGCAGACGGTACGTTGACATAAGTCTAGCAATGGCTGGCGTGGGCAAGAACCTTATGGAATATGAATATAAGGTTCTTGGGCGTGGGTATGAGCATAGATAATGCACTATATAATTCAAAGGTATGAGCTCTCAATGAAACAACTACATACAGGATGGATTTTTGAGACGGTGCATTAAGGGCAGGTACCTTAACCGTTATAGTTACAGGAAAACGTTCCTAGGAGAACATCCATAACTTTTTAAGATATTACGAACTGCATTCACAAATTTTAGAAAAAAATTACGGTTAGCAAAAAAAATGCTAAAATACCAAAAAAAATTTTTTTATGCCTATCGATCCTATTTCGTGTGGGGATCCAAATACTCTATGGGACCATTTAAGGTATGAGTACTAGAAACGACAGAAATTGCCAAAAACTTTTCCCATGATATTTGAGTAGAGAAACTGTTTTTTTTTTAGATCTAATGTTGTAGAAGCTGCGTGTGAAGCCGGTATTGTGACTTGCTGTAGTTTCTGTACTGTTTAGTTGGCCTTAAATAGCATTTTGATCACAGTAAGAAATAGGTTTATTTGGCAATAAAAATATTTCGAGTTGATTTATCGTTTTTCAGTACAAAATGTATGGGAAAAGTTTTTTTGCGATTTCTGTCGTTTCTAGTACTCATACCTTCAATGGTCCCCTAGAGTATTTTGATCCCCACACGAAATAGGATCGATTGGCAAAAAAAATTTTTTTGGTATTTTAGCATTTTTTTTTCAAAATCTGTGAATGCAGTTCATAATGTCCTAAAAAGTTATGGATGGTCACCTTGGAACGTTTTCCTGTAACTATGACGGTTAAGGTACCTGCCCCTAATGTACCGTCTCAAAAATCCACCCTGTATATACTAAAGAGATTCGTGTGAACAAAACAGTCTATCCATTTCTACTCAGAAAATTTTTTCGTAAGCCCCAATTGCTTGAAATTGATATTTAAACAGAAATAAGAATAATTAAAGAAAATCCTCAAATCACGCCCCGCAGTTGAATGTTTGCGATTTATTGGTATAAAGTTCAAAGCTATAAACCTACTAAAAGTCATATAAAAGTCATTTTACATAAAAAGTAGAGGTAAGTCTACGATTTTAAAATTTTAAAAAGATAAATCCCTTACTTATATGCTGAAATAAGTACTTTATTTATTTTAAAAAAGGTAGGACAAGAATTCATAAAAAAATCGATTTTACATGCAAGTAAATATTTACACGTGTGAGCAATAATATAATAAGTCTATGCGAGTTAGTAATTACGTTTCTCAAAAAAATGCATTGATACTTGTAACTGTTTACTTTCAGAAATTTAGCTAGCCGTGTCGAGGCTCTCTCAATTTTTAAGTACCGCTAATGTATACTTATGGTACTGAAATGAAACTAGCGGGTCAAAATCTTATACCGTCATTGTTCAAACATTGTAAATGCTTAAATTATTGTCTATTTATTTCATATAACAAAAAAGGAAATAATAAAATGGTGTCTGTATCACACGCGTGATGTTTTACGTTAAATTATGTTTGAAACAATATATAATAAATCTATGGTTTGAAATCTTATTCAAAATAAAAAATAAAAAATATTTATTTGTGTCTAAAAATTTTAACAAAATCAGATTAACGTAAATAACCCACTGACATGAAATAAAACTTTTTAATTAACTGGACTGGCTGTCTGTATGATTTGACAGCTAAGTTTTTGTGCCTATTTGAAACGCCACTAGCGTGCGTCTAAAGAACTAATTTTGACGTACAATATGAAAATGGTTGCTGTGATGGTCTCTCCAGACTTCAAACTTTAGTACCATGTACGCACGCTATGCACACGCTACGTCCTACAGCGCCAAAATGGCGGAAATCAAATAGGCACAAAAACAGTTTGACATAAGCCTGTCCAGTGTAAATATATGCAGGTCAGTGAAATAACCACATTAGTCATAGATTATTCAACGATTTCAATCATGTGAAAAGTGTCTGTTGTTCTTCGTTCACAATTATTAGTCGATTGATAGGCATTTAATATAATACGAAACCTTTTTTTGCTGATTGTACCTACGAACAAGTAAGTAGGTAATAAAAAAATGTGAGGCGAACAAGTAATATGAAATGGGGCAAATCAGGACAAAAATAATAATATTTTCAATAATTTCTATTTTGGGGCGAACGAGGCATACCTTTCAGGACGAATCGTGATTTTTTTCTGTGGGGCGAAACTCAGTGGGGCGAACGAAGAATAAATCTAATTTAAAAAAACGCCTTCAAATAATAAACACTGATATTTCTTCCTGTTTTTTTTTTTTATTTCCTTGACTAACTTCCGCTAAACCTAGCGCATTTAGCGTAGAATTTTATAACCATAAACTATGTGTGTGCCTTTTATCCAAAATGAGTTCAGCCATTTTTTGTGATTGAGTAAGAAACACTGATCGAAATACCTACCTACCTACCTAAGTCGCAGACCCCAAATCCATGGGGTATCGGAGATATACACTGACAATTTTTTGTATGAAATATAGGTAAAGTCCAACATTAAAAATCTCTTTTTATTACTAATTCAGTGACACTGACGTCCATTATACAAAGTACGCTGGACAGGCTAATGTCATGAAATGACAGCAATTTTTTGTGCCGATTTGAAAATCGCCATATTGGCGCTGAGAGCAGTTGATTCTACGATGGCAGTAGTGAGTGTACTTGGAACTAATTAGTTCGAAGTACACTCACTACTGCCATAGTATAGAATCTACTGCTCTCAGCGCCAATATGGCGATTTTCAAATCGGCACAAAAAATTGCTGTCATTTCATGACATTAGCCTGTCCAGCGTACTTTGTATAATGGACGTCAGTGTGAAAATCGCCATATTGGCGCTGAGAGCAGTTGATTCTACGATGGCAGTAGTGAGTGTACTTGGAACTAATTAGTTCGAAGTACACTCACTACTGCCATAGTATAGAATCTACTGCTCTCAGCGCCAATATGGCGATTTTCAAATCGGAACAAACGACAGGTGACGTTCGCCTGTCCAGCGTACTTGTATAATGGACGTCAGTGTTCAGTGATATCATATTCGATAATTTGATTGATTATTTGAAGTTAAGGGTAAACTTGTTGAAATCGATGTTTGTGAAATCATACTACGATGATACTTTAACGTTATTATCTTATTAGGAGACTGCTTGATATTTTTATTAGATTTGTACACTCGACTATGCAGAAATCCAGCTAAACTATTACATGTCTTGAAATTACTGGTTTCGACTGACGCAGTAATATTACTATTACCAATATTATAATATAAATATCATAGTCGGAAAAATTCAAACATAAATTATCAATTCCCGAATTCTGCTCGAAGAGAAAATCATACAATGACTGATTTTCAGACGGTTTACAGTCAATGATTTCTCTTAACAATTCTAACATATTTCTTTTAACCCTAAGTATTAGAAATCTTTTCTCTCCAATCTTTCCATACCCAGGTGGTCCATGTGTGGTCTTTGCGCAACACAGACTCATTACCACACTTTAGCCAAACCTTTGAGCTTATTTAATGCCTGATGTCGTATCATGCTATCCATCCATGAAAATGTTGAATATATAATTAATAATTCGATTATATTTAGCCAAGATGTAACCTTATCCGTCAATGGATCAAAATCGGGTATCATGTTATGGAGAGTAATAGTTAGTAATATTTGTACTTACAGAGTATCAGTATCGTTTGTGTGTGATACCTTATTTCTTTTTCGAGGTTGGGGCTTCTGCAGTGGTGTTCTGGAGCCGCTATATAGTAGACGAGCTGCTCGACTGCACGTTTTTTTCCATATTTCCGCTTGTTTTTACGTTTTCTTTTGTCTCCCATTTCGATCAGCAAAGTGGTGGGCTCAGGGCACTACCTACCAACTTCTGATGTGAACTTACTTAAAATAAAAGGTAAGTATTGATTGTTTTTCATATAATTCAAGACTTCAAGAGCAAATACTTTTTTTCAGTAGACGGGAGTCGTCCGAAAAGTGACGTTTTTCGGCGCGAAAGCCACTCGATGATAAATAAAAAATAAAATAAAATTTATTTCTCCTCACAAAACAACAATTTGGTACAATTTAAAGACATTTGAGCAAATTTGTATGTGAGGAGCTGGTGTCTGAAATGGGAATAACCTGTATTACAGATCACCAGCCCCCCTACTCAAATGGCCACTTTTCTATTCGTTCGCTAACTTAAAGCTTAAAAATAAGCAATTAAACGATCAAGTCATACGTCGCAAGTTTATGTAAATCACAGACATTGTTGTATTGTAAGGAATTGACAAGCCTAGGACACGTAATTTTGGAGTTTATGGCTTATTTTTAATTTTTAAGTTAGCGAACGAATAGAAAAGTGGCCATTTGAGTAGCCCCCCAGGTCCCCACCCCACGAATACAATCATATAACATAATATCTTTTATCTATCTAACATAGATATTGTGAGCTGGAAAAGTAGAAGGTGTTTGGTTGTGTGTGTATATGTGTGTATGTGTATATATGTGTATGTGTGTGTGTATGTCAATGTGAGGTGTGTGTGTGAGACTTTAATCAATCAAAAGAATCGTTTGTATATAGTTACATTTTAATACAATACAAGTTAATGATAGTTGACAGTTGACACTGTCAACTTGACAGATAGGTACGTCACCCTCGCGATGTCACTGTGTTGCCACGTTTTTGGTGAGTTCGATTCCTGTTTAAAGCAGGCGAATTTTCTCAAAATTTTTGAATGTAGTTCCAATTATTTTTAAAAACAAAATGAAGTCTTCTTTCAATAAAATTTCCCATCTTCAATATTTAAGGTACTTTCCCTCCGTATGGCAAAGTTTTGGGACATCCTGTATATTACTTTAGCCTACATTAACGCTTTAAGTTATGTGCTATTATGACGCAGGTGGAGCTGCAGTATTAAAATGCCAATGTTTTTTAGGTATTCAAAAACTTGTAAAAATAGTTACATGTTTTTGAACACCTACCGTTAGGTGTTTTTTAAACATGATTTGTAAATTTTTATTTTTGAATATTTTCATTCGGAATTCTATTTAAAAGTGTCTAGGGATCAAGGTTATTCTAAGCACGAGCGAAGCGTCTATGCTTCAGCTTGGGCAGACAATTTTTCGTATGTCCTTCCGGATGACCGTTTGTTCTTCTCTACAGGTCGCATTTCTCAACCGATTATTGTGAAATTTTGTGAGCAGGTTCAATTTATGCAGGTTATGAAACAACTTTCGAACATTGTTATGTTCTTTTATTTCGCGAATACAATAAAAAGATGTAACGTTAGTAGCACCGGGTCGAGTTCTAGAATGACCCATAGAACAAGCAACTACCTACGGGCATTCAACCAATTTTCAAATTCAAATACTTATTCTTTATTTAGAATCGATACAAACCAAATAGTTTGCATGCGACGCCAGCCAGGGCGTCACAGTACCTTACTTAGAGCAACACGGGCTTCCGTGTACCTTAAATCGAATACCATTTCGAGGTTTTTCAAATTCTGACACCATACATATATTTTCGGGGTTTTTGATCAATTATTTAACGAAATATATAGAAAAAACCCTGTAGCATTGAGATGAAGGAATATTAAAGGCCTGGGCACACCGGCTGCATAGACACGCGCGTAGTTACGCACGTAACCCCCTGACACACCGGGTTACGCATACGTCTACGCGGCACGCAACGCAACCTGTCCCTTGCGTACCCAGCCGCTGCGGCAGCCATCTTTGCGACTCTAGTGCGCGATGTCAGACGAAGATTGCGTAAATGGACTATTTTTTTCGCACTAACTCAACAAGTTTTTCTTTAATATCGTTATTCATTATTTAAAAACAAAATAAAAGACCACTTACCAGTACTATTTGTAAACAAATACAACTGAAAGCGTAGTCTCACGCGTGGTTACGCGCGTAGTGACGCGCAGCAAAGATACGTGCGTGTTCGAATTTGTTTTGTATGACGTCCAATAAGGAATGCCATTGACTACAACGTCATCAGTGCGTTCCGCTCTGCGTAGGTACGCAGCCTGTTTGTCTCATGGGAGCTGCAATGCGTACGGTTACGCATCGGTCTACGTGCACGCGTACGTTACGCAAGCGGTGTGCCATGTCTCATAAAGTTTCAGACATTACAACGTCATGGTAAGTCTACGCGTACATACGTGCACGCTTTCACATAATTACACTCCCTTGCGTAAAAAAAGTTGTGTGATTACGCTAGTAATATAATAATAAGTTTATGTGTGTGATTTTATCTTGAATGGGGTTGGCAACGCAAAACTAATTGTAGATGTCGCTGCGTACGCTTGTTCCTAAGACAGTAGACGTTCAGAACAAAATGTATGGGAAAGTAGGTATTTATTTTGTGGTATTTTTTTACCGAAAAAGACCCATTGACTCAAAATGGATATAAAAGACTATTGTACAATGCAAATTCCGGAATTGAAAGCCAAATTAAGACGTTTTTATTCTTACAGAATTTATTATTTTTTTCTATAAGTATCCAGATTTTTCGGAAATTTGTAAGTGCCAACATTTTTAAAGCCTATTACACAGAATTTAATCATTTTTTACCTACTTCAAAAGGAGGGAGGTACTCAATTCGACCCGTTTTTTTTTTTATTTTTTTTTTTGTTGTATGTACACCGATTACTCGAAGACGGCTGAACCGATTGAAATGATTTAAACGTTATAACATTAGGTTAACTCCCAAATTGGTCCCATTTTTTAAAATTTTGAAATCGGTTCAGTACTTTTCAAGCAATCTTGAAAAAAGCACGAAAATAGTATGATTTTTGTGTGAACTACCTCGATGATCAGTCGTATAACTTCTTTGTTTATGAACTGAATAAGATAATTATTTTTTTGTTTGTAAAGGGATATCTTAAGTGTAGTTCTTTAACCGACTTAAAAAAGGAGGTTCGTAGTTTGACCCGCATGTATGTATGTTTCTCCGCGATTAACTCACGTTTGGCTAAGCCGATTTTTCTACCTAAATAATATACCTACACTACTTAATACAAAAGGTACCTACACTAAAAATTTAAAAATAACCTCTAAAAAGCAAGAAATAATATTCGTAATAATAAAAACACGTCTATTGAAGTCGGGTGGAGCTGGAGTACAAATTCCTTTTTTTTATTCTAATAGCCCCACCCGACTTCAATAGACGTGTTTTTAGTATTACGAATATTATTTCTTGCTTTTTAGAGGTAGGTTTTTTGAAGTCGGTTTTTTGTTTTTTTAAACAATTTTTTATAGCTAAGAAAACGATTTTTTAATGTAAAAGGCCTTTGTTTCCATAGCTCTCGTGGAACAAGCGTACGCAGCGCCATTTTGACAGTTGCCTTCCCCATTGGTTGCAATGTCAAAGTCTGTCAGGCATAGACTTATTTTATTACTTTGGTGTCAAGTATATCAAAACATTTTTCACTTTTGCTTGCTTTGTTTTGAATATTTTAAATATATTTTAACTTGAATTAGTATTTTAATCTCTCGAAATTTAATATCAAGTTTTCTGTAGGATTTTTAAAGGCAGACAGTCGCAACCTTACCAAAGTGAACTTCGTCATGCTGCTGAAGCTGAAAGTCTTCTGCGAAACATTTATTTTTAGAAAAAAAAAAGATTTGTTTACTTTTGAATCGGTTTAATAAATACAGTTTGATTTGAAGTGCATTACTTTCAATTTCCATAAAATCAAAGCAAACCACTGTACAGTACGAGGCATATAACTTGAAATCGAGTGGGGATTGCGCGAAACGCGTATTTTGGGCATGCGTAGCGGTGAGGGGTGCGGGCGGCGGGAGAGGGGCGCACGCTATTGGTCGCTCACAAGAGCACATGCGCGAACTTATCCCCACTCCGTCGAAAAAATTTCAAGATACGTGCCTAGTACTGTAAACGTTTAGACTTTGGTTTGGCACGTAAAACAGTGTTTCATACATAGACTTAGAAAAAAAAAATTGCTGCGATTTCTATGGTTTCATCACAGCAATAATATTAGAATAAAAAAGATATGTTATGTCAGTACCATGCGACATCGAAAATTGTCCCCATCTGAATGGCACTACTTATATCATAGAACTAGCTTTTGCCCGCGACTTCGTCTGCGTGGACATTAGAGAACCTTTGACCCGGATGAAAAGCAAAACTATCTGTGTGCTATTCCAAATCCATTCAGCCGTCTCCAAACAGAACGCGCACTTAGCGCGCGAATTGTATTGTAGGCGCTAGCAGTACGCAGCGCTAGCGCTGTGTTTGATATGAAACTATGCACGTCCTATAACACAATTCGGCACTATAGCGCGACGTCAGGATAAGTACGCGTTCTGTTTGGCAAAGCCTTAAAAGTCTTTCGCATTTATAATACAACGTGTTCCAAAAATTAAAAATAGCTCTAATTCCGAATATGGTAGATAGGGACCATCAAACTGAACAACTTTTACTATGGGACCAACTCAGAAATCGTGAAAAAAAAATCTGCTGTTTCATACATTTTGATATTTTCTCTATTAATTTTTCTATGAAACAGCTGATTTTATTCCACGATTTCAGAGTTGGTCCCATAGTAAAAGTTGTTCAGTTTGATGGTCTTATGGCCGAATACTCAAACGCTAATTAACTTTGAGGGGCTCTCAAACGTCGTCCTGTCGTATTAAATGTCAAAGATGACCAAGACAGCATGCTGTTTGAGAGCCGCTCAAAGTTAAGTAGCGTTTGAGTATTCGGCCTAGTGTTGTAAAAAAACAGTTTTTTTTCTAACGTGAAAAAAACGTGAAATAAAACATGAAAAAAAACGTGTTTTTTTTTCTGGACCATGTTTTTTTTTCAAGAGTACAAAAATCAAAATTATTAAGGAAGTTTCCGTTAAAGATTAAATACATATGAGTTCATATTAAAGTTTTCTGATCATTTTTGAATCTACATTACTTCCTTGGTTGTAAAGTATCAAGTTTTCAACAGTTGGCAGCATTAAAAGACTCGCACGGTAAAACTTCATTCGGTTTGTTTTTCTTTGAAGTACCTATGAACTTAGTAAGAACGAAGAAAGAGTGTCTCCGGTTTGGGAGGTTTCCCCACTGTGTGGTAAATTTTAATTATTGGGGAAAAAAGAAAATCTATTCTTTAATACAAAACGTAACATTTAAGGGAACAATAATTCGCGTTGGGGGAATTTTTTTATTTTCTCTTCATACAAATGTACCATTTATGGGAAAAATAAAATGAGATCTGGGAAAAAAATTAAATTCATATTTGGAGACACTGACGAAGAATAAAAATCTAATATATAATAATTGATTTGATTAAATAAAACATATGTTTTCCAAAGATTGAGTTCTTGAAAAAAACCAAATTTAGAAAAAAAACAATGGTGCTGTGTTTTTTTTTCATGTTTTTTTTTCAACATTGTGAAAAAAAAAACAATTTGTTTTTTTTCATGTTGCATCACTAATTCGACCACTTATCTATTATATTTGGGATTAGGGGTATTTTTATAATACGTTGTATAAGTAGGATATATATTCCGTTACTTTCACAATAATATAATATTAGTACGATATCCATAACCTGTTCATGCCCCATTCCCGTAGTACCCGTTCTCGTTCCTGTTCCCGTTACCATATTATTTCAGCCCTTTAGGGGTTTTAAGCATTTCCACCCTGTTGAACTTCAAAACAAATGCCATTTTCGCAATAAACTCCCAGAAAACCTCATTAACGACTTCTATATCGATATTAGGCTTTTTATACCCCATTTAGCCTCCAAAGGGTTGATTTTCAGAAAACCACGAAACACGTATTAAACACGAAATAAGCATTTGGGTTTAGAAGTACTCCCACCACGAAGTTTCAAGTTGAAATGTGTATTTTTTTATTCCATACAAATTTTGAATCCCCATTTCACCCCTTTAGGGATGGAACTTCCGAAAATCCTTTCTTAGTGGATGTTTAGATTGTATAAAGTATCTATGTACAAAATTTCAAGTCTCTAGGTCCAGTGGCTTGAGCTGGCCGTCAGTCTGTCAATCACCCCTTCATTTTTAAATTAGAGAAAATGACGCTCGGGGTCAGTAATTTATTTATAAATGTAGCTTTATCACGATATTTAGTACCGGCTCTCCCGGTTAAAGTTTATATAATTTTATATTCACTCAAGATCGATACTCAATTTATATACAGGGTCACTGGAAATATGACGTATTCCTGCTAAATGGTTATAGATGAGGTCAAAACAAATATTTTTTGTTATATTACTTTTTCTCAAAAAGTTCATAGTTTTTGAGTAAATTAAAATTAAGTAATTATTTACCAAAAGTACGTTTTCAGATACAAAGAATTAACATAAAAGACAACTACTCGTTCGATTCCGGCTTTTTTATTATTTTGGGATAGAAAACAGTCTAAATGTTGATAATGTATAAAAAAAATTACAAAAAGTACAGGTGTTTATAAAAAAATCAATCCTTAAAAGCATTTTTTATTTTTATTTTTTCAGATTTTTTAGAAAAGGCAGCAAATATCTTTAAAAAAATCCTAGTAACTAAGCGTGCATAATATTTTAAAAACATCACCATCTATTCAGCTTTCAGTTGAGGTATAAAACTTAATAACATCTTAAATAAAAAATGAGAAATTAAGACTTAATTAAATTGCAGTCCCATTTCATGTAGCAAAAATTTCCTACTTAGAGCGCTTCGGAGGTGACTGTATTATCCTACTTGTATCATAAATGTAAAAGTTTGCTTGTTTGGATGATTGTTAATCAATCACACAAAACGGCTGAACCGATTTTGATGAAATATGGCGCACAGATAGTTTAAAAGCCGGATTAAAATAGGAGGATACTATTATCTTGGTTAAAGGTTCCCTAGGGATTTTCTCGAATCTAAATGCGGATAAAGTCGCGGGCGGAAGCTAGTTTGCCATAAATGGTCGTGCTTACTAAAAATACTTTTGTCCGAGTGAATTTCGAGACAGGATTTTTTTCCGCCAATGAGTCAAAATTTTATACAGACGGCATCAAAAATAACCATGCATATCAACCATTTTTAATGCCTTTATGCCAGGCCTTCCTCTTGGCTTGTGGATGGATAAAGTAGATGGGCCATAACCCACCACATAGGCCCAATGCGGATTTGTCGGTGTTAACACAATGTACCTTACATATAGCCGTTGGTCCTGGCTACATTTACAGTCGTTAACACTGACCAATCCACATTGGGTCCACGTGGTGGGTTATGGCCCATCCGCTCTATCCATTCACAAGCCAAAAGGAAGGCCTGGCATAAAGGCTTTAAAAATGGCTGATATGCTTGGTTATTTTTGATGCCGTCCGTAAAAATTTTGACTCATCGGCGGAAAATAATCCTGTCCCCAAACTCTTATTATTATCTTTAGTAAGCATGACCATTTATGGAAAACTAGCTTCTGCCCGCGACTTCATCGGCATTTACATTCGAGAAAATCGCTAGGGAACCTTTAACCAAGATAATAGTATCCTCCTATGTTTTAATCCGCCTTTTAGACTTTCTGTGTGTGTGTATATTTCATCCAAATCCGTTCAGCCGTTTTGCATGATTGATTTACAATCATCCAAATAAGCAAACTTTCACATTTATGATATAAGTAGGATAATACGGCCACCTCCGAAGCGCTCGAAGTAGGAATTTTTTGCTACATGAAATGGGACTGTTTCTCATTTTTTATTTAATATATTATTATTTTTATACCTGAACAGAAAGCTGAATAGTTGGTGATGTTTTTAAAATATTATGCACGCTTAGTTACTAGGATTTTTTTAAAGATATTTGCTGCCTTTTCTAAAAAATCTGAAAAAATAAAAATAATAAATGTTTTTGAGGATTGATTTTTTTATAAACACCTGTACTTTTTGTAACTTTTTTTATTCATTATCAACATTCAGACTGTTTTCTATACCAAAATAATAAAAAAACCGGAATCGAACGAGTAGTTATCTTATATGTTAATTTTTTGTATCTGAAAACGTACTTTTGGTAAAAAAATACTTAATTTTAATTTACTCAAAAACTATGAACTTTTTGAGAAAAAGTAATATAACAAAAAATATTTGTTTTGACCTCGTCTATAACCATTTAGCAGGAATACGTCATATTTCCAGTGACCCTGTATATATAAATATACTATAAATGTTTATTTTCCTCATCATTTCGGAATCTGAAAAATAAAATAAGATTAATTTTTATTTTGTTACTACGTATAACACAGATGGCGCTGCCTCTGAACAACAACAAGCTCCATAAAAAGTTAATTTAAAATTAGTTAACATAATTATTTACTGCATTTATTGTCCTTTTTCGATATTGTTGGTGGTGATTATTGTGTGGTATTGTTTGCTACACCTAAAGTGCCGTGTATCTAAATTAATAACGAAATTACTATGTGATACCCCAGTGACTTTAACAATCATTTTCGTGTTTTAAAGTGAAATTAAAATTGTTCAGTTATTAAATAGAACTGCACCTGAACGATTAGTAAGTACTGTTTTGTCAAATTATTGTGAAACTTCTTCGTGGACTATTTAGTTTGTAATGAAACTAATTTCAAGTGTAGGCACATTGAAAAAAAACTTTACGCCGATCACCTGCGGCCACTGCATATTATAAGTAATACACTGACACGTCTAGTCTATAATATATTCGTCGCTCCTTCTAAGTGCCGCACAGCACAAAGGATAGCAAGGCGCGTTGTATTCAGGAAATCCAAGTTCAAATCTGACAAGAACATATTTTTTTTTATTTGTTTTTCCTGCCTCGAATTATGTCTTTAATGTGTGGTGAATGTAATAGTGAAATAAAGAGGAACAGAGTAAAATGTTCCAAATGCAAAATTGATTATCACCAAACTTGTGTTAATTACAAAAGCAACAAACCGCTACCGTCGTCTAAGATCCAAGTGGGCTGGCTGTGCCCAGAGTGTACTACAAAAACCAGACCACAACAAACAGAGGGTACTGATAATGAGGATTATACTAGCCCGTATGAAACTGAAGATGAGGAGACTTCAACTACCGCTATAGACATTCAGACAGTCAATGTTATAAAGAAGGAAATTGTTTTGGCTATGAAAATTGAATTACCGAAACTGATACGCCAGCAATTAAGCGCTGAATTATCTCCAATCACTAATCAGTTAAAACAACTACAGGAACGGTTAACTTCTTGAGTGACAAATATGACGAATTCTGTCCGAAAGTTGAGAAGCTCATGGTTGATTATAAACAACTTGAAGCTAGTCATAGCGCAGCCCTCGCAGATATTGGAAAATTGAGTGACAAGGTGAACCTCCTGGAACAGCAGCTACGTGATTCTAACGTCGAGATACATGGCGTAACTGAAAACCGTTCTGAAAACATAGTGAACATTGTTAAAAATATTGCAAAGGCTGTAACGTACAAGCTTGATGACCAGGACATACTAAACTGCACGAGGGTAGCCAAACTTAATAAAGACAGCAAATTACCTAAGACTATTGTTGTCGAATTGCGTAGTCCGCGCTGTAGAAACGAAATGATATCCGCAGTCTCACGCTACAACAGATCCAATCCTAATAACAAACTCAACTCAACTACTATTGGGTTAAGCGGAGACAAAACACCGATATATGGCCACAGCACCGTAACTGCTTTATTGAATGTTACCGACGACATCCGCTGGGCCATGGAAAATAAAGAACTTACAGTTTTGGTATTGCTTGATTTTAGCAGTGCCTTCAACTCTGTCGATTTCGACATCCTTCTCGCCATACTTCGCTCTGTTAATGTCTCTGCTACTGCTATTCCCTGGTTTGATTCTTATCTTCGGGGGCGCACGCAGTGTGTCCGCCTTGAGGATTCAACATCTGATGGGTGCGTACTTACTGCTGGCGTACCCCAAGGAGGTGTTCTTTTGCCACTCCTTTTCTCCATCTTCATTAACTCTGTCACTAGAGTCATCTCCTCCAAATTTCATCTCTATGCAGACGACTTGCAGCTATACCGCCATTTTAAAACTGACGATGTGGACTCAGCCATTGCCGAAATTAATGTTGACCTAAGCCGTATTTCCACCTGGGCTAAGCAGTATGGCCTCCTTGTTAACCCCAACAAATCACAGGCCATCATCATTGGCAGTAGATATTATATGCGGAACTTAGCCCACCCTCTACAGTTGTCACCGTTGTTACTAGATGGGATCACTATTCCATACAGTGACACAGTCAAGAACTTGGGTGTAATATTTAACTCGAACCTTGACTGGTCAATTCATGTCGCTGATGTTAGTCGCAAGATGTACTTTTCCTTTCATTCCCTTAAATGTCTCCAAAGTTTTCTGCCCTTGCCTACCAAAATCTCTATTGCCCAGTCACTCATTCTACCTCTTCTTGACTATGCTGATGTTTGCTACTTAGATGCCACCGAGCTATTACTTAACAAACTTGAGCGCCTTCAAAATCTTGCTTTCCGCTTTATCTTCGGTCTACACAAGTACGACCACGTTCCCAACTTTCGGAAGGAACTTAAGTGGCTCCCTATACGTCAGCGCAGGAATGTTAGAATCCTCTGTCTCCTCTTCAATGTTCTTTACAATCCTTCTTATCCTTCTTACCTCCGCGATCGTTTTTCCTTTTGCCACCCGCCTAATTCCGACTGTAGATCCCATCTCAAATCCATTCTAAAATTCCCCGTTCATAACTCCAACTTTGCTTCCTATTCCTTCTCTGTGCACGCCGTCCGTCTCTGGAATTCGTTGCCAGCCCAGATCAGAGATTGTCGCACCATATCTCTTTTCAAAAAACAACTGAAAGAGTACTATCTGTCCACTTGTCCATAACTCTGCCTTACTCTCTTTTTACAACTTTCATTTTCTATTTTAAATATATGTATTCGTATGTATGTATGTATATATAGTATTGTGAATATATATAGATAACGTATTTTTATCTTGAGCTACACACGTCTGCCCCTTTCAATGTTCTTTCCTGTCCCGGGCCCGCTGGAAGAAATTTCAACATGAAATAAGCGGCGCCCTTGTACTACTACGCTGTCCACTTCTTTTATGTTAAAAATTGTGTGTGTACAAAATTTATAAATAATAAATAATAAAATAATAATATATGTATCGGAACACTTGTCACCCGCAAACAAGATGCTCCATGCTGCAACTCGTGCGAAAGCTAAACAAATGCAATACAAATTCGTCTGGACGCACAATGGCCTCATTTTTGTTCGCAAGGACGAAAAATCACGGTACTTGGTGATAAAGAATATGGACTCTTTAAAGTTACTAACCTAGAATATTTAATTTTTGTGTGTGTGTGTTTCTTTTTATTTTCTTGTTTTGTACTACATTCATGCTGTACATCTTAAGTGCAGTAGGTATTTAAATTAATTGTATTTAATGGATCTTAAAGTTGACTATCAGAATATGTGTGGGACAAAGTCCAAAACAGATGATATACTTAACAATGTGATGAACAATAACTATGATATAATTTGTATGAGCGAAACATGGTTAGATGACACAATTTTTTCTACGGAATTATTTGATAAAAGATATACTGTTGTAAGACGTGATCGTGATATTGTATTTAAAATTCAATACTCTAAGCACCATGGTGGTGGAGTACTTGTTGCTATAACGAATAATCTAGACTTTGAAGTAAAATCAGTGTGGCAAATTTATGGCTGCGTATAAAAATTAACAATAACTATATAAATATTTGTGTTGTGTACGTTCCATAATATGTATCAGATGATTCATTTAAAAAATTTCTTGAGTCATGTGAAAATGTCGTGGCTTCCTCAGATGACAAAACTAGAACATTAATATTAGGCGATTATAACCTTCCTTTACTTGACTGGGGTACAACCACTTACCATGATACAGCTAATTCCAGATCACAACTACTATTGGATTTTTTGAATCTTACTGGTTTAATGCAACTAAATAATATCACTAACGCCAATGGTAGAACTCTTGACTTAATATTAACTAACGTCGTGCCTGGCTTTAAGGTTTTTGGCGCACAACCTCTCTCACGAATTGACTCTCATCATCCGCCCATTGAATTTACTATTAGAACTGAGAACCGTGTATTACTTAACGACAGAATTCTTATTGATCGATATAACTTTCGTAAGACTGACTATGATAAATGTATAGTCGACATAAATGAAACTGACTGGTCTACATTCGACTCACTTAGTTGTGATGAATATGTACATAAGTTTTACGAAATCATATGGACTATAATTATTAAACATACACCTTTGCACCGGCCTCGAAGCTCACGATATCCAGTCTGGTTTACAAAAAATTTAATCAAAGCCCTCAAAGAAAAAAACAAATATCATCATAGGTTTATTATTTAGGAAGACCCTTGTGACTATGACAAATTTTCATCGTTAAGATCACGTTGTAAAGATTTGATGAGTACCTGTTTTCGAGAATATATTTCAAAAATAGAAGATGAACTTTCCACTAATATTAAAGCTTTTTGGAAATACACCAAAAGCAAAAAAGCCTCTAATGATATCCCCAAAAACGTCCACTATAATGGCACAATATCCAACTCAGGAAATGATGTAGCTAACTTATTTGCTAAATACTTTGCTTCTACGTATACCACTAATAATAATAATAATAATAACAACGTCAAATACAATCCCTCGTTTCCTCCATCGAATTATACTATTAGTGCTACTAAGTTCAATGAAGGTGATATTCTGTCGCGTCTGAAACGATTAGATGTATCTAAGGGCCCAGGGCCTAATGGTATTCCTCCAATATTTGTTCGTTTATGTGCGAAGGCATTGGTGCGGCCATTAACAAATATTTACAACAAATCATTACATGAGGGTACATTTCCTGATTTGTGGAAGTTAGCAAAAGTTACCCCTATTCGCAAAACTGGAGACAAGGGGGATGTCACCAATTACAGGCCCATCTGCATCTTAAATTGTTTTGCCAAAATTATGGAAAGTCTGATGTATGACTGGCTGTATAATCATTTCCGTCATATCTTAAGCCCTCGTCAACATGGTTTTGTCACTGGTCGCTCAACTAGTAGTAACTTACTCGTACTTTAATTATTTATGTGATGCCTTTAACAGTAAAAAACAAGTTGATGCTATATATGTTGATTTTGCGAAAGCGTTTGATCGCGTAAATCATGTCATTCTGCTGGTAAAACTTGAGCATCTTGGTGTCCACGGCGATCTTCATCGGTGGTTTAGGTCTTACTTAATGAATAGGTCCCAGCTGGTGGCTTTTAGTGGATATGACTCTGTTCTCTATTTATCGACCTCGGGTGTACCGCAGGGGTCAAATCTCGGTCCGTTGTTGTTTTTGATTTTCGTAAACGACCTTTTATTATCTTTATCTTGCGATGCAGTAGCATACGCAGATGATATCAAAATATATTCAAAAATTTCTTCTCCGGATGACTGTAACAAACTCCAGAGCGACTTAAATTTAATAAATAACTGGTGTCAAGAAAATATTATGTCACTGAACGTTGGAAAATGTAATGCAATTACCTTTACAAAGAACAAGAATATAATTCAGTATCACTATATAATAAATGGCGTTGTTTTGAAGTACGTAGACTCAATAAGAGACCTAGGAGTCATTTTCGATAGCACACTCTCCTTTCGTCCTCACATTGACAGTATAATAAGCAAAGCCAATAGGGCTCTGGGTTTTATAATTCGCATTTCAAAACCGTTTAAAAAGATAGAGTCCTTGACGATACTGTACGGAGCGCTTGTGCGCTCGGTACTAGAGTACTGTTCACCTGTATGGTCTCCTATTTATCTTGTTATAGTATAGGATAGAATCTGTACAGAAACGCTTTGTGCGATTTTTGTGCAGTAAACTAGGTCTTAGACGTTTACTTCCAGATTATGAAGACAGACTGAACCATTTTGCCTTAAAAACTCTGCAGCATAGAAGACTGGTTAGTCGTTTGTTACTCCTTCATAAGATCGCCAATGGACGCTTAGGCGGGGATCTCTTGGGTTGTCTTAACTTCAAGGTAAAAAGTCACTCCACACGTAATGCACGCCTCTTTAGTATACCATCAGCGAATAACAATGTCTCTCACTATAATCCCATTTATAGAATGTGTCATGCCTATCACGATCTTTGTTCCGATTTTGATTTATTTAACCAAAATTATCAGCAGTTCAAAAATTCATTATCATCCTTGTAGTCTTATTTTGTTTGTTAATTTTATTTGTAAGTAAGTATTAAAACTGTAATGTCAGCCAGCTTCATTTTTAATAGCAGCACCTAACTTTAATAAATAATTATTGTAATGTCGTGCATAGTGTATAAGATTAGTTGGTTTGCAATGTATTATAATAATAAGTAATTTTGTTCATTAAGATAATTACCAATTTTATTATTTTGGGACAGAAAAGTCTTATCTATACTTTTAAAACGTCAATTAAATTTTATTGATGAAAATAATAATAATAATAGATAATAAAAATTAAACTTAGTTTAAAAGGCAGCCGCGAGTCATCTCTGGTTCAAAGGTTCCCATGATACCGGCTGCGTTGCCGCGCTGTATTGCCAGAGAAAGCCTTTGAACTAGGTATGACCCGCTGCGGCGATCGTGTCCGCGTTGAACTAACCTATTTCCTAGTTCTCTAATGAAGGCTAAGGCTTCTGAGCTCCACACGCCCGAGGTCTCCACTGCAAAGGGGATAAAAAGATAATTTTGTTTTAAAGCCCCGTACTTGAGGTGTTTTTGTCCTGCTGCATTCTCGGCAGCCGATCCAGTAGTCCGCGATGTGTAAGGCAAGTGACTGGCCGCAAAAGTGCTAACTCAGGTCGCATCCCACAGTAGACACCAACCCCTCTCCCATGGTACCAAAGTAAGGCCATCGGGTCTCTTGCCGTCTGTGCGACTCAAACCTGGAGGTTCTAAAACACAAGGAATGTTGGCGGCGATCAAAGCTCGGCGGACTATATCGTTAAGGGCATGATGTCTGGGGAATCTACCCGCGCATCTAGAGCAGCTCAACCCATGGTGCCCGTTAGCTTCGACCTGGACTCCGCAAATGCAGCGGTGTGGCTCAACCACATTGCATCCCAGTCTCAAACCTACCGCCAACCGCAATGAATCGTCATCTATGAGAGTGCCCATCTGAGGAGAAGGCAGTGCGTGTAGCCAAGCCCCAGACTCCGGTCGTGATACCGCCCTAAGCCTAGCCAGATCAATATTACTCGCATCAAATATAAGCTCCTCGAGCGTTAACTTGGATCGGAGGTCATCCCAATTCCTCTAAACTTCAGGATGATCGGGTGGATCATGGTTCGGGCAAAATATAGACCAGGCAGTCAAAGCCTCGTTCACAAAGGGTGCCTGAAAACTGTCACCATTAATGTTGAGGATTCGAGTGACTAAATTCAGGGCCCCATGCGAAGAAGCCAAGAAGGCCGGTAATGCCGTGTCCTGTATCCGGCGAATGCCAAGTCCACCGTGCCTTATAGGCAGGGATGCCTGATGCCACTGCGTAACCAATTGATTGTTACTGTGCCTTACTCTAAAAAATAAAAATAAAATAAATAAACAATGGGTGTCAAAGACCATCCCAACTAGCAATTTATGTCGTAAAAAAGTCAGCAGCACGTTTCTATTTCAGCTATTAGTGGTGTGACGGATCTACAAAATGTCGAGAAATGATCTGTGAACGTTCTCTCAACGCGATTTGGGCACACTTCTCTCTGCTTTAAATGCTGTAAATATCGTAAAATTATCGTCTGAATTACGTTTTAGTTAAAAGAATGTAGAGTAATCGCAACTCAAAGTGCTACTATACTAGTACTATAATAGACGTAAGTATGCCATTATTCCACAGATCAGCTTCTTTTAAGTCAGTAAAACCTCTTTCTTTCGTGGTAATATAACAGTGCGGTTACAACCACTCGACACTTTGATTGTGTGAATGCAACAGTTTTATCTTAAAATCATTAGTGTGTGTTGTGTTCGTGTAAGGAAGGATATTTAAATAAATGTATGTTGCCAAATTATGCTACACCTTACATTTTTATAAGCTAATATATTAAAGTTATCTCATAAGACTTACTTTCATATGCGGAATTAATTTTTTCGTCTATAATCCTTACATTTTTAGTTAATATTTTCATGGGCCGCAAGATTTCTAGTAAATAATGAATCACAAATAATATTAGTATTATAGATAAAATTATTTCGCCTTAATAGCAACTCAATTATCATTACGAAACATTCACTCAGCTCTTAGCCGAAAAATACAAATGAGGTTTCCATTTTACGACTTCTAAGAGCGCGAACAGTTAGTTTAGGGTTCCTTAGCGCAAAATGCTAAATCATCAATGTAACGTTGTCTTTAGACTCTGATCTCTGTGTGATTGGCAAAATCGCTACTATGACAAGTATACGGTTCACAAACATAATGTATATTAGCGTAATAATTCCTACGGAACCCGCTCTTCAACAGCTGACAACTTATTAACTTTCTTTCCATCGGAACCCTCACTTCTTTTATTTTTTTTTCCACCGATTATAGTCCATTTTTCAAAGTGCTGTAAAAGATTTTATTTAACTTTCATAGCACTATTACGCTGTATGATAGCTTCTAAAATTACCTTTGGGCACCTTTGGACCTGTAGTAGATCATTAATTGATAGTGTTTTCTCAACTTCAATAGTTAAGTCGAATTAAAGCCTTGCAGAAAGCTATAATATGACATTAGATGCTGTTATAGTAACCGAGATGCTATTTTGTTGGATAAACAGCTTTTACTCCACAATAATGCTGTAAAAATTAAGTGACGAAAGATAGTGCTACAAAAGCTAGTTTGACGACAAATTAGCAAACCGGTTGCTTTTAAAGAGATGTCATAGGACAAACGGTTATTTGAATGCAATCGAGAGATATCTTTATACAATTGTCGAGTAAATGCGATATGAATTCGTCAAGACCACGTTTACTAGACATGTTATAGAGCCAAAAAGCATTGAGTGCTAAATGATCTAGAAAGCTGCTTTTATACTGCTTTTCGAAATGATAGGATCTTTCATGCGCGTGTTTTACGAGCCATAGTCGTGAGAGTAATTGCGTAAGGTACCGTAAGGTGGGGCTATTTGGAATCCACGGAGCTAATAAGAATCATGTAAAAAAAAGATTTGGTAGCTCATAATTTTGTTTCAACTAACAGAATATGTTTTTTATCATCTAGCAAAAGTTAAACTAATGCAGTAGAACGGGACAACATTTTGAGGTTAGAAACGCATCGGGTGTCCCGCAAAACGTTTGTTCAAAAAAATATAAAAATTGTGCTTAATTTATGTGTGTAATACTTTTGCTTGGTTACCCGAAGATTTTGGTGTTAAGTTGAATATAAGATTTGTCACATATCATACGTTTTCTTGTGATTTCAATGGATGCTGTCGGTTTTTTCTAACTAGGTTAGTTCGCCATATTTGTTTTGTTTCTCCAAATGGAGCTTTTTGGAACCGTTTTGGGGCTATTTGAAACAGAATTCCAAATAGCCCCTTCCATGCCTGGTGATTGTTTTGCTAAGGGTTTGAGTGATTTGTCAAATAGCCCCGAACGTAACTTTTGAGTATTTAAGGGGAAGTCCTACTCTTTTGTTTCAGTTTAATTAACCATGGTATATGTATATGCGTATATACAGCCGAAAATATATAAAATTAAGAAATTAAAAGTTATATTTGTCATATCAAAATTGCTTACCAGAAAACTTACGAGAAGCTATATTTTAATGTAAAAGAAGGAAGAAAGGGTGTATCCAATGGAGCAAATACGTTAATATGATTAAATTGATACTATAGTTTTACTTTATAATTAATAAATTTTAATTTGGAAAATTTCTGATGTTTTTGTTTGATTTTCGATTAACATTATTTATTTTTTTGGCTTAAAATGCCTTCAGTGTTACTTTCATACGGTAATTACCATCATGATACATAAATAAATATATTAAAAATTTATTCATATTTGATTATGACTTTCCCTTAAATTGTTCCAAATATACCCTACATTCTTCACTATAGGTTCAAACGAATTACCATACTAATTCCAAATAACCCCAAAATAGTCGCACCATATTTTTATAATCCAAGTTTATACAAGAAAACGGAACAAGAGCACTATTTTAAATATAGGCATTTACCCTATAATTGTTCCGAATATAGCTAAACTGGCTCAAATTAAAACACGATTGTAATTTATGTAAATAATCATCAATTTGTGTCAAATTCCAGATAGCCCCAAAGTTGCAATAATTGGAACAGCACTTTTGAAAAAGCGTATCTCCGGAATTTTAATCAATATACGGTTGACAATACCAGTCTCTGAAACGTCACAGTAGAATCTGTTAAAAACAATTATCAAAACAGGATTATATATACATACGTTACAATAATAGTTTTTCACCAAATTTTGTACCAAATAGCCCCACTTTACGGTAGTAAGTTAGGTAGGTCCGATTTCTAGCTGAAACTGATCTAAATTGTTTAACTCAACTACGAAAGATAATATTTTAGTTTACATTACATTTTTCTCTCTGTTAAGAATACAAAATAATTCCGCTCTCAAAGTTAAATGTGGCATAAAAACATAAAATGTAATGTTAGGTAGGATAAACGTAAATTTTTCATCCAAATCTTTCTTTCTTATTCAAAAGTTCTGCTGTGATTATGGTCACCCTGCGATATGCAGATAATATTTCTAAAGCTTCTTATGTGTCGAAAATGAATACAGATTTGTACAATTATTATCTTTATTATATTGAAATAAAAATACGTAATTAAGGTGGAATTAGATAATATTTAAAAGAAAGAAAACATGCTGTTAGTGGCAGAGAGAAAGATCTTTCGGAAGATTCTAGGACCTACTAAAAGGAACGATGGGACCTGGCGCGTGAGGAAAAACAAAGAAATAGAAGACCTAGTATCCGCTCCTAATATCTTGGGAGAAATAAAATCAGCGCGACTACGCTGGCTGGGGCACGTCATTCGAATGGGGACGGATCGAGCGGTGAAAAGAGCGTACATGGGAGTCCCCACGGGGCGCCGCCCGGATAGGCAGACCCAGATATCGCTGGGCAGATCAGGTCACCACAGATTGGTCAGAGCTGGCACTAAATAGGAAGGAATGGCGTGCTCTATTGTCAGAGGCCAAGATCCACTTCGGGTCCCTGAGCCACAGCAGTAAGTAAGTAAGTAGATAATATTTCCGAATTAGATCGGAAACAATCTTTGAAATCTGCTAAAATTCAGATTTCTGAGAAGGAAAAATTGAATGCTGAAAATACTTCACAAAACACTTACTTGTGAAATATAATGTTAGAATTTGGTTTTGAAACACTTTTGCAACTTTTGTACAATGCAACACATGCTTTGTAACGCGAATTTTGTTTAAATAATTTTATATTTTTGTACATCAACGTGAGATGCGGTGGAAAATCATTACGACATTAGTGACATGTCAAATCAAAGACATTTCCGTCAGTGATGCCACCTATTTTTATTTGGTAACTTATGAAATATGGAGAAATTACTGTTAAACGTAAAATATTGTAACAACAAAATGGACTCATCTGTCCTCTAAATAATTACTTTGGCTTGTACTAATAAATTTTAACATCATGTAATTAATTAATATAATAATTAATACATTTATTTAGGAAATCTAATTAATTTTTGTACATGACCTGGGTAAATTGATTATGGATTGGGATATTTTGTACTTAGCATGGCAATTTCAGTCACAGTGTGAGAGGGATGCACGACAACAGGAAAAGTGAATGACCTCTTCCTCAACCTCTGGTTCCTAGTAGAAAATCCAGTGTCATAGAATATGAATATAAGATTCTTGTATGATAACATAAAGCACTCTATCTATCCTTTTCTCACATATCAATTTTACAAGTCTCATCCTTGTCACTTTATTTCTTTTTTTTTTATTATTTTAAAAGTTGGTATTAAAAATTAAAAAATCACTTTGCCTCACGCTCGCAGCAAAAATCGATTTTGCTGCGAGTTTTTACGCGCCAAAAGTGCCCTTTTCGTGCTGGAGAGGTGAAAAATATTTTTTCCATTCGTTGCCAGTGGGGACGACACCAGCGGTGACGACTGCGAATAAGCGGTGTAGAGTCGCTCTCTTATTAAAAAGTGTTGTGTATGGTATGCCCCTTATAGAATTATAATCTCAGGAAGATTTTATTAAAATACGCATTAAAAGACGCAGCCCTATCGCGTGTTGACGTACCTCGCGGCTGTAGTTTTCAAGGACATTAACCCGCCGTCAATCGCATGGGGTTTTTAAAAGCCCGGAGTCTAGAAAAACTGACATAACTTTTTAAATATTTTATTCACAAGCTTGTGCCTCTCAGTAGCTGCTTAAAAAGGATGTAGGTACCATGTAATACAAGTTTTGCAGATTTATTATACTTCATCTGAGTAGAATACACATTTATTTTGCGCAAGGGCCTTCAAAGACCCCACGCGACCGATTTCGTATATTTTTTACTTGACTTTCGTAAATGTAAAATCATATTTAACTGAAATCTGGATAAGAAGATACAATGATTGGATGGCTAGAAGCAGGCTATGATGATTATGACCCAGTAGATTATGCGGTATCTGCAATTACTCTTATTTCGTTGCAAACACCTGACACAGCTGGTCCTCAAATATATTTTTTACTCTATTGGATATCGCTGGTCCTCAAATGATACTAATATAAATTTTATCTACAAAATATAATTCTAAAATGCTAACGTAATTTTTATTATTATCATTATCTGAAACATAGAAGTACTCTACGGACTCTCTCCACGTTAAAGAATCTATAGAGTTTGTCATTATATTGTGTTGAAATTAAGCACTTTAACGAATTTATGCGCAGCTCAATTAATTTAATTTAGCTTTTTGGATTATTATTTCGTCTTATTTTAAAGTTTCCGATATTTTGGCACCTTTTCAGGGCCTTGGGAAAGATATTTCTACCACGGGAGTACACGTGATAATCTATAAAGTGGTTGTAGCATATTAGGCCCTGTACTGGCAACATATTCTAATAATAATGATATCAAAACCAACCAAATTCAGCCAAAAAATATCTTTTTTAAAAACACGTTTTTAAAATGGACTGAATGATTACAAAAAAAACGGACTAAAAACACAAAAACGGACTAGAACTCTTAAAACACACTAAAAAGAAATTCTTCTGTTAAATATTTATATCCCTATACCGACAGAAATTTTAAACCTAAAAACGTGGGGCGCATTTTATAAAATTTATCATTTACATTGTCTTTAGCATGCGCTACTCGATATTCAAACGAGCCCCATCTCGATGGGGTAGCGTGGTTTTATTAAAGAGTTCCTGTGTCCTTCTTCCGGCTCCATCATCAGACCCTGGAAACTATTTCCCAACAAAGAACTCGTCAAGACGATTCAAACGTTGCACGATTTCAATATTGAGTTCCTATGGCATGGCCTTTCAGCTTCATCATCAGACCCTGGACTTCATTTCCCATTAGAGTACTTGTAAAGACGATTCTAATGAGCTCAAACACGATAAGGTTATATGGTTTCATCATATAGTTCATGTGGCCTTCTTCCGGCTTCATTATCAGATCAGTTCAATGACACCATAATATTGCATTGCCTTCTAGTCTTGACCTATGTTCAAAGTTTCAAGTCTTTAGCTCATCGGGAAGCTAGTATAATATCGTTAGCAAACTTTGTGGAGAAACAAACAAACACACAAACGAGAAAGCAACCTAATAAAAACGTGTTAAAAAGATGCATTCCTTTCCCATGAAACATACACATAAAAATATTTGACCCTATGGCTTTCATTTGGCCAAACCAGATGCGCGGCGTCCATATTAAGCTGTTCACAAGACCAAAATCTAAAGTACTTTTTCTATATTATGTTTCTTCATTTGCGTGTTCAAAGTTTATTAGTGTGTTTAACTTAAATTCTCAAATTTATAATTTTATTGTTTCTTTTCAGTAAAGTTTACTTTTGTTACATTTTTGTTAATGTCAAGTACCTAAGCATTGTCAAATAGTGGGAAAAAATATTGTGCTTTGGCTAGTGATTAACTTTTAAGCCAAAATGAATTATTTTATATGTGTTTTTTATTTATTATTATTATTTACTTTTCCATGTAACATATAATATAGAAGAGGATACTCATCCATAAATCAATCTTCAAAATTTTGATGATTGAAGTACTGGGCTTTCAAAGACCCCATGCCACCGACGATGTAACAAAAGTTAGCGCGACCGACGGCGGGTTAAATAGTATATATTATGTCCGCGACAAGGCTGAGCACACTAGGTACTGATAGATTGCGCGTGGTGTAGACTTGTTCACTGACTTGAAGAATACAATTTTCTTTGGAAATGAATGGATTAATCGAAATAGAATCAGATGTCGATAATATACTCACAGAAACTTTTGGTGGGAATGTTACAATAGTGCGATTCAATAAACCAAAGAAGAAGAACGCTTTTGATGAAAATATGTATAGAACAGTATCAAAAATTTTAGAAGATGCCTCAAGAGATGATCATATTAGTGCAGTGGTGTTGACCGGCACCGAAAAATTTTACAGCAGCGGCAATGATTTATCATGTGACTCCAATATAAATGATTTGTACCCTGCTGTAAAGGACTTTGTACAAGCATTTATTAAATTTCCCAAAATTCTGATAGCCATGGTTAATGGGCCAGCTATTGGCATCGCAGCGACAACATTGCCCCTATGCGACTTAGTATATGCTTCAGAAAATGTAAGAACATTTTGATTTAGCCCATCAATATTTTTTTTTACTCATTCTCTGAAATGTTATCATTCCATTTGACAAAAGAATTACGTGGTGGCTTTTTCATCTCGTTTTAAATTTGAAATTCTGTGCGGGGAATGAATTTCAATACAATGCGATTAAATTAACAAATATACAGTTTTCTGCAGCAACTCCAGAGCGCTTGCGGTGCGAAACGACTCCCTTACTTTATCTCTCTTTGCTATACATTCTCGAGTGAAGTCAATAACTATATCGCATTGTACTGACTTCCCGAATAGTACTATTATCTATTCTGTGTCCAAATTCAAAACGGTAGAATTCATCGGAACTTATTTTTACGAAACTTTATGACTGCATGACTGGTCACACGAACCAATTTAAAAATTTCATTATTACTTATAAAATTTTATTTCCTTACATTTCTTGAAAAAAAGCATTATACAAGACTTGTACTGGAAGCTATTTACATTGCCTCGAATTATTAAAGTCCTCGCCTATGGCTCGGGCATTAAACCATCCTCGACAATGTAAATTCTTACTTCCCATTCTCGGATGTAATATAATTACTATTCATAATATACTATGGTAAAGAATGTTTATTAAATTTTAATTTTTTTTTTCAGTCATTCTTTTACACTCCATTCACCAAACTGGGCATCGTTGCTGAAGGATGTTCAACATTTACATTTTCAAGAATAATGGGTGAAAGGAAAGTAAGTTGTGTATTATTATCAATCAGCTAACTATTTCTTTTTACCGACTTCAAAAGGAGGGAGGTACTCAATTCGACCCGTTTTTTTTTTTTTTTTTTTTTGTTTTTTGTATGTACACCGATTACTCGAAGACGGCTGGACCGATTGAAATGATTCAAACGTTATTACATTAGGTAAACTCCCAAATTGGTCCCATTTTTTAAAATTTTGAAATCGGTTCAGTACTTTTCAAGTAATCTTGAAAAAAAGCACGAAAATAGTATGATTTTGTGTGAACTACCTCGATGATCAGTATAACTTCTTTGTTTATGAACTGAATAAGATAATTATGTTTTTGTTGGTAAAGGGATATCTTAAGTGTAGTTCTTTAACCGACTTAAAAAAGGAGGTTCTCAGTTTGACCCGCATGTATGTATGTTTCTCCGCGACTAACTCACGTTTGGCTGAGCCGATTTTAATTTCTACCTAAATAATATACCTACACTACCTAATACAAAAGGTACCTACACTAAAAATAAAAAAATAAAAAATTGTTTAAAAAAACAAAAAACCGACTTCAAAAAACCTACCTCTAAAAAGCAAGAAATAATATTCGTAATAATAAAACACGTCTATTGAAGTCGGGTGGGGCTTTTAGAATAAAAAAAAAAGACATTTGTACTCCAGCCCCACCCGACTTCAATAGACGTGTTTTATTATTACGAATATTATTTCTTGCTTTTTAGAGGTAGGTTTTTTGAAGTCGGTTTTTTGTTTTTTTTCTAAATTACTTTTATGTACTTAAAACCAGGGTTGTTAGTAATGATAATTCTCAATTATTAAGATATTTATGCGTTGATAACTAAGTATTGTTTGACTTCGTTGTTTTTTTATCCACAACGGAGCAGTGCTTGACCATCACCTTACCTGATGTTAAGTGACGATAAGGCCGATAGTGTAAGCGCACTACACCCGGCATCCTCACCACTTTGGAACTGGCTATCTCTCTTCTTCCTGAACACAACAATTTTTTAAATGGTATTTGTTTGCGTTAGACTTAGGTAAGATGGTGGTAGCTAGCCAGGCGACCAAACCAAGTACGAATTGTCCCCCCTCCTGGGGATAGAACCCGGGACCACGCATTGCATCTTACACGTGTGGGCGAACCACTAGACCACAAAGGCAGTTAAACACTCAACAGCCACTGGACCGTCCCGAGACGGCCTTCAAACCGCGACGAAACGTCCGCGACTCGCTTGATTAGGTATTTTATTAGGTATTTTATAAGATTCGCGAGCCCGCGTGCCGCGAAACGTGAATTACTGGAATACTACTAAGGCTATATCGAAATAAAAAATACCTATGAATAGGTTATAAAATACAATTATATTTTATCGATTCAAATTGTTATAACTTTAATTAAAGTAAAAAACTCGGAAAAAACTCGGAAATATGACGCCATGTTTCGATCAAATACCATTTTATACTTTTGTGTCTAAAAACTGGATCTCAGTGTATTAAAACTCAAATATTTATACACCCACTTAAAGCAGAAATAATAACGATTATTTTTATATATAACAATCATAGAAACAAGTAATTAAAATGTACTAATTACCTCATTTTAGCAGGAGCTTCTCACAACACACACACGAAAAATGTCTACACCACACAAAATATTTTTTCCCATCGAATTTTTTTATTGCCATAGTCGGTTTTTAGATTCGCATAAATCGCTTTACAGTGTATTATTGCCATATAAAAAAATGAAGTCACAGACTAGGATAATTTTGCTAAAAAACAAGGGTTTATACCGCTGGCGACAAAACTCGCCAGGACGTGGTGACAAAACTTGCCAGGACGTTTTGCGCACTTTTTTTTTTGGTGACTAAACTTGCCAGGACGTTTGAGCGGGCTCAACAATACAAATACTTAATACTAGCTTTCGCCTACGACTTCGGCCGAGTAGGCACATTCGGAAAATCTCTAGAACTTTGACCGGGTTAAAATGTATCCTATGTTTTATTGATTTTATTTATTTTATCTTTATTGTTTTTTATAAAATACAGCAAATGACAGACTTAATGCTAAAAGGCATTATCTCCCAGTCAAACAATGATGGGAGTGAGAGTGAAAATTTACAAGCAATAAAGCAGATATACCTATTCAATAATAATATTCAATAAAAGTTTAAATCCAGGCTATAAATTACTCCTCGTGCCCCGGGTTCATCCGGGCTGGTTTATTTGCTGGCTGTTTTCTTATTTATTTTTAAAGGTACTCGATTCCCGCCCGCAAATTAATCTGATACGAAACGCATTTTTTCTAGTATATTATAAGTATTGTATCAAAATCTCTATTTTATTTCCCACAAACTTTGGACCCCAATTCAAACCTTAGGGGTTGAATTTTGAAATATCCTACCTTATTCATTGTATATGTTACCGGCAATGTGTGAAATGCGTGTTTTGTATACAACATCCATATAAGTACGAAATGGCCGTTTTGTATGGAGAATTTTAAAGGATTCGCATTTTCCATACTAACTTTTTCTTGATTTATTTAAGAACCATGAACGCTTAAGTTTTAAAATTTTTATGCACATATTATGTTTAAACACTATCTATGCCAAATGTGTTAAATGAAAAAAAACCGGCCAAGTGCGAGTCGGACTCGCGCACGAAGGGTTCCGTACCAAAAAAAATCACGTTTGTTGTATGGGAGCCCCCCTTAAATATTTATTTTACTCTATTTTTAGTATTTGTTGTTATAGCGGCAACAGAAATACATCATCTGTGAAAATTTCAACTTTCTAGCTATCACGGTTCATGAGATACAGCCTGGTGACATACAGACAAACAGACGGACAGCGGAGTCTTAGTAATAGGGTCCCGTTTTTACCCTTTAAGTACGGAACCCTAAAAACGACTAAGTATGTTACAACGAATTAAGTGGTCATTTCTGCTAACAAAAAAAGGAGTCCTACTTTTTTAACCTTCTGAAAAAAAATACTGAAATATTTTTATTGCTGATACCTATTGGGCCCTTATGTTCATAATTTGAAATAATAAACAAGTAACCGAATCATCATAGAAGATATGAGAGCCCTCTGTGTGTGAAAAAAAATTGGCAATTTCATACCTTATTATTATATAATGTTATGTTAGGCTCAAACACCGGAATCGGTCTTTGAGCGAAAAAAATACTCAAAACACTTTCTGGTCACTGCCAAAATGCCTCAATGCAAAATTCATGTTATGGCTCTTAAAAAACGCCCAGAACGCGTAGTGGTAATCATAGAAATAGTTACCTCAAAGCAAAATTCGTGCCGGTGTCAACATACCAAACGACGACAACGCGTCGTGGAAATGAACAAAAGCCATTAGACTCAAAGACCGAAATTGGTCTTTGAGCGAAAAACACGCTCACAACAAAACGCGTTCTGGTCACTGCCAAAATGCCTCAACGCGAAATTCGTGTTATGGCTTTTAAAAAAACGCACAGAAAGCGTTGTGGTAATCATAAAAATAGTTACCACAAAGCAAAATTCGTATCGTGGTCAACATATCAAACGACCAAAACGCGTTGTGGAAATGAAGAAAAGCCATCATGACGCGTATGAAACCGTGATAAAGATAGAATACGACGCATACTAATTTTGCAATACATGTGCGTGGATCCTACAAGTCTCAAAACTTTTGCTGGCTGATACCTTTTTATGAAATATTTTTGAATTTTTATTAAGTACTAGGTAGTAGGTAGGTAAACGAAAAATTTAAATAAAACGTGTATTTTCATTAAAAGGATATAATTTGTTGTATAAAAGGATCAGTTTATTAAAAAAAAATTGACGACCTGAGTGGTGCAGTGGTCAACATGCCCCCTACCACGCAAGAGATCCCGGGTTCGATTCCCGGCCGGGCAGAAATTGAAATGATGAATTTTAATTTCTGTGACGCGTCTGGGTGTTACATATATAATAAGTATATATTTAAAAAAAGTATATAAGTAGTATATCAGTTCTCTAGCACCCATATTACAAGCTTTGCTTAGTTCGGGGCTCGATAGCGTTGTGTGAAATTGTCCAAGCATTTATTTATATTTATTATTTATTTATTCATAATTAGGAAATTATAGAACTAGTTTCACAAACGTAATCATTGACAGACAGACTTTACAAAATAAAACTTCAACCATTATTCTCAAAACGGTCCCAACTCATCATAATGTATGGTCTGCGAAAAGCGCTGGTCTTCCATCGGGATGGAAAAAAGTACAAAAATATTTCTTAAAGATACTTATCAAAAGTTTTGAGACTTGTAGGACCCATGCACAGGTATTTCAAAGCAGTGTGCGTCGTATTCTACCTTTATCATGGTTCCATATGCGTCATGAGTTTTCTTCATTTCCACAACGCGTTGTGGTCGTTTGCTATGTTGACCACGACGTGAATTTCGTTTTTTGGTATTTCTATGATTACCACAGCGCGTTCTGGGCGTTTTTTACACGACTGCCCAAAGCAAAAAGAGTGTATATGTGTTCAGGGTTCATGTATGTTTGTGGGAATGTGAGTTTATTTATTCCACCATAACTTCTAAATGCCTGAACTGATTTGAATAAATCGTTATATCGGTATCGTTAGAATCCTTACAGCATTCCGAGTGACACTGGTTATATTTTTTTATAAAAAGTCAATATTGCGACTGTAGGACGCCATTTTCAAATGTGAAAAAAATTTTTTTTCTTCGTTTATTACAATATGGGCATCAAATTAAAGGCCACAATGAGCACATTTCACTAATTTGTCACTAAAATGTGTGAAATAAAAATAAATAAATTTAAAAAAATATTAAAAACACGACTGCCCTGCCAAAACGAACTAAAAAGATAAATAACAAGGTGTCATTGCAGTCGGGGGACCTCTTTAATTGGAAATTGTTCCACAAAACGGTCCCCCGACTGCAATGACACCTTTATTAATTATTTATCTTTTTAGTTCGTTTTTGGCAGGACAGTCGTGTTTTTAATATTTTTTAAATTTATTAATTTTTTTATAAGAGCCATATCACGAATTTCGCGTTGTGGCATTTTGACAGTGACTAGAACGTGTTGTGAGCGTTATTTTCGCTCAAAGACCGAAATCTATATGTCACCGTTAAAGTGCGGAAATCATTGAATCTGCAGATTAACTCTGCAGATTCACTAGTCGAATCAGTTAAAATGCGAAACATTGTTTTATTTCGTACTTTAACTAGGTAATCTGCAGATTCCCTAGCTAATCTGCCGATTAACGACCAAGGATCAGTTAAAGACACAGGACAGAAGGAAGGAAGGACAGAAGAAAATGTGTAATAAACTTGTGGTAATAACACAAAAGGGGTAGACACAAAAGCGGGGGATGGGAGGGCGCAGCTCCCCCGCAAGGGGGCTCAGGGGGGCGAAGCCCCCCGCCATGAAAAAAGTCTAAAAGTGTTCATTAGGTTAGTACTATTGCGACCAAAAACGCGCGAACCGAACAAACGGGGCGAGCGTGCCGCGGGAGAGGCCGGCGAGTTAAAGTGCGGAAATCGTCTACTTTAAGAAAAATTCCGCACTTTAACTAACTCGACCAGTTAATCTGCAGGTTAACGGATTCCGTACTCTAACGGTAACATATACATACAAAGCTGCGCATCCGGTATTGTACCTACCTGAACACCTACCGTTTCAGATATTGTATACAATACCACAGATAATATAATACTATACTAGACAATACCTATTGTATACACTATCGTTATACACATTGCTGGTAACACATAATTATATCACAAAAGGAAACGTCTGTGAACAATTTCAGCTTTTTAAGTCCAAAAGTTTGAGCTGGGTGTAGATGAGTAAGTCATCCTTCTTTTTTATGTTAATATGACCAACATGAATAATTTTTTTTTATTGGGGACAACAAACTAAAAAAATAATAATCAGATAATTATCAAAGAAAATAACTTGATAACAATCCTGACTAAAACTAAAATATAACCCACCAAGTATGCACTGCAAAAAGTGTAATTAGTTAAGATGAGATTGTTTTAGCTCAATCTATCTATACACGGTTAATTTTTAAGTATATCCAAAAATTAAATGGGCTGTTCCATAGAAAAGTACAACATTGACTCGACTATAATGTATGGAACAGCTATTTTTTTTCGCGATTTCGTGGTTGGCCCCATAGTAAAAGTTGTTCATTTACCTGGTCTGAAATCCCCTTTTCATTTTTAAACATACTTAAAAATTAACGGTGTATATATAAAACTCAAAGTCCTGACTGACTGAAATATCAACGCACAGCCCAAACCGCTGAACCTAGAGACTTGAAATTTTGCACACAGATACCTCATACAGTGTAGGTATCCACGAAGGAAGGATTTTTGAAAATTCCATCCCTAAGGGTATGAAAAAAGGGATGAAAGTCTCTTAGTTTTGAAGCTTGGATTTTCAAATTTTGTATTTAGGCTGATGATTAAAAATTAATAAATATGTGTCTCAGCGTTTTTCAAAATTCTATCCCTGAAGCAGGGACTGATTTACCGGAAAATTACGGTACTTTTATTTATCGGTATGACGTCATACCTATTAAAAACGGTTCCTTCATTATTTTGATACCTTAATTTTTCGGTACCTTTATTTATCGGTATGACGTCATACCTATTAAAACAACTGTCCCTTCATATTTTGATACCTTAATTTTTCGGTACCTTTATTTATCGGTATGACGTCATACCCATTAAAAACTATTCCTTCGAATTTCGATACCTTAATTTTTCGGTACTTCAATATTGGTACCGAAATATGACAACCTTTATTTTGAGGTACCGCTATTTAACCGTTATTTTATTTCGGTACCGAAATGCACTGTATTGAACACGAACCGACAAGTTCCGTGCATTTCGCGAGTAGGTACAGACGGTAGAGAGAGACTCCGGTGTACAGTGTACACTTCAGTACAGTACGAGGCATTTCATTAATCTTGAAATTTTTTCGACGGAGTGGGGGAAAGTTCGCGCATGTGCACTTTGGGCTCTGAATAAATTTTTTATATTCTTTTCATTTTTAATGTTATACCGAGGCTAAAATTACAGTTCGTTTTTATTACAAAAAATACATTTATCATAAGTTTAAATAAAAAATTAATGTAAGAAAGAAAAAAAATATTATGGAAATAAATCTGTATGTTTATCTATACTTATGTATATAAATCGGTTTGACCGATTTGGAAGCGGTTATTAAATAGATAAAGTATGAATTATTTAAAAAGTTTAAAATAAAAAGCAAAATAAAAAAATAAATAAAACCCACGTCACTTAAAATAGTTATTCTTAATCTTTCAATCCCTGAGCGGCCCGATCGGGCCGCTCAACAATGGGAAATCTTTTGTGTCTCACTACTCTAATTTTCCGGGAATAGGTAGGTATTCTTAATTAAAAAAAAGCGGTCAAGAGTGAGTCGGACTCGCGCACCGAGGGTTCCGTACAATCATGAATATATTTTGATATGTTACTTTAGTACCTACAGTCTTTAAAAAAGTAGGATAGACGGCGGACAGGTGGAAGGGCGAACAGGCGGACAGTTAATTTACAAATCTTAACCACAGCTGCTTATGGTGACTGAAAAACGTTTCAGCCACTCCACAAACTGATGAAATGTTATCGATTTAACCTTTCAACGCCCGGAAAAAGAGACACAATAGATATTCCATTGTTATCCGGGACCAGGAGGCCGCTCGGGCGTTCATGAATTAAACGTAAGGAATAATATTGCTAAGCAATATTATTGGTTATTCTAAGTAGGAACTTATTTTTCTTTATTCGTACGGCAGATAGTAGGTAATGACCATTCTGAATTTCGACAATCAATTATTTCGAATTTTCGACAGGGTGAATTTCGAAAAACAATAGTGCGACTACTCACTGCTTCGTCAGAACATATTTCGATTTCGACACACACAACTTCGAATAACACTACTTCGACAGAACCCTTCTTCGAAATGCACTTGTTCGACGGAACTAGGGCATGCAAAAACCGGGTTGTTTTTGAAAACCGGTTTTTTCGGTTTTCCCAAAACAAAAACCGGGTAAACCGGTTTTTTCGGGTTTTTCGGTTTTTTAATAAAAACGGTAAAAATAATAGAAAATATTTATTTTCTTTCGTAGGTAAGTATAAATTTATTCTAATTTAATAACAAATTTTAATTTATTCATAAAGGGACTTCTGTACGTAATGAATTTTATGATTAACAATTTTTTTAAGGCAATAGGTGTCAAGTATCCCTAAACTAGTAGAATTTCTATTGTTTGCGATGTCTGCAATCCCTTCGGCGCAGCGTGCAAAAGAATTATACCGACATACTCGTACTTACTTACTCAAAAAGAATAGTCCATAATAAGCGGATTGTAAAAAATTTGGTACTTTTAGTCGAGTTTATCTCCATTTGACAATTCAGCAACTTTATGTTCTAGTATAATAAAGGTCGTATTATTATGTCAAAAGTATCAACATTTCATTGAACTCGAATGTAGGTAGATACCACAGTGGAGTCAAACTGAGACAAATAATTTGGCATTTAAATATTATATGACCCCAGTCAACTCACTTTACTCTTTTAAATACCTTGGACATTTGTTGAAGCCCGACTGCCCGACCTCAAGGACAACGATGATAGAAATGGAGCGGAGGGCGTTATTTTGTCAGGTTTGCACGCTGTCATCTAAATTAGATGTGTGTTAACGTGAAGTTAAAATTACGCAGTGTTATTATAAGAGATTGTTAAACTCCTGTTTAACACTATTTAAATGTGGTGCTGTCTCTTTTAAGCAATATTATCAAAAGAACGTGCAGCATGTAGTATACCTATTACTCAAATAGCTTCCTCCGATTTCAATATAATAATGCCGTGTTTTTGGGGTTGCGTTGCTCCTGCAGGGCATCCGGGATGCTCGCCGAGGCCAGCTTTGAATGTTTCTACTCAACTATGTGTAAAAATGTGCTTATTCCCTGCCCTGGTGCGCAGGGTGCGGGGGAGCCCCAACAGCATCCTGGACATGATTTCCTGCAGACTTGACTGTTCCTATGTTAATCGCTGCTGTAGAATATCGAGTGGCATGCATGGCTTAAACATAAGTGATATCCCAAAACTGACTTTATATGCAACACTAGCGCCACTCCCGCAAAAAAATAACTATCGTGTACAAAATTTATTAAAATCTAAGCTATTTATTTCTTATCGTTATTAGAAACAAAAACTTAATGACCGATAATTTATTATGGTTTTTTTCGGCGAAAAACAAAAAGTTGGCCGTTTTTAGCTTTTTTCACCACCAAAATTGCAAACAATTATTTGTCACTGCGTTTGTGTATTTATTATAAACTAGCGGCCGCCCGCGACTACGTCTGCGTGGAAAGGTTTTTTGCTATCCCTCGGGAACAATACATTTTTTCGGGATGAAAGGTATCCTATGTCCTTCTCTGTACCCCTGACAACGTGTATGCAAAATTTCATGATGATCGGTTCAGTAGTTAGGACGTGAAGGCGTAACAAACAAACAAACAAACAAACAAACGGACTTTCGCATTTATAATATTAGTAAGGATAACAATGAGGATCAGTAACCGGTTTGAATCCTAAAGTTTTGTTGAAATAATATAGAAACATTTTAATAGCTATGAACCCTAGTAAAAGATTTTTTAAATCCGTTTAGAAATGGTTGAGTTATGAGGGTTTAAACTGTTATTTTGGGGGCCTTATATGACGTCATCCGCGACTTACGCGAACCTTATGTCGCACGTGCTAAAGCATATATTGCATTGAGCTTGGCATTTTGTTAACTTCTCAGATTTAAGAGATATCGTGAAAATTGCTTCACAGTTATTCATGTGGTGGCCTAGGCTTTCTGATAACCACTAAACAAAAATCGTTCTTGATCCTCATTGATATTTTGTAACCACTATACACGCTTAACGCTTTCCTTAAGTATCACAGACTATTAAATTGACTGAAATGTATTTTGTTGAACATATTTATGTTGCATATTTGAGCGAAGAAAAACGTTTTAATGTAAGTAAACTGTGTGTTAAATAAAATAACCGAAAAAACCGAAAAACCCGGTTTTATGACTAGAAAAAACCGGGTTCCTAACTCTGTCGGTTATCCGGTTTTTTCGGTTATCCGGTTAACCGGTTTGCATGCCCTAGACGGAACATACCTTCAACAAAATACTGCTCTGAAATGTGACAATATTAATTGAATTCCACTTTATTATTAGCATAAGAAAGATCTATTAATACTAACATGTGTAATAAAAAAATCAAGAAGACTTATTACTATTATTAATAATTTAAATTCTCTATATTATCTGAAGATATGATTGTTATAATTATTAAAAACATAGTTGATTATTATTTATGTTTTTATTTTGTAAGTACCTTAAACCAAAAAGCGGAATTCAATAATTATTGTCACATTTCAGAGTAGTATTTTTTCGAAGGTATGTTCCGTCGAAGTAGTGTTATTCGTAGTAGTGTGTGTCGAAATATGTTCTGTCCAAGCAGTGAGTAGTCGCACTATTGTTTTTAAAAATTCAGACCCTGTCGAAATAATTGACTGTCGAAATTCAGAATGACAGTCGTAGGTAATTATATTAGAACCAGCCACCAATTATTATTGTAGTATTAGGTCAGCGCCATCTCTTGACCAATAGTGGAACTATTTTTTCTTCTTAGGTCAGCGCCATCTGTTGACTGGTAGTGGCGCTAATAATTTTTTGTTTGTTTTTTGAATTTCTAAAAAATTGTGTTATATTGAGGCATCGTTTTGTTTTTCCTGTAATCCTTACATAAACTACTATCACATAGAATTATTTCAGATTTTTCTCTTTGCAAACTTCGGAGATAAGGGGGGGGACGGTTTTTTTACATTTTTCATCATAAGTCGAAAACTATGCGTCCTAAAAAAAAGGAAAAAAATGTTTTATAATGTGCAAACAGCGCCCTTTCATATGATACCCCACATTACCTAGTCACCTCACTTCAAATTTTTAAGACTCCTTTTCAGTACCTACCTGTTGTAAAAAAAAATTTTTTTTATTTCTTTCTTATTTGCAAAATAGTTGGACAAATATCATCTTAAACTATTCCAAATTTCAAGTTGATACCATTAGTAGTTTTCGAGATATCCAGCTGTGACAGACAGACAGACTGAGTCACACCATAAGGGTTCCTTTTTTTTACCATTTTGGTGAGTCCGTTACGCCAGCAAGAAAGTAGCTTCTAGAGGGAAGCGAGTTTGATGAATAATTTGTGCGCAATTTGTGGGCCTTATAGTTTTGGAATAAAACGGGAAAAACGAATTCTGCTGGGGTAACGGTACTCCAGCAGGAAGATTCTAAACTAATGATCGAAGAGAAATAAATGATATATGGGCGGGTAGCTTGATACTAGCAAGAAATGTGCGCCAAATATATAATTTGTGGGCCTTATAGTTTTGGAGATATTTGATTTCCTGCTGGCGTAACGTTTTGCCGGATCCCAGATCTCGGAAACTACTAAATGTGCGATCTTACAGTAAACATACAGAAGTAGCCCCTAATTTGTGCTATTTGTGCGGTAGAAAACATTTTAAAAATATTCACAAATTTTAAAGTAATCGGGCATTTTCTGAAAACAGTAAAAAAATTCTAGCGCCTTAACTACCACATAAATAAAGAAACTAAAAACGGTGTTCTATTCTTCTTATTATTTCTCATTACCATAAAAATTTTGAAAACCGCACACATACATGTTTTTGAATAATACCCACATGAAGGTGAGACCGACCATGTCATGACTTTGACGGTCAGCAGGATAAAAATATGAGAGATTATTTAGATCCTGGCCCAATGAATAATCTGTGCAGTTAATGAAGTACATGCTCTGAAATTTTCAGCTTCAAATTCTTCGTATTAAAGGAAATATCAATAAAAATCCAAAACAACTGTCAGTATTCCTATTAACCGACCAAATTCGATAGACCACAAAAAAGCGACGCGTTCATACATATTGATGACCTCCTTAACTTTGTTGTCGAACAGGATTGTACACGTCACGTCTACGTACATTTAAGTGAAAAAGTGATTTGAGTGAGTGCTTTTATTTAAATAACGAATGAAGTTATTTCTGTTACATTTCATTTTTTACTTGAATTGAAAGAATTTTAACCATTTTAACATTATTTTAGTAAAAAAATAAAGGATGTTTTGTAATTTTATTTCGTTTTTTTTTGTTATACCTAACTAGGTACTTAATGTACCTACAATGCGATTAAATTGACAATAGACAGTGATCCCTTGCATGCAACTTCTACATGGATGTAGGTCTCTTCACAGAGGGCCTAGTACGAGTTGGTTTTTTGTTCTCACTTCACTTTACGAATAGTTAACTATCGTTTTCATTCTTTCACTCGTTCACTCACTCGCATGATTTCCTCTCTTTCACTCGATACTATTTGTAAAGTGAGGTGAGAAACACAACTAGTACTAGGCCCTCTGACGTCCATTATACAAGTTGTATAATGGACGTCAGTGGTCTCTATGGAAAAGATAAAATGTTACAGATTAAAAAACGTCGTTTTATAGCACAAGCGCTATGAAGTTGGTCACTATCTTCTGTTGTAAAATTAATTGCATTTTAAGTAAGTACTTAGGTACCTTAATAAAATGTTATTACAATAAATACCTACTTGTTACACCAAAACTAAATACCTACCTTAATAATAATACGCGAGTGAAGTGCCCCTTTAACTGATTTTAGTACTTCTTTCCGGTTCGAATGAAGTTATAAACATATACCTACCTAAGACAGCTAGGTAGTTGTTTTCTGTTATTGAAAATAAAAACAGCTATGCTATTGATGTTTAGACAACAATGATTCTGGTATATTTCACTAAGAAGTAAACAGATCTTCTAGTAACTTAAGAAATTTAGCTGGTTTCATAGTCACGTGTTCGAAGAGTGCCGTCCGCAAAATATATAATCTGGGTGTAATGTAACAGATCAACGCCACATTGTATTGGTATAAATGCAGGCTCTAACTAACCATTTAAATGTTAAAACACTATTTACCCACATTTGCCAATAAGAAGTTATGAACGCAACTGTACAAACAATTTTTCTGTATAATACGACACATTAAAGAAGGTCATCAATATGTATGAACGCGTCGCTTTTTTGTGGTCTATCGAATTTGGTCGGTTAATCGGAATACTGAGAGTTGTTTTGGATTTTAATTGATATTTCCTTTAATACGAAGAATTTGAAGCTGAAAATTTCAGAGCATGTACTTCAGTAACCGCACAGATTATTCATTGGGCCAAGATCTAAATAATCTCTGATATTTTTATCCTGCTGACCGTCAAAGTCATGACATGGTCAGTCTCACCTTCATGTGGGTATTATTCAAAAACGTGTATGTGTGCGGTTTTTAAAATTTTTATGGTAATGAGAAATAATAAGAAAAATAGAACACCGTTTTTAGTTTCTTTATTTATGTGGTAGTTAAGGCGCTAGTTATTTTTTTCTGTTTTCAGAAAATGCCCGATTACTTCAAAATTTGTGAATATTTTTGAAATGTTTTCTACCGCACCAATAGCACAAATAAGAGGCTACTTCTATATGTTTACTGTAAGATCGCACATTTAGTAGTTTCCGAGATCTGGGATCTGGCAAAACGTTACGCCAGCAGGAAATCAAATATCTCCAAAACTATAAGGCCCACAAATTATATATTTGGCGCACATTTCTTGCTAGTATCAAGCTACCCGCCCATATATCATTTATTTCTCTCCGATCATTAGTTTAGAATCTTCCTGCTGGAGTACCGTTACCCCAGCAGAATTCGTTTTTTCCGTTTTATTACAAAACTATAAGGCCCACAATTTTTTTATTTGGCGCACATTTACACCGAAATGCGCACAAATTATTCATCAAACTCGCTTCCCTCTAGAAGCTACTTTCTTGCTGGCGTAACGGACTCCATTTTGGTACGGAACCCTAAAAAGGTTAAATAATTTTTACGAAAATATCTCCTGACTCACATTAATGTACAGTACGAGGCATATAACTTGAAATCGGGTGGGGATTGTGCGAAACGCGTATTTTGGGTATGCGTAGCGGTGAGGGGCGCGGGCGGTGGGCGAGGGGCGCGCGCCATTGGTCGCTCACAAGAGCACATGCGCGAACTTATCCCCACTCCGTCGAAAAAATTTCAAGATACGTGCCTAGTACTGTAATATTAACCTATACATACACACCTATTCAAAAAAAATCATCGGGTCTGCAATTGCCATCTCTCTGTTCTTCAAAAGTACCTATATTCCCAATATTGTTCCCAATACAAAATATTAGTTCATTTCGACGCAGGTAATGGAAGCCCCGACGCGACGGATATCTGTCAGTCAGATATTATATATCAGTCAGGTTATATCAGTATCTATCACCCATAGTACAGGCTTCGCCTAGCTAGTAAATCAAATGACCGTGTATGTGAAATATGTACTACACATTTTTTTTTTGTTTTGGTAGGTATATTAAGTAAGTAAGTAATTTACAGTTTTATTAGCTTAATTAAACTAGGACTAACAATATTAACGTAATTATGTATCTGCTGCCGAGCTAGGCGTAAGCCTGTATTACGGCATACAGCGCCAGACCCCTCGAACATGATCATGTAAGTCCAATTTTTTAGAAAAATTACTTTAAATTAAACATTTAAAATATAATTAAAAAAAAAAAAAAAAAAAAAGTTATGTTCCTTTCTCTACCATCATGTGTGTGTGTGTGTGTGTGTGTGTGTGTGTGTGTGTGTGTGTGTGTGTGTGTGTGTGTGTGTGTGTGTGTGTGTATATGTGTTTATTTAGCTAGCCTTTATTTATTTAATGACCTCTAGCAGTTTTTCGGTTTCATCGTATGTCAGGGTTTTGAGCCATGTAGACGTAATAATTTTCATCTTAGGAATAGTTAATGGATATATGTTTAGAACTTTATTAACCCTATTGTATACTATTGGACCGAGAAATTTAGAAAATCTATGACTAAAAGCAGTACAAAACGAATCATTTAGTTTGCATGTGAATCCCCTACGAGTATTTAGTATTAAAGGGTCAAATTCAACTTGAGTATGCTGTCGAACCATAAGGTTGAGAATGTAAAGCTGACGGACTGTGAGTACGTCACAAAGCTTGTATAATGCAGTTGTGGGAAAGAGAAAAGGTTTAAAAGTACATATTTTAAGTATTGCCCTTTGCGCTATTTCCAATCTCTTTAGCACTGTTTTTGCAGCGCCACCCCAACTTACTATACAATAGTTAAGCAAGGATTGACACAGTGCATAATAAATTTGTTTTAGTCGGTAGGTTTCCAAAATATGCCTTATACTCTTAAAAATATATATTAATCTGCGTACTCTAGAGCTTACTAATTCTATATGTTCTCGAAAGTCCAAATGAGCATCTATAACTACCCCAAGGTACTTAATACTATCTACTCTGTCAAGTATCATACAAGTACACTCAGGGTTCGATAGGGAGCAATCATGAGCAACAATTTTATATTCTTTAGTTAAGGATAGTTGTCGTATTGAGAATTGAATATATTTTGTTTTATCAAGGTTTAGCGTTAATTTGTTGTCAGCAAGCCATTTTCTAACAATATTGAAGCCAACTTGTGCATTGTGAAAAACCCTTTCCCATGATACGTCCGAGAAAACAAGAGCGGTGTCGTCTGCATATGAGATAATTTCACCCTGTGGCATTTTTAAATCAGTTAGTCCATTGATATAGATAAGGAAGAGTGTTGGTCCCAAAATGCTTCCCTGAGGCACGCCGTACTCAATCGGTAGACTGCTGCTGACACAGGTGCCCACCTTTACACATTGGCAACGGTTCTTTAAATAATTTTCAAACATTTTTAGTTGATATCCACGTATACCCATGCTTTCCAGTTTACGTAACAATAGTGGGACAGACACAGTGTCGAAGGCTTTTGCTAAGTCCAAGAATATTGCAATACTTTTTTTATTTTTGTCAAGGGATGAAGCAATAAAATCAGTGAGACTTAGCACAGCATCATTAGTTGATTTATTTCGACGAAAACCAAATTGTTTGTCTGATAATAGGTTGTACTTTTCAATATAATTTATTAATTGCTTGTTTATAATTTTTTCCAAAATCTTTGAAAGTGAAGGTAGTATTGAAATGGGCCTATAGTTCGACACACTGTATCTGTTTCCACTCTTGTATATTGGGGAGACTAATGATCTCTTAAGTATATCTGGAAAAGTACCAGTTTGCAGACACAAATTAAATATATATAAAAGCGGGGGTATTAGTGTTTGTTTATGGTTTTTTAATATTTTATTTGATATTTTATCTATCCCTACCGAGCAGTCATTCTTAAGGCCAGATATAAGCAATTCAAGCTCCTCCCAGTCAGTGTCTAGTAAAACAAATGATTCACTCTTAGCTGGTGTATTTGTTGTATTATAGCCACATTTATTGTTATTTATTTTACTAGCCAAAGACTGGCCCACATTAACAAAATGATTATTTATAAGTTCTACTGATTCTTGAGGGGAACCCGATAAAGTTAATAGTTCTTTGGGAAATCTGTTTTCTTTGTTTGAGTGTGTGATGTCTTTTATAGCATTAAAAACCTTTTTTATATCATTTCCTGCATCAACTATAAGTTGCTTTTCATATGCTCTTTTCACGTTCTTTAGAATTTTATTACAAAAATTTCTGTACCTGGCATACGTTATTTTTAGAACTTCATTGTTTGGGTTAGATTTAGATTTTTTATGTAACCTATCTCTGTTTTTAATACACCTTAGTAAACCAGCCGTAATCCATGGTTTAATTATTCTTTTTCTTCGAGATATCGTCACTGTTCTTGAATTTTTATTTATTGCAGCTTCTATTTTGGTAATTAGATATGTCATAGCCTGGTTTGGATCTTTTATGTCATAAATTATGCTGAGATCGATATTAGCTATATCTACATCGAGTTGTGTGTAGTTTACTTTAGTTATAGTATTATTTAAATCACGTTTCAAATTTGTGTGTATATTTAGGATTACAGTTTTATGATCAGTTAATGTCGTTTGGACTACGATAGTTACTGCTTCGTATTGTGTTTTTATCATTATGTGATCAAGACATGTCCCACTGGCATCCCGAGTAACAAAAGTGTGTCCTGGGAAGAGACCGTGAAAAGCGACAAGATTAAGATAGCGATCAGCGTTTAAATCCCTTTTTTCTTTATTTATAGCAATATTAATATCTCCGACTAATGTGATATTTTTGGTACGTGACAAATTTTGCAATACTTGGTCAAGACTAGATAGAAATCTGTCGGTGTTTTTAAAGGATGGTGATCGATAAATGGCTATTATAGCATGATCCTGATCAATTTCCATTATGAGACCGGTAGCTTCCTGAAAACTAGGTTCATAGACGTTTACTGTCAAATTGTTTTTTATGAAGATCACAACCCCATCGTTTTGATTTAAATTATTTTTGGTGTGATGAGAGTTGTACCTCTCGAGTACAGGAATGGTCGGTATAGAAGATAGCCAACATTCGGTTAGTACCAGAACATCACAGGTTACGTTTAAGTTAGCAAGTAAAACTTCAAATCCAGGCATGTTGCAATTGATACTACATATATTTTGCGTTAAAACAGATAATGACGACTTTTCTGGTTGAATGTAAGTGCATACCTTTTCGGTGTCACATTCAAAAGAAAAAGTCAGTGACGAGTCTAACTCGTTATATATATCGTTATCCAACATTTTGATAGGAAACTGTTACATTCCACCAGATAGTGAATTTTTGTGTAATAAATAATTGTGGACAGAAAAACCAATGTAAAGGTATGGATAGCAGTAACTTGTAATTGGCATTGTTTTGTTTTTGTGTTTTAGTGTTGAAGTGTATAAAAGTTTGTTGTTTTTGTGTTTTTGTGTGTGTTGCTTGTGTATTATTGTTTATGATTTGTGTTTTAGTGTGAGTTATATTTATAGTAGAAAGGAAAAAATATAACCAAACAATTTGAAAAATATTAAACAAAAAACTGTTTTTAAGATTATCATGCAAGAAACTTATGCTTGAAATAGTTTTATAACCAGTAAATAACAGAAAAGTAATTTTTAAATTATAGAAACAAAAGTAAGCATGCAGTATTATTATTATAAAAAAATTACTATATAGTCATTCCTTCTTCCTTAAGTTTTCTAGGTCATCTTCGGATATTATCTTGATTTGTGGCGAATTTTCATTTTTACGAAGATAGACAACCCCATGCGATGTCCAGCAAAAGGTATAGTTATAGTTTTTTTGGTAAGTCCTGGCCAAGTAAAACAGTCTTTGCGTTTTATGTGTGAGTGTTTCCGATATAAAAATAGGTTTGGTAGGTTGATTCAACTGCAAATGACTGCTATTTAACTTGTCGCCTTTTGTCTTACTTTTGTTGAATTTTTTAACTTCAGCCAAAATTTTATCTTTTTGTAAAACTGTGGTAAGTTCTAATATAATTGGGAACGAGTTGTCTTTTGATGGGGTTCTATATATGTCCTTAATATCAGTAGGTTTGATTTCAGTATTTAGGACCTTCCCAAGCCCTCTCGCTATCTCACACAAATCGGATTTTGACTCACCAGTGATTTTTTGTATATTCCGAATCTCTAATCCCGTTGCACGCATTTTTTTCTCCATAAATTCCAATTTATCCTCTAATAATGAGATTACTTTTTTATCTTGCTTCTTTTCCGTCTCAAGTTGAGATATACGGGATAGTAACGCATCATGATTGCTTGACATGACTTCAATGCTTTTGGTAAGTTCCAGATTTTGATGTTCTATTGATTTAATTGTGTCGTGCAAATCCGTGATTTTTTTATCCAGCCTGTTTGAGAATGTGGAGAACATTTCGTTCATCATTGCCATTAAGTTGGTATTCTCATCATCTAATTTACGTTTTTTCCGTTCATTTACATTAATTAACGTGTGTAAGTCCGGTGCGGAGTCGCAGTGTTGTAGCGTTTGTTGACTATTATCAGTATCGCTGCAAGCAGTCACGCCAGGCATCTTTTTATTACGCGATCCTTTAGCTTTAGGTGAGGAGGGGGGAGTGTGTCTCACAGGCAATGGCATTGTTAGTTCGGTGTTCGATTAGTCACAGTTGAAAAAATAACAGGGTACACTTTAGTCGTCCGTCCGTAGTCACCGGCTGATGTCGTAGCTGAGCGCGTAGCTCGTAGTAGCGTGTAGCACTGCGTTTTCCGTAACGGGTCTCCCAGCCTCCACGCGCACACCAACTGATGCTTAGTTTTGTCGCTGCGTGTATTGTTTCGATAGCTCAACGCGTCCCACCTCAGGTAAAAGCTTCAACGGAGCGGCGCGAGACCTGAGTTCGAACCGCACTCAAAACAACTGACTTTAATAGTATATTTTAATTTAATTTTAAATTCAATTTAATTACGCGACACAAATCGTGCACACGTCCACTCTCGATCACGTCCGCGGGGGAAGGGGATATTTATATTTTTTAAGGGTACCTATAAAAATTTGAGGATTGGGCTGTAATTAATATTGTAAGGAGTAATCATCAATCATTGTCTGCGTCTGTTTTATCAGTAATAAAAGAGACGCAATGATAGCCATTCAGAAAATTGAAGTTTTAAGAGCTTGTAATACCGCCCCCAGCCCCCCTAGCATGAAGATGAACGACAAAACACGATATAATACCTTTATAAGAGGTTAAGCTAACCCAAATATAACGGTACCGTTATATTAACGGTACCGTTAATATAACGGTACCGTTATATTTGGGTTTGGGTTGAGTAATTAAAAATTGCGGTACCGCTTTGATGAGGTACCGAAAAACAGATATACCGGAAAATTGCGGTACCTTTTTATATCGGTATGACGTCATACCTATTTAAAACTATACCTTCATATTTTGATACCTTAATTTTTCGGTACTTCAACATAGGTTCCGTAATTTCGGTACCTCTATATTTCGGTGGTTTTATACCGAAATAAAATTTATCGGTATCCTAAGTAAGGGTAGAATATTTCGGTACCGCTATATTAACCGTAAAACATACCGAAATTTAACAACCGCAACCAATCCCTGCCCTGAAGGGGTGAAAAGGGGGAAGAAGTTATGTTTAGAAGAAAATCCTTCATTTTCGAAGTAAAAATCGGTAAATTTGTAATTTAGGCTTATGAATGGAAATTTAACGCAACGTATTTTGTTATTGGTAGAATTTCAATCCCTATGGGGATGAAATGGGGGTGAAATGGGGTAAATAAACCTAAAAGTAGATATGGATGTCGTTCTTGAGGTTTTATGGGATGGTGATTGCGAATGACATTTATTTTGAAGTCCAACACAGCGGACATGATTTAACCCCTAAAGGGGTAAAAATGGAGTCCAAATTTTGTATGGAAAAAGAATATATAATAGACATTACAACTTTAAAATTCTTAGGAGCACGTTTAAAAATAAATAGGCAAACACATATTTTGTTATTTTGAAAATCATCCCTTAGGGCAAGGCTGGCCAAACTCAGGCCCGTGGGCCACCAAGTGGCCCACCAAGGCATCATCCACCAGATATAGAATTTAAAAGGTACCAAGATATGAACCAATGGACTAAAAATAGCATTAATAATGGATTACATATTGCACATCTCAATGTCCGCTCATTACGTAAACATTTCAACGAATTTTTGATTTTGTTGAACCAAAACAAGTATCGATTACATGTTATTATCCTCACTGAGATTAATATTAAAAAAGAAGAATTATGTCTTTTCAATATAAAAGGCTATAGTCTACACGCTACTACTAGAGAAATATCAAAGGGTGGAGGAATATTAATATATGTAAAAGAAAACTTAAGCTTTTCACTATCCAATGTAAATGATAACAATACGACGGAATTAATGCACGGTATACTGAATATCGAAAATACAATTTTACACATTATTGGCATATATAGACCACCGAAAAAAAACAAGCTACTTTTTTTGGACTATATAAAATCATATATTAAGGAAAAAATCCCGCCTCGAGAAGAAATTATGCTACTCGGAGACACGAACATAGATTTATACTACAAAACAAACCCAACTGTAACTCGGTATAAAACGACGATGTGTGAGCGCGGCTTAAGTTGTGCATTGCCGTGCACTGAGATAACGCGCGAAGCAATAGTTGACGGTAAGCACGAGCGATCCTGTATCGATCATGTGTGGGTGCGAGCGAAAACATCTAGTGCGTCTACGATGGCTTACATAATTGACTGTTACATCTCGGATCACCATATTGTGGGAATTTCATTGGACTTAAACTCTGAAAATAAAGCGTTACCAGTGGTGTCAAAAATGAATGAATATATTAGTGATACATTAGTTTTTAGAAGACTAGTAGATTATGATTGGTCTCAGTTACTAGCGATAAAGTGCCCTTTAGATCTGTATCAGAAACTGTGTTGTGTGTTTGGTGGTATTTATCAGGAAAGTAAAATCACTTGCAATACTACGGAGAAACGGGTAAGTCAACCGTGGATTGATAGTAAGCTTAATAGTTTGATATTAAAGAGAGATTCTTTGTTTAGAGCGTGGCGCGCGTCACCTAAGAATATGAATAAACGTTTAGAGTACACCAAGTTTAGAAATAAATTAAATAAACAAATAAATACCGCCAGAAACAAACATAGACAAAAAGAAATACAAAATTGTAAGGGGGATTGTAGAAAAGTATGGTCTTGTATAAATACATGGTTAGGTAATAAAAAAGGAAGTTTAGATAGTGTAATTATGAAATATATGGGTAAGCAGGATAATTTGCATAACATATGCACGAAATTTTCTCAAACATTTACAGCTGAAGTAGAAAGTATTAAACACAAATGTAATAAAAAATTTTTAGATCGTAAGATGTATGTGAAGGAAACAGATTTGTCTTTTAGGTATAGAAAAGTTGACTCGTGCGACATCGAAAAAATTATAGATAAATTGCATCAGAATAAAGCCCCAGGCGCAGACGAAATAAGAATAAAGGACTTGAAGTTTATAAAAAAACATATAAGTCCTGTGTTGGCTCATTTAATAAATATGTGTTTAACAGAAGGAATTTATCCTGAACTGTTAAAAAAATCTATTATTCGACCTATTTACAAGCAGGGAAGTCATTTGGACTTCGCTAATTACAGGCCAATTGCTATTCTGTCAGTAATCAATAAAATAGTCGAAAAAGTAATAGTAGGTCAAATTTCGAATTTTTTGGATAAAAATTGCATAATATCGGAATCTCAACACGGATTTAGGAAAAATCATAGCACTGGTACTGCACTTACTCAGTTTTCTGATAAAATTAACGACAGCTTAAACAATGGGAGACAGGTTATCGCTTTATTTATTGACTACAAAAAAGCATTCGAAACGTTAGATCATGATGTGTTACTTCTGGCAATGCAGGAATGTGGAATTAGGGGGCCTACTAATGACTTTTTTCGAAATTACATAACCAACAGAACTATACGCACAGCAGTGAACGGAACTGTGGGGGAAGAGGCCAGTGTTACACTGGGCGTGCCGACCGGGTCAGTGTTTGGGCCGGTGGGCTACCTAATGCATGTCAATAGCGTTTGCAACGTAATTAAAAACTGCGATGTACTTTTGTATGCTGACGATATGTGCCTGCTGTATGCCTCGAAAGACATCAGAGAAGTACAAAGTTGTATACAAAGTGACTTTGAAAATATAACAAAATGGGCTCACGATAATGGCATAATTCTTAACCTTTCTAAAACAAAATCTATGCATATACACTCACCCTATAATGCGATAGCTAAGCGTATGAACCACTCGGAAGTAGCCATAATAGGTCACAGTTACGAATGCCTGCACAATAAAAAATTACATTGTAAATGTTCTAATATAGAACTGGTCGAAACCTATAAGTACCTAGGAATAAGCATAGATAAAAATTTTAATTGGAAATCCCAAGTAAATAATGTATGTGCAAGGTTGAGATCCATATTGTGCAAATTTTACCAGTTGAAGTATGTGTTAGACAAGAAGACTATGAAAACAGTATATTATGCGCTAGCAGATTGTTTAATAAGTTATGGATTAAATATATATGGTCGCACTTTTGCTTCCTACTTAAAAGATATAAAACAGTTACAAATCAGATTACTTAAATATTTGGTGACTAAAAAGGTAAAAGAGAAATGTAATAGTGATTATGATAAATTATTCTCTATTTGTCAAATACTTCCATTAGATTATAAATTAAAACACATGATAGCAATAGAACATTACTACAACGAAGAATATAAAGTGGAAGTAAAAAATAAATATAATACAAGAAGGGTTAGGCAGAACAAGTTTATAAAGCCAAGTACAATAAACTATTATGGTAAAAGATGTTCTCGATATTTAGTGCCTGAAATATGTAATGAGATAGATTTACTTAGAGATGATAATAAAGTTTGTAAACCCGCTCTTAAAAGAAAATTAAAAGATTATTTCCTAAGCAAATAGTATAATATAAATAATTAATGTAAAAAGAAAAAGTTAAAGTACGAAAATTATAATAGGTGTACACAAGTAAAATATTTGTTAATGTGAGTGCTTTTCTTCGCCAACAAACTGCCATGCAGTTTGGCGAATACTTATGTATGTGCAACCTGTAAATTTTGTAAATTTTATTAAATAAAATAAAAAAAATAAAAAAAATAAAAATTTGAATTTGCCCGCCAGCAATCGGCCGGCTGACCAACGCACTCTGGCACCCAAGAACCTTATATTCATATTGGTGGCACCACTTCCACCTGATGAAAACCAAAAAGCTGTGACCCGACGCCGCCACAGTCTAAAAAATTTTGCTCACCTGTAAATTGTATTGGCCAGCCTTGCCTTAGGTTAGGGGGTAAATGGGTAAGTAAACATGAAAATCGATGTGGATGTCGTTTTTGAGGTTTTATGGGATGGTGATTGCGAAAATAATATTCATTTTGAAGTCAAACACGGTGGACATCATTCAGCCTCAGGAGACGGGGACGGAAGCGGAGACGGGACGGGAACGGGAACGGGAACGAGATACCTACTAATATCTCTGGACCCAATTCTGATTATTGTAATAAACTAGCTTCCGCCTGCGACTTCGTCGGCGTGGATATTAGAGAGAATCCTTAGGGGATCTTTAACCAGGATTCGACCAGCCGTTTTTACGCGATTAGGCGGTTCCCCACCAAGCGAGCAGCCTCGTGCGAGGCCCGCCACACGCGGCAAACATCTTGCCTCGCGAGGCAGCGCGCTTGGTGGGGACCCGCCGGAAGCTAGTGTCTCATAAAATTCTTTCATAATTTATGAAATCTTTTTTACACATCCCATAAGTATCTTCTTATTTGCAACAAAGCTTATTTTAATTATTGTTATGATAATAGTTATTTTTTTCTAGGCTCTAGAAATGCTGATGTTTAACTACAAGATGTCTGCAGAAGAAGCATTCCAATGTGGTTTTATCAATGGCGTTTTTCAATCAGAGGAACTCCAAAAAATTGTTTGGGACAAGATCAAAGATGTGACAAATTTAAGGTCTGAGTCTCTAATGGCATCCAAAAAATTAATAAGGGGACAAATAAAAGATAAGCTCTTGGAAGTCAACGATAAGGAATTAAGGACTATTATTGATCTAACTAATATGGATGCATAACTGTAATCATAATGAATATAAATAAATAATAAATCATAATCATGTGTCAAATTACAGTTTTGTGATATTTTGTAACATATTATTATAAGTGTATATTGTATAGGGTGGAAGGATAATAAATGCCAGGACTTAAAGGGTAGTAAAATAAAAAAAAAATTGTTTTTATATAATTGTTTGCTGTTCCACCCCTGCCCCTATTCCGTCCCTGTTCCTCCCCAGTTCCACCCTCCCCTGTTTATCCCTCTCCTTCCCTATTTTCCGCTCTTTTCTCCTCGTTCCCCCTCTTTTCCTATCTTATCCTTGCTTCCTCTATCTTTCTCTCGCTTCGCCTATCTTCTCCTCCCTTCCCTTCACTCCCCTCTCTCTTTCCTTTTCTTGCCCTATCTTTTTCTTGTCCCTCTTCTCCTTCCTTTCCCTATATTACCCTTTCTTCCCATTACCCTTCCTCGTCTTCTTACCCGTCCTTCGCCTTTCTCTTGCTCGTCCTCTGATCATCGTTACCCTTTCCATTCCTCTTCCTTATTATGAGTCAAGTCACTAACCCAATTGGTATTAGGTTTGAAAATTCATCGCTTGAGGGTAGGCTCATGAGCAGCTTCAGTCTCCCATGACCACGGCAGCTGCAAAGGTGCCGAAACGTCGGGAAAATAAAAATTCAAACCAAATACCAACAAAATACCAAAGTACTTTCAATAAAACCGCGCTAGTATCCGTTAAAAAGTGTTTTATTTCATGTTTAGTGACCGCGTAAGCTTGAGAAGTGAAAATGAACCATTCCATATATTTTTTGCACCAAGTTATTCCTTCAGGCAATGCAGGAATGTGAAATTAGGGGCCTAAGTACTTTCGAAATTACATAACCAACAGAACAATACGCACCGCAGTGAATAGAACTGTGGGGGAAGAGGCCAGTGCAAGAAGCTTATACCTCCAATGTAGATTGCACCGGCTAGTGTCATAGTGAAGATAGAAAAAAACCTTGAGTGACATTACGGCTTATTGTTATCTCTTTCTTTAGCGTGACAATACGTTTTCGTTTCTCACGAACGAACGAACGATGAACAACGAACACGTAATGTAACACTAAAGAAAGAGATAGCAATAAGCCGCCACGCACTGACATGATTTTTTTTTTAATTTAACTGGACAGGCTGTCTGTATGATTTGACAGCAAAGTTCTTGTGCCTACTTGAAACGCCACTAGCGTGCGTCTAAAGATCTAATTTTGGCGTACAATAAAAATGGTTGCCGTGATGCGCTTTCCAGTAGCTCTACCATGAGTTGGTATAGTAAACTACAATAGTTTACTATACTCGCTAGCGAGCATCGAGTAACGTTTTGGCCTTTTTCATAGCAATTCGGTACCATGAGTTACTAATTGACAGATGGTATCGAGAAATACCATAACGATAGTAGTAAAGTTACTCACTTGCGTTTTGTACCAAACCAACCTTAATTGCGTGTTTTTTTTAATACACAGACAGCAGTTTGATACTGTACCTGATGCATTTTTTTTCTTTCCTTTTATTTTTTTCTTACATTCTAGTATTTGTGTACATTATTATCAACAGTTACTAACTTAAATTCTAACTATCGGATTTTATACCTACCTAAAAATATTGCTAATTGAATGAAATTTCGCATTAAAACTTTGCTTGTGTCAAAACAAATCTTAAGAAAAAAAGAGCTAACAATTTTTCTTCGCTTTAAACAAGTTATAATCCTGTTAAATTTTGTGGATTAGTTGTTCCTAGGTAAAATAAGATTTTAAGAAGATTATAAAAATAGCTGGGTCAATGCCATCTTGCGGAGAGGCTTCAAAGCTATTCATGATATAGCAAAATTTGAACGAACTAGTGCTTTTCTGCGTGCTTGCTATACGTGTGATAAGGATTACACCCAACATTTGTTAGATGGCGCTGTAATTTTTTATAATTTAATAAAACCCTTCTGAATAGTAAAATTGAAATAATTTAATCACTCGTGCTTTACAAGCTGCCGGGGATAAAGAGTCATACATTATTAATACTACAGTAATTTACAAGTAAAGGGTTGCCTGGAAAATTAGAGTAAGACATTATCTTCTACAAACTGCTCAGACATGTTTCACTTTGAAGTCATTCTCCTTGTTCTACTCAAAGCTGTTCTCTTCTAGAAGATGTGAAACTGCATTGTTAATTCCCAGTAACATAGCCATCATTAGTGACCCTTAAAACTTGAAATCTGAAAACATTAAAAGATAAGATTTTAAGCTTACCTCAATATGTCATTTATTGGAATGAATTGACATAAATCAAGGTATTTTCTAGTATTATAGTAGTATACTATATGTTAGTGATAAGGAATAGATAAGTTTGAACAGTTTCCATTAGTTAATCAAATAACAGAGATAGAAACTAAAAAAGGGTAGAATCTTGACGAACGATAAAACTCCATTTTCATCAGAAATACAATATTATTGGGGCCTTTGTGGGAAATTTTACTATTTATTATTACTACTGAATTAGTACAACAATTCAGCACAAAAATTTGTGTTGTAAACCTCTTAGATTTTGAATGAGAGCAAAAAAGCAGATTTTTCCATGTAAAAATTTCTCAAAACTAAACTAATTTAAGAATGTAAATAACTTTTGTGTTTAATATCGTATTCACAAAACTATTGTTAATTTGATAAATTCAGTATGTCTATATTATAGTTTAATATAAATTGCATCATAGAATAAAGGAAATAATACTTTTTGAGGAGTAGGAAAAAACATCAAAAGATGAAAATTTTTACTTCAGTTAAGCATTTGGCGAAGTTAAAGAATACAAAATGAGCTGTTGATTTATTTACCTATATTGTCATTATATTGTGGGAGGTGGGAAATCGTTCTACTCCTGATTGCTTACTTGGAAGACCAACGGTCTCCATAATGAGATGATCACTTTGTCACTAGCATAAGTCCAATAGAAAATGCGTTGATTATTGAAGATAAAATGATTCTTCACGCTGAAAATTAACTAACAATAACAGCTGGCGATCACAACTAATAAAAGAATACACAAGTTAATCCATTCATTACATTAAAATGATAACAGCTGTTATCAGCTTTTTAAATTGTTGCGTTCCGCATTAAGCGGCTATCACACGGCCATGCGGGCGTCGGTCGGATCTCGTCAGTCCTGAACTGTGCTTGACTGATTGATTGATGTCGTTGCATTTTTCGTCGCAGCCCGTGACTGTGGTTAAACTAACGATAAAACCATTGAAATAATACACGAAATGCCTGAAAATATAGTTGTAGGCTTTGATTCACTAAAATAAACTACGACAGTTTATATAACGGGGGATAGCGTTATTGACGGTCTGGACGAGACGTCCATTTCACTCTATGGTGACGTACAATGCAAGGAGTATCATATCACTCATCGTGAAATAAATGGTTAAGTATATTACTCACTGTATACAAGATTCTGGTCGGAAGTAATACGTAAGTTAAGCGGCGCAGAAGGTAGAAAATAGTATTGATAGCCAGTTGATTCATGTAATTCACACAGGCGGTATGTCACGGCAATGGTCTGATATAATAATTACGCGCTGGATGACGACCATGACGAGACAGATGTCATCTTCTGTGTACGATGGATTGAACTGTTGGGCCGCGCGCTGCGCTGGCTTGTGCAAGAACCAGCGCGCCTATTATTTGAAGTTGCCGACAAACGTACCATTTTCCACGGTGTGTTGTTCTTGTCTGGTTTGCGTCATGCTCTCTCATGCGTCTGCGGACAAGCCGTGGGGGCGCGCCTTTATTTTGTCACCGTCTTAATGTAATATTCACTAAGAGGAGCTAATAGGAGATAGGAGCTGGTTTAGATTCGAGCACGTGCATGTGTTTGCTGTGTGCCGCGTAGATGTGTGCATGGCCGCACGTGTTAGCACGACCGGAGAGCCCGTCTCGATCGGCGTTACATAGCTCATATATTAGTGCTAAGAATTGACGGTGTAGTGACGCCTTATTGAGCTCTCAAAATGAGTTCAAAAATCCCCTTGGTTAATGTGAGAATAGCCTAAATTGGATTGTCTATGGATGATGATAAATACATAAGGTGTCAGCCAATCAGGAAAGTGGGGAAAAATACCGGTATTAACAGTCTAATTTTTTGGGGAACACCCATTTTTGGGGTAAATTCTGAAGACACGGTACCTTAAATTAATGAACTGACTTAGTAAAAATTAATTATTTTAACAGAAATATAGATTATTAACAACCAAAACAAGTAATAGAATGAAGTAGGAGACTAGTAATGCGTGAACGGGGGATAAGAATATAGGAATGTTGAAATAAATCTAGGAAACATATTATGATTTTTTATGGGATATTTAGAATTTATAAGCTGCTGTCTTTAAAATAAGATTATACTAACTCAATGTGTTAGTTATTTAATTATATACGCTGTTTAATTGTTTAATTAGGTTTTCCCAAGTGTTATAAATGGATTTATTATGTCACCAATACGTCAAAAGGGTAAGAAAATCAGCGGATCTACCTTGGAATAAATAAGCGTATAATCTAAATATACTCAAAGTTGCTACATTGATAAGATGGACAAATAGAGACATAATTGAAAAAAATATGTATTTAAGCTCATAATGAGGAGATTTGAATGCACATGGCCATGTCAAAATCACCTCTCTCTCTCTAATTAGATTCTCGGGATGGAGTAAAGGTACAGTCACCACTTTGCCAGCTTATATATTGCTTATATATTACCTTATAAGGTTTAAATATATAATAAAACGCAAATTTTGGCGACGAGACCATATTTGGTCAACTACCAGTTCTTGAGGGTATAAAAGACGAGGTCCAGAGCTTCTCGAGACAGTCCAACGAAGATTAGAGTGAGCGTCGAAGCTCTGCCCAGTATACCAGCGAAAACCAGTAGAATTCCAGTCTTCAAAGTAAATTTTATATTAAATATGTAAGTCTCAATCCTTTAGAAGTTGTATTTATAGGCTCTTCCGGGAGATTTTACTAGGGGAAACCTTGCAATGGTTGGCATGAGTCATGGGCCCTGCTCATTGCTAATGATTGCGGGGGGGGGTTAAAGTAAAGTACTCATTTAATTATTGTTGGCCCTCCACGAAATCTGGAGAATTTCTGGTCAACCCTTGTTATTTTGGACACTAGAGTGCATAGGCCGGACATGAATTCTAATTATGAACTCATGCTTGGCGTGTGTGTGCTGTGTTCAAGGTATCATGAATGGGGAAGAGGCTTGTTTACTGCACCAATGATAGGTAGGGATATAGGTTTGTCTTTGCCCGGGCAAAAGCTTGAGGACGCCGCCTCTGAGCTTGCAAAGACACGCGCCGGTAGAAAATCGTTAGTGGTCAGAGTAAGTGCAGTGCTGTGGTTTGTAATTCCCAGAGAAAAGTGTGGTTTTAAGTGTAGTGGTGTGCTTTGGCCCACGAGGAATCCATCGCACCGTGTAAGATGGAGCTTAAAGGTGAGGGCAGTCTACTTATGAAGACTGAAGAGTAACCAGATTGTCAAGTAAGTGAGCATGTTCACTAAAAACCTTCTCATTGTGCTAGGAGAAAATTGTGTTTTCTTTCAAGGACACCATTTTAGTATGTTTGTGAATGTTAGACGACCTAGGGTCAAAAGTATTCTGTGTTGCGCTAGGTACCATTCACTAACAAGAAATCTTTAAAACATCTAGACGTTCAAATTGAACCTAAATTGCTTGTACTGTTCTGTTAGGCGGTTAGGTATTGTGCGTTTAAATAAATATTTATTGTGTTCACATTTTTTGTAAGCTCTAGCTATGCTGTGTGCCAAAAAATATCTAAATATCCGAGTTCTATATCCAGGAGAATAATTGCAAAATTCCCATTATTTACTTCATGAATTGAAATTTTGCCATATAAAATCAGTGAAATTTCAAAACTTAAAATTGGATTTTACTCAAAAATATGTGAACAAAATATCATTGTTTCCATGTGGTCAAAATCTAGGTCTCATACAGGTCCTAAAACAAGTCCTAGACTTGTCTATGTTGACCATTTAAGGTCACTAATCTCACATAGTGATTACCTGTATGCGTCATAGTTTTGTACATTTTATGTGTGATTTAGACAATGTTTTTCTCAGAGGTTTACCTTGCTATTTTAAATACCTAAATGTCCAACTGACAATGAGAATTGCCAAGGGAACCTTGAGAATGACAAAATCTATTATGTGTATATATGTGCAATTCCTTGCTACTGCTCGGATGAAATAAAGCAAAGCCTGATTATCTAAGCCCAAAGGGATAGCTAGGGCCAAAGTCATAGTCTAGTCTAGACTTTGACCAATAAATCTAGATGAGGCTAAATTTTCATCCAAACAATGGCTTATTGCCTATAATGTATGAACTGCTATACCATTGATATGTATGTACTTTATGCATATATACATACACTATACTCCTACACATGACTATCAAATTCTGTGTAGTTTGAAATGGTTGTGAATTCAATTCAGAGGCATTTCAAACGAGGTAAAAAGGGTAAAGCCAAGCGCCTATAGATTTGACAGAAAATTGCCAGGTCTAAGGGTAGCGTTTCAACAGATTCTCACAACCCAACGAGTTTTACTTTAGGGTTCCATTTGAAGTAACTTCAGTCACACTACGACGGTCGCTCGCATTTATCAAGTTATCCATCAGGATGAATTTGAAAAGTGCTCTGAGGGTCCGGGTAACCACCAGACTTGTTTGAGTGGTTCCTAGTACCATGATTAGTAGGGGTTTGTTGGGATGTGATGTTATGTCTGAACTCCTTAAACCATGTTAGGTAGACCTGCCAACAGAGGATCTGTGAGTTCTGACATATTCATATCCTGACGGAACCACTATTAATGATGAGACTTGATCGGATGTCCTTTGGTTTCCTGAATTCAGTTACTTCAGTCTAAAACTTTGTTCTTGTGGTATCAGTGGTTGTGGATGAATATCCATTCGACTGTTGATATACAAGGCAAGGTGCATCCTTTTCCTGTGTTCAAACACTTGTGAAGGTCTGATGAACCGAAACATAAACTTGACAGACGGCGTAAGCAATATGAAACTGGTGACTTGGCTAGGTAAAGTTCATAATTGGTAAAATACCTACTATACAGACATACATTATTATTTGTCTAATTTATGACCCTACCATCTCACAAAAATACCTAATTCAACCATTATATCTTTTATTAGTGCATTCAATATTACTTTGAATTGTACCATTCAACTCAGCTTTGTGCTGCCTCCATGTCGTTGCAAGAACCTTGAAACATGCATGGACATTTCATACAGAACACAAACTCTACAAGCTGTAATGTGTTATTGACATATTACTGTAATCCATATCTATATCTTACCCTTGACTAAGTGACGCAGAGGTTATACGGGCCGCGAATACACATTAGTAATGGTTTGGTCCTAAATCACCAGCCAGAGAACATGTTGACGGTAGGCTTCCGTCTCAGCTGACCTTAGTGGGTTACCTATACACTCCACAATCCTGATAAACATGCAGGTTGATTTGATCACCTAATTGTATCAGGGAACATCACCTATTGCCACTCCGATGGAGTGGCACCATCAACTCTTGTATCTACTTGGTATAGTCTCTACGGAGCTATCTTAGTAGTTACCTAAATTCATGGCCATGCATGTGGCATTGTGACGCAATGACATGGATAGCACCAGGAATGGTTAAACTTAACTAGTATGGTTAAATTAGTGTACCTTCCTATCATTTCATGTCGATTGTTGAGTAGCGCCACCGTTGCGCAGTACTTACCTTCCGGGAAAGCATCTTGTTATGCTGGTTGGCGATTGGCACCTGGGAATGAGGGGTTTATGGAGGAAGCATTCCCCCGGGGTCATTGACCTCGGTCCTATTAGTCTATCTTGATCCTTAAGTACCTATCCCTATTCTTACTCTAAATCACAAATATATTTACATTATGTTAGGTATTATTAATTATATTTTATTATGCTTTTTACTTCTAAGACATTAGTGATAAGGCTTTAGTTGTAAATAGAATTAGCACATGAGCACTTGATATTGAACCATCTGAACTTAGTCCAGGCATACCAAAAGAACCTGGATGCTACTCTCAAATCTCAGCGTAGGTCCTTTTAAATTAGACGATCAAAATTTGGCCAATACTATGTCTTCATGAAATTTCAGTTATTTACAGCTGTAATGGATTGAAGATTATGTTACCAGGACTGATTAAGTCCTGGTTAGTTAACGTCACTCCAGCTAACCAGTTTAGCCAAGCGGGAAGTTGAGGTACAAAAATGGTGCCGCTCGCTGAGATTTTAGATTTTCTGTGAGCAGGCCCTATTGACATTGTACTTTGTCAACTAAGCCTCGATACTAGTCCGTTTCCATAAGGGGTGTGTTACAGTTTTGAGGCGTGAGATCAATGAGTATACCTTTTACTATCCTCTATGGCATAGAGGAATGTAAAAAATAGGTACAACAAAAGAGAATGTAATCAAACCGCGGTACAGCATAGTCATTGGCGTGAATACTTCTATTTTAATTTAATTTAGTATTTTTTGTGTCTAAAATAGTCTAAATAATGTCTTTCAGAGCTTATTTAGCATAAAATATGTGCGCCACAGCTGCATAATGCAACGAAATATCAAGGGCAAATTATAAACCGATAAATATGAAAACCCGTGTTAGAAATCCTCTAGTCAGGGGGTGGGTCAGGTTGTGCCCAACGCTGAATAGTGGCCCTTCTAGGTGGGCCCTCCATTCAGTGGGCTTACTAAGGTCACCATTCAAATACGCCGTAACGTAAAGCATTCCTCCACTTTGAAACTAATGTAAAAAAGTTTAATTAAGTACTTTCCTATCAAGCATGTTACAAAATTAGAAAATATTGTGTTAAATCTAAATACTAATCTACTTAGTTGCAAATATGTTAATTTCGCCCGTATCAACGTAATACTTGATACAAATAAGGCCTATCTAATTTTAAGTATTTATATATTATTTAATTAATTATTTAACAGTAGGAATATAAGAAAACAGTTCTAACTAAATCTAATTTTCCGAAAACTTGACTTTGGCCGTAATAAATCGATTACACTTATTAAATTAAGGCCTATAACTTTTTTATTTGAAATTGAGGTTAAATATGAAACCATATTAAATAAAAACAACTTATCAATAAATTTGAATATTTATTATTACAAAGTAAAGATTTATGTTATATATTCCTAAAAAAAGATCTCACTTTAACTCGTAGATTTGTATCATTTGGGGCCTTATTTGTTTATTTAATATCATATTTGAATAAGGCACAAAAAACGTAGGTATCTGCCGCATGTCGCTCTGCCAGGTTGTATTTCGTCCAACTTGTACGTTTTTATTAATTTGGAAGGAAACTGGATATTTTTGTCGATTGTGGGATGATACACACATTATCTGTAATGAAATAAGTAAACCATAAGTTGTATAAGTTGTGGGATTCTCATTAAGGCCGTTGTACTAGCCAAACGTGGTTTTTAGTAGGTTTTCATTCTCTATCTCCTCTTTATTTAATGAATATTAAAACAAAGTAAATATACCATAAGAATCTTCAACATTTTGCCTATCGATTCCACGATTAACATTTGTTAAAAATATTTTACATTATGCCAAAAATATCATAAATAAAATCGACTAACACTTTTGTTTCTGTGCATCTCCTCCGTAACTACGAGTCCTATGGAAATCTCGTTACCACCAATCGATAGAGGAGAAAAAATGCTACAAATTCCACGAAAGACATTTTCGAAAAGACCATTTATGGGATTTTCGCGACAATTTTTCAAAAATTTAGATACATTTTTGATAGAGGGTGCCCTCGAGGGGAGCGGGCGGCAGACCGCCACCGGCGCTCAGACGGGGAACACGTATCGCTCATGCTCCCACTGACAGCTACACAGTTCTCTATGTCTCGCTCGTTTGTTTTGGCCTTGCTTTAGCACTGTCAGAATGTTACAATTATGTTTTGAAAATTCATTTCGAACTGAAGGACTATTACAAAAAAGCATCGCGATAAGCGTACGATATTCGTCCAACACCGTGGTACTATTTCCTCACCAATAAGGTTCAATATCAAGTAAATTGAACGACGAATTGCGTCCGACTATCGGTTTCTTTTTTGTTTTGTAATAGGCCCTCTGATGCATTATTTTGCCATAGATATAAAAATTACGCGTAAGGACGGTTAGTATAAAATACCTACCTATTGAATACTATATATGAGTCTTCAAATCAAACATTTGTAGGTAATAAATCACACGACTGTGAGTTAATTTATTTCACTATAACTTTTTAAATGCCTGAACTGAACAGATTTGGATGCATGCAGGTAGGGTATAGGTAAGAATATTTATACCATCCTGCCCCCCCTAGCATGACCATTGACCAGTGACCACTGAAACGCCATAATAATATACATTTATTACTTTTAAGGACAAGGGTTTTGACAGTCAAGTGTCGATAAAACGCATCACGCGATCTATAGGCTGTCCCAATACTTTGCCTCATCCAGGAATCGAACCCACCAAATATATTTTTACGATACCAATCGATAGGGTTTCTCATCAGACCCCCTAGTCAAAGTAATATTTGCAAATCGTTATCGCTTCGCTTTTGAAACTGTATGGAAATGACATAGGGTACGTTCAGATGACAAGCGCGTTTCGTTAACAATCTAATTTTAAAATCATATGTTAATGTAAGTAAGTAATCGAATTTAAGAATCAAACGAAAAATGTAAGGATTATAGTCTTAATTCATACATTTTTCGGAGTGAAGTGATAGCGAAAATTTTAATGTGACATTTGGCTACAGGCTCTGGATTATTAGCACGTTTTTAGGGTTCCGTAGCCTAAAAGCAAAAAACGGAACCCTTATAGATTCGTCATGTCTGTCTGTCTGTCCGTTCGTATGTCACAGCCATTTTATTCCAAAACTATTAGAATTACACAGTTAAAATTTGGTAGGTACATGTATTCTGTGAACCGCATTACGATGTTTACACAAAAATAAAAGATAAGGGATTTCTATTTTTAAGATTATTATCTTAAATATATAAATCCCTTTATTTTATTAAGATTATTATCCCCATACATGGAACTGAAACTGAAAAAAATGTTTTCGTCTATGCGTGCGGGGTGTCTATTGTCTATAGATAGGTCTTTAAAACTCTCTCTCTCACTCTCTAATTTTTATTACTATTTAGACGCAGTGAACGCACACCAACTTAAATAAGTTAGCCTGTTTTGTTTAGTATCTACTTACGTCAAAAGCTTTTTCATATTACTGTTGTTTATCCAACTTCATAATTTATAAAAAATATTTTATATTATTGAAATCTTTTAAACGGTCGTGATTTCAGGCCTCAAACTTCGTCAATCGATAATGGTTTTAGATTCTATGATATTTTTTTCGTAGTGGTTAGATTATAAAGTACCTACTATACTTACCAGAAATATTAATCTCCTCTGGTGATAATGTTTATTATTGCGTATACCTATTTTACCAACAAATACCAATATATTACACCATCAATAAACAAAATGTAGTTGTCAACAAAATTAGTAAATGCATTTGAATTGAATTGAAAAAACACGAAAAATGTAGTAAGTAGATAATCAAAATACTTCCTTTCCGAAAAAAACGATTTTTTAAAATTATTTGGAAAAGGAACTAACACCATCATTTCAATGATGCCATACAATAGTCTGCGCGCGACGCGATCACTATAAAAAAACCTTTGAAATAAATTCAAAAAATTCAAAATTCAAAAAATCATTTATTCAGTCTAGGCTGTTACAAGCACTTGTGAATATCATAGAAGCTACCCCATCGGTTCGCAAACCCTAAGCGGGAGACCTTGTAACGAGAAGAACCGGCAAGAAACTCGTCAAGGGCTGCTTTTTTCTCCCTGTATATTTCATACAGTCGTCAACATTTAAAAATGACCTCCACATTTAAAGTGAGGTCATTTACACAATAATTAACAAAAGTTTACACGCAATAGGTAAGTTGAAGTTAATTACCTACTATATAATGGATAGGTAATTGTGAGAGTAAATAACTTTCAACTAGTTGGGAAATCACTTTGTCTGCTACTCCTAAGTAGGCAATATTTACCAAAAAACACTTGATACAAGATATAAAAAATAATAATGAAAAAAACGCAATTCTTACAATTCAATATGCGTTAAGATCGGTACTCAGAAGCAGACCCATTCCCACTGGCAGCATCCGTTCACGAGCATGACGCATGAACCAGCCATCGTTTCGCTCAACCATATTTGAGGGAACGTAACGACCCGCCTCACACGACACCACCGCAGAAATGTTTAAAGTGAGCATGACCATAAGACGTACCTAGTTACGAGTATAAGTACTATGCAAAATGTGAAAAAATCGGTTGGCACTCCGGGAGTGCCGGCAGAAGTGGAAACTTGAATATTAACGTTGTGCATTTTTGATATTTTGAAATTAGCGGCAAAGGATTAAAATTATTTCTTTCCTGTTACTATACAGTCACACAATTCAATCAGTTTGTAATTAGAGAAAAATTCTAAAGATTTTGCGCCAGTGGCCTTTTTAATTTCTACATGCACGCATTCTACGATTTAAACTTATAGTCACAGAGTATAAATAAGTATAGACTTTTCATCATCGAAGAGATCGCTGCTGTTAGTTCCATTTTCAAAATTAGTGCGTTGCTGGTGACACAAGTGTTTACGTCTTAAAATGATCCGCCGCCATTTTCAACGCGCCCCGTAGAAAGAGATTACACTTGAAAGTAGGGGATACTTCCGCCGCCAGCTGTCTACTCTCCATCCGTCACATCCGTCTCACGCATTTTCTATCAGCCACGTGATTCTTACTGACGCGAGTTTAGCATTTTTTCCACATTCCAAAAAGCGTACAACACCGCTAAAGAAGTTTTCACTTCAAAACAGTAAAATAACTAAAACATGAAACAGACTTGACTTCATACATAATTTAATTTTAATATAAATTGCGGCTGATTGATTGAACATTGCTGATTTCTTGTTTTTTTATAAAACAATTTACCTTCAATTTACCTACATAAAATTAAAATTTAATATTTTAACAATGCCATGCTGCCGTGTCTCCAACTTTCTATGGTCCGTGAATTTTGGCCAAGCTTTGTGTAGGTTACGCATTAGTTTTCAAAAATTTTAATAGATGTCGGTAATAAATTACATCTTAGTTTTTCAAATTTTTTAATAGATGTCGCTAATAAATGACTCGCGATGTAATGTAGAGGGTGGCAGGGTGAGGGGAGTCAAATCATTAGCTGTCACTTCACCAAGAGCCGCCTTAAGCTCTATCGTGTTAAAATAAGACCTAGGCTATTATCGTAATCACGCTGTCCCCCTACTCAAATGGCCAACATTCTATGCGTTTGAACGCTACGTTATTACGTGTCGTAAGCTTGTCACACAATATCAAAGTCTGAGATTTACATAAGCTTACGACACGTTATTTAATCGTCTATTGCTCATATTTTAAGCTTTAAAAGTAAGGTTGGCAATTGGAGCATGGGGCTGGTCGTCTTTAAAAAATTGCAATTAATGCATCTATGGCCGATAGTAAAAACAAATCAAGGTCATGGATAGCTAATCATAAATATAAAGAAACAATTATTAAGAGAAACTTAAACTAAAACAGCGTAAGGTTTAATAAAAACTTTCATGAAAGTATTTTTCTGGTTGGATTTAGGTTTATCTGAGTTTTCTAATGATTTGTATTTGGACGAATCGTCCGAGGATTTGTATCAAGTACCAACCTTTTATTTCACCTTTCCATAAACTCCTCTAATCGACTGCTTCTAATTTTATTCTTATCAATCTTAACAAGCTAGCTTTTACACAGCAAAATAAGCGAAGAAAACACAAAATAAACAATTATTAAAACGTGAAAATTACATTTGACATTTTCGATTTGACATAAGGAACATTTATACTCACAGGAAGATTTGACATAAATAGTAACCATAGAGGAAAATAAAAAGATAGTAACCAACATAAATTTAAAATTCACTTACATTCGGTATACACGCACTAACTAATGATTTTTTACTTAGTCGGATTATAATTGCAAACTACAGCAACTAAGGTAAACGACCAATATTTCGTGTTAGTAAGTTATTTCGTTTAGTTTTTTTTTTCTGTCACAAATTATTAATTATTACACCTACATTAGTACAAAATATAGCACATAAACTGTCTAAAAATCAAGTACCAACATTTTGGTGACTGAACTAAGACACGGTTACGGTATCTATCCGTTACCGTGACTGAGGGCAATGCTACGTTCAAAACTCTCAGTCGTCGGCACAGACAGCTTTATGGCGTGTATTCCTTGTCACCACCATAAGATTAGCGCTCGTATGTACCTACCTTTTAAGCTCACAGAAAGTCAATTTGAATAAAACTTTAAATAGTTAAGTAGTAAAATGATCCCATATACTCGTAGTAACTTCCAAACGAAACGTCCGATTAGAATAATTTAAAGAAGACTATATTAAAATCTTTTATTTATTTATTTATTATCAATAGTTTTCACAGTTCACGCTAAATAATTTTATAGGATTTTTTTTGGTAGGTTTTCACTAATGCAATTACTATAGAGGTTATAGATATTTCTATTTTTTAAACAACTATAGCCTATATTTCTCGCTGATAATGCAGCTTTCTATTCTTACTCCTTATCCTTATTTCATCTGGTAAGAATTTTTGGCGTTTTTTCCGCCCATTTCGATTTTCCCAAAAAAAAATCAGAATTTTCAATACTAAAATATCTTTATTTGGTTCTAAATATGAAACCTTTTAATAGCCCATCCGCACATCTATCATATCTGCGATACTACAGGCAAATGACACAACACAATTTCATAAATCGGGGCACTATACTCGATCATGAAAACCTAAAATGTTACAATTTTAAAATCTTGAAGTCATTAAGAGTCTTAACATGCCGAAATATGGGACATTTACCTTATTGAGTTCACATTAGCGAGGATGGTAAACTCGTGGATGGTGAGCACTCTTACTATAGATTTTAGTTCTTCGCGTATCCGCTAGAGGCTCTGCTTCAATTTCCCATACAAATTGCTAACGCGGTCGATATCGAGAATGGTTTTTGTAAACTCATGGTAGTGCTAATGGTAGTGCTACAGACTCACGCGCGAAGCCGTGAACTTCCCGCGAAGCATGAGTGAGAACCGATTCGCATATTCTTCGCAGCTTCGCGTCGCGTTCGCGCCTCGTACCCATAAATTGTCGGTTTTTTGTCCCGCGACAAAGGGATCACAAGCCGCGAACTTGGCGCGAAAGCAACTTGGCTCCACATTCGCAGTGTTTTCGCGTGAAGGCGAGTTTAAAAAAATCATAACCTTATTAGCTGCTACGAGTATTATGGTAGAGAGCAAAATTATTGCAAATAGGGATGGGTTCAGCGAAAATTTCAATGAAATGAAAATTTTTATATGAAATTTACGAAATCTTTCAAAACGGGTTGAAATATATTATACTGTGATCCTGGCGCGAACCTCTACGAGCGTGGAACAGTTTGGGTAGTTTTGCCGTGATTCGCAAGTGATCCGCGCCGCGACTTCACGCCGTAATTCGCGCGTGAGTCTGGAGAGGCCATGGTACAAAGTTTTCTTTAGAATTTGACACTAGTGACGGCATACCGACATCATATCGATAGTTTCATTGGCGATTGTAAAATTTTATTAACACGTGTTGTTTTTCGCGATATTAGTTTATTTCTGGATTTGTAGTCGACTTGTTTCTTCGTATGTAGTATAAGCATATCCGGAATTCAGGGCTAAGCTAAGGGCCTTACTGCCGGTGCCGACTCTTATAGCAGTTTCTGCTAAACAACTGCCTTGCTTTTCGTATGGGTAAAAAATTGTTCAGCCTTGAAATAAAGACGACATAGAAGAAACCGGCCATGTGCGAGTCGGACTCGCGCTCGAAGGGTTCCGTCAAATTCCCTGCCCATCCCTTGTTACATAATAAATAATTCTCATAAGTAGTTGAAAACTATGGTTTATCCCATATAGAAATAGAAATTGCTTTTAGGTTTCAAAATTAAAGTTCTAGTGTACGCAATGCTTAAATACTTAAATTAATACTGGGAATGAAATTAAAGATTGTGATTGTCTCAAAGTCTTAGTTTTATTTGTTCCTGTTTATACAGTGAATAATGCCAGCATGTCACCGTAATATTTCCCTCCATCCCTGGAAAAAGCACAGGTTGAAATCACTATCACGATTTTGGTTATACATCATGTGGGCAGATGATTTACGTCCCAAAATTAAATTATTAACAAATTACGGCATATTTTTACAAACGAGGGCCTTAGGGCTTTGTCCCTATGCCTCACATCAACCTACGGTCGATCGAAAGAAATCGAAATGACCTCATCCAATGACGTTTACAAGCTGACTGTCACGTTGACGGATGATGTCAATCGAATTTTTACTTTTTAATAACATGAATGGAAGTTTTAAGTTGTATAAAGGGCTATCGATATTTGTGTCGACATAGGCACATCACTAGATTTAGTACCCTGTACGCACGCTACGTCCTACAGCGCCAACATGGCGGTAATCAAATAGGCACAAAAACAGTTTGACATAAGCCTGTCCAGTCTAAATATATGCAGGTCAATGCCGCCACGTCACTCAAGGACATTTTTTCTATCTTCAATATGACACTAGCCGTGCAATCTCCATTGGGGTATAAGCTTCTTGGGCCAGGGTTACACTGGGCGTGCCGACCGGGTCCGTGTTTGGGCCGGTGGGCTACCTAATGCATTTCAATAGCGTTTGTAATGTAATTAAAAACTGCGATGTACTTTTGTATGCTGACGATATGTGTCTGTTGTATACCTCAAAAGACATTAGAGAAGAACAGAGTTGTATACAAAGTGACTTTGAAAATATAACAAAATGGGCCCACGATTATGGCATAATTCTTAACCTTTCAAAAACAAAATGTATGTATATACACTCGCCCTATAATGCGATAGCTAAGCATATGAACCACTCAGAAGTAGCCATAATAGATCACAGTTACGAGTGCCTGCGTAAAAATAAATTAAATTGTAAATGTTCTAATAGGTATAGAATTGGTGGAAACCTATAAGTACCTAGGAGTAATATATTAGGAGGTCATAACAAATTGGGTAACGATCGCGGAAGTGGCTGACTCTGGGTTCACAGGATGGAGAGGCACTCTCTGGTGCTAAATATGTCAGTCTGCCTGAAGTGGTTGCGTTCTTTTTATATGCAGGCTGAAAAATGTGTTATCGTTACCAAAAAAAATAACGATAAGGTAAATGGCTGACAATAGTACAGCAAGTAAGTACTAGTTGTACTCACGTGAACTGTGTAAGGACTGACCAAAATTCGGTTGCGTTTCGTAGGTATAAGCGATTAACTTTTTGTTTGTTTGTAATGTATAAACTCAAAAAGAACTGATCCGATTTTGAAAATTTTTTCACCTATAGAAAGCTACATTATCAGCGAGTAACAAGAGCTATAATTAATTTTCAAAAAAATTCTAGCCTTTTTTCAGCCTTCATATAGATATAAAAAGAACGCAACCACTTCACGCAAACAGACTGACATTATTTAGCATCAGAGAGTGCTTCTCCATCCTGTGAACCAAGAGTCAGCCACTTACGCGATCGTTACCAAATTTGTTATGGCCTCCTAGTCTATAAGTATAGATAAAAAAAATAGTTGGAAATCCCAAATAAATAATGTCTGTGCAAGGTCGAGATCCATATTGCGCAAATTTTACTAGTTAAAGTATCTGTTAGCTACGAAGACTATGAAAACAGTATATATTATGCGCTAGCAGATTGCTTATTAAGTTATGGATTAAATAATGGTCGAACTTTAGCTTCCTACTTAAAAGCAGTCATTCCAGCAGTCCTACTGGCAGATTTACAAAAAATTGAAACCCGGCGAAATCATCGGTGAGGATCTGGTACAAGAAGATAAAGTAGATAAGGTGTTCTATATATTAATATTTATTATGTTTTTTTTATTTAGCTGTAAATAAAATATTTAATGTGAATTTATATTTTAGTTCATTAGGTACTTGAAAATAATAATAAACTTTCGTTTTAACCTTTCGACCAACAAGTTCATAAAAGCTGTTGTTTTAATTTTTTTGTGTGTATATTGTTTGTTATATAGATTTATATAGAGTCAGTTTTTATTGACCGAGCGAGCACGAAGTGCGAGCGAAGCGTCTTTGCTTCAGCTTGGGCAAAAATTCTTTCGTATGTCCGGCTGTCTGTTCCAGCCTACAGGTCGCATTTCTCAACCGATTCTTGTGAAAATTTGTGAGCAGGTTTGAAAATTATACAGATTTTTTTTGTCGAGCCAGTTTTATGATTTTTTTTAAAATGGCGGAGATATGTTAAAAAAACAGATTTCACTCCGTTTTTCAGCTCTGCCTGTTTTCCTCTACAGGTCGTATTTTCCAACCGATTCTAGTAAAATTTTGTAAGCAGGTTTAAAAATGATGTAGAATTTTTTTGTCAAACTAGTTTTTTGAAATTTTTCAAAATAGCGGAGATATGTTAAAAAAACCTATTTCAGTCCGGTTTTTCAGCGCTGTATGTTCTCCTCTACAGGTCGCATTTCTCAACCGATTCTCGTGAAATTTTGTGAGCCGGTTTAAAATAATATAGAATATTTTGTCACGCCAGTTTTTTGAAATTTTTCAAAATGACGAAGAAATGTTAAAAATACATATTTCAGTCCGGCTTTCCAGTTCTGTCTGTTTTCTTCTACAGGTCGCATTTCTCATCTGATTCTCGTGAAATTTTGTAAGCAGGCTTGAAAATTATATAGATTTTTTTTGTCAAGCCAGTTTTTTTTTTTTTAGGGTTCCGTACTTCAAAAGGAAAAAACGGAACCCTTATAGGATCACTTTGTTGTCCGTCTGTCTGTCTGTCCGTCCGTCTGTCTGTCAAGACCCTTTATTTCGGAAACGCGTGGAGGTATCGAATTGAAATTTAAACCATATACTAAGGTCTACGGGCCCTTGAAGCTGTAAAAAAATCAAACTTCTAAATTAACGTAAAAAAAAGATACTGCCGTTTAGGGCGCAAAAAACGCATTTTCGATACTCTCAAAGGAATCAAAATTCATAGGGTACTTCCCGTTGACCTAGAACTATGAAATTTGGCAGGTAATAGCGTCTTATACTACACTTACAGGAATAAATCTGAAAACTGTATATTTGTAATTAAATCATAATAAAATATGGTCATTAAAATACGTAATTATTAATCATCTTGGTGAAACAACGGTATGCGCGGCATTGCGCGGTCATAGTTTAACTTCTAATTACTTTTGGATTAATCGCGCCACTAATTCTTTTAAAAATATCAATATTTATTATTATTAATTATTAAAATCCTTTCAAATATTGTTATAGTTAATTACTTTTAAAAATAAAATTAAAAAGTAATAAATTTGGCTCTAAATATTTTCGCAACATGGCGGTGTGTCACGCTGTATGACAGGGGGTCTTCTTCTTCTTATTTTTGTTTTGGCAATCTACTTTCTTCTTGGAAGTAATTTTTGCCAGTGTCAAGTGTTGAATAGTTCAGTGGTAGATTGTTTCAGTTTACATTAAAATGCGGGTGCATCGCATTCCAATGTTGCTTGGAGCATTTGGCACCAAGTATAATCAAGACAGTTTACTCGGTAAGGTCAGCCGAGGTAGCCACCACTACAATAAAAGTCTCGGCTTCACACAACCAAAGGGTCCTGTTGGAATACACCCATTTTCTCTAATAACATTGCGATAGATAAAACCATTTCACAGAACATTATACAGTGTACTGTGACGCCCTGGCTGGCGTCGCTTGCAAACTTTTTGCATGATTTGGTTTTTAAAAAAAAGTAAAAGAAGAAAAGTATTTCGTTTTTGAATTTATAGAACGAACGCGGGTGTTTTGTCCTATGGCTCATTCTGGAAGCCGACCCGACGCAAGTAACACTGTTTATATTCGAGGAAATAAAAAAGATTTTAAAAGGAGTTGAACGAAGTTTATATGATCTATCGCCTTCGGCCATTTTAGTACTATTGATATACAGCGCCATCTGTTGACAATCAACAGCACTTGTATTTTATACAGGTGCGGTGGGTTTGTAATCATTTTATTTTTTCTCAAAAATGCTTGGAAATTCGAACATTATTTTGACAACCTTCTTCGTGCTAAATCAGAGTTTACGGACAGACCTAAACCGCGCCGTCAATATTTGTATGAGAATCCATTACTAACGTGTTATAATGGATTTTCATACAAAATTGCCGGCGTCTGTCCAGCAATGTTTCTATTAAAACTCATTACACACGTGTAATTCAGAAATGGAGCGAACTTTTCAATTAAACACAAATATAGGTATCAAATGTCGCCTTGATGAGCGAGCACATTCCAAAATTTTTTTTTAATATTCGGTATACTGGTATCACGTGAAAGGCCTTGATGAGCACATTCCAAAAAATTGAATAAAGAAAAAAAAACTGTTTTGGTGCAATATGGGTATCAAATGAAAGGCCTTGATGAGCGCATTCCAAAAAAATAAAAAAAAATAAAAACGAAAAAAATTTTTTTTTCAATACCTATGGGTATCAAATGAAAGTTTTTTGGAATATGCTCATCAAGGAGCATATTCCAAAAAACTAAAAAAAATAAAAAAGAAAGGTAATTTTAATTTTTTTTGCAATATGGGTATCAAATGAAAGGCCTTGATGAGCACATTCCAAAAAAACTGAAAAAAAAAAATTTTTTTTTGCAATATGGGTATCAAATGAAAGGCCTTGATGAGCACTTTCCAAAAAACTGGAAAAAAAATGAAAAACTGGAAATAAATGAAAAAAACCGGATTTTTCTCTGAGTAACTCAAATAAAAATAAAGTACTCTCCTTATTCCACTCCATCACTACAATTACACGAATCACACAGTGGCACACGAACGCAGGCGAGACGTCTGCATCTAGTGAGCGCTAACACAAAATGAGTTACTTCCCCTCCCCGCAGGCGAGAGCGGGGGATGTTTTCCGTTCGTCGCGGCAAACATGTTTTGTGTTTTTGCAAAACAAAACTCATAGGCCACGCCCCAAACATGTTGAGAAAACATTGTTTTGATGTTTGAAAACAAAAACACGGCGCAGGAGACCCGGCCGATGTTTTCTCAACATGTTTGGGGCGTGGCCTATGAGTTTTGTTTTGCAAAAACACAAAACATGTTTGCCGCGACCGGAAACCATCCCCCGCTCTCGCCTGCGGGGAGGGGAAGTAACTCATTTTGTGTTAGCGCTCACTAGATGCAGACGCCTCGCCTGCGTTCGTGTGCGATTGTGTGATTTGTATTTCGATGGATTTGTGTAATTGTTTTAGTGATGGAGTGGAATAAGGAGAATACTTTATTTTTAATTGAGTTACTCAAAGAAAGACCGCTACTTTGGGATGTTATGGTGATTGGGATGAGCCGTGATTGGACGAAAATTTTCTAACAAAACATGTTTTCAAAACAAAACCTAGGCGCAGCGGACGTGCGGTTATGCTAAACATGTTTTGAAAACAATGCTTTTTCAACATGTTTTGTTGAAAATTAAGCACAGCAGACCCGACTTTATAGATTTTTCACTCCTCTTGCTCAAAAAGTCCGTCATTGTAACATTTTTTTACATTCTGTTTGTTGTAACGTACAAGAGTCGAGATAAAATAGCACAATAACCCCTAGGGAAATAATGTATTTTCTTTTTTAATGTTTGTCTATTATATTACCCATGAGCCTACCAAAAAGCTTATACCTCTCTCCAATGGAGATTGCACGGCCAGTGTGATAGTGAAGATTGAAAAAAGGTCCTTAAGTGACGTGACGGCTTATTGCTACCTCTTTCTTTAGTGTTACAATACGTTTTCGTTTCTCACGAACGAACGAACGACAAACTACGAACACGTATTGTAACACTAAAGAAAGAGGTAGCAATAAGCCGTCACGTCACTAAAAGACCTTTTTTCAATCTTCACTATGACACTGGCCGTGCAATCTCCATTGGGGGTATAAGCTTCTTGGAGCCTACTAAAACGAAAAAGTTTTAATTCATACATAAAATAATCACGAGTAAAGACTCGCTCGACTTTCTTTTTTTATTTTTGAAAATGGAACTAAAAGCAGCTATCTCTTCAGATTCGGTGAAATCCATAAAGTTAATATACCTGTCGGAATAGAGGAACAAACATGAGCTGTCAATCGAAACCACTGACATAAAAAAAAAAATTTTTTCATCCCTTCTATTCGAAAAATGATGCTTTGTTCCTATATAAGTGGGACCAAAATAGCTCTTTTCTGGTAAGAACTTTTTAGTGGGAGGAAAAGAGATTTGAATTTAGAACATGTATCTTTCAAAGAATTCGAACGCCGCCGCCGGCTGGTATATATTGACTGGCTGTATAGACGGCTCGGCGAGGTCGCCGCGGCGCGATAACCCGCGCAAACGAAAAAAAAAACATAAGCACGCGAATTAAGTCTGTGTTCTTGTAATTAGTACATACTTTGTTCTATTTTGCTAAAATAATGAGTTCTCCGTCGAGTTATGAAAGTGACAATGTATTAACTCCTGAAACAATAACTACCTATAGAAGCTAACAACGTTGTTCAATAATTTTTACTTTTCACGTGTCTTTTTTAAATAAAGAACATTTTCATTAATTATATAAACAGTCTGCTATTTATTTTCTCATAGAAAGGGGATGAAAAGTAGAGTATATGACTCGGGCGCAAAATATTTTTTGCGAGGGCGACATACTTTGAATCCCTCGCTACGTTCATGATTCTACTGAAGAATCCCTCGCTACGCTCGGGATTCTACTCTAGAATCCCTCACTTCGCTCTGGATTCAAAAAAACGCCCTCGCCGTAAAAATATTATTTTGCTCCCTTGTATATTAATACAATCTACTATTATTTAACTGGACTGGCTGTCTGTATGATTTGACAGCTAAGTTTTTGTGCCTATTTGAAATGCCACTAACGTGCGTCTAAAGAACTCATTTTGACGTACAATATGAAAATGGTTGCCGTGATGGTCTCTCCAGGCTTCAAACTTTAGTATTAGTATGCACGCTATGCTCACGCTACGTCCTACAGCGCCAAAATGGCGGAAATCAAATAGGCACAAAAACAGTTTGACATAAGCCTGTCCAGTGTAAATATATGCAGTAGCACTACCATGAGTTTACAAAAACCATTCTCGATATCGACCGCGTTAGCAATTTGTATGGGAAATTGAAGCAGAGCCTCTAGCGGATACGCGAAGAACTAAAATCTATAGTAAGAGTGCTCACCATCCACGAGTTTACCATCCTCGCTAATGTGAACTTGATAAGGTAAATGTCCCATATTTCGGTATGTTAAGACTCTTAATGACTTCAAGATTTTAAAATTGTAATATTTTAGGTTTTCATGATCGAGTATAGTGCCCCGATTTATGAAATTGTGTTGTGTCATTTGCCTGTAGTATCGCAGATATGATAGATGTGCGGATGGGCTATTAAAAGGTTTCATATTTAGAACCAAATAAAGATATTTTAGTATTGAAAATTCTGATATTTTTTTTTGGGAAAATCGAAATTGGCGGAAAAAACGCCAAAAATTCTTACCAGATGAAATAAGGATAAGGAGTAAGAATAGAAAGCTGCATAATCAGCGAGAAATATAGGCTATAGTTGTTTAAAAAATAGAAATATCTATAACCTCTATAGTAATTGCAATAGTGAAAACCTACCAAAAAAAATCCTATAAAATTATTTAGCGTGAACTGTGAAAACTATTGATAATAAATAAATAAATAAAAGATTTTAATATAGTCTTCTTTAAATTATTCTGATCGGACGTTTCGTTTGGAAGTTACTACGAGTATATGGGATCATTTTACTACTTAACTATTTAAAGTTTTATTCAAATTGACTTTCTGTGAGCTTAAAAAGTAGATACTTACGAGCGCTAATCTTATGGTGGTGACAAGGAATACACGCCATAAAGCTGTCTGTGCCGACGACTGAGAGTTTTGAACGTAGTATTGCCCTCAGTCACGGTAACGGATAGATACCGTAGCCGTGTCTTAGTTCAGTCACCAAAATGTTGGTACTTGATTTTTAGACAGTTTATGTGCTATATTTTGTACTAATGTAGGTTTAATAATTAATAATTTGTGACAGAAAAAAAAACTAAACGAAATAACTTACTAACACGAAATATTGGTCGTTTACCTTAGTTGCTGTAGTTTGCAATTATAATCCGACTAAGTAAAAAATCATTAGTTAGTGCGTGTATACCGAATGTAAGTGAATTTTGAATTTATGTTGGTTACTATCTTTTTACTTTCCTCTATGGATACTATTTATGTCAAATCTTCCTGTGAGTATAAATGTTCCTTGTGTCAAATCGAAAATGTCAAATGTGTTGAGGAGCGAGCCGCGGGGCGGATTTTTAGGCTATGTTAGTTAATGTTTGTATTTGCTCTGTGTGTGTGTTGTTCTCTTTGAAACAAATAAAATGTCAGTCTTGAGAAATAATATTTGTGTTTTTCGTTAATAAATTAAAGTCTAAAGAATATCCTCGCCGCATGTGGCGACCGTTAATTTAAATAGTGTGAGGAGAAATACGACGGAAGAACGAAAATCGCAGCCACAAGTGCGACAAAGTAAAAATGGAGAAACTGAAAAAGTTGCGCACGGTGGCAAGAAGGCAGTTTACAAAGGCGGCGGATGGAGTAGCAGGAGCAGGGCTGCCGCAGGAGATGAAGAGCCTGTTAAAATATTTCGAAGAAAAAGCCGAAGCCTTATTTACGTTAGACGAACAAATAAAAGAAGAATTTTTGAAAAAGGAAGACGTCAAATGTCGATTCTTTCGAAAAAGACCTAGATTCGACAGAAGAATATCGGAAAAGATATCATGAAGTGAAAACCTTATATGAGGAAACAATGTTAGAAGATAATTTATGCAAAAGTAGTAGTTCCGAAGTAACAGTGAGGTCAGAGAAGAAAGACAGAAAATTTAAATTACCGACGATTGAATTCAGAAAGTTTGACGGCAAAATAAGTGGCTGGCTAGGATTTTGGGGGCAATTCCATAAAATTGACGAAGACCCAAATATTGATGAGGATGACAAACTCCAGTATTTAATCCAAGCGACAGAAGAAGGGTCCACGGCAAGAAGGGTAGTGGAGAGCTTTCCACCGTCAGGAAAGAATTACAAGAAAGCGGTGGAACAAATGAAAAACAGGTTCGGAAAAGATAGTCTGTTAATAGAGTTGTATGTAAGAGAATTATTGAAGTTAGTATTAAAGAAAGAGAAGGAAAATTTAAGCGTACTATACGATAAATTGACAGCACAAATAAGATCTTTGGAAACGCTCAACGTGACAACGGACAAATACGCCGCTATGCTATACCCATTAGTCGAGTCAGCGCTACCAAGTGAGGTGTTGCAGACCTGGATAAGATTCCGAAGTACTGATTACGAGAATGACGAAGAAAGCTACAATTTAAACAGCCTACTTAAGTTTTTGAAAAGAGAGGTGGAAAGTTTTGAGCGATTGGAACTCGTGAAAGCTGGGATAGAACAGTATCAGGAATCACGCCAAGAAATACCACCCACAGCAGCGTGCATCGTTGCAGGACAAGCGAAGGAGGTGGGAGCATGCGTCTGGTGCGACAAGCCATCTCATTCCAGTGCAGAATGCCATACAGCAAGTAAAATGAAGGTTGAAGACAAAAATGAAGTAATAAGAAAGAAAGGTTTATGTTTCTACTGTTTACGCAAGGGTCATAGCGCAAAGAAATGCAGAGTCTTCGTAAGATGTTTAATATGTTCCAAGAGACATATGACCATAATGTGCAAAGAGATTAAAGAAGGCACAGAAAAGAAGAAGAAGGGTATTGGAAAAGAAAATAAGGAAAATGAATCAGCGTCTAATACTTTGCTAAGTCACAAGGACTGCGTCACGTTGTTGCCGACTGTAAAAGTGGTAGTACAAAATGGAGGTACCACGCTTCGTGTCAGAGCCTTGATCGACTCGGGAGCCCAGAGATCATATATTAAAGAGGAGCTTGCGAAGAAATTGGGCTTAAGAGCAGTGGAAACGGAGACGTTGGGGCATTATGTATTTGGCGGGTCAGAAACAAAACAAAAGAGCCATAATGTATACAACGTGAACGTGAAGAATATTGAAGAGAGTTTATGCTTACCGATGGAAGTTTTAGGCACCGAGGAAATTTGTGGACCTATACCACTTGTGTCGAACAGGAAGTTGTTACAGAAGGTTTCTCAACACAATATTAAATTATCGGATACAATCGACGAGGAGAAAGATATACAAATGTTGATAGGAGCTGATAATTCCGGAATATTGATAGGAGGGGAAATAATTCAGTTGGAAAATAATGTAACGGCTATCAAAAGCAAATTTGGTTGGTTCATTCAAGGCCCGGTGAGCACCAGGAATTCGGTTTATAACTCGTCGACATGTAATTTAGATATTACCGAGTTTTGGAGTTTAGAAACTTTAGGGATTAAGGATCCAGCCGAAATGATAAAACAAAAAGACCAAGAAGAGAAGATAATGAAGTTTTTCAACGACACTATTACCGTGAATAATGAGGGTAGATACGAGGTACGATTACTTTGGAAGGAAGATTGTGAAAGACTTTTAACTAATAGAATTTTGGCAGAAAAAAGGTTAGAATCTACTACAAGAAGACTAGTTAAAACAAAAAATCTTGGAGAGTATCACGATTCCTTTCAAGATTGGTTAGAATTGGGAATTATAGAGCAAGTGCCAGATGACGATCCCAAGATTGGACACTATTTGTCCCACCATGCAGTTATCAAGGAATCGAGTGCGACAACTAGAGTGAGACCAGTTTTTGACGCATCAGCGGAGGATGGCAGAGGCAATTCATTGAACAAATGTTTGTATGCAGGGGTTAACATGTTGGAGGTAATACCGAAAAAGTTAACGCTCTTTCGCATGCATGCATATGGGGTGACGGCCGATATTCGAAAGGCGTTCCTACAAATTTCACTCACGCCGGAGGATAGGCAGTATTTAAAGTTTTTATGGTGGGAAGATATTGAAAAACAAGAAACCCTGATTACTTATCGACATTGCAGAGTTGTGTTTGGCGTTGCGTGTAGTCCTTTCTTGCTAAATGCTACTATTGCATACCATCTTGAAAGAGCGCCGCAGGAACTGCGAGATACGGCAAGAAGATTAAAGGATAGCTATTACGTAGACAACTGCATTATTAGTTTCGAATCAAAGGAGGAAGTATCAAAATTTATAGACGAGTCGAAGCAATTAATGGAAGGCGCAAAAATGGACTTACGAGGTTGGACTGGAAATTTCATGAAAGAGCATGAAAAAACGACTTCAATATTAGGTTTAGTATGGGATATAGATGAAGATACGTTGTCGTGTAATGTAGGTAGATATGACATTAAAGAAGGTGGAATAATTACGAAGAGAATTTTGCTGTCATATGCACAAAAAACCTTTGACCCTATTGGCTTTACAAGCCCAGTGACACTGATACCAAAGTTGTTGATGCAGAGAGTATGGATCGCAAAGATTGGTTGGGATGAGCGGGTACCAGCGGATGTCGAAAAGGAGTTCACGACCTGGCAGAGGAACATGCATTTATTGAAAACCTGTCAAGTTCCGAGAAGAATGTCATCAATACCGTTGAACAACGCCGACTCATGTATACAGGTTCACACATTCTGTGACGCGTCGAAGAAATCTTATGGGGCCTGCGTATTCATTCGAGTAGCATGTGGGGATCAAGTCTCGGTCCAATTATTGGCAGGAAAGTCAAGAGTAGCTCCTAGTGGCAAAGATATATGTATCCCTAGGATGGAGCTGATAGCAGCTACAATTTCCACCAGGCTATACAAGCAGGCAACGGAGGGGTTACAGGTGAAATTTACAAGTTATTTTTGGACGGACTCAAGCGTTGTTTTAACGTGGATTACTACACCAACCACCTGGAAACCGTTTGTCCAAAACAGAGTGAATGAAATCCGTCAAACTACGCACAAGGACGATTGGCGTCACCTACCCGGTGCTGATAATCCAGCTGATCTGCTATCAAGAGGATGCCAAGCTCATAGGCTCGTGGAAAATCGTTGGTGGGAAGGACCCAATTGGCTCAAATTCAATGCACGAGATTGGCCTAAAGCAGAGGCTATGGCAGATGAAGTCGCTGCCGTCGAGGCAGAACGGAAGCAAAGAGTATCATGTACAGTAGATCTGGTAGAAGAAGATATGACTTCCAGGTTATTGAAGTTCTCTAGTTACAGCAAAATCGTTCGGATAGTAGCTTGGATGCGTAGATTTTATAATAATTGTCGTAACAAATTGAATAAATGTCAGGGGCAAATCAAGTCAGAGGAATTTTTAGAAGCGCAGGATAAACTTTTTTATGTGATACAGACAGAACATTTTAAAGGGACGGTACCCAAATTGAAGACGGTGACCGATACAAAAGGATTAATAAGGGTTGAAACTAAGCTGTTATTGAGCGAAGAGGAAAATGACTGCTTTAAGCAACCTATTTTACTGCCCGGGAATAATGATATAGTTGAAAGATTAGTGCGTGAAAAGCACCTAGTTATGCAGCATGCGGGTCTACACATACTGCTAGCTGAACTACGAAATTCATTTTGGGTCACGCGAGCAAGAAAACTAGTAAGGCGAGTTTTAGGAAGCTGTATGAAGTGCAAGCGATATAGTGCAAATGCTTGTAAGACGCCTCTAGCAGCACTGCCTTCTGATAGAATATGTGTGGCGTCGGCATTTGAAATAACGGGAATTGATCTGGCGGGCCCGTTGTATTTAGTAAATGGAGAAAAATGTTACATTGTTCTTTTCACGTGCGCGGTATATCGTGCTTTGCATTTAGAGTTAGTTGAGTCTCTGTCAACTGAAGCGTTTATGAGTGCGTTAAGACGATTTATAGCGAGAAGAGGCAGAGTGAAGGTAATTTATTCGGATAATGGAAGTAACTTTATTGGAGCACATAATTTGATCAAAAACATCAGATGGGATGACATTGTAACTAGTCCACATTTTAATCAAATCAGATGGCACTTCAGTCCACCAGCCGCGCCTTGGTGGGGTGGATTTTGGGAGAGGATGGTACAGATGACGAAGGCGTTGTTGCGCAGGGTGCTTGGGAATGCAAGACTGAATTATGTGGAGTTACATACGGTGCTATGTGACATCGAGGCAGCCATCAACGCGAGACCACTTACATATGTGTCCGAGTCAGATGATTTAGTGCCACTGACACCTAGCAATTTTATCCATCCACTGCCAAGTAATGACGTTTGGGATTTAGATGTGATTGACAGTCAGAGCCTGAATAGTCGCATAAAGTACGTGCAGAAGTTGCGTCAGGATTTGAGGCAAAGATTCCGGGCGGATTATCTGGCGTTGCTCGTGCACCGTCAGAAGGGGTTGCAAGAAAGAAGGACGCACAATTTAAAGGTGGGAGATATATGTTTGGTAGAGAGTGAGGCGAGACGGATGAATTGGCCTTTGGCCCTCGTGACGGAAGTTTTTCCCGGACCAGATGGAGTTGTAAGGGTGGTCAAGGTCAAAACGGAAGGTGGGGAGTTCGTAAGAGCCGTTCGTAAGTTGTACCCATTGGAAATGTCGCAGAATGAGGTGGCACAGGAAAGTATTATTACACCTCCGGAGGAGAAGATTCAGGAGAGGACAAAAGCGGAGCCTTACGTTACGCGCGGAGGACGTCAAATTAAGGTACCCCGAAAATTTTGGGTATAACAGTGTCCTCCTATTTTTTTCCCGAGTGGCAGGATGTTGAGGAGCGAGCCGCGGGGCGGATTTTTAGGCTATGTTAGTTAATGTTTGTATTTGCTCTGTGTGTGTGTTGTTCTCTTTGAAACAAATAAAATGTCAGTCTTGAGAAATAATATTTGTGTTTTTCGTTAATAAATTAAAGTCTAAAGAATATCCTCGCCGCAAAATGTAATTTTCACGTTTTAATAATTATTTATTTTGTGTTTTCTTTGCGTATTTTGTTGTGTAAAAGCTAGCTTGTTAAGATTGATAAGAATAAAATTAAAAGCAGTCGATTAGAGGAGTTTATGGAAAGGTGAAATAAAAGGTTGGTACTTGATACAAATCCTCGGACGATTCGTCCAAGTACAAATCATTAGAAAACTCAGATAAACCTAAATCCAACCAGAAAAATACTTTCATGAAAGTTTTTATTAAACCTTACGCTGTTTTAGTTTAAGTTTCTCTTAATAATTGTTTCTTTATATTTATGATTAGCTATCCATGACCTTGATTTGTTTTTACTATCGGCCATAGATGCATTAATTGCAATTTTTTAAAGACGACCTGCCCCATGCTCCAATTGCCAACCTTACTTTTAAAGCTTAAAATATGAGCAATAGACGATTAAATAACGTGTCGTAAGCTTATGTAAATCTCAGACTTTGATATTGTGTGACAAGCTTACGACACGTAATAACGTAGCGTTCAAACGCATAGAATGTTGGCCATTTGAGTAGGGGGACAGCGTGATTACGATAATAGCCTAGGTCTTATTTTAACACGATAGAGCTTAATGAGAATCCCACAACTTATACAACTTATGGTTTACTTATTTCATTACAGATAATGTGTGTATCATCCCACAATCGACAAAAATATCCAGTTTCCTTCCAAATTAATAAAAACGTACAAGTTGGACGAAATACAACCTGGCAGAGCGACATGCGGCAGATACCTACGTTTTTTGTGCCTTATTCAAATATGATATTAAATAAACAAATAAGGCCCCAAATGATACAAATCTACGAGTTAAAGTGAGATCTTTTTTTAGGAATATATAACATAAATCTTTACTTTGTAATAATAAATACTCAAATTTATTGATAAGTTGTTTTTATTTAATATGGTTTCATATTTAACCTCAATTTCAAATAAAAAAGTTATAGGCCTTAATTTAATAAGTGTAATCGATTTATTACGGCCAAAGTCAAGTTTTCGGAAAATTAGATTTAGTTAGAACTGTTTTCTTATATTCCTACTGTTAAATAATTAAATAATATATAAAGACTTAAAATTAGATAGGCCTTATTTGTATCAAGTATTTATTACCTTGATACGGACGGAATTAACATATTTGCAACTAAGTAGATTATTATTTAGATTTAACATAATATTTTCTAATTTTGTAACATGCTTGATAGGAAAGTACTTAATTTTTTTTTTTACATTAGTTACGTTACGGCGTATTTGAATGGTGACCTTAGTAAGCCCACTGAATGGAGGGCCCACCTAGAAGGGCCACTATTCAGCGTTGGGCACAACCTGACCCACCCCCTGACTAGAGGATTTCTAACACGGGTTTTCATATTTATCGGTTTATAATTTGCTCTTGATTTCGTTGCATTATGCAGCTGTGGGGCACATATTTTATGCTAAATAAGCTCTGAAAGACATTATTTAGACTATTTTAGACACAAAAAATACTAAATTAAATTAAAATAGAAGTATTCACGCCAATGACTATGCTGTACCGCGGTTTGATTACATTCTCTTTTGTTGTACCTATTTTTTACATTCCTCTATGCCATAGAGGATAGTAAAAGGTATACTCATTGATCTCACGCCTCAAAACGCAAGTGAGTAACTTTACTACTATAGTTATGGTATTTCTCGATACTATCTGTCAATTAGTAACTCATGGTACCGAATTGCTATGAAAAAGGCCAAAACGTTACTCGATGCTCGCTAGCGAGTATAGTAAACTATTGTAGTTTACTATACCAACTCATGGTAGAGCTACAGGTCAGTGATCGAAACCGAAATTGATTTACATTTGTGTGTGTATTTTTGTATGTATAAGTCTCAGTGATATAATCTTGTCACTATTGATATAAATATCGATATCGATAGTATTAATTAACAGCCATAGATTCAAAATAAATGGGATAGAATTTTGCACGGGTGCACTAACATTAACGATTCTGAAATGAAGTATGACTATTAGAAAAAGATCAGAAGATATTAAAAATCATTTATTTAACATAAAAAACGATAAGAAGATATTAAAAAATCATTTATCTTAAATTCTTAACACATGTGACATGAAACTTCGTAGGAATACTTCTAAAAACAAATACAGATTTTTTCAAAATCCGCTTAGCCCCTTGCATCTGGAAATATTTTTCCTCAAAATGCTTACTAAGGCGTAAAATATATTTTTTGTGGAATTTTCTGCCGGCTAATTTAAGAGCAGTTCGCCTCCAAAAACTATCATTTCAGATATCTAGTCGCCTTAATATTAAAGAGGATGAGAAAAATATGAATTGTAGGGACAGTCAAGAGCACCTAGTGAATTTATTTAAGTTTTGAGATGGGGCAGGAATTATCGGAAAAGCAAGTCAATTGCACGGCCTTAGGACTTTGGTTATTTGCAGTTGGCTACATTTTTTAACCTCTAGGGGGGGCAGCGCCCCCCCCCCCCTGCCCACCCCTGGCAACGCCCTTGAGTATATATTATACTAGCGGCCCGCCCCGGCTTCGCACGGGTGCAGTGCAATGTAGTTACTAATGTAAAACTGTGCTAATGTGGTGTCAGTGTGAAGTTATTTGATTATACTACAGGATATCTACATATATATATACGACGTACGCAAGGGGTGTTAAAATATAATTGAAGTGTGTGTGTGACTATCTGTCTAGGAATAGAAGCCTGTGTTAAGTATTCCAGACTATAATCTATCCCTGTGCCAAATTTCGTCAAAATCCGTTCACCCGTTCAGACGTGATTGAGTAACAAAATGAACAACATCCAAACATCAAAAATTTCACATTTTTACAATTTTGTGATATTTAGGTAATAGCTGCACCCCGCGGTTTTACCTGCGCTAACTAAATAAATTAGATTACAATAAATTTAGGTAGCTATCTAAAATATTTTGTGATGAAAGAAAAATCTTATCATTATCTTATTAATTTATGATTTAAAGTTCCCGTCCCGTGCAGTGAAGTGGGATTCGAAGTGGGGTTCGAGTTTGGTTACAGAACCGACGCCCTACTGTTCACGATTTTGTATTAGGTAGGTAGGTACTTAATAAAATTTCTTAGCAGTAATATAACAAAATAAGTATAATAATATTTTGTAACATTTAATACTCATACTTAATAGTTTGGTAGGTATCTTCTTTTGAAATAAAAATCTATGTATGTTTATTCGTTCCTGGTTCCTGGCTAAAATAACGTGACATTGCAAATTATGTCGGGTGCAACTTATGTTGTGCATCTCTCAATTTTAACACTTTACACCACATTCCTTGCCACGTTAGATATCTGATATTTGCCAGATTTTGCCACGTTTTATAAGTAGACTAATATAATAGTGAAAATCAGGATAAAATCTTATACAACATGAAATATCAGCTCGTGCGGTGACATAATTACAATCTCAGGGGAGGTGACAACCTGACAACTGACATTTATTTTTCTTAATCGTACAAATGCACTAAGAAGTTTTGATTCCGATATCGAAGTCAACCACCCTAAAAATAGCTTTCTACCCCTTTTCAACCCTGTTAGGGGATACATTTCAAGAAAATACGAAACACATATTCAATTAATTTTGTTAAAGAATGTCTATGCCAAATTTCAAGTCAATCGGGCCAAGGAATCGCTTTCTCCCATACAAACTTTGCCACCCTGTTTTACCCCTTTAGGGGTTGAATTTCGCAAAATCCCGTCTTAGTGAGCACTTTCACCCTAAAAGGAACCCCCATGCAAAATTTGAGACTCCTAGCACTTGTAGTTTCTGAGACTTCGTGATGAGTCAGTGAGTGATTTTCTCTTTTATATATATAGATTATCTGTGATACCTAATACGTTCGATTAACCAAGAACTTTGAATATGGTTTAATTTATCTTAAAATGTTTAAGCTTAACAGTGGGTTATTCATTTAAATTGTATTTATTTTTAACATCGAGAAACTAAACTTTTTGTAAAAATAAATTATAATCTACGAAATCTTCTAGATTTTCCTTAGATATTCAATTAAACTTAAACTGTTTTTAACTTGAAACATCAATGCTTGTGTCCGAAAGACCAATCCTACCAAATGAAATCTATGGATCACGAAGTATTTTTAACCGAACAGCTACGATGATATTGATCGCAGATTTTTTGTTTTATCGATATTTCTTTTACGATACACTAATTTTATTGATGGAATAAAAAAATGTCAAGTACCCATTTGGCGTCTCGCAACCATGTGTCGTGGGACCAGGGATTGAAATACCGATAATAAAATAACGATATAAAAAAAATAACGTTAAAAATACCGTTAAAACATTTTATCGGTAAATTTACCGGTAAAAATAACGTTAAAAATATTTTACCGGTAAAATTAACGTTAAATATAGCGTTAAATTTAGTACCGGTATAATTATCGGTAAAAAATTAACGTTACTAACTGGAATAACGTTTTTTTTAAATTAACGTTAAAATTAACGTTAAATTAACGGTAAAATTAACGTCATATCAGTAAATAACGTTAAATTTAACGTTATTTCTCAAATTTAACGTTATTTATTGACATAACGTTAATGTTGAAAAAACTTTTTTAACAAAAAAGAAAAACCTTCAAAAAACCTGAAACAAAAACAGCTTCAAAATTAAATACCTCTAAAAAAGCGAGAAATAATATTCAAATCATTAGTTACGCATAACATTATTAATAAAACACGTCTATTGAAGTCGGGTGGGGCTGGAAGACAAGCATTTTTTTTATATTTCTGAAAGCCCCACCCGACTTCATTAGACGTGTTTTATTAATAATGTTATGCGTAACTAATGATTTGAATATTATTTCTCGCTTTTTTAGAGGTATTTAATTTTGAAGCTGTTTTTGTTTCAGGTTTTTTAAAGGAGGTTTTTCTTTTTTGTTAAAAAAGTTTTTTATTTTCAACTTTTTAGTGGTAGGTATGTAAGCATGTAAATATTTTTTAATCAATAGTAAAATGCCCACAACTCAAATTCCAAATTTACGCTGTTTGTTTTTCAGGAGTTCCGTTGTGTCTTCGTAGTCCAAGTCTAGTCCAGAACCTTGCATCGCAGACCATGGTTTGGTTTGTTTTGGATTGTCATAAACCTACCAAAATCCAAATCACTTTACATATACTATTTGAATTTGAGGAGTTCCCTTGTGTATCTTCGAAGTTCTAAGTCCAATACCAATGAAATTAAAATGTGACCATTTTTGAAGTATACTCTTTCAAACAAAAAAATAATGATCTAAATCGGTACATAAACAAAGATGTTATGTTCGAAAATCCGTAAAAACACGTGTGATGGCAAGCTAAATAATTGACATTTTTCAGGATTATGAAAAAACTACCAGCCAGATCTCTGTAATTTTTTTATGGAACTACACACGAACTATGTTCTTTAAGATAAAAAAGAATTGTATAAATCGGTTAACAAATGACGAAGTTATGGTAAAACATACATAAAAAAATAAAAAAATAAATAAAAAATACCGTCGACTTGAGAACCTCCTCCTTTTTTTGAAGTCGGTTAATTAACGGTAAAAAGAGTAAAAATTAACGTTATATTTAAAAATAACGTTATCATTCCCTGCGTGGGACGCATTATTTGAGCCGTGGAAACGGTACGTCCCGCTATAACGCTAGTTATTTTTACATTCTCTTTGCGTCCCGCCTGACGCGTCCCGCCCGCATCAACTTTCCCCACTTGATGGATTTGAAAAAAAATTTTGATCGAAGTTAATTCAATACTAAATAATATACTAGAAAAAATACGACTCGCACCAGATCAATACTCAGACGGGAATCGAACCCGCGACCTTTGGATATCCGGTCCAATGCTCTGACCGCTGAGCTACCGAGTCACTAGTGACATCGTCGAATTTTTCCTAGTATATCCTAAACTCTTACGCTGTAAGCCAGCGTTATTTCACCAATGTGAGGAATTACCTCGACATTCAATTGAAATATCTTTCCAGATATTTTAACAATTGATTAAGATGAAATAGCTATATAATTTTTAAATTTGAGATTTTTGCATTTACAATGCTATTTTTAAACAATACTAAATAATATACTAGAAAAAATACGACTCCCACCAGATCAATACTCAGACGGGAATCGACCCCGCGACCTTTGGATATCCGGTCCAATGCTCTGACCGCTGAGCTACCGAGTCACTAGTGACATCGTCGAATTAATTCTATAATATTATGACTCTCTAACTAAATTAAGGTGGCACCCTGACCGAAAGTGGCGACGCAGTGAATTTTATTTATTATTGTAATTATAATATAAAATTTCAATAAAACTTTACTTGGAATTTTTAGGGCCCATAGTCTAGTATTTTTATAAGGTATCATTACATTCCCTCGTAGTTACATAGCAAAACTGCTAAAAGTGGCCATTTTTGAGACATTTTGCTATCTACTTTTACGAATGATTATGAGGGAATGTAGTGATACCTTCTAAAATACAAGACCATTGGCGCCAAAAATTCAACGTAAAGTTTTATTGAAATCATTTTCTATTAACAACTTATTAAAGAAAAACCTATGAGAGCGTCACTTTCGATAGTATAGCCACCTTAAGTACCTTTTTTCAAACAAAGTATTTTTGAAATTTTAAAACCCTTCATTTTGATTTTCATTTTGGCACGCGCAACCGCTGCTACAAACGACCACATGCCCGCTTGAAGGTTCTGTTGATTTTTAAAAGTTTTGTAAAACTTGATGTGCTGCTGAAAGGAAGCGAAACGAACGTCCTTAGATACGTTCTTGCCCCCGTGTGGCCTGCGCTTGCGCGGCGATATGAGGAAGACTTTAACGTTATTCATTTTATCTTTCTTTCTACAGACAAAATGCCGCCACAAGGCACACAATCCCAAGAAACGGAATCCTATGTGTTGTACGAAACTGACGCCAAAGAACATGAGGTGACCTACCTCGTACCGCCATCTGCCGAGAAGAGGAAGCTGGACATCGTATGGAGGAACGTCATGATATTTGGCTACCTTCACGCCGCTGCGTTATACGGAGCGTATCTGTTCTTCACCAGCGTCATGTGGAAGACCAGAATTGCTAGTAAGATTTTTGCTAACTGTTTGAAAAACATTTGCTATTTAAATATCATCAACGTTTGCCGATTCTTATATTTTTACAATAGTAACATTTTATTGTTAAATTAAAATCACAGGTAGGTAGTATTATTATTTAGCAGGGGGGACGCCAGCGAAGCCGGACGGGTGATCATCAGTCACCTTGAGCGGAACCATTTCACCCATTTCCCCAAATCCCCTAAAAGCTGAGAGCAGGGGGAGGCGGGTTATTATTTACCCCACCGGCGTCGGACCCTCGAACCTACCATTTATTTATTTTTTATTTATTTATATTTCATTCTCACACAGCTATCATTACAGGATAATCCCAATTGGCTTTGGTTTAAAAATTAAAGGTATTTTTTTTATTTTTTTTCATTACAGATTAGGCCAATTTAAAAAACTAATTTGAATATTTTAACATTTGGTTGCGTATTTATTTTTTTATAAATATATTTGTCTAGTGGCAAGAAGCTTTCTAGTGGATATGGTCAGCCGGAAATACGTCATTAGTGGCACGAAAGTTTAAGAAGGAATACCTTTGCCATCTACTTTTAGAAAAATAAACGGCCAAGTGTCATTACCTGTCATAATAACAATGAAATATTGGTTGTTTGCAAGAATCTTATATTCATACTAGAGTCTGCCCGCGGCTCCGCCAGCGTGGACGAAACTATACTATGACAAACAATTTATTCTTTCAAAACCGTAGTGATAACACTAAATAGTTAAACTGTTTATGCTCTGAAAAGATTTTAATGCTTAAATTGTTATTTACATAATAAATTATGTACAGGTTAGTTACAGAATAGTAACATAGTATACCTACATAGTAAGATTATTAACAAATTCGTAACAATTAATTTACAGAAAATGAACAGTTTAGGACCTACAGTACATGACCTCTACAATAGACGCAATTCTCCACCAAGCCTTGGTCCTTTCTACCTTCTTGGTGTATACGGACTAAATCTTGGGAGAGTGCTTTCCCCGTTCGCACTTTTATAACTCCCCACAAATTCTGTTTCCGTCCTTTCTTTTTGGCTATCTCTTAACTTTCCCCAATCTGGATTTAGGCACCACAAAATGGTACTTAATTCGCATCGGGCTACTCTCTAAAATCATTCAGACATATTCATACGATCTTCTGATGGTATGCCAGATGCGCGCGAACTCGTGCAGTGTTTTCCAGTTTTCACGGCAACAGATGGGGTTTTGGTTATTAACGGGTCCAGTTTCTGGGTATTGGTCTAATTCAGCATAATGCTACAGCAAACAATCTCACAGTGCGTGATCTTGGCTAGCTTGGTTATTCCGGTGTCACACTTCCGAAGTCGTTGCCTGTTGGACCCATGTCCGGTCAGTAGTTGAGAGACGATGGAATCTAGTTCAATCTCCGGAGAGCTTCACTGCGATATCGAGAATGAATCTATAGAGTTCGCATCCGCCTTCACTCTAGTCCCATCGTTCCTGCCAAATAGCGACGGTTTCCTCTCTAATGGTTCTTCTTAGTCCTCGGCACTCCTTGGGAGCCAGGAGGCTCCCCTACTCCGCAAATGGTCCCGCGCGAAAAATCTCAAGTTCAGCAAGGAAAACTCTAGCAAGCACAGGTAACGCAGTGGAACTACACGTCCTATAAGATTTCGTCTATAAAATAAGCGCCGTTCTCTGTGTACTGAGCTAAGCTCTCTTTACAATAAAAACTGAGGAGCATCGGTACCATACGGCTGCAGCGTAGCACAGACTTCCTTGCAGCTTCCTTGGTATAAATTCCGAGAGAACGGAAAATATCAATTCTCTCATGTACTTCATTCACTAGAATTATTGTTCGGTCAAGAGGCGTTTTCGCCAGTAGATTGATTCTAGCCACGGGCACGGCCAGCAGCGGCGGGCGACGCCGCCTGCATACGTACTGGTCCAGCGCGCACAGATGCAGCCGGGTGCAGCACTCTCGGGTTGTGCCTCATCTGTGCGCCCAAGTAACAAAATTTTCTATAACCAAGGGGTTTTATCACCAAACAGTGATATAGTAGGCCTTAAATGGTAACCGTTGTGACTGCTTGTGTTATAAAGGTTTTCCACAGAGCGTTTTGGTTCTATAATATTAAACAGCAGTTCTATGGTGTAGCTCTTAGAACACTTACAGGACCTACAAAAGAATCTTTAAAGTGTTGGACTATAATAGATATGAAAAAAGCGATTATAGTACTATTTAGTACTATAGACAACTTTACTGTCACTTTTATGTATCTATTTTGCACTAATATTGCGTCAAAATAACTTTTACAGTACTAGTATTGTAGCAGTATCAAAAACACTATTACAGAATCAATCTGCACTATAAAAGTACCTTGCACAACCATTTTATCACGGTTATGCTTCTTAAATGCTCCCTCAACATCGCTATGGGGTTAGTTCTGTAAAAGTCATGGAGACTCTTCTATGGTACTAAATAGTATCATAGCGACTTCTGGTTCAGTTGCTAAATAACTTAAACTTTTTGTGTTACTGCTACCTGACTAAAGCGTGAGATAAAAGCACTAAAATGAATAATTAATGGACTAATCCGTTTTCGATGAAAATATGGCTGCTGTTTATACCATGATAGCACATTAGTAGCACGGCTGGAGCCAATGTGTACTATAGCAGCCATAGTCGGGACGAGTCCTTATTTTATTAATTTAAATTTAATTAAATCACGAAAATTATGAGGGCGCATTGTCAAATTTGAAATCAGCATAGTGATTTTATCGATACAATTATTTTCGCAAGTGCAAGTTACGGTGGAGTTACGGTCAATGATGGTCGATCAAAGGTGATATTTTGTAGAATGTCCTTTGTATTACAAATTGTACCTAATAGCGAATGACATTTTGCTTTTCTCGGGGAACACTCACGATGACATGAGCACACTACGAACAAAATGGCGAACAATGGTGTGATAAAAAGATCAAAATAGCACTATAAACATGTTTTGGTTTTCAAGTATAGAGCTGATTTATTACCGTGAGAGGCTTTATGTTATGTTTATAGAATTAATCAGTGATAAAACTAGGGCCTATTTGGGGTTATGTAAAGGTTTACAATACCATTATAGTGCTTATCATGAAACTAATTAGCACGTCCTAAAGCGTTCTCAGAACTTTTATAGTACCAAATTTTGTTACTTGGGCGCTTACAGTACCTGCTGAGTTGACTTATCGTTAACTGCTTTAGATCCTCTTTCTTAAGCTTGTCCGCTCCAAAGAGCTCCCAGCGTAGTGATGCGTATATCGGGCATTCTGCCATGAAGTGGTAGCTTGTTTCTTCTCTTTCTTTGCATTGCGGAGAGATAGGGTCCTCTGTCCGTTTAATCACTGACAGGTGTCTGTTTAGTGGATAGTGTCCTGACAGTACTCCTACAATCGTTCTTATATTTCTTTCTCCCGCTTCGTTTCAGAAACTCTCTAGTTTTCTTCTTGTCAACTGATTTGATGAAAATCTTAGACTGTCTGCAGTCCTTTCTTTTCATCCATCTTTGTTTGGATTGGATATATACATAATACAGTATCTATTTCAATAAATGCAATCAAATCATTTTTTTAAATCAATTTAATCTAATTTTATCAACTCAATTTGAATCAACAAAATTAAATTTAGTCAAGCTATTTTAATTTATTATTTTACTGTTTTCTTTCATTATTATTTCAGTGTTTTGATTATTTTGTTTCTGTTACTAATGTTCAATAATTAAGAATGCTATGTAGGTATGCCGTTATTGTGGCATGCATCAGAACGTATTCGATTAAATTAGTTTGTAATGAAGGTGTTAATGTTTGCCATGTGGCTGTACTATAAATAAATAAATAATATATTTTTTCACTTAAGTATTTACCTATTGATAAAGTATATCCTATTGTTTTAGCTTTCGTCTTATACATGATGTCGGACCTAGGCGTAACCGCGGGCGCACACAGACTTTGGTCGCACAAAGCTTACAAGGTGAAGCAGCCGCTGAACATATTGCTCACATTCTTCAACACACTGGCATTTCAGGTAAACTATTTTCCAAATATTATTTGATCGTGTTCATTTTCTAGAGGCCGTAATCTGAGCTTATAGAAACAGAGCAATACATCGCGTATAGCGCCATCTCAATCACAACATCGAATATTACTTTTGACAGTCAATGTAGGGAGGCAGATATTAATTGCCGTGGCGAAGAAAATATTTTTCATTCTATTGTCTTCAAATGTCTCGAGGCTCAAGGTCAGCCAGCGTGCAATGGAGAGAGCCATGCTCGGCGTTTCCCTGCGTGATCGAATCAGAAACGAGGAGATCCGCAGGAGAACTAAAGTAACCGACATCGCTTGAAGGATTGCTCAGCTGAAGTGGCAATGGGCAGGACACATACCGAGAAGAACTGATGGCCGTTGGCAATGATGTTAAAAGTAAAGATAAGTTATACGCCAACATCATATAGATACACACATTGACCGCTACATGCGGATTGGCCGCCAATTGACAGCGCGTCAGCTGTCTCCTTCACTCACACACGCAAAGCATACAGCTCGCTCTTTGTACAAAATGGCCGAATAAAGTAATAGAAAATACATATTTTTATTAAATACAGTACTAACGAGTGAAATTAAGCATTTTTCCGATCTCTGACTGTTGCTGTATAATTTGTACATCGTCTAAAGACGCAAGTTGACATTTTTTTAATGGAATTTCACAATTTTATCGCGTCTGACTGACGAGAGCCGCGTGTGTTTCCGTGTCGCGAGCCTGTGCCTAAGGCCGGCCACACACAGACGTAATCACGCAACGGAATCTCGCAACGGAATCACGCAACGTGATTCCGTACGTACCACCACACACAGACGTTTTTTTTCGTTCGGAATCACGGCTCAGTCAGGCGCCAGACTTTGATGAGTGAACATTGAGCGAAGATGAATTATTTTGACTTTTAATGAATAATTAAGATGAATAATTATAGTCTATTTATTATTTATATTACGCTTAGGTCAATTCAATTGTTTTTTGATTTTTTTTTTGTCATAATAGAACTAATAACTTAAGGTGGGTCCATAGCTCGTGTTTTGCTCTATTTATTTATTTATTTATTAGGCACAGAAACAAAATACAATCAACTCTAATAAAGTTGATTACTGCTAAATACTAAAATTCACTCTACACAATCAACAAAAAGATCTACACAAAACATTGTTTCGCGAAACATTTTTGTGTAGAGAAACAATGTTTCTGCTTTCCATGCCCGGTGGAAAACACGTACACAAAACATTTTGCGCGGGTCGAGGGGCAGGATATTGTCATGGGCCAGCCGCACACACGCAATAAAATTGGCAACTATGATATTGAACACTTCTCAATATCGCCCGCAAACACACAATATTATTGTCAATATGCAAATTATTGCCAATAATATTGCAAGTGTGAGGCTGGCCTGTCTGTGGTTATAATGGGCGCATTTTGCCAGACAAGCCGCTAGGTCATCGATCACCTGACCGAATATTTTAATTGATGTATTATGTGGAGTACGTTTTATGGGGTGTTTTTTAAAACCGGTGGCGTACATTGCCAGTTTTGTAACAAATGTGTCAAAGAGGACCTTTCCAAAAACATCAACGAACTATAACGTTTGGAGGCGAAATTACTTCGATTCGATTACTAATCTCAATGGAAAAAAAAACATTTTTGACACTCGCAAACTGACCTTGATAGTTACATTTTCAGATATTATACCTAAAACTTTGGTCACTTTAAATTTTATTTCATACATTTTCGAGTCATGATAAGTAATAGGCTAACACAAAATGCTAAATTGGCAGCACTGAAGTTTTGTCTACTCAAGCCACGCAATCGCTGTGGACGGCGTGTGTAGAGAAACATGTTTCGCGAAACAATGTTTTGTGTAGATGTTTTTGTTGTGTAGAGCAAAACATGCGCTATGGACCCGCTCTTAGCAAAATAATTAAAAAGTAGGCCAAAAGTCTAGTATCCAGAGCTGTAATAAAAAAGTTAGCATTCCGTACGTACGGAATAACGGTTGTGTGTGGCGACCAATACAAAATCTATGGGAGGCTTGCGTTCGGAATGACTTTTTTCCGTGCGTGATTCCGAATGCACGAGCCCTCATGTGGAATTCCGCACGGAAAAAAATAACGTACGGAACGTTGACGTCTGTGTGTGGCAGACATCGATTTTGTATGCAATCGCTGCGTTCGGAATTCCGAATCGGGATTCCGTTGCGAGATTCCGTTACGTGATTACGTCTGTGTGTGGCCGGCCTAATTGAAAGTCGGGCAATTACCTGACTTTCGTCTTGCCATTTTGGAGTGCGGCTAACGTATCTATACTTTTTAATATTATTGGCCGTTGGGGCGGAAAGGTTCTGGAATGGTGACCGCGCACCGGACAACGCTCCGTGGGTAGGCCCCCGACAAGGTGGACCGACGATCTGGTGAAGGTTGCCGGAAGCCACTGGATGTGGGAAGCGCAGGACTGATCGTCGTGGAAATCCTTGGGGGAGGCCTATACCCAGCAATGGGTGCGGATGTTTCGCCGGGGATACAGCCCGAATGAGCGGGCATCCCCAGCGCGCGGGGGTACGCCCCGGGATGCTCCCCACACCTCTCACCGAGGAGAGGCGTACGGGAGCCGTAGGTGGAGGGGGACATACCATCTGTCCCCCTAGTCAGGACCAAGCAGGCAGTGGGAGGTGAACCACTGCCCGCCTTGCACGGTTCTGGCGGACGGGGGGAATGGCCAAACTTGCCCGGCCATTCCCCATCGGAGGAGGCCCGGATGCGGGCAGGCCGCGTTATGCCGTTGTGGTGAGTGCCACTCACGGCCCCAGATACAGCCCCTTGGCTGTCGGCGTAGCGGCGGAGGGCAGGTGCCGGAGTTTTTTAGTGGGTATTCCCTCCTCCTGGGATTCCATCGGGCTTTGACCTGGTGGAATTACGGGAGGCAGTCGTGGAGGGAGCCGCAACGTTGAATGTTGCGGTCCCCTCCTGGCGAGTCCCACATGCCCCCTTCCCGATCACCTGCGGGGAGGGAAGCGCGTAAATGCGTTTTTCTTCGGCATACAAAAAAAAAAAAAAGGCCCCCGACAAGGTGGACCGACGATCTGGTAAAGGTCGCGGGAAGCCACTGGATGCGGGCAGCGCACGCAGGACCGATCGTCGTGGAGATCCTTAGGGGAGGCCTATACCCAGCAGTGGGTGTCGTGCTGCTCATATGATGATGATGATCTTCAAATTATGATTCATAAAACTTTTTAGTTTTAACTTTATTTACGTTATATTTTAAGTTGCAGTACCTACCTATGTATTGTTTCTTGCAGTGTGTTATCGTAACACTGTTAAGTTTATTGGCAACAAAAATATACAATTTCATATAACATGTTAATATCAAACTATAAATCTTAGTAACTATCAAAAAGACATCTGCTCATAAGCTAGTGAAAACTGTATGTAAAGTCGCATTACTAAATTCCCAGCAAAAATGTAAACAACGGAACGTCACTGTCAAATTGACAAACTGACCCTGATAGTGATATTTTCAGATGTTGAGAACATTTGGTCACTTTTATAACTTTTTAATTTGTGTATTATATTTTGAGTCATAATAAAATAATGTCATCTAGGGTAATTTTAAAGTAGAATGGTAATTAGAAATTGTATCTTTATAACCTATCATAATTTTTGATGTTAAAAGTTCTTGAAACGTACTGATAAGAAAACTTTACTTAGATATTGACTGTATGTAAACTACCAAAAATACGTAGCATCTTCGCTTGTTCCTTCCAATACCAAAAGACAAATGTTACTATTACAGCTACTACTCGTAATACAATTTTTAATGAAATTTTATAAAATTACCAAAGGTATACGGTTTGCAGTTGAAGTGTGCACAGCATCATAAAAAAGTTTTCTACTATAAAACTGTTATTACGAAATATTAAATTATATTACTGTTTTTGCCGTAAAACTCATGAGTCAGATTATTTATCTTATCTATTTTTATTAGGTTTGTGATGAAAAAACATGTAAGTGTGTTTATTTCTTGACTTAGCAATATAATATTTCTTTTTGTGTTGTTTTGTTCTGGCAACACCTTTGTTTACATTTTTGCTGGGAAATTAGTAATGCGACTTTAGGTATCTCAGGTGCAGCGCTCTTGATTGGAATCAGCGAACTAAAATCTATGGAATAAGCATTCTGCTCATAAAATGGCACCATACGAAAAGTACAACTAAGTGGATAGAGCTAAAAATGCTGGCATTTAATTTTATACACCATTTGACCATAAAGGACGTCATTTGTCAATTGTCAATGTCAGTCAAGCAAGCGCATAGAGAAAGTAACCACTCCACAGAGTACTCTTATATCGCTCACGCACAGACTAGAAACGAAATGACACGGAAGTTCTTAATTCAACAGTGTAAATAAAAATATTATTTTCCCTCTCTTTTCCTTTACTTAATTTGTGTGTACTTATGCCTGATATCAGTATAAATTTTCTACTAATTTACCTATTGTAATACTTGGTTGAATGCTCTAAGATATAACCACAGTATTTATCTATATTTTGTGTTAGGTACCATGGGCAACAGCGTCGCTTAACTACTGCTAAGGTTAAAATCGCTTGCACGCCGCGCCCGCTGTCACATACGTTTAGTTCGTGCAGGGGCGATACGCGCGCACACGAATTTTGTTGCAAACTGGTTAAGCGACGCTGTTGCCCATAGTACGTCACTGAGCCTGTCAGAAAAACAGCGCCTCTGTGCCTGTCTACCGGTCACAGAGGCATATATGCTGAGGCAGGTTTTTATTGGCCTCACACGCACATCTTAGGTTTAATTTTATATTATTTTTTAATTTTATTAGTTTAAGTTTTTTACAAAAACACCTCTGTATTTCTTTTTTTTTCATTACTTTGTTTGTATATTTCTGTTGTCTTCTTCGTTTTATGTCCTCTGTAAATATGTGTGAGTGTCAATAAATGTTTATTCTAATTCTAATTCATTTCTAATAAACTCTCTCTTTCTGTCTTTTCTCTACAATACAAACTGCAATTTATTGAAAAGAATACTAACGTCAGTCACCGGGTACAGTACGAGGCATAAAACTTGAAAACGGGTGGAGATTGCGCGAAACGCGTATTTTGGGTATGCGTAGCGGGGAGGGGCGCGGGCGGCGGAAGAGGGGCGCGCGCTATTGGTCGCTCACACAAGAGCACATGCGCGAACTTATCCCCACTCCGTCGAAAAAATTTCAAGATACGTGCCTAGTACTGTACGTGGCTGGCCCGATTAACGCTGAGCGGGTTGTACATTTTCGGCCCCGTGTGTGTGGTGCCAATTTTTTATCAATTTTTGTTTACAATTACACTTCCATAGATTTTAGTTCGCTGATTAGAATTATGTTTATTCACCGCTAAACTATAACTAATTTTTACCAAATTACAAGTGTGTGATAAGTGAAACCTGACGGTGTGTGAAGTAAAAGTGAGTGAGTGTGTGTAGAGAGGGTGTGTTTGTAATTTGTATTAACATTAACATAAGAAATTAAAATGGGTAGTATTTAATCGGGTAACAATAAATTCCCATTTTGGATATCAAAAACACTGAATACAGCGTACTATACTAAGTGGGCGACGGAGCGAGGGCGACTACAGATATTAAAAATGGGTGACTTTAAAATACAAATAGAGTAACTAGTTATTCAGAACGGGCGACCCAATTACTATTTGGGCTACAACCTTAGGGCACACAAAACATTTAAAATTTGGCAAAGGTATATTTTATTTATAAAAAAGTTGACTATTAACCTAATTGAGATGACAAAAAACAAACAAACAAGAAAGCAACCTAATAAAAACGTGTTAAAATACCATGTTATATATTATAGTTACCTACTTGGTATAATAGTTGCCCACTCAGTATTTTAGTCACCCATTTAGATTATTTGTCACCCACATGTAGTCGCCCGTTTTAAGTATTTTTGTAATTCACTGTTTGTCGCCCGTTTAGTTATTTTGTCGCTTAAAATATATGCGAAAACTTATAATGGTGCATAGACTCCTACACGCATTACTAACAAAGCTATTAAGACACTATATGTTTTCTTATGAAATAAAATAATAATAAAATAAAAAAAAACTGCTGCCCGGTTTAGTATTTAAGTATCCCATTAACAGTTGCCTTTAATTATTTCCAGTCACCCAATTAATTATTTCAGATATTTCAAAAGTGATTCAGTGTCGTCGTAACATAAAGATTTTATAATCAAATCAAATCATTATTTATTTCCAAAAGTATGGTACACATTAGGATGTTACATAGTATAATGTTCGGCATACTCTGCCCTCGTCGGCGTGGAAAATATTGTATGTATAGTATAATGTTTTTATATAACCAATGACTAATTATTATAGGCAATAGAATATGAATATAAGATTCTTGATTATAGGATTGTAAATAAGCAATTAAATTAAACAATGAGAAAATTAACACAAATGTCTCTTACAAATCTTACAATTTTTATCTTGTCAATTAAAAATGTCAAATAATAAAATGTCAAACAATAAAATGTCAAATAATAAAACGTCAAATAATAAAATGTCAAATAATAATGTCAAACAAGAATAATAAAAATTAGATTTACAAATATTAAAGTTTATGTCCTAAATAATCATTAATTGAGTAATAGCATTCATTTAACAAAAAAATAAATAATTTATGTTTGAATTTATTAAGTGGTAACTCCTTTAATTCAACAGGCAATTTATTATAGATTTTAATAGCATAGCAGAATGTACTGTTTCTGTATATTTTCAATTTTTGAGCAGGAATATGAAGATTATGCTTATATATATTTCTAATAATAAGTCTATGTTCTAGAATTAGTTTTTTTATGTACCGTGTCGTGTAAGGGAAATAGATGCAAATGATTCTTTACAAATATGCAAATATCTAATATGTAAAGACAGGGTAAAGGTAGGATCTCTAGTTCTTTAAATAGTGGCTTACAGTGATCAAGGTAATCAGCTCCGCAAATAGCCCTAATGCATTTTTTCTGCGTTTTAAATGCTCTGTCACTATCAACAGAGTTCCCCCAGATAATGAGGCCGTAACGCAACACGGACGAGACATAGCCATGATATGCCGCCAACGCAGTTTTTCGGTTTGTTACTATTCTTAAGCGCCGCAAAGCAAACACGAATCTGTCTAGTTTTTTACAAACTTTACTGACGTGCTCTTTCCAGTTCAGATTTTTATCCACAGTAATCCCTAGAAAAGTACTGAAGTCTACTTGAGGCACAGATGAGTCCCTATATTTTATATTAAATTCTTTTGTTGCACTATTATAAGAATGAAAATGGATTACACTACTTTTGTCGAGGTTCACTTCTAAGTAATTGTCTTCTAACCACTCAATAATTCTATTCAGTTCTATATTACAATCCTTTTCCAAATTATCTTTATTCTTACATTTAATTAATAGAGTAGTATCATCGGCAAACAAGATACAATCATGGCTTAAGTATTCTGGCAGGTCATTAACATATAATAGAAAGAGAAGTGGTCCTAAAACACTTCCCTGAGGAACACCTGTGTTATTTACTTTAAGTGAAGACTTAAATGTTTTTTTTTTATTATTCACTATTCTTGAAACCTCCACGTATTGTTTTCTGTTAGCTAGGTACGATTTCAACCAATCATTGACTGTACCCCTAAGGCCATACTTTTCTATTTTATAGAGTAACCGACTATGGCAGACAAAATTGAAAGCTTTACTCATGTCTAAAAACAGTCCTAACACTGACGAACCACAATTAATAGTCTCAGTTATTTCTTTAATCAATGTGAAACAAGCTAGTGTGGTTGAGCTATATTTCCTGAAACCAAATTGTCTCGGAGTCAAAACGTTATTATTTTCAATGTAACCACGTATCCTAATTTCCATTGCCTTTTCAAAAATTTTTGAAAGAATAGGTATTAATGCGATAGGTCGATAATTGCCCATATCAGTCGGATCACCTTTTTTATAAAGCGGTTTAACAACTGATGTTTTCAGTCGCGACGGAAATACCCCCTGTTCAAAGGACCTATTGATTATGTAACAAAGTGGAGCAGCAATGAATTTAGCACATTTTTTGATAATTTTGGTACTTAGCTCATCATATCCGGTAGAATTTGTGTCTTTTAAAGATTTAATAATTTGGATTATATCTGATTCACATATTGGGGTCAAAAACATACTATTAACTGCTTCTTTAATATGTCGTTTGCCAAGATTCCTCTTTTTGTCAATTTTTTCATTCTTATTAGTCAAATTTATAAAATAGTCATTAAATAATTCCACAATGTCATCGGTTTTATCGTAAGTTAAGTTGTCGGTCTTAATTTTATTTACATTTTTTGAATCGGTATTTACTTAGAGCATCGCGGAAGGGAGCAGCCTTAGCGATTATTACTCTATTCAAATTATTCTGGCATTTTTTGCGGGGGGGGAAAGTGCACACAAGTGCAGTTCCGCATACCCACATACAAAAACAACACTGTAAAGACGACACCAACACATAAAAAATAAAACAAAACAGCAAAAGTTTGTGTACGGATGAGTCACACATCAAAATATGACACGTTTTTGACATAAAGGGCTGGGCTCAACTGTCGTTGCAGCAATATCGATACGGAAAAAGGAATAAAGGTAACAAACTCAAACATTTTACATGGGGTGAATAACAACAAAGAGCCCCTTCTCCTTATTTATATGATCCTGGTACTTTGGAGACGTAAGTAATTAAAAATATATAAAAAAAACTGAAACTCCCTGTCAGCAGAAGTCAGATTTGAATATTTTATAAATATAATAATTTTTGGTTTGGTCACCACACCAGTGGTGAAATGGGAGTAAGATGATGTTATTTGGTCACGGGTAGTCAGTTGAGAAATTGGAGTTCCAACCAACCACTGGTGGTAGAATTTGGTGGTCAGATGGTCTGGAAGGAGCAAAAAATCTTAGGATGCGCACGTTATTAGAGTGGTAGGCTTACAGGGCTCTTATAATTGTTTTGTGACATGTCATCGTTCTTAAATTAGTCTTAAGGGCCCTATCACATTTTTTCGGCAAAATTTCGATTTTGACGGATTTTAGCGCTACAACCTAGAGAAACCTTTGGGTCTACTAAATACATTTATATGTGTTCGCGACAAAAAGTCCAAGAGAGAACCAATTAAATTATGCTGTGATTTTATTTTACTCTTTGACGCAGAATGTGACAGTGCAAAACTGCAAAGACCAAATTGAGTCTGTCAGAAGTTAAAAAGAATTAATAAATATTTAAGGATTTTTCAGGTATTTAATGTAAACAATTATATCACATTTATGAGACTGCCTGGAGCAGGACCAGGCCATGTCCTTTATCGACAAACATTGTGATACGGTAACGTCACTAAGTTGCTCATCGGCGAGAACTCGGATTTATCTAGCGACAGATCTGAAATTTGTACGGACGAGCCATGGACGAGCAGACCCGATGTCACTGAACAAATTTGACAACTAATCAAGAATAAAATGTACGAATTTAATGTTTAAATGTAAACAAATAGCAATAATACGACAAAGAATACTTTCATGTGAAATGTAATACCGTCTTTTTGTAAACATTGATGTTCCAGACCTCTGTTAACAGCAACAAACTCATCAATTCGGCATTTTAAACACTGCAGCGTTCACATGCGCGACTGGACTCGGTCTAGAAAGAAATCCGGGCGCAACTGGTTTTATTAACCGCGTATGCCCATTTGGGCTTGTACTTCGGCAGAGGGGAAAGCTTCGTATGGCTTCTCTTTCTGGGACAGAAGCGCGTCTTACTCTAAGGGTATTTAGGTCAAAATTATTTTTTATTACAGTCCAGGAAGCTTTACATTTATTTTTGGCATTTTTTATCATTTTAGAATTATTTAGTTGCTGTGATTGGTAAATACATCTTTTCAATATTTTATTATAAGTCAGATAATTTTTTCTATTATAATGTTTATCAGAGGATTGGTTATGATATTTAAAATACAACATTCTTTTTTTTACACAACACTTTTTTAGCCCTTTCGTCATCCATTTGTTTTTTATCCTCTTTTTTCCTATTTTAACCCATATAATAGGGAAACACAATTCGTAAAAAAGAAGAACTAGATCGTGAAACATATTAAAGGATTTTTCACAATCACTTTCCTGAAAAATTTCACTAAACGATAGAGCAGACAAGTAATAGCAAAACTTGTCAATATTGTCCTGACTAAAGTCACGACGCTTTTCAAACCAATATTCCACTGGCTTATCTTTGGTTATAATTTTTTGGGTTGTTTGAAAAGATATAGATTATTATAGTTATTATATATTATAGTTATAGTTATTATATATTATAGTTATTATTATAGATATAATTTAGCGATTCAACCACTGAGTTCAAGTTCATGTACATTAAGATGATATACAGGGTCACCGTAAATATTATGTATTCCTGCTAAGGGGTTATAGATGATGTCAACCCTTGCCAGGACCCCCACGGCCTAAGAGGATAAAGACTTAAATAGCGATAACTATTTTTGTAATTTAAGATGATATTTTTATAGTGAATGAATAGATATTATTATTATAATATGGTTTTTTTTTCGATGTTCACTTTTCCGGAGCGTGTGGTTCGGAAACGGTTGGGAATTCGGCAAACGTGATTAGGAGCAAAGTTGTAGACAATTTTATGAGCTTTAATTTAGTAGAAGAATTATTTTTCCTATGACGCACCGTTTTTTAAATATTTGCGAAAAACCCAAAAGTGGTACCTTCTCCCCCCCTCCCCTCCCCCCTCCGGCTCACCTCCGAGACGTCAGGACTTTTAGTATGTTCACTTCCTAAGCACCCTGAACAAGTTTCAGAAGAAATCGCTTAGGTCCCCTCTCATGCATTCTACAACTCCTTTATTGATTGGATTAAAACCCCTTTGCAGGAATACGTCATTATTTCCAGTGACCTTGTATATTTAAAATTTTATTTACTTTATTATAGAGATAAGGTCCTAGAAAATTTAAAAAATTATGAGCAAAGGAGTGTCTGGTGACATAGGTTGAGCAAACTTGATAGTTTTGACATCTAACTTCAACATCCTCATAGGGTAAAACCGGGATAGATGCCCTACTTTTTGAAATGGCCTCCTAATTTAAAAAATATTTATTAATATGAATAATTTCTATGAATGTAAGCTAGCTTAATCATAATTATTTATTTTTAATCTATCAATTACAGATTTTGCAGAATTTAACTTTTCGTAGAACCCTTTTTTGAGGATAGATGCCTTATCCTATAGATTGATAGATGCCCTTAGTGCAGGATAGTGAAAACGAAAACCCAACCAAATTTTATGAGGTTGTTCTACTCCTAAAACAGCAATATAAACGTAAATACATAAAAATATTACATAACAATAAAAATAATTTAAAAATATACACTGACACCATATATGCTTACTAGCGGCCCGCCCCGGCTTCGCACGGGTGCAATGTAGTTACTAATGTAAAAAAGTGCTAATGTGGTGTTAGTGTAAAGTTGTTAGATTATACTACAGGATACATATACCCAGGAGGATGACATATACCTATACGACGTACGCAAGGGGTGTTGTAATATAATTGACGTGTGTGTGTGTGTGTGTGTGTGTGTCTGTGTGTGTCTGTCTGTCTGAGGCAATCTAGCTCCCAAACTTATGGATCAGTTTTAATGCGGTTTTTATGTATAGTTTAAGAGAAGCGTACAGACGGGGGAAGCGACTTTGTTCTGCTTTTGCTCGTGGATCCGTCCGCGTGGCAGTCGGTAATCGTTGTAAGTCTTCCCTTGGAAACCAATGATCATTGAGTATGATATGATTGAGTAACATCATGAACAACATCCAATTATCAAAACTTTCACATTTATACAATTTTGTGATTATATAGGTAATAGCTGCACCCCGCGGTTTTACCTGCGCAGTCTGTCAATTCTGTAACCAAACTCGCATCTCACTTCACTTCGCGTGAATTTGTTATTAGACATTTGTTTACTAAATGAGCTATTTTACTGATTGCAAAAAAAAATAGGTAGCCTCAAGGTAGCTTGCGTAGCTATCTTAAATCTTTTGTGATAAAAAATTGTTCTTATCAATATCTTATTTATGATTTAAAATTTCCGTGCAGTGAAGTGAGATACGAAGTGGGGTTCGAGTTTGGTAACAGAATCGACGCCATGTTCACGTTTGGTAGGTACTTAATAAAATTTCTTAGCGGTAATTTAACAAAATAAGTACAATAATATTATGTTACATTTAATACCTTCTAGTTAAAAATTACTCAGCCATTCACTCATTTTTGGAGTTTTCCTTCACCTACACGTAGTTCTACTTTTATTACAGGTACCAATTCTGGAATGGGCAAGAGACCACAGAACGCACCACAAGTACTCGGAGACCGACGCTGATCCTCACAACGCCACTAGAGGGTTCTTCTTCGCACATGTCGGCTGGACAATGGTCAAAAAGCACCCTCAAATTAAGGCGAAGGGAAACACCATCGACATGAGTGACCTCCAAGCTGATCCTGTACTTAGGTTTCAAGAAAAGTAAGTTTTATCCCACCAAAAACATTTTCATGTAAAACGTAGCCAAGACGCACGCTCGCACTGTCAAAATGTTATCAGACCTCATGTAAAGCCAAGCTTCTAGCCCAACACGGCCTAACTCTACAAGCCCTAACTTCACAAACTCTACACCTTAGTCAAAATATGCATCTTGGCCATTTCGCCGCTAGAAGTAGATATCAAAACTGCTTAAAAGTGGTCGTTTTTGATACATTTGCTATCTACGAATAATAAATAAATAATAAATATTTGACAACATGCTCCGATTCCAAAGTTAGCTAAAGCACTTGTTTATGGATATCAGAGACAACGGTGGTATCACAAACACCCAAACCTGAGACAATATAGAAAAGTTTATTTTCTACATTGACCTAGCCGGGGATTGAACCCGGGACCTCCAGAGATGGCGACGCCTTGAAAACCGGCGTGCAAACCACTCGACCACGGCGGTCGTCAAATGCATGAATGACTACGAGAGAAGAGAATGTAGTGAATGTAGTCTAGTATTTTAAAAGGTACCTTTTAAAATACTAGACTGAATCTAAAAATGAGCCCTAGAAATGAGCCCTAAAAATTACACGAAAAGTTTTATTAAAATCATTTTCTATTAATAACTTATTATATAAAAACCCCTGAGGGCCACTTTCGGTCAGGGAATCGATTTAAGAGGTTAATAAACGAACACGCCGCTCTGCCAGTCAATAGTTATGAGAATCCGACCTTTTGCGAATCCGACCAAGTGCTAATAGTTGGTTTTGTTCATGCACTGGAAACACTGAAACTATCGTAGGGTCTCTTACATTTACTGAGAATCTTTGTACACGGATTTGAATCTGATCAAACACGGGCTTCAGAATTATTTCAGATATTATCTATACTATATCCAATAAACGTGTCAATAGTTACTTTTGGCTGTATATATTCAATGTAAGTACATACAGTTATCAACATATTGGGTTACCACATGGTAGCAATAATTGCTGAATCGATTTTGAACTTAACTTCAATCACCTTATAGGGTTAATATAAACTTATGAAAGAAAGTTTAGAATTACAAGTGTACAAAATATTTTCCTTCCTTTCTCGTGGTCAAACTTAGTGATCAAACTGATTTGACCACGAGGAGTTTTGACATGCTTCGTAGACAAACTGTGTGTGTGGTACGTCATGGCCCGGCCACAGTGCCAAAAAAGGCAGTAGCATATTATTCTTATGGCTGTAGTTATGTAGCAGACTGTACGGTGCTTACTTTACGGTACCCAAAAGGAAAAAATATGTATCGTGATATTTCAAGAGTTATAGCAGCCGGGATTTTATGTATTCAGGTATACCTATTATAAACATAGTAATGTTTAATCATTCTGTAATTCAGGTTTACATAACTAAAACTGATCATTTTCTTTAGGAATTATATATTTTATTTTCTCTTTTTAGGCACTACACGTTCTTGGTGGCGTTGTGTTGCTACGCATTCCCAACTTTATTACCAACACTCTGGGGCGAGAGTTTATGGAACGCGTACTTCTGCACTGCCGTCTTCCGCCACGTATGCTCACTAAACAGCATTTGGCTTGTCAACTCTGCTGCCCACCTGTGGGGTGAAAAGCCCTACGATAGACACATCAACCCTACAGAAATCAAAACAGTGTCACTATTAACATTTGGAGAAGGGTTCCACAATTACCACCATACATTTCCATGGGACTATAAAACAGCTGAACTTGGAAATTACTCGCTTAATATCACTTCATTTTTTATCGACACCATGGCAGCAATCGGCTGGGCTTACGACTTGAAGACTGTCTCACCAGATGTGATTAAGAAGAGGGTGAAGAGGACTGGTGACGGCAGCCACAGTGTTTGGGGTTGGGGCGATAAGAACATTCATGAAGAAGACATAAAAGACACTATTATAATAAACTCACCCAAGTCTGAATAATGAATGTGGGTTCATTTTACAGTCAGCGTGTCGTCATTAAAAATATTGGAATAACCAGTGTTGAAATAGATGGCAACTATAATATAGAACGTTATTAGAAGGTTTTAAAAATTATTATACTTACTTGAATTAATTTACGAAAATCCCGTAAATATTTGAGGGTATTGGCTGTTTCCATTAGGTATTATGATGCAGACTATACAATCTCTTTATTAAATTTGTTTAATTTAGGTCTTTATTCTAATTGATTGCGCCCTTAGAGCATCGCGGCTTCGTCTCGACAGAAGCGCGTCTTACTCTAAGATTGCGCCTTATTGAAATGTCAGCATTTTATGGCGCACTCGGCGCACTCCACGAATATTTGTGTCAGTAAATCTTCAGTAAATCATCGGTGACAGCAAAATCAGCACCGTTGTTCCGCAATTCATTATGTGCCTGTTCATTTTTAGGGTTCCGTACCTCAAAAGGAAAAAACGGAACCCTTATAGGATCACTTTGTTGTCCGTCTGTCTGTCTGTCCGTCCGTCTGTCTGTCAAGACCCTTTATCTCGGAAACGCGTGGAGGTATCGAATTGAAATTTAAACCATATACTAAGGTCTACGGGCCCTTGAAGCTGTAAAAAAATCAAACTTCTAAGTTAACGTAAAAAAAAGATACTGCCGTTTAGGGCGCAAAAAACGCATTTTCGATACACTCAAAGGAATCAAAATTCATAGGGTACTTCCCGTTGACCTAGAACTATGAAATTTGGCAGGTAATAACGTCTTATACTACACTTACAGGAATAAATCTGAAAACTGTATATTTGTAATTAAATCATAATAAAATATGGTCATTAAAATACGTAATTATTAATCAGCTTGGTGGAACAACGGTATGCGCGGTCATAGTTTTACTTCTAATTACTTTTGGATTAATCGCGCCACTAATTCTTTTAAAAATATCAATATTAATTATTATTAATTATTCAGATCCTTTAAAATATTGTTATAGTTAATTACTTTTAAAAATAAAATTAAAAAGTAATAAATTTGGCTCTAAATATTTTCGCAACATGGCGGTATGTCACGCTGTATGACAGGGGTCTTCTTCTTTTTATTTTTGTTTTGGCAATCTACTTTCTTCTTGGAAGTAATTTTTGCCAGTGTCAAGTGTTGAATAGTTCAGTGGTAGATTGTTTCAGTTTACATTAAAATGCGGGTGCATCGCATTCCAATGTTGCTTGGAGCATTTGGCACCAAGTATAATCAAGACAGTTTACTTGGTAAGGTCAGCCGAGGTAGCCACCACTACAATAAAAGTCTCGGCTTCACACAACCAAAGGGTCCTGTTGGAATACACCCATTTTCTCTAATAACATTGCGATAGATAAAACCATTTCACAGAACTTTATACAGTGTACTATTGATATACAGCGCCATCTGTTGACAATCAACAGTACTTGTATTTTATACAGGTGCGGTGGGTTTGTAATTATTTTATTTTTTCTCAAAAATGCTTGGAAATTCGAACATTATTTTGACAACCTTCTTTTTGTTAAATCAGAGTTTACGGACAGACCTAAACCGCGCCGTCAATATTTGTATGAGAATCCATTACTAACGTGTAATAATGGATTTTCATACAAAATTGCCGGCGTCTGTCCAGCAATGTTTCTATTAAAACTCATTACACATGTGTAATTCAGAAATGGAGCGAACTTTTCAATGAATCACAAATATAGGTATCAAATGTCGCCTTGATGAGCGAGCACATTCCAAAATTTTTTTTAATATTCGGTATACTGGTATCACGTGAAAGGCCTTGATGAGCACATTCCAAAAAATAAAAAAAAATAAAAAACGAAAAAAAAAACTGTTTTGGTGCAATATGGGTATCAAATGAAAGGCCTTGATGAGCGCATTCCAAAAAGTTAAAAAAAATAAAAACGAAAAAAAATTTTTTTCAATACCTATGGGTATCAAATGAAAGTTTTTTGGAATATGCTCATCAAGGAGCATATTCCAAAAAACTGAAAAAAAAACGAAAGGTAAAATTGTGTTTGCAATATAGGTATCAAATGAAAGGCCTTGATGAGCACATTCCAAAAAACTGAAAAAAAAATATTTTTTTGCAATATGGGTATCAAATGAAAGGCCTTGACGAGCACTTTTCAAAAAACTGGAAAAAAAATGAAAAACTGGAAATAAATGAAAAAAAACCGGTTTTTTTTTCAATATGTGTATCAAATGAAAGGCCTTTATGTGCACATTCCACTTTCCATTCTCTTTTTTCAATTACTATAATTAATTTAAAATTAAAATAAAAAGCTTAAAACTTTTAAAACTAAAAAGTTAAAAGTTTACAAGTATGTACTACACAAGCCTTGGCCGCAACTAGGCATTGATGGACTCACATATGTTCTTCAATGCCTGTCTTGAGTGCCGCTGCAGTAATGTACTATTCCATTTCAAACTTCGCCCGTGGTCAATTCTTTGTCGTAATCCCTGGAAGGGTTATTTTCTACGTGGCGACAAAGGATTTCAAATGGTTATCTATATATAGCAGTCTGCTGAACGGATTTTGATGGTATTTTTTTACAGTTTGGTAGCTTGGTGTCCAACTTATAATCTAAGCAATTTTTCACATAATTCCGGTAGGTAGAACCTGGGATAAAGCTTGAACTCTCCGTAGTACAGTTTTAGGATCACAAGGAAAGAGGTAAACTAATAACTACCAACCACTTTTTTCAAAATATTTCCTTTGTACCGACACAACTTTTCTATAGCTTTATTTTATGTATAGATGTGGGTCTGTACGGAACCCTCGGTGGGCGAGCCCGACTCGCACTTGTCCGGTTTTTTTTATTACTTTGGTATTAATATCTATGTACAATCAACACATTATCCTAATTTGTCTCCTGGTATCGGCAGTCTAGCTATTTCATATGTGTTTTTATCTTTCTAATTTTCTTCTTGTTTTGAATTTTTGTCAATTTATTTTCATTCTTGTCAAGTTTTATTATTAAGTTGCACCGGTATATAGTTCCACTTAACTTAAGGCGTTTCTCTCTGCGGAGTGGGACCTGGGGTGCGATTGCGTAAGGTAATCGTATTAATTTGACAGTTCATATCGTATTTCATCGGTTGCAATTTGTATGGGATGACAATATTATGATCCAATATGAACTGTCAAATGAATACGATTGACTTCACGCAATCACCTAGTGACCTTATTTTGGGCACCAGCCTCTCACAAGCCATATTCTGCTGTTTGACTTTTGTAACCTTTTGTAGTTTTGATTGTACTGGTTTGTGATGAAAATAAATAAAGTTATTATTATTATATAGAGGAGAGTACTGGTGACCTGAGATACAGGCTCCGGCTTAGTTTAGGCGCCAGTCTCTCTCAATTTTCATAATATGTTAATAATATTGTTCTTAGTCTTAAGTTGAAAATGTAACATGTAAGATTGTTATGAGAGAGAAATAAACATTTTTATTATTATTTATTATTATTATTATTATATTATTCTTTTGAATTTCAATGATATTGTGAAATTGGACCTACACCATTTATACTAGTAATAACTGCAGAACTAGTCGTAATAACTGCAAAACTCAAATGAAACATTTTTAAATTTATTTATTTATTTATTAGTAGGTACATTTTTTTTCAATAAATTAATCTGGAAAACAGGGAATGAAACACGCAGCCAGGTAAGCAGCAGCAGCTCCAACGACATACGAATTATTACGAAAAGCAAAACGCGGCGAGGAAACCCCACGATTTGTTTCGTTGACGTACTCGTCAATATTCGCCTCGATCATCGTACGCGGGGTAGCGCTAGAACATACTATTGTGTTGTGTTGTGTCGTGTCGCGACAGAAGCGTATCGGTTTCATACATTTAGTATGACTAGAAACACACTATTGTGTTGTGTTGTGTCGGTATCTGTTGTGTCGCGGACCGCTCGGCTGCGATTGCAACAGAACCCCCACCACCGATCTGTCGCGAACTCGCGACACAACACAACACAATAGTGTGTTTCTAGCATAAGGGCTCGTAAGGGTAAGTACTCATGAGGGTGCGCATTGGTGCGGTATTTGTCTGTATTCGCTGAATACAGGCAGTGGTCACCAACTAAAGGTACAGGCGTGCGCCTGTATTCATCTATATCCGTCATATTATGTGTGGAAGTACCATTTAGCCGCTCTACGCAGGGCACATGGATTTTTTTCAGCGGACAACCTATTTGAGTCTGAGAGTGTGTATTTAAAGATCCGCTTTTGTACCACATCCAGAGATATTTTAATCTCCCAGTGTATATATTTTATTTGCGACAACAAATACGCCCAAATAATTAAAGAACTAGCGATCCGCCTTCGGTTTGCTTCGGTGTACATGTCACAGTTAAAGTGCGAAAACTTATTTCATTTCGTACTTTAACTAGGTAATATGCAGATTTCCTAGCTAATCTGCAGATTAACGACCAAGGATCAATTAAAAGTACGGAAACAGGTTCTTTTATTGAAAAAAATGTGTAATAACACAAAAGGGGATAGACACAAAAGCGGGGGGCTCGGGGGGCGAAGCCCTCCGCCATGGAAAAAAAATTAAAGAGTTCATTAGGGTAGGTTAGGAAAGTATTGTGACCAAAAACGCGCGAACCGAGGGAGCGGAGCGAGCGTGCCGCGGGAGCGGCCGGCGATGCGCCAGAAACGAAGTTTTTGTAAAATAAACCTTTAATATAAGTCTTTTACTTAAATTTCCTGAAACCTTGGCTATTTCACTCACTGTATTCCGCACGTTAACGGTGTAGCATCCGTTAATGTGCAGATTAACTAGTTAAAGTGCGGAAATCGACTACTTTTAGCGCACTTTAACTGACTCGACCAGTTAATCTGCAGATTCACTAGTTAATCTGCAGATTAACGGTACTCTAACGGTAACATACATACTATAGATATATAACATAGCTAGTTTTTGTACATATAATATTGATTTATTTTTTCAAAGGATCACGCCGCATTCTGGGCCATGATGCGCATTAACCATACATATCTGTGACAGACTCATGTCATGTCCAAAAGGGGTAGATAACAAAATGTCATATAATAGGAAAATGTAACCCCAAACGACTCCTTGAGATTGAGAATTCTCTTTTTTCCCGCATTATATTTTAATGATATTCTTCCCAGTCCCACGCAATCACTATAAAATTACTTTAGTATTTTGGTAATTTCATCAAAGCGCATCATGGCCTAGCTTGTGTAGTAAAATCGGCTTCGTCCTTTGTTCCTGTACCTTTAAAAGACTGACCTCAAAGATGTATTAAAAAAGTTAATACATCTTTGACTGACCTATACAATTTGATTCCCCGTTTCCCCACAAAATGTGAAAATGCAAAAAAAGTAAAAAAACGTCTTTTTTAAGTAAGTAGCTATGATATAGAATTAATTTTTTTATGTTTCTAACTCCAAAAAACAAAGATTTCATATCATGTACCCTTAGAGTAAGACGGGCTTCTACATATACTTAATTATTATTATCTTTCCTATCTAAAAAATATTAGTCATTTTTTGTTGCTCGAAGCATGTACCCCTCAAATCAAACACTGCTGACATTTCTAAAAAGACAGTAATTTAAATTGACAAATTGATTTAATAGTTAGACATGATATGCATAGCCTCGCAGACTTTTTGTGGGTAGTGCTGAGTACTATCGTACTATATACCGTAAAATGGGGTGAATAGGGTAACTTTTCAACTTTATTGCCATATTTAACCTATTTAAATATCAAGTAGATGGCATTTAAATACTTCATTATTCTTCCGGCTGTTTATTTTAGCGAACTACACTATATATTTATCAAGTTTTCTAAGAAAATCGCCTAAAAATCCCAAAAATGCTGGTCTGAAACCCTCCCCCCCCCCCCCCCAAATGAAATCTCAAAAAAATGATCAAAAATCCACCCCATTTTACGGTACACATGTAATATTATTTTATGTATCATCAATAATTGTTTACGCAGCGAACGCCAAATAGTTATGATACCTTGGATAACATAATTGTAACTTTCGTAGGTATCTCTATTTTCTTTTAATACAGCTTATATGTTATTCGCTGATAATGATGCTTTCTAAAGGTGAAAGAATTTTTAAACAACTATATTACTTATTTATTATACTTTCATTTTACAGTCAGCGTCGCACTGGATGCAACGACGCTGACTTAAGTAGTTTTTAAACTTAAGTATTAGAAACAAACTTTAAAAAACACTTCTTAATATTAATTTTAGGTTAGATAAAAAATAAGTAGGTAATAAAATAAGTGTAAATTTTTTGAAACCTTGTTATAATCATTTATGTAGTTGTCATATTATATTTCTGAACAATGATATGGTATAGGTGATGATATAGGTTTATTTTACAGTCAGCGTCGTCGTCATTCAAAATAGAATTATTTTACACAAACACACCAATCTAGCTTATCTTGAGATAGGTGAGTTACGCGTAACAAAGCTTAATCGAATTATTGGGGTATTATTTATATGGTACACTATCATTTATATTTTTTTAATGCTTTCTCATAATAATATTGGATATGGCATATCGTCGCCGTAGAGCAAAAGTCACCAAGTCGGTCAAAACGTGTTTTGAGTTATGAAGGTTTAAAGTTTTATAAAACAAAAAAAAAGTAACTTGGTTTTGGTATGAGATAATAAAAAAATTATGGTTTCATATCTTAGAAAATAGGTAAGCGCATAAAGTAACATTATTACTTTTAATGTTTTACTTATAATTACTGAGATAATGAATAAAAACTGACTTGGTTACTTTTTACCCTCAAATTCAGTAACGACATTTTTAGTTAAGGAGAGTTAGTAACTTTTCGCCCATGTTTGGATCACTTTTAATAAGAATAACTCCAGTTAGTTAGTTTATGACTGATCTTTGGAAATTCAAAAGATGTTTTGATGATTATTCGTAATTCTCTAATTTAAACTATTTTTAATTTATCTTTAACTAATTTTAAAATTAAGACAAAGAAAGAGTCAAATTAATTCATTATCATCATACTTCTCTAATGTATTTATTAAAAAACACAAACAGAGACGTATCAATAAACATAATTACATTGATTCGATTCTTCTTCACTTTGATCGTTAACATCAGGTTCCAATATCCTGTCTTAAACATCTTTGCTAGTGGTTAGACTTCTCATACCATGTGTAGTGTCCTTGGGTTATGATACCCTTGTGACGAAAACCAATAATATAGGCCATTGGAATAGCAAACGCTTTATATTGAGCTATCAAATCGCTCCTCCTTGTTTCAGAATCATTCTCTCACGTCTCATGGTCTTCCTAAAAATTTTCTTCTTCTTTATTTAATTCGAGGAACCACTTTTTCTTGTTTCTGGAATGTAAAATACGGAGTACGATCCATCGTGAATGTAACGGAACTAAACTATGCCTGAACTATGTTCAAACCCAAGACATTTGATTTTTAGCCATACAATTTTCTCTGTATTTAACCCTTGCTTGAGTTACTGATAAACTTTTCATTAGAAGCCTTATCAAGCATTTCATTATTAAATAAGTAATTTAAAAAGGGAGCAAAAAATTTACTCAATGATTGATTGGAAGTCAGTCATGCGTCTCGCGCGCGCACAAAAACACACCGGGTATCAGCACCATCAAAGAACTTCATCTTTTTCTCGTCTCAAAGAACTCATCATCGTCGTCATACCATGCACACCCATTGCTGGGTCTATACTCAGGCCTATGTCTTCCCAAAGGATTCTTCTTACTATGTGTTCCCGCCCACTGCCACTTTAGATGAGCAATCCTTTGAGCGATGTCAATTACTTTAGTTCTCCTGCGGATCTCCTCATTTCTAATTCGATCACGCAGGGAAACATCGAGCATGTCTCTCTCCATTTCCTGCGAAGTCACCTTGAGCCTCCATACAAGACCCATAGTTAGCAACCGACCACGTTTCACTGCCGTTAATCAATCGGCAACAAAAACTGTAAATCGATTATCGTCTTGTCTTGAGGCACTGAGGTAAGTTGGATGCGAAGATTTTTTATTTAAAGCATCTCAAATGCTGCCCTTCAAGTTAGGATCGACGAGGAATCTCTTTGTAGAAGTTGGACTTACCTAACTGGACTGTCTGCCCTAGGTATACGTAATGGTCATTGGTCAACCTTTGAGTGTAGTATTCCCATGAACTGGAGCGGATACAACATATATAGGCATTCGACATGATTTTCGCCTTATCTTAGTTCATTGGTTCATGGCCAAGAAATTACTAACAATGATTAGCGTGATATGAAGGCTCTAAATAAAAGGATAATCAGTAACACAAGCAAGGAAAAGATGGAAAGAAAATGATGTGGCTAAAAATCTAATATCTTAGTTTTGAAAACAATGTCCAGCAAAGTTAATATCCATTACACTCACGATGGCTCGTACTCCTTAATTGACTTTCCAAAAAGAAAAAAAGAATTCTCGAACTTAAAAAGAAGATGATTTCAAGAAGAAGAAGAGTGATAGTAATTTAATTCTGGAATAAGGTGAATTGATTTGATAGCTGAAGCTAGCCTCTTCTGATTTCAGAGGCTAAGAATAAAGATCTTATTGATCTTGTCGCAAGGATGTCATTCCCCAGGAACTTCACACATGGTATGAGTCTCTATCTGCTAGCAAAGACCCTGTGGACAGGGTGTTGAAACCTGGTGTTAACGACCAAAGTGATGAAAAATCGAATTGATTGAATTATGCTTATTGATACGTTTTTAATTTAATTAACGAATACATTGCAGAAATATGATTAATACATTAATATCAACTCTTTTTGTCTTAAAGGTCTATGATAGGGAAAATGGTTTACAAGGGTCATATTTTTATATAAAAACATTAAGTTGTAGCCACAATAAAAACATACGACAAGCTAAAGATATTTTCTAGTCGCTACAAATAATACATTGCGTATAAATCTCACAGATGATTGTAAAAAAAGACAGAATATCATCAGAATATATCAGAATGTCATATTTTTGGCGTAAATAATAGCGGAAACGTATTGAATTATACATCAAAATTCACTTTAATGTACTGTGAAGTAGCTCCAATAACTTTATTCAAGAGAGACAATTGGGCTAATAGATAATGATGAAAAAACAACGAAAAACATCGAAAAAGTGCAGAAGTGAGGTTATTTTCCATACTATTTACACGTAAAGAAAAAAACAGAGACAAATGTTTCCGCATAACCGAGCCTTAATTATAAAATCAGTAAATAATAAATAAAAATAATGTGAATTATAAAGTTACGAATAATCATTAAAACATCCTATTGAATTTCCTAATATCAGTCATAAATTAATTAGAGTTATTCTTATTAAAAGTGATCCAGACACAGGTAAAAAAAGTCACTAACTCTATTATAAAACACAAGAATGAAACATTTTGATACATAAATATCGATCGAGTAGTCGTTAAGATGAGTTGGTTAATTTTCGCTTTCATATTTTATATCGAACTGATTCGAACTAGTCATTCTAAAACTAATCAAGTTATTTTAGTTGATTTTGCCCTGGATTGAGTTCTAGTTATAATTTAATTTGTAAAGGGGAAAAGTAACCAAATCGACTTAGGTACAGATTTGCAATGCCACCAAATAATGATAAAGTGTTTAAGTAAGTTAGTTAGTTTTTGACTACTATGTTGTAGTCCAAATGTAGTGATAGTTATTTTTTGCACTATCTAAAATAAAAACTATGATACTTAGAGACATGGCTGTAAGTTTGAAAGACGTAGAAAAATTTGAAGATCCTAATGGCATTTCTAACTCATTTTTGGCCAAATGTCGACTTGGTGACTTTTCGCTCTACGGCGACGATATACACGTTACTCGTATTTTTAATAAGCATTTTTTTGTTTTTGTAATGATGGCTTGCTTTATCCTTAGATAAAATATATTGGCATTACGAGCAGCTTACAATACAAGCATAATTGCTTGTTGCGGTCGGTACGTTTGCAGCAAGTAATCTTGCTGCAAACGTACATCTCTCGCAACTATATTTACGTGAGATAGGCATTATACGTATACGATGATGCAAAAATATTTTAGAAAAGTTGTTTTTGAAGACAACATTTTTTTGTTTATGAAAAAAAAATTAAAATTTTCGACCGAAAAATACGCGTTATGATTTTTATTTTTTTGAATAATCTATAATAGGTCGATTTATTTTCAATGCCCTTTTAAGTCGTGTAGGTACACAAGATCTGTGATTTTTTTGTAAGACATTGTATGTAATAATCAACAAGTACGACATCGTTTTAATTATTTGAAATTGAAATCTTTGTGGCGTTTTCTTTTCAAAAAGTGAAATTCAATAAACAAATATATAAAAACATTATCAAAATAATATTTCGGAACAGCCTGTTTATTGCCGTAAAGTTTTGATGACCGGCTGATGTTAGGTTCAAATATATATAAGTTCCTCATTTGCAGGACAAATATCTTAGGAATTGCACATTATTTACCTGGCTGTATTTAGGCCATTGGGTGCAGGATTAGTAATTCTAGGTTAATAGCACTACAAATTACAACCTTAAGACGAGGGAATTAAGATGAATTTAATTTGTTAAACGAAAGTTAAATACCCATCATATATCAGCCCGCGGCTGATTAAAGGAATTTATGGAAAATAACCGCCCAAATTCCAGCCCCCCCCCCCTAAATTTTCAGACATTACTAAATTTAATTACAAATAAGTAGGTAATCTTAAAACATTATGAATTTGATCTATTACCTACTAGTTTTATTAAAACCATAAAAATAACATCTTGCCTTCGTAAACAGACTTCCCAAAGTTTGCTTGCGTTGATCGTTCTCTAATGCTGTTTTTCAAACACAGCCACTCTGTACTCAGTCTTTGTGAAAACTAATGCTCGTTGAGTAAATTTTAGGTGGCGTGCCGGGGTAATATTGATGTTCAAACGTAGAGATTAACGTGAGACCAAGATGGCCGACACCTACACAGTTACACATTACCGGTTTTGATTCACTATTACTGTTTTTTGATAGCATTGTTTCCCATTTGGTAAAGTAGATTCTAGGCATGATGTCAAGATTTTATTAACATACCTACTCTACTTATATAAAATGTTTATGTTTTAGAATTTCTAAAGTTTAGGCCACAGACATAAGGGATGTATTATCCTGAATCGACTTTATGTAAACCGCACATTATGCATTTCAACTATTATTGTTTTAAAGAAAATAAAATACAATACATTAATTACAGCAATATTTAAAATATTACTTATTTCAACTATTATATATTATGAGCTTAGGTATTTTGTGCATTGTTTTTCAAATTAGGTTTTTCGTCCATAGGTGTTATGACCATAGCCCATTCTAATATGTAACCGATTAGACTTAGAAAAAAGAAACGTTATTTAAAAAAAAAAAATAAGGCTGGTATTAAGGAAGAGGCTGTAATTAGATTACATAGTTCTTTATTTAGTAGGCCATCTGTACTTATTTTCTTTTCTGTGGCCGAGGCGCGCGATTATCCGCAATACGTGTAAGCTCGAGGCATCTCAAGGTCATTCAGCAAGGTCATTGATATTGATAAGAGCCTTAAATAAAAATGAAAGTACGCCGGCGCCGGGCGAATTATGATATATGAGTACCTAGTAGGTTATATGAAATATGTATAGTGTACCGATAGTGTTATTACGAAAAAGAAGTATATAACGAGCAAGAGTAGGATTTAAAGTGAATAAAATATATGTATAGGAACGAAGTATTTAAGAATATTGAGAGATAGAATGTCGAAAGATAAAAATACTGAGAAATAAGAAGTTATGTTTATCATAAACATATAAGAAATGGTAGAGGATAATTATTATGAAAGAACATGATTTAAGGTTGATGAATGATTTTACTGTAATACAAAAAAGTACTTACCTATGAAAGAAAAATATTTAAAGTGATGGTAAGAAAGATCAAAGATTTTTTTTAATAAAAGTTCAGAATTAAAGTGAAAAATGATTAGTGAAAGCCTTATTATGTAAGTATTGACATGTTAGCAAAAAGTAACTTGGAATGGAAGTTTTATTTATGAAAGAGACATAAGGAAAGTAGAATGTTTTAAGCAGATATTTAATGTTTGTATTTGTATTGAAGTCAGCCACCTTCATCAACGCTAAAAGAGAGAAAAGAAAAAAAATCAACGATGTAATGTTTAATTTTATTTCTTTCAATGTGAGAATGTTTCTGTATTAGTCTGTGCAATCTATTTCAATATAAATCAGAAGGACACCTAATGTAGTAATTATGTTTTCAATTAATATTATTGTCCATCAGCCATTTTTGATGTCCCCACTGCTGGGGCACAGGCCTTCCTTATGGGTGGATAAGGAGGACGGGCCATAACCCACCACGCGGGCCCAATGCGGATTGGTGGGTATTAACGACTGCAAATGCAGCCGGGACCAACGGCTTAACGTGCCTTCCGAAGCACGGAGGAGTTCGCGATGGTAAATATTTGGTCACCCATCCCACCGACCCTTGCGAACGTTGCTTAACTTACGCAATCGCTGGGCCAGGTGCTAAACCACTGCGCCACCGAGCTCCTCAACTTAACTTTGTACCAAGGTAATTATCCTGTCATGAAATGGAGTTCAAGTTATTGTTTGTAACTTGTTTTGAAATTGATAAGTATAAAATTCGGAATGCTTATTAAATTAGCTTATCATTATAGTTTTTTTAACAATTTAAGATTTTTCTTGCTAATAAAATATTACAGAATTGTCATAACTGTATCAACAGTTTTTTTTAAATACCTATCAATAATGTTTTACAGTTTCAGTTTAGATTTTTTGTTTATTTAATGTGTTAATTCCATAATTTGTGTGTATAAAAAAATATTTGGTGTTGTCATGTTAGAGTTGAAAATGGGAAGATAAGAATATTATAATGCTTATAAGTGATAGATAGGTACATTTCATTTACTTAGTGCTTTCCTACCTATGTATTTTATTTACTCTCATCTCATTATACAAATAAGTACATAACTTTTGAAATAAAATGATATATGTTGAAAATTTTTTTTATATATAATATATGTTTTTCTTGAATAACGATTAAGTAATTATTTAAAAAAAAACTTTAATTCATTTTACTTGAAATAAAATTGTATCAGAATCGTCAATAACAGTAATTTAGTAATTTAGAAAAAAAGTGAATCTTTTTATATAAGTTTTTTTTTCTTTTTTAGGGGGGAGGTGTAGTGTGTGTACCAATATGTACTTACACACACTCATCTCTCCTCGTATATAAGCAATTTCATTACTTTAATAAAGCAGTCATTGATCGCAGTCAGTCTTTAATTTAACGTCTCCTGGTCGCCTCCTCGCATTGTCGAAACAGACGAATTTTTTTAATATCAGTTGTGTAATTTGGTTAAAAAATCACAAATTCCTACTGGAAATGGTACTTTTAATGCCTATTATTTGAGGTTATGGAAAGTATTCAATTTCAGAATTTAAGGATTATTATTTTGATAAGTGTAGGTAAATGAAAAAGTAAAAACAGAAAAGTAATAGTGTAAAAAATAAAATTTTATAATAATTTTATTTGTATAAATACATTATTTAGTAAAGCCACGTTTAATCCTTTTTCGACCGTAAGTTTTCAAATCACATAACATGACGTAGGCAATGAAAACATTGTAGTCAATTCCTGAAAACAATTAAGTTAATGTAAACTGTAATTTGACAGATGGATGTGATACATTGCCACTTTTCTTTAGTAACTTTTTATTGGTGTCAAAACGAAAGTGCCAATGTATCACATACATCTGTCAAATTACAATTAAAATTAACTTCGTTATTTTAGTCGATAGACGCGCTTGTCTACCTACAAAAAATATTTAAAAAAACTTTGTATTATTGATCCCTGATGCTTACCCTACAAGGAAAAAATATTTTGTATAGAGATTCACTATGCATTTTTTGACGATTGAATAAACTAGCGAAGTAACAGCCCTACGTGTTAAAGCTGTATTGCTCGCTCGAGGCTCGAGTTGGCCTACTTATTTGGTCCTACTATGAATTAGTTGTACGCAACCACTGCGCAACGCTCCATCTTCCTTTTTTATTTGATCTGAGCATTACCTACAAAAATTACAATTGAAGGAATGTAGAGGTAGGGTAGTATAGGAAGGCCAAATGGAAGATCTTCCTCCGGGCAGGCGTCCGTCACTCGCTCAAGGCCACGCGTTATATACCTACCGCTCGGCGTATCGTCCACGATACAACTGGCAAAGGGCCGCACGCCCGCCTGAGCGCTCGCACCGCACGTTTCCCGCGCTTACTCCACCTTACTCCTCGAAATGCCGAAACCAGTGGATGGGCGTGTCAAAGTAAAAAATAAATGAAAAATTGTGTTGTTATTGAAATTGTAATTTATAGATTAGGTGGGTGTGTTACTACCTAATCTATAAATTATAATTTGTGTGTACCTACCTAATCTATAAATTGTAGTGTGTACTAAAGCACGTCAGGTTATAATGTTAAACTGCAAAAACAGCTTAAAGGCGGTAAAAGTAAAAGTAACAGTATAAAGGCGGTCTCAAGGTCAACATGTATAGTCTGAGGTGCCGTCGTGTGTGCCTACTTACTTACCTACTTACGAAATAAATTATTAATGACAATTTGATTTCGTAAGAAAGCATAATTTGTAAAAGGTGTTGTAGGTATGGTATGACACAAGAAACAAGAACTGTTTACTAAATAACTTAATAGGGCAAGTAACGATAAACAACTACAATCCCCGTCAGCTAGTAATGCGCCTGGCACCCATGATTTTAAACTCAAAAACGAAACCCTATCTTATTGAAAATAATAATTCAATAATTACTATATTAGATTACCTACCTAGGTATTAGAATTTTCTTATTTTATGACATTTTTAGTTGCGGATCACGTCAACGTGGTTGTTAATGTGACAAGATTCCAGCGCATTGCCAATTGACGGGGATAATAAGTACCTACCTATCTAACTAGGTACCAATAGTTGACTTTTATTATTTTTATGTCCCCCATATTTACGTCTACCTAGGTAGGTAAGTACCTAGTTAGATTATTACTTAAGTATTATAGTGTTGTTCAAATATTATTGTAAGGTTTTCATTAACCATAGCACCTACGTAAAATCGCTTTCCTTTTATGATATAATGCTACGCAGTTTATTTAAAAGCCGACAACCCTAACGGCGTCAGAAGAGATGAGAGCTACGCGATAGAAAGAGAGAAAACTTCTAGGTGAATATAACTGTAGCAGCTGTAGCGGTGTGCGATCTGAATTGCGCCTTATTGCGTCGGAGCAAGAGTCGCTATTTAATTAAATGATGTTGCGGATTGCGGCTTCTGTACTTGTACTATTATGTATTCTGTGCTCCGGGTTGGGTGGTATTAGCACAGAATAGATATAAGTACTGCCGTACAGAAAGGACACTCTCCGCCCCGCCCCACAATCAATTACCTCACCCCACGGCGCCCACCGCGCGAGTTCCGTGTGCCGATCCGTGTGCTAATTCAATAGCTCGCACACAGTTGCGCGTGTGCAAAAACGTCACTGTGTAGCGTCTGTGTAATAGGTAAAGCGCATTCACTTAGATAGTGTCGCCCTTTGATCGCGCCGCCTTTGCACGTGCCGCTTCTTGTCAAAGGATGCCGCCGCATAAACAAAGGATACCGCATGCGGCGTACACCCGCAAGTCAATTTGTATTTTGGCAGTTTGCATCGCGCCGTAGTGAAAGCTAGTGTTTGTTGACTCTGCTACGTATACTCAAAATATTTTTTCATCCTTGGAAGGACAGTTAAGTGCCTCAAGATGAAACTTTAAGTGAACCAACAAAAAATACGGGTGTTTTGTAAAACATGTAAACAACTTATAATCAATAATAATAATAATAATAATAATCATTTATTTCGACCAACTTTGGATCATAAAATTCTTAATAATACTTAATTAAAATTTATAATAAAAATCATCAAATCAATAAATTAAATAAATAAAATACATTCAATTCAAATAAATAATTAAGAAATAAAATGTCATCAATCAATCAATGTCCATCGGCATTGCGTTAAAATCAGTATGTCTGCACCTATCACATATACTTCAAAAATAGTGGGAATACCAAGAACTAGTATACTTAAAAAACGTAAAAACGGAAGAATCCTACTATCGAAAACGGACGACTTTGAATGTGATGTAGTACGTCCGAACAGAATACAGATTTTATGCTAATAAAAAACTTCCGACACTAGACACGGTTCTGGAAAATTTACAAGCTAATAATAATACGGACTTTCCGTATAAACGTACGACTGCGAAATGTCAATACATTTCTAAAACTTGGATTTTAGTATTTAAAACACTTAATAAGCTAAAACTATTGCTAGAATCATCGCTATTTTTTACCGTTATCTGTAACGTTATTTGTATAACGTTACCAAAACCTTTCCGGTATAAGTTGTCTCTGAACACAAGTGCTTGCGGGTGTACCGACACTATCTAAATGAATGGACTATAGTTGAAACGCGACGCTTGTATGGAGTGCCCGGTGTGTGGTATTAGCCCGGGGTTAGTGTATATTTTCTTTGCCCGGGGACCGAGGTTCAACCGGTGATGGTTGTAAGTTGTATATAATAATATGCTGAGTCGCTGCGTGAACTTCGTTAGCGATAGTTCTACATATTATATTCTCTATACTACGAGGTGCTTATTCCTTACTAATCTTTGTGTTTATTCGACATTAGCGCCATCTACTCACACGGTGATGAATCTTGTTGCCACCGTGTGTTGTAGTATGTGCAGCGTAGGTAGATGCTGGCTTTGGTTAAGAAATAAAAGGTATTTTTTTATTGCAGATTAGGCCAATTTAAATATACTAATACAAAAATACAATAAAATTAATAAAAAAAAGGTTAGCATAGCCTTAAAAGTCACTATTTGGCGTTCGCTGAAAATAAAACTATACATGTTTATAGTACTCAGCATTACCCACATAAAGTCTGCGAGGCCATGCATATTATGTCTAAAGCCGGCTCCACACTCGCGCGCGAACCGCAGCCGCGAATCACGGGCGCGGTTCGCGCATGAAAACGGTGCGAAAAATATAGCCCTCCAGACTCGCGCGTGAACCGCGGCCGCGAATCACGACAACCTTAGTTCGGCACACAAGTCCTTTGACGCGACCAAAAAACCGCCACCGGACGGGGAACGCCGCGAAGCGCGAACGCGAAGCCGCGAAGCCCATACGCGAAGCCGCGAAACCCTCCACACTCGCGGTTCGCGGCCTTCGCGGGCTTTCGCGGCGCGAGCGTGGAGCCCTCTTAACAGCTATTGTATACAACGTGTAACAGAAAGGGGATATCAACCCGAAAGGAGGTCAATGTACTTGTGAAATTGATGTGCGTATGGTGTGAGTGTTCCTTTCTTAGAAATTGATTTAACCATACGAAGAATTTAAGAAATAATTGAAATGAAAATTCAAATAAATTAAAAAAAAAATGAATAATTGAAAATGAAAGAAAAATGATAACTATTAAAGTATAACACTTACAGAAATCTATTGAAAAATTGTGAAAATTTTGTTCCTAAAATTTAAAACATAGTCTACTATGTTTTAAATTTTAGGAACAAAATTTTCACAATTTTGGACGCAGGCTCCACTTGTATACGGGGTCTGGTTAGTTAAATAAATGCCAAAATATGGAACACTCACACGAGCATTGAAAAAGAAACAAAATGTTTAATTGCTCTTGATCTAGCACGTTTTGTGTCAAGATTTATGTGTCACAAATTTGCTCTGAATCCAAATTATAATATACAGAAATAATATTTCAATATTATTCAGCTAAAGTTAGTCATCTTAGGAACACTCACACCACACAGTGTGTGGTGTGAGTGTTCCTAAAAAACCCTTATAAAATCCAAATTAACCATGATAATGAATTGATTATTTTGCGAATAGTTTTCACAAATTAGGCACAAATTATTCATACATATTTTTTTAACATACGTCTAGTATATTGTATGATATCAAGTACGGCTTTTTCGCGAGGCGGGCGGTATGAGTGTTCTATGTAATCGACCATAACTTAGTCTACATAGGTTTCACAAATTTTTCGATTTTACCATCAAGTTTGCACAATTATTTCTTAAATTCTTCGTATGGTTAAATCAATTTCTAAGAAAGGAACACTCACACCCTTCGAGCAACAAAGGCTTCGTTTCGTCAAGACCCGTCTTACTCTAAGCTCACACCACACGCACATTGAAATTGAATACATTCCAGCAGAAAAAAATTCAAATAAAATAAAAAAATTTGAACTCTCCATACAAAATGTTGGCGGCAAATTCAAATTTTCTATGGAGAGACCATAGACATAGAAAAATTTCGATGGGAGAGACCAAATTATTATTTTTTTTTTTTTTTCTCGTGAAAGGTGTTCAGATTCACGAGTACATTGACCTCTTTTCGGGTTGATACCCCCTTTTTGTTACACGTTGTATTATGTCACTTTAAGTTAGGTAGGTAACGTACTGTCTTTTTGGAAATGTCAACTGTGTTCAATGGTAGGTATTATTCAGCCTTGGCTGGGTTTATTATAATAGTGTCTTTTATGTCTTCTTCATGAATGTTCTTATCGCCCCAACCCCAAACACTGTGGCTGCCGTCCCCAGTCCTCTTCACTCTCTTCTCAATCACGTCTGGTGAGACAGTCTTCAAGTCGTAAGCCCAGCCGATTGCTGCCATAGTGTCGATAAATAAATTTGTGATATTAAACGAGTAATTTCCAAGTTCAGCTGCTTTATAGTCCCATGGGAATGTGTGGTGGTAATTGTGGAATCCCTCTCCTAATGTTGCTACTGACACTGTTTTGGTTTCTGCAGGGTTGATGTGTTTATCGTAGGGCTTTTCACCCCACAAGTGGGCAGCAGAGTTGATAAGCCAAATGCTGTTTAGTGCGAATACGTAGCGGAAGATGGCCGTGCAGAAGTACGCGTTCCATAAACTCTCGCCCCAGAGAGTTGGTAATAAAGTTGGGAATGCAAAGCAAGTCAACGGCATCAAGTACTTGTAGTGTCTAAAAAAGAAGAAATATGATTTGAAATAAGATTTATTGTTACTAAAGGAAATTATAAGGTTTACCTGCAGAATGATTAAACATTTCGGGTTTTCGTACTCATGGCCAAAAAAACACTTTTAACGAAGTCCATTCCTCCCACGCCATGTTGACATGGCGAAAAGCGCTCGGTTAAACGACCCATTGGTCAGATGGGTCGTTTAACCGAGGAACCAAATGTTCGAAATACCATTTCACCGGTAGTAAATTTATTTTAATGCCATTTATGATTGAAAAGTGAAGTCGAAGCCACTAGTTAGCAGAGCCAGATTTTTATCTTTCGGCGACGGCCTCTACATAAATAAGATATTATCGGTATAATATTTCATAAAGATAAAAACTTACTTTTTCTGGAAGCTGAGTACAGGATCAGCTCGGAGGTCACTCAGGTCGATAGTTTGTCCCTTCGCCTTAATCTGTGGGTGCTTCCTGACCAGCAACCAGCCGATATGCGCGAAGAAAAACCCTCTGGTGGCGTTGTGAGGATCAGCGTCGGTCTCCGAGTATTTGTGGTGTAATCTGTGGTTTCGTGCCCAGTCCACAGCTGCATCCTGTGAAAAAATTATGTTTCTATATATTATCTATCTTCTTAGTAATATCGTTTTTATTTTTCTTAATAACAGACTATTATTAGCTATCGCTACTGAAGTTTCTCTACAGAACTAAAAAATATATGTATAGGTTTAGCAGCATAGGATATTAGGTAGTAGGATAGATTACCTGATGTGCCATTGTGTTGAAAAATGTGAGCAATATGCGAAGTGGCAGCTTCGCCTTGTAAGACTTGTGAGACCAAAGTCTGTGCGCGCCCGCGGTTATACCGAGGATCGACATCATGTATAAGAGGTAAGCTAAATAAAATAAGATATATTTTGTTAGGGGTGTGGTTTAAATGGTTAGTAAAATATTCGTAGGTATTTTAAGAGGTTGTAATACGGGGGCTGATCAGTTTCCATTATGCGGCCAAACTTCATCACGCCTTGTAACTTTTCACGTGTGTAAGTAAGTTCAGTATTAGGTGAATTAGCCCAGGTGAATTAAGTCTACGACTGTAACGCGATAGTAAAAACATAAATGCTAATGTGATGAAAGGTTGAGTAGAATCGCGAATAGAAAGAAACGCATTTGTGTAAAATTGAAGACTATGTGGCATAAAGAATGGCAGTTGTGCGGAACCCATATTGTGTAGAAATAGTACATTATGAGACAAGTTAGCTTAGGTTGCTCATTGCACACGAGGCTGTGGGTTGCATTGCAGCCCGAGCCGCAGGCAGGCGAGGGCATAACTCAGCCGAGTGTGCAATAAGCAAGAGCGCACGAGTTTCATACGACATTTTTCAACACATTTGCGAGGAAAATACAAAGTAATTTACCACACAGCAACAAATACGACAAAAACAAAATATGTCAAATAAGGGAAAAGGCGGTTTTTTTTTGTTTTTTACACACGCCCAATGCAAGAATATTTTTCGAACAAAGGCGTGAGTGAGCATACAGCCTACTTCAAAATTATAATTATAAGTAATAAAATGCAAATATTTTTATATTTTTTAACAAAATATTGTGAATTATGAATAATTTGATAATAATAAATATTTGTTTGACTTAATTAAGGATTTACACATTTATTTATTTCAAAAATGAATATGAATTTTCAGCAGCATAAAACCGCTTTGTTGTTTCTAAAAAAAATAACTGTATTACCCGGTTAAATTGGGAATGCTCTGTTTACTCGCATAGAACTTGCAGTAAGTAAGGTACTAATTTAACTTTGTAGGGATAATTTTATAACATCCTAGTGTTTTATATATTATTGCACGCGTTTGTTATAGCTCGGTTTATGGCCCTAAAAGCAATGTATTAGGGCTCACTTTACAAGTAAGTGTGTTGAAAATTAAATAATATTTTTAACCACCTCTAAGTATGTTAGTAGGTATGAACCTCTATACAAAAAAAGTTGGGAGTTACAAGTCGTGATAAAGTTTGGCCACATGATAGAAACCGATCTGTAGGCTGTTCCTATCCTAACTAATATTGAGCTGGGCCAATCTATCCTTACATACAGTTCCATACGTCGGCGGCGGGTTGAATAGCGCACTTTTCCCGGCTTCATTCTAAAAACTATAACAATTCAGGGGGCTAATTGTCTAATTTCAAAAATCTATCGCAATCGCTTTTGTTTGACAGATGGATGTAACACATTGCTGCATTTCTTTGGAAAGTTTTTATTTGTGACAAAAAGAAGCTTCAATGTGTTATATCCTGAAAGCGATTGCGATAGATTTTTAAATTAGACAATAGAAAGGCAGGTTCAGCTAATAGGTCAAATATGGTATTATTTTCGGATAAATCAATAACGTAGAACTTATTTCTGATATAAAAAATGCAATTTATTAAGCAGTTTCTGAAAAATTACACAATATCCAGCATTTTTAAACTTCATTTTTTTATTTTATGTACTGGCACTTGTTTCAGTATTTTCAAAAAAACCTCTTTAAAGAAGCATTTTCAGGTTAATTTGGTATATGCTTTTGTTATGCTAACTATATTTTATACAGTTTGAGCCTAACCCAAGTAGTTTAGGTCCATTGTTTGCGGACATACAGCTAGTCAAAAATATGCATTTTTTTCACGAAATAAAAAAGGTTTCCGTTTCGTTCAGAAGCATTTTTCAGGTTTTTTGTTTATATTTCTGTAAAGTTAATTAAATTTTCTACAATTCTTTTTCTTTCAAATACTCTGTAACATAAAAGGCCGCAAACTCAAAAATAAACAAGCAAAAACAAACCTTATGACAATACACGCATAATCGGTATTAGGTTGTATTCTGACGCATGTACTGTTTTCTATTGGCTGGGGTTTGTACGCAGATTGAAGTAAGGACGGTGTAATGTGGAATCCAGTCAGTACACCAAACCTACTACGGGCACTACGGCCGGCGGCGGGTGGAATCATTTAATTATTTTATGAAATTTGATGGCTATAGGTATAATGTTGGTTTTATTAGGTAGACAGACAACTTGGTAAAGACCGATCGAATACGCTGGCTGCAAGTCGTCTGTAATTAGTCGCTCTGGAAAACTAAAGGAGACTTATGTCAGCAGTAGACGTCTTTCGGCTGTGATGATTTAATTGTTAGGTATATTATTTTATTAAAAATATAAAATGATGATATTGATGAATGATGATCATATATTTTGTCACAAATAGGTAAGATACTTAATTTCAAGAAGGATTTAAATTAGGTAAGCTATTAAAATAAAATAGGTAAGCTTAATAAAAGACAATGTATTCTAGATAGATATTGTTTCAAACATGTAAGTACCTACCTTACCTACATATCATATTTTGTAGATAATTAACATATTTGTACGAGCAACGTCTTAATATGTCTTCTAGAGGTGTGGTGTGTGACTGATAAAGAACAGCGTATCGTCATTTTATTTTTATTTTTCACTTATAAAAGCAATAAAAAATTTGAACCTACCTATTTAGTTAAGTACCTACCTATTTTTAAGCTTTGATGGTTTATAAATTGGTAGCTAGGTAAATAATTGGTCAGAGTGTAGGAACTTGATTCACAAAATTTTACTTTACCGAGATTACGCCTTTTTGAGGTAACGTAATAACGTTGTCAAAAATCATCCAACATTAGTGGCGTTAGTGCTCTCACAAGCCGTCCGAATCAATGCCTAGTACCTATCGTGAGCACTATTGACGTGAATCGGAACGCGGCCTGTGTCTCAACTCTCAGCCCCCTAGCATGACCACCGAAACACGATATGATATGGCGATTTTTAATGGGAGAGTTTTATACTTGTTTAAAAATGTGTGATAGCAGTGAATGTGAAGATTTGACTGCCCCACAAAGCGACTGAACACTTGTTGCATAATAGCCACCATAGTTTGTATTAATACGCTCATACATATTTCTAAATAACGAAAAATATTTTACTTACCAATGATATGATATGTCCGTATTATTTTTGCTGCCTTCTGTTGGTCTTTTACACCACTTGACCACACATGACGTCATTTTTTACCACTTTTATGCGAATTTTTTTGTAAGAACGCTAATGACTGTCACCAAGCGCTTGGCAGACATGACTAAATAGTGCTTCGGTTGTAGTTTTTTAGCCCCGTCCACTCGGTTGTAGTTTGCGTGGTGCTATTCTTTGAGCAGAATTACATTTCCATAGTTCTTATTTCGTTGGTTATTGTGTAATTTTTCAGAAACTGCGTAATAAATTGCAGTTTTTATACTAGAAATAAATTCTACGTTATTGATTTATCCGAAAATGATACCACATTTGACCTATTAGCCAAACCTGAATTGTTATAGTTTTTAGAATGAAGCCGGGAAAAGTGCGCTATTCAACCCGCGCCGTATGGAACTGTATGTTTATATAGTTTTGCCCAGCTCAATATTAGGAACAGCCTACAGATCAGTTTCTATCAGTGGCCAACTTTTATCACGACTTGTAACTCCCAACTTTTTTGTATAGAGGTTCATACCTACTATGTGGTCTAGGGTTCAATGTATTGGGTTCGATTCCGAGGATTCCGGGTGTAGTGCGCTTCCGCCTTCGGCTAGTGGCTCCGTGAGCTGTGGACTTCGCGATAAAATAAATGAAATGTCGCCATGAAGTTTTCAAGGCACACAGTACGTGAATATACGCAGCTAGATGGTGCTTTTAATTTTGATCATTTTTCGAAATGGGTGAATTTTTTTTTTTGATAAATTTGGAAAAATTGGCTTGATAACCAGTTTTTTAACATCCGGTGAGGTAAAGGCTAAGCACCATCTTGTTGTGCATAAACACGGATAGGGAGTAAAGTGATTGTCAAGAACGTTGAATAAATTCCATCAGTTTGGGCGACGTTTATGTTCAGGCGGCATAAAACCTCTAACCAAGAAATGTTTCTCGTGTAAAAAAACACAAGAATTATAGCAAAAGTTAAGTAAGTATAGCAAAAAAAACTGACTAGCAATTCTAGTCTTCCACATGACGCTGGTGAAGAACAGATACGCTCCATATAACGCAGCGACGTGAAGGTAGCCAAATATAATGATGTTCCTCCATACGATCTGCACTTTCCTCTTGTCGGCAGAGGGCGGCACGTGGTAGGTCACGTCCTGCTCTTTGGCATCAGTTTCGTACAACACCCAGGAATCCGTTTCTTGGGATTGTATTTCTTGTGGCGACATTTTGTCTGTAGAAAGAAAGTTATAATGAATAACGTTGAAAACATCACCATATCGCCGCGCAAGCGTAAGCTTGTCTGGGACAAGAACGAAACGAGGGACATTCGCTTCGCTTCATTATACCGGATGGCATATAAGCAAAATCTAACTCTCGAGTTTTGATGACGATCTCTGATTGGTCAGGAAACTCAGTAGTTAGATATTGCTCGCAAACTCTAACTCCCCAGTTTCGAGCTAATTTCGGCAGTGATCTCTGATTGGTCAAAAACTCAGTAGTTAGGTTTTGCGCGCAAACTCTAACTACTGAGTGCGCATCCAATCGCAACCAATGAGCGTGCTTCAAAATTCAGTTGTCAATAGTCTTTGAAAACGATTGTAATAGCGTATTTTATTTTTGAAAAATGACTTTAAATCTTTCACTTTTTTGCGAATGAATATGATCCAGTAAACCCAGAACTGAACTAAAAAAAAATCTGCTAAACTAAATATTCCTTACCTATGAAATTGACGTTTTGGATGGAGAATTTTTAACAAGTTGCATTTTCCATTCTAACATTTTTCACAATTTATTTAACAACCGTGAACGCTATTGTAACAAAACTTTTCTATAAGTACAAATGTTAAGGCTGTTGCTTGATGCAATAAATATTTATTTTTTGTTTATTAATTATTGTTTTATTCTCAAAAGTTTTAAACCTAACACAGGAAAGTCTTCTTCATCGTGTCGATTATTCTGGCGTCCACCAAAGCCTGTTTTCGGGCAAAATTCACAACGGCATAGCACAACCGAATAGGTAGGGCAAATAAGAATAAATTCTTTAATTTGTTTTATTTAATTTAATAAATATAGTAAAATCATATAATAAAATATAATAAATATATATGAAAATAAATATGAATGTACTTTAAGTAGATACTAACTTGCAATTATCATTCGTTGTGACGCTGGTTTGGTTTTCTGGATAATCCATTTGGTCAATGTTATTCAAAATTCTTGTATCCATACGCCACAGTTCTCCAAACTATAATATTGGGTCCTTACCTATGAAATTGGTGTTTTTTTTCTCACACACAGAGAACCACGTAATTTCAGTGATTTCAATTATTTATCAGTTGCTGGATATTACGGCTATATTATAACTATCAAGTTGACGGTTATAATCATAATTTGCTGTCATTTGATTTAATTTAATTGTTGTGATGAATAATTAAAGTCATATAAAAATACATTGAAAGTCTCCTTTTTTGTTGGCAAAAATGACCACTTTATCCGTTGTAACTTGCCTAAATTTCGCTGAAGTTATGTTGCCTTAACATTTGTACTTACATAAAAAGTTTTGTTACAATAGCGTTCACGGTTGTTAAATAAATTGTGAAAAATGTTAGGATGGAAAATGCAACTTGTTAAAAATTCTCCATACAAAGCGTCAATTTCATAGGTAAGGAATATTTAGTTTAGCAGAAAAAAAAATTGCGTTCAGATCTGGGTTTACTGGATTATATTCGCAAAAATTTTAAAGATATAGAAGTAGAATTAATTTTTCAAAAATAAAAATCTGCTTCAAAAAAACCTTAAAAATAACCTAACAAAAATAATTTCAAAAATAAATGGCTCTAAAAAGCTTGAAATAAAATATTCAAATCTGCATAATTACTAACTCGAAAGTTTGTACGTATATTTAATAATAAACAACGCCTTTTGAAGTCGGGTGGGGGGAGGGAGGAAGGATTTTTTTTATCTAAACTTCAATCATGGGTTTAAAACGTACAAACTTTTAGTAATTATGCAGATATGAATATTTTATTTCAAGATTTTTAGAACCATTCATTTTTGAAACTATTTTTGTTAGGTTATTTTTAAGGTTTTTTCGAAGGAGATTTTGTTTTTTTTTTAAATTATTTTATTTTAAACTTTTTGCGGTAGGTATATTTAGTGACGATATTATCTAAGTTACAACAGCCTTATATTAACGGCTCATCACCTTTTAAAAATACTGCTTTTCCCGACGCAGGGGCGTTAGTTGTTGAGGAGTTCTCCTGGTACATTACTATCAGCTCCACTTCACCATATGCATTATGATGAGCATAAATAGCCTAGCAACTATGCATAAGTAATCATATCGAATAGTTCCGAGGATCATCTATGCTGGTCTTCATCATCAGTTCCACTTCACCAAAATGATACTTTTCGAAAGCAAATGCACAAATTACTTAAGAAAATACCAAAATCGTTATAAGTGTGCCTATAATATTTGAAGAGTTCTCTTGATTTCTCCAGGATCCCATCACCAAATCCTGACCTCATGACAATGGGACTAATTTGAAAGTAAATACTTTCAAACACAAAAAGAATTTTTCAAATCAGTTCAGCCGTCTTTGAGTAATCGAGTAACATACATAAAAAAAAGATTCCGACGATCAGAACCTCCTCCTTTTTTTGAAGTCGGTTTTTTTTTTTTTTTTTTTTTTTTAATTTATTACCAGAAACAGTGTAATACATTTTATATTTTACAAAAAAGTACTATTTAAACCTCTAGAGTTTGAGTATAGTACCTGGGGGATTCATACACGTAGACAATAAGTGATAAGTGTTTGTTAATTTACATTAGGTAATTCTATTCTATTATGTTAGTTAATCTAATTATATATATATTTTAAAAGATCGAGCATGGTTCTGTCAGTAATTAGCGTGAAATTTCATTTTAATAAAGACAAAAAATATTCTTTTAGTTTAAATTTTATATTTTTTTTCGTAATAGTATTACGTGTGGCGGTGGGTAAAGAATTGATTAGCCTAGGAATAAGGAACGCGCTCGTCCGTTCACCGTAGTAGTTGTGCGCTGATACAGTAACTAGTTTCTCCTGCGCAACTTGACGGGTGCATATAGGATGATTTATTTTAATTTGAAACTGTTCACAAAAAAATTGTTCTTTTAAGATATAGTAATTAGCTTTTTCATGTACTGGTAGTGTTTTGCAATATTTGAATAATTCGTATTCATTCTTAAAAGAGGATTTTACATTTGATGGTATTATCAACTTTAGTAACCGAAGTTGCAATCTATATATAGAATCAAGGTAGGTTTTAAAAGTACGGCCATAGCTAGAAATGCCGTATGATACAATTGAATCAAAAAGCGCATTATAAAGTAGGAGTCTAGCTTTAATTGTTAAGCGGTTTTTTATAACATAAAATTTTGACAAAATTGCACGTAGCTTATCACACACTCGTGCAATATGTGGACCCCAGTTAAATTTATTATCGATAAGCAGTCCCAAATACATGTATGTATCAACCTGTTCAATAGTTGGACATTTAAGATCACACTTACTTGTTGGATTATTGTGTAGACACGTATGTGTGTGGGCTAATAATTTAGACGCTTGGGTGTTGCATTTTAAGTAAGGTGATTTTATATGCATTAATTTAGTTTTTTGAGCGTTGAGCACTAGACCCATGTCGTGACACCACTTATTCAATCTATCAAAATCGTTTTGAAGCTGCAAACTGATTTTGTTTAGATCTTTTCCTACAATTAGCAAGCATGTGTCATCGGCAAATTGAAAAGATGTGCAGTTGCGAAGTATTGTGTCCATATTGTTCACGTATGAGATAAAATGCAACGGGCCACATACTGAGCCTTGGGCTGTGCCATTTGTTACAGAGACTGGGTCACTGAGACTGTTGGCGATTTGGACTTGATACTTTCTATTCCTTAAATAATCGGTACACCAGTTATGGATGGGGCCCCTCAGACCTGACTCGTCAAGCTTTTTTATTAAGTTATTGTGATTCAACGTGTCAAAAGCACGTGAGAAGTCGATATATAGGGCAAGAACATGATTTCTGTCATTAAGTGCATTATTTATGTAGTCTGTAAATTTATAAAGTAATGAAGTTGTACTTTTGTTTGGCTGAAAACCATGCTGCGAGTCACTAATAATTGAATTTTTACCATAGAAGTCATAAATTTGATTACAAATAAACTTTTCAACAATTTTGTCTAATGATGATAATATTGTTATTGGCCGGTAGTTGTAAACGTCATTTCTTTTACCTTTTTTGAATACTGGTCTCACACATCCTAATTTTAATTCATTTGGATATACTCCCGTGTTTATACTGACATTAATAAGATTCGAGATGGTAGACGCAATTTTATCACTAACAGCTTGTATATCAATCATTCTTATATTATCCAGGCCCGGCGCTTTTGAACTATTCATAGATCTGATCAGCTTCTGTATTTTTTTAGGAGTAGCCTTCTCAAACCTCATACTTACATCAGCTGGCCTGATTGTGTGACCATCAAGTAGGGAGATTGAACAGTTAGGTAGGATTTTTTTTACAGAACTATCAAAACCTTCAGCAAATTTATTTGATATTTCCTGTGATGATTTATTTTGGGAGCCAAAGGCGTTGAGAACAACGTCATCTATGCTTTGTTTTATTCTGCCACAAAGTGAGTTCATAATATTCCATAACTTTTTTGGATTACCGAAGTTATCTTTAATTTGATTTTTATAGTACGTGTTTCTATTGTATTCTAAAGTTTTATGGACTTTATTCCGCAACTTGTTATATTTTAATCTTAATACTTTATTGTTAGGATCTTTTTTCCATACATTGAAGCATTCATCCCTCGAGTTACATAATTTTATAATGTTGTTACTCATCCACGGTAGATGTTTCCTATTATTTTTATTAACAGTAATGGTACGTTTCGATTTTTCTAATGCGCAATTAAAAGCATTTTTTATGTACTTATAAATATCATTTGAGGTGCGCAGGTTGTTAGTTTCTTCCCAGTTTGTATTGTTTAATGTGTTACACATTATTTTTCTATCGATAGTGCACTTTGTAACTGGCACACTCTGTATATCGCGGTGAGCGGACGAGTTACCGGTGAGACAAAGCATAGTCGCGCGCGTTAAAAATACGCTACCACAGTCGTGTTCAAAGACAATTGACAACTGAATTTTAAATCGCGCTCATTGGTGGATGCGCACTCAGTAGTTAGAGTTTGCGCGCAAAACCTAACTACTGAGTTTTTTGACCAATCAGAGATCACTACCGAAATGCGCTAAAACTGGGGAGTTAGAATTTGCGAGCAAAATCTAACTACTGAGTTTCTTGACCAATCAGAGATCACCATCAAAACTCGAGAGTTAGATTTTGCTTTTATTCTACCGGGTGTAATAAAACCTTCAACGAAGCCGAGGTCTACGTATTCTGCCCACCATCAGGACCATTTCTGTTCAAAATTATTGCTGGGAAACGATTTTGATTTTTGGTTTTAAAAAAAGCATTGCATACTTTACCACGTTGCGTGCGGCCGAGTTGAAAGGCAACGTTTAGGTGCGTGCTTGTGAGATACATCGAGTGATGACGTTTTGAAGCCATTATTTGTTACAAAATACTTAAAGTTTTGATACTGTTTCAAGGACAAAAAGTGGGCAATAACGAATAAAATAAGATTTCATAAAAAATTTGAAAAAAAATTTTTGACTTTGACCTTCAATAACTTCGTAGCTATTGGTTTCCCAGGTATAGTCTGTAAGAAAAAAATGATCCTGATGATGGGCGGAATACGCGGACTTCGGCTTCGTTGAAGGTCTTGTTACACCCGTTATGTGTACCTACAGTCAGCAGCACATCAAGTTATAAGAAACTGGTAAAAATCGTCAGTTAATTTTTAGAGCTTTCACAGACACAGACTTTCTTTCGGCCTATAATTGGGTCGGACCATTTTTAATTTGAAGATTCGGCCGATACCAAATCGTTGTAATGTGCGCACCTGCATACTTCTTCATACTGATTTAAGGCTCGACTCAACTATCGGCCGATATCCAACGAAAGGGCTTCTTGAGCTGATTCCAAATATACTTGCAGCTACTGGTTTGAAAAAGATCAGAAAATCATTCTCAAAAGATATTAAGTTTAGGCTCATGCAGGAAGAAAACGAATTACTTAATGAATTCTTATGAAACATACGCCAACTGTTTTTTTAACCAGTAGGTAGCTGCAATGAAATAATATTTGATATATTTGGAATCAGCTTAAAAAGCCCTTTCATTCGATATCCCACACGATGGGTTTTGGAAAAGAATCAAATTGCATACAATAAAAGGAATTAGGCCCGTATTTATAAACCGCTCTCAATACCGATCTCAAGAGCGATCTCAGCTGATACGCTCTCAAGATGTGAGCAGCATCTTAAGTTGCTTATTAATTAATAGTCAGATATCAAGAGCGTATCAAATGAGATCGATATCAGCTCTTAAGATCAATCTTAAGAGCAGGATCTTAAGTTCACGGTGGTTTTTATACGGTAACATGACACTTTTGAATTAAGATTGAATGATTAACGTTTCGTTTAAGCTGTGTAGAATAATTAGCTAAAATTACAAAAAAAAAAATTATAATTGTACTCTCTCAATTAGTGCAAAACTTGTTAGACAAGACGTGGTGAAATGTAATATTTATTTACATTACTTTTTTTACACATATATAAAATATCACTTTATTTTACTACGTCAGTTTAAGAAGACTGAAGTGTTGGATTATGTATTCTGTGGATGTATGATGCAAATGTGCCTTTGCCTTTTCTATTTCATGATAAAAAAACGGAAAAAATTGGCGGTATATTGTAATTGTTATTTTGACTAATACATTTCGTAATTTATGTAATATCGTAATCAATATCATCATAATGATTAACTTCCTTTATTAGATTTTGAAACTTTATAGTTTTATCCACGTACATAGGTACAAACACATACGTAGCAGTTCAAAATAAAATAACTATCCCGCGCGCGCACGCTCTCAAGTCACGGTTTTGCAGCACTTGGCGAACACGCTCTCAATCATCATCTCAAGAGCGATCTCAAGTGCAGAGTTTTGTTTATTAATATGAGTGCTCTCAGTTGATACCACGAACTCAAACATGTACATAAGTATGATCTATTAATAAGAACAGCATCTCAAGTATAAGCTCAAAATGGCTCTCAACGTTGAGAGCGGTTTATAAATACGGGCCTAAGGGTTCAGAAGGTTCACCCTGCCAAAGGATATCCCTCGATCACCAAACGCCGTATATTGCACTTTTATGTTTACGTTTTTTTACTCATGTGCTTTTATGTCGTGAGCAAATGCTAATATAGACAAGCATGATTACGTATTGCCAAGAAGGATAAATTATCGAAGTCGACAGAGTTAGGCGACGGCTACACGCACGGTAAATACTGTGATCCATCAGTATTTAATCAGGGGCCTATTTCATAAAAGATTTGTAAATTTACTACAATAATTTACCATTGTTGTTATTGGGGTAGAATTATGTTTCTTCTACCCAAATAAACGATCACTATGGTAAATTACTGTCCTTTTTATTCTTTTATGAAATAGACCCCTGATTTAAATATTGATCGATCACAGTATTTACCACGATTGTAGCCGTTGCCTTAAAATCATTAGTGAAATCAAGTAAAGTCAACAGTTTCAGCTCTCGACGCTTCATTCCCAGACGAATGTCTTTAGTCACGCTTCTATGAGAGATGCCAAAAAAAACACCAACAACGTATACTGACCTTACGTTTAAGGGACCTTTTGAGTTCCACAGCTAACACTGCTGCTGCGTCAGGAAGGATGAGGTGCGCTCGACTGAAGAATCAAAGATAAAATTATGAATATATATACTAACCGGGACTTGGGTTTTTAATGTAGAATTTGACTGGCATACCTATCGGAGGATAAAAAACAATGTGTATGCAAATGATGCAGTTATGATGCATGTTTGTCAAGTTTGCATGGTGTTTGTACTCTGCACGACAACTGCATATAACTACAAAACATGTATTTAATATTATTGCAATGACAGTACAAATTTTACATATTTTATTTTGTTTATGAAGACTAGTATACCAGCTTCCACCCGCGACTTCGTCCGCGTGGATATTAGAGAAAATTCCTAGGGAACCTTCATCCAGGATCCGATCAGCCGTTTTTACGTGATTAGGCGGGTCCCTATTAAGCGCGCTACCTCACGAAGCAAGACGTTTGTCGCGTGTGGCGGGCCTCGCACGCGGCTGCTCATTTGGTGAGAACCCGCCTAATCACGTAAAAACGGCGTGCAAGATCCTGGTTGAACGTTCCCTAAGGATTTTCTCTAATATACACGCTTAAGTTTAAGTTTATTACAATAATCAGAATTAGGTCCAGAGATATTAGTATCTCGTTCCCTCCCGCCGTTCCCTCCCGCCATTCCCTCCCGCTCCCGCTCCCGCTCCCACTCCTGCTCCGCTTTTCCTTATTTCCTAGTAAATTATATTCGAAACCCGCGACATCAAGATAGTTTCATTAGGGTCTCATTCACTAGCGTTCATTCCTGCTTTGACGGTAACTAATATATATGTCGTAGGATAATTATACAAATAGGATGTTTACAAAAATCCTAGTATGATTGTAAAGAAACCGGATACTTAGAATATAAGACAGATTTTTGCAATCGTCTGACTAATGTTTAGGATTTTTACTAAAATCCAGTGTATCTTAGGTAAATTGCCAATGACCATCACTTTGCGCGCGCTGATTGGCTGACGTCAACGTTATGGTCTGATGGATGCTCTGATTGTCTAACGGCAACATTACTGCATTCATTGTTATTGTTGTGATTATTGTTAAATATTTCTCCTGTGTTTTGTTCGAATTTTACGTTTTTTTTTTAATAAAAGAAAACTGAGTGCTCACATCAATCAAGAGGCATTCTTGTACTATGAGTGAAGTAAATTAGAAGCTATTACAAGTGCGGGCCCGATCAGTGCAGACAATTTAGAGGTCATAATTGAAAAATAACTTTTCTACACAGAGCGAAGAAAGTTTTACAGTGTTCTTCAACATGGTTGTGCAAAACCTGAATGAATTTTCGGGCGAAAAATGTTATCAAAATTGTAATTGAAAAATTTAATTAGAAAATCTTGCAAATTAACCCCATAACCCATCAGCAATATATTCTGAACAATCAGACTAAAGATATAAGTCATCTCCTAGATCATCCAATCAGAATTCAAGTTTACAATCGTCCGAAACATACTGGGATTTTTACAAAGATCCAAAAAATTGCTTGGACGATTACGAAATCTATCTTAGTTTTCAATTATCCGGTTTTTTACAATATAACAACAACAAATGTTTCACAAAAAATATGGGCCGCGTCAAGCGCTTTTGATGATATTCTGATTTTATTTTCACAAATCATCTGTGAGGTTTATATCCAATTTAATACTTGTAGCTACTAGATAGCTCTTTAGCTTGTCGTATGTTTTTAGGGTTCCGTACCAAAATGGTAAAAAAGGAACCCTTATGGTGTGACTCAGTCTGTCTGTCTGTCTGTCTGTCACAGCTGGATATCTCGAGAACTACTAATGGTATCAACTTGAAATTTGGAATGGTTTAAGATGACATTTGCCCAACTATTTTGCAAATAAGAAAGAAATAAAAAAATAACATTTTTTTTACAACAGGGACTGAAAAGGGGTCTTAAAAATTTGAATTGAGGTGACTAGGGCATGTGGGGTATCATATGAAAGAACGCTGTTTGCACATTTTAAAACATTTTTTCCTTTTTTCTTAGGCCGCATAGTTTTCGACTTATGATGGAAAATGTAAAAAAAATACCGTTCCCTTCCCCCCCCCCCCCCCTCCTTATCTCCGAAGTTTGCAAAGAGAAAAATCTGAAATAATTCTATGTGATAGTAGTTTATGTTAAGATTACAGGAAAAATAAAACGATGTCTCAATATAACACACTTTTTTAGAAATTAAAAAAAACAAACAAAAATTCTTTAGTTTCACTACCAGTCAACAGATGGCGCTGTCCTAAGTATGCTAACATAAAATAGTTCCACTATCGGTCAAGAGATGGCGCGCCCTAATAATACTACAATAATAAATTGGTGGCTGGTTCTAATATAATTACCTACTATTTGCAGTACGAATAAACGAAGAATAAGTTCCTACTTAGTAATATAAACAGTTTGCTATGTGGAGTGGCTGAAACGTTTTTCAGTCACATAAGCAGCTGTGGCTAAGATTTGTAAATTAACTGTCCGCCTGTTCACCCTTCCACCTGTCTGCCGTTTATCCTACTTTTTTAAAGACTACTAAAGTAACATATCCAAATATATTTATGATTGTACGGAACCCTCGGTGCGTGAGTCCGACTCGCTCTTGACCGGTTTTTTCTTTGTGGCTACAAGTTTACGTTTTCTATATAAAAACATGGCCCGCGCAAACCATGTTTTCCTATTGTGGCCCTTTACGACATAGCAGCCGCATGGGTGGACAGCTATTTTTCTATCCCTCGGGGACAGAAGGTAAGTAATTAAATAGGTAGGTAGGTACTTCTTTTTGGATGAAAGCTATCCTATATTTTTTTAAGTACTTACCGCTAATAACAAAAAAAAATAACCGAAAATTATGTTGGTTCATTACTTTCTTTGGTTATTAGGGGTAATAACCAAATAAATTAATGAACCAACCTAATTTTCGCATTTTATAATAAACTTGTTAGTAAGGGTTTTTGCTGCTGGTGTTGTTGTGTCTTTAAACTTTTGCTAGTATTTTTACGACAGGAAAAAATAATAATTAAATACCTAGTAGGTGTAACAACTATAAAATGTTTTATATTGCTTTGCTGAGGAATAGACAGCTTAGCTGCCCCTACTCAAATGGCTAATATTCTACGTTTACTATTAAAGTTTAAACATAACTCAAACTTATGTAAATCATATACATCGATGTATTTTATGGAATATACAAGGTTACGGCATAAGAATAAATAAAATTTATTTATTCTTATGGTTACAGGCTGTAAACATAAGAATAAATTATTACTAAATAAGCAGTAAACTATAAAATTACGTGCTGTAACTTACAGCACGTAATTTTATAGTTTACTGCTTATTTAGTAATAATTATAGCTTTCAAACGCATAGAAATATTCTATCATCATCAGCCCCCATAATCATTTGATTAGGGGGGCTGATTTAGCAGTAGCAGGACACATAGCAAGAAGAACTGAAAGCTTCAAGGTGCACCAATGATCTGGAGAAGGTCTGAAGAAACCGTTGGCTGGATGCAGGCAACGCAGGATCGATCGTCATGGAAATCCTTGGGGAGCAGGGTTGCCACCCGTCCGATTTTAGCGGGACAGTCCCAATTTCGATGAAATTGTCCCGCGTTCCGACGAACCATCAGTTTTGTCCCGATTTTTGGTGAGAACACGCAATCAAAATCTGTGTTGATAAAAAAATGGGTCGAAATATTTAAAAGCATAAAGGACAGCAAGTTAAATGCCTTATTTTGCTTTGTATCTCGTTAAAATGTTCTAATGTTAGAAATCGTTGCTCTGTAGATTTAATGAAAGCTGAATTGCAAGATCCAAACCTCTCCCCCCCCCCGCTCCCTTGTCCTGACTTTTATGTTCCTAAAGGTGGCAACGGCCTATACTACAGTATAATAATAATATTTACTTGCCTATACCCAATCGATAAAATCCTCAGAGAAGCTTAAACCAGAATAAAAAGTATTATATGTTTTTATATCATTGAATTCTGATCAGCCGTTTTTACGTGATTAGGCGGGTCTCCACCAAGCGCGCTAAATCGCGAGGCAGGACTTCTGCCGCACGGGCCTCGAACGAAGCTGCTCGCTTGGTGGGGACCCAGTGAGCAGCTTCGCTCGAGGCCCCGCCTAATCACGTAAAAACGCCTGAAAAAATTTGGGATGCAATGTTCAATGATCACAGTGTTCACGGAAAACTCGTGTTGACACAAGTGCCAGGCTCGATCAGTGCAGACAATTTAGAGGTTATATTTATCTTAAAAATAACATTTCTATACATAGCTAAGAAAGTTCTATAGCACTTGTCAATATTGTTGTGCAAAACCTAAATGGACTTTCGGGTTAATTAATGCTCTTAAAACTTCAATTGAAGAATTAAATTCGGCAAAATTACGAAATAACCCCAAAACCCAACAGCAATACCAAATCAGATTTGTCGAACTACCGCCCTATTTCATTACTTCCTATCTTCTCTAAAATTTTGGAGAAAATTATAAACATACGTCTTATGAACTACCTCGAGAAGTTTGACCTTTTGTCAGCTAAACAGTTTGGCTTTCGACGGCAACGATCTACCGAAAACGCTGTTACGCTCCTCACCAAATTGGTGTCGGAATACTTGGATCAGGGAGAAAGTTGCGTGGGAGTTTTTCTGGACCTTGCCAAAGCTTTCGATACTATTTCAGTGCCGATCCTACTTCAAAAACTTAAATTTTTTGGTGTCAGGGGGTTGGCACTGGATTGGTTTCAGAGTTATCTCACCGGCAGGTCGCAAAGGGTCAAAGTGGGTGACATACGTAGTACTGAACAACCTATTACATTCGGTGTGCCGCAGGGGAGTGTACTGGGCCCATCCCTGTTTATTATGTACATGAACGACATACATGCATATAGTACCAACATATTAGAACTTATTTGCTACGCTGATGACACCGTGGCCCTATTTCGAGGAGGTACTTGGCAGCAGGCTATGCAAAAAACCGAAAATGGCATGATTGAGATAAAGAAGTGGTTGGACCACAATCTTCTTACATTGAACTTTGATAAAACGAAATATCTGTGCTTTCACAAAACCTGCGCCTCGCAACCGATGAATTTCACAGAGTTGAAAATTCACGCTTGCAATGACACATCTTGTTGCAACTGCGTTTCAATAAGTCGCGCAGAATGTATAAAATATCTTGGAATTGCAATTGATGAAAAACTTTCATTCAAACAACAAGTCGACCTCCTATCTAAGAGACTGCGGAAACAAATCCACATTATGCGCTTACTTCGAAATTCAGCGGACAAAGGTCTCTTGGTCTATATTTACTTCACGCTGTGCCAGTCGATTCTAAGCTACTGCATTCCAGTGTGGGGAGGTGCATGCAAAACAACTATGATACGTTTAGAGAGAGCACAGCGATCAGTCATAAAGGTAATGCTTAAAAAACATCGACGGTACCCCACTACTGATCTATACCGGGAGGCTGCTGTAATGAATGTTCGACAAATATATATAATTAAAGTTTTCACAATTGGACACCGTGCCACGCTAAATTCCCCTGAATACCACAAATTGATTGAAAAACGTGTTTTCCGAATTCCTCTTTCACAAGCCAAAACATCTTTTGCCAAAAATCACCTCAACTATAGAATTCCTTTTCTTTATAATGTTGTGGCTCGCGCTTGTGACATCAAGCTATGTAGCGTAGCCGTAGCCAAGGTTAAAGTATTAACATGGCTACAGGGTCTATCTTACGAAGAAACGGAAAGTCTACTGGAAATAACTCGATAATAAAACATACACACACACAAATACAAACAAACACATACACACACACACACACACACACACCCACACACACACACACACACACCCAACCTCAGGTGTTATTATTACCTCTTGTTATTAATTTACTATTAGTTTATTATTATTGTCACTATTATTACAACAATTTAGTTTCCTTCTATAATCGCTCGCTATGACACTTCTATGTAAACTGAATTTTTGTTAATTATTGTTTTTTGGCTTCCACGATACAGGCTTGCCCTAGTGTGGTTGCCGCTGCTAACTGTTTTAAGTGTGCGTTTTATATGAATAAAGATTATTTCTATTTCTATTTCTATTCTAATATGTTCTGACCAATCAGACTGAAGTTGTTATAAACCGTCTCTTAGATTATCCAATCAGCATTCAAGTTTACGATTTTCCGAAACATACTAGGATTTTTATAAAGATCCTAAAAATTGCTCGGACGATTGTGAACATTTATCTTAGATTTCAATTATCCGGTTCTTTACAATCGTCCTAGGATTTTTGTAAAGATCCGGTTTATACGATTATCCTACGACATATACAGTAGTTGAATTTCATATTGCGGACGGCGCCGACCGGCTGCCGCGGTTTTATGCAAATATGGAATTAACTACCTGTAGAGAGAGACGCTTTATTTTCCTCCGGCAAAGGTAAAATGCGTTCCGAGTCTGGCCGGTCTGTTTGAATCATAACTCTTTAGGGTATATTTTGGTTATTTAGATACGATCTTTGAGATGGAAGTGTTTTTTGGAGCGACATTGCCAATAAATTACCTACATAATAATTTTTTAGCCTTAAATATCTCAAAACTGCCCATGATAGACTTCGCTAAAAAAAGAAAATGACCTACATATTTTTTTTTATCTTAAATATTTCAAAACTGCTCATGATAGACTCACGCTGCAGAATATTTTTTTGCTTATTGGATAAGATCTTTGAAGTGTTTTTGGGAAGCGACATTGCCAAAAAAAGACCTACATGTAATTTTTTAATCATAAATATCTCAAAAACTGCCCATGATAGACTTAATCTGTAGAACATTTTTTTTGTATATTTGGATAAGATGTTTGAGCTGAAATTGGTTTTAGAAAGCGACATCGCTAAAAAAAGAAAATGACCTGTATATTATTTTTTAACCTTAAATATCTCAAAAACTGCCCATGATAGACTTACGCTGTAGAATATTTTTTTGCTTATTTAGATAAGATCTTTGAGATGAAACTGCTTTTAGGACGCGACATCGAAAAAAAATTTCCCACCTCTCCATATAAAATTACTCATAGTCCTTTATATTTTCTTCGATTAAGTTCAATGTTTCGATGTTTATGGGACATAAAATATTTTATGTGAATCTATTTTTTAATATTCATATTATAAATCATTTTTTTTAGACATGTGGCCTCATAGCACTGAAAATTTTACCAAACTCAGAGTCTCCTTTATGACTTGCGGCGTTTTTGCATTCAACTTTATATTGAAAAATATTTGATAGAGCAGGTCATTCATATAACCCATATTTTGCATTTTTTGTTTGGACTAAACTAAAATCTGCTCTAATAAATACTAGTGGCTCCGTAAGCTGTAGACCTCGCCATAAAATAAAATAAAAGGTACGTGAGTATTCGCAGCTAGATGGTGCTTCTAATTTTGATAATTTTTCAAAATGGGTGAGTATTTTTACATTGAAAATGTTTTTTTTGAGGCATCTGTACAGGCCCGATTTTCAGCCAAAGTGCGATATCACCCTGGTGTCGTAGATATTAGAGCTACGATGATTGAGATATCAAATGACGCGTCTAATCAAGGGCTAAAAACTGAAAAAAAAAAAATCAAAAATCTTAAAATCTTTTTTTGAAAATCGCAAAAATGTGAAAAATGTGATCGATTTTTACCCGGTTTCGGCGAGAAAAAAATCACATCTCGTAAACGAAACGCGATATCGGGTCCATTTTAAAAACACCTCGAGATATGACACTGGTGTACTTTAAAAAAAATATTTGAGGTAAATAACATAAAAGAATAATTCTGTAGCTTAACCTTTATGAAGTAAAGTTTGCGCGGAGCGTGTGAGTGAGCGCTGAGCGCAGTAGTGTACGTACGTACCTAGTCGTATCAACGCTAATAATGGTCTGAAAGACAAATGTTTGTTTATATGTAGTTATATTTTGAGTTGTAAATGTAATACAATGTTATTTTCTTTTTATAAAAAAATCGGATAGGTACCTAATGAAAGTGTTTTTAAAAGCAAAACAATATATTTTTAGTTTATTGATACTAATGTAAAATTCTTTAATCAAGTAAAATTAGATTAAATTAGATTGTGTGTATTAAATTTTGAAAATGTGTTTTTTTATTAATCATTTATTTATAACTTTTTAATGGTTAGGTGTCAAATCTAACGTAAAACAACTAAGTTAAATAAACACCATTAGTATTACCCATACGAAGAACAAGATATCATTTATTTATTAACCCTATTTTGGTTAATAACGCGTTTCTTCATACTTATGCAAAAGGCCGGGCTTTGCCTTGCAGTTGCACGTGAGCATCGACAAAAAACTATTTCGGCGCATCTGTTTCTATTGTTTTGGCTATATTTCCTGACCATTGCCTGCACCACACCGTGGGATTTCGTGATACCCGGCACTTTTTTGTATAGGCAAACGAATAAACGAATCTTGAGCGAAGGTTGAATAGAAGAGAGTTTGTAGTTTCCATACTTAGGAGTAGATACAGAAAAGCATTTGCACTAATTGGTTAGAATTTTTAAGATAAATTACACTCAAAACGTGAAAAAGTGAAATAAATAGGTACCTATGTTAATGTTAAAGATGTTGCTGTATATTCGTGGGTTGCTGTTATTTCAATTTTGAGATTTAAAATTACTCGATCGGGCATGTCTCATGTTTATCTTAGTACGCTACGATTCCAAATGATTTTTTACAACGGTCTCTAAATGAGAATGTGAAGATGATGCCTAGATAAACATAGTTTGATAACGCACATATTCAAATGATGATGAAATCAGCGCAAGACTGCATTTGATTTTGATTAGAATTATTTATTAGGTATTTTTTTGTAGAAATTCTAAGATGTTTTTAGTTATAGTACTTACATAGGTATATTTAATAATAATCATAAAAAATGTTGACGAATAAATTTTGTTTTAGTTAATTCATTAAATTCATTTTCAATGTACCAGAAGGTCGTGAAAGGCACGAGATCTGTGATTTTTTTTTGTAAATTTGGAAAAATTGGCTTGACTAAACAGTTATATATAATTATCCAACCTACTCACAAAATTTCACCAGAATCGGTTGAAAAATGCGACCTGTAAAGGAAATCAAACAGCCGGAAAGCTGGACTGAAATATGTTTTTTTACATATCTCCGTCATTTTATTAAATTTATAAAAATTGCCTCGACACATAAATTCTATATATTTATCAAATCTGCTCATAAAATTTCACCGGGATCGGTTGAGAAATGCGACCTGTAGAGGAGAACAGATAGCGCCGGAAATCCGGACTGATATATGATTTTTTTAGATTATCTCCGCCATTTAAAAAAAAACCGGACAAGTGCGAGTCGGGCTCGCCCACCGAGGGTTCCGTACAGACCTACATCTATACATAAAATAAAGCTATAGAAAAGTTGTGTCGGTACAAAGGAAATATTTTGAAAAAAAGTGGTTGGTAGTTATTAGTTTTTTATATGAAAACTGTACTACGGAGAGTTCAAGCTTTATCCCAGGTTCTACCTACCGGAATTATGTGAAAAATTGCTTAGTTTATAAGTTGGACTCCAAGCTACCAAACTGTAAAAAAATACCATCAAAATCCGTTCAGCAGACTGCTATATATAGATAACCATTTGAAATCCTTTGTCGCCACGTAGAAAATAACCCTTCCAGGGATTACGACAAAGAATTAACCACGGGCGAAGTTTGAAATGGAATAGTACATTACTGCAGCGGCACTCAAGACAGGCAGAAGAACATACGTTAGTCCATCAATGCCTAGTTGCGGCCAAGGCTTGTGTAGTACTTTTAAACTTTTAACTTTTTAGTTTTAAAAGTTTTAAGCTTTTTATTTTAATTTTAAAATACTTACAGTAATTGAAAAAAGAAAATGGAAAGTGGAATGTGCACATAAAGGCCTTTCATTTGATACACATATTGAAAAAAAAATCCGGTTTTTTTCATTTATTTCCAGTTTTTCATTTTTTTTCCAGTTTTTTGGAAAGTGCTCATCAAGGCCTTTCATTTGATACCCATATTGCAAAAAAAAATTTTTTTTTTTCAGTTTTTTTGGAATGTGCTCATCAAGGCCTTTCATTTGATACCCATATTGCAAAAAAAATTAAAATTACCTTTCTTTTTTATTTTTTTTAGTTTTTTGGAATATGCTCCTTGATGAGCATATTCCAAAAAACTTTCATTTGATACCCATAGGTATTGAAAAAAAAATTTTTTTCGTTTTTATTTTTTTTTATTTTTTTGGAATGCGCTCATCAAGGCCTTTCATTTGATACCCATATTGCACCAAAACAGTTTTTTTTTCTTTATTCAATTTTTTGGAATGTGCTCATCAAGGCCTTTCACGTGATACCAGTATACCGAATATTAAAAAAAAATTTTGGAATGTGCTCGCTCATCAAGGCGACATTTGATACCTATATTTGTGTTTAATTGAAAAGTTCGCTCCATTTCTGAATTACACGTGTGTAATGAGTTTTAATAGAAACATTGCTGGACAGACGCCGGCAATTTTGTATGAAAATCCATTATAACACGTTAGTAATGGATTCTCATACAAATATTGACGGCGCGGTTTAGGTCTGTCCGTAAACTCTGATTTAGCACGAAGAAGGTTGTCAAAATAATGTTCGAATTTCCAAGCATTTTTGAGAAAAAATAAAATGATTACAAACCCACCGCACCTGTATAAAATACAAGTGCTGTTGATTGTCAACAGATGGCGCTGTATATCAATAGTACTAAAATGGCCGAAGGCGATAGATCATATAAACTTCGTTCAACTCCTTTTAAAATCTTTTTTATTTCCTCGAATATAAACAGTGTTACTTGCGTCGGGTCGGCTTCCAGAATGAGCCATAGGACAAAACACCCGCGTTCGTTCTATAAATTCAAAAACGAAATACTTTTCTTCTTTTACTTTTTTTTAAAAACCAAATCATGCAAAAAGTTTGCAAGCGACGCCAGCCAGGGCGTCACAGTACACTGTATAATGTTCTGTGAAATGGTTTTATCTATCGCAATGTTATTAGAGAAAATGGGTGTATTCCAACAGGACCCTTTGGTTGTGTGAAGCCGAGACTTTTATTGTAGTGGTGGCTACCTCGGCTGACCTTACCGAGTAAACTGTCTTGATTATACTTGGTGCCAAATGCTCCAAGCAACATTGGAATGCGATGCACCCGCATTTTAATGTAAACTGAAACAATCTACCACTGAACTATTCAACACTTGACACTGGCAAAAATTACTTCCAAGAAGAAAGTAGATTGCCAAAACAAAAATAAGAAGAAGAAGACCCCCTGTCATACAGCGTGACACACCGCCATGTTGCGAAAATATTTAGAGCCAAATTTATTACTTTTTAATTTTATTTTTAAAAGTAATTAACTATAACAATATTTGAAAGGATTTTAATAATTAATAATAATAAATATTGATATTTTTAAAAGAATTAGTGGCGCGATTAATCCAAAAGTAATTAGAAGTTAAACTATGACCGCGCAATGCCGCGCATACCGTTGTTTCACCAAGATGATTAATAATTACGTATTTTAATGACCATATTTTATTATGATTTAATTACAAATATACAGTTTTCAGATTTATTCCTGTAAGTGTAGTATAAGACGCTATTACCTGCCAAATTTCATAGTTCTAGGTCAACGGGAAGTACCCTATGAATTTTGATTCCTTTGAGAGTATCGAAAATGCGTTTTTTGCGCCCTAAACGGCAGTATCTTTTTTTTACGTTAATTTAGAAGTTTGATTTTTTTACAGCTTCAAGGGCCCGTAGACCTTAGTATATGGTTTAAATTTCAATTCGATACCTCCACGCGTTTCCGAAATAAAGGGTCTTGACAGACAGACGGACGGACAGACAGACAGACGGACAACAAAGTGATCCTATAAGGGTTCCGTTTTTTCCTTTTGAAGTACGGAACCCTAAAAAAAAAAAACTGGCTTGACAAAAAAAATCTATATAATTTTCAAGCCTGCTTACAAAATTTCACGAGAATCAGATGAGAAATGCGACCTGTAGAAGAAAACAGACAGAACTGGAAAGCCGGACTGAAATATGTATTTTTAACATTTCTTCGTCATTTTGAAAAATTTCAAAAAACTGGCGTGACAAAATATTCTATATTATTTTAAACCGGCTCACAAAATTTCACGAGAATCGGTTGAGAAATGCGACCTGTAGAGGAGAACATACAGCGCTGAAAAACCGGACTGAAATAGGTTTTTTTAACATATCTCCGCTATTTTGAAAAATTTCAAAAAACTAGTTTGACAAAAAAATTCTACATCATTTTTAAACCTGCTTACAAAATTTTACTAGAATCGGTTGGAAAATACGACCTGTAGAGGAAAACAGGCAGAGCTGAAAAACGGAGTGAAATCTGTTTTTTTAACATATCTCCGCCATTTTAAAAAAAATCATAAAACTGGCTCGACAAAAAAAATCTGTATAATTTTCAAACCTGCTCACAAATTTTCACAAGAATCGGTTGAGAAATGCGACCTGTAGGCTGGAACAGACAGCCGGACATACGAAAGAATTTTTGCCCAAGCTGAAGCAAAGACGCTTCGCTCGCACTTCGTGCTCGCTCGGTCAATAAAAACTGACTCTATATAAATCTATATAACAAACAATATACACACAAAAAAATTAAAACAACAGCTTTTATGAACTTGTTGGTCGAAAGGTTAAAACGAAAGTTTATTATTATTTTCAAGTACCTAATGAACTAAAATATAAATTCACATTAAATATTTTATTTACAGCTAAATAAAAAAAACATAATAAATATTAATATATAGAACACCTTATCTACTTTATCTTCTTGTACCAGATCCTCACCGATGATTTCGCCGGGTTTCAATTTTTTGTAAATCTGCCAGTAGGACTGCTGGAATGACTGCTTTTAAGTAGGAAGCTAAAGTTCGACCATTATTTAATCCATAACTTAATAAGCAATCTGCTAGCGCATAATATATACTGTTTTCATAGTCTTCGTAGCTAACAGATACTTTAACTAGTAAAATTTGCGCAATATGGATCTCGACCTTGCACAGACATTATTTATTTGGGATTTCCAACTATTTTTTTTATCTATACTTATAGACTAGGAGGCCATAACAAATTTGGTAACGATCGCGTAAGTGGCTGACTCTTGGTTCACAGGATGGAGAAGCACTCTCTGATGCTAAATAATGTCAGTCTGTTTGCGTGAAGTGGTTGCGTTCTTTTTATATCTATATGAAGGCTGAAAAAAGGCTAGAATTTTTTTGAAAATTAATTATAGCTCTTGTTACTCGCTGATAATGTAGCTTTCTATAGGTGAAAAAATTTTCAAAATCGGATCAGTTCTTTTTGAGTTTATACATTACAAACAAACAAAAAGTTAATCGCTTATACCTACGAAACGCAACCGAATTTTGGTCAGTCCTTACACAGTTCACGTGAGTACAACTAGTACTTACTTGCTGTACTATTGTCAGCCATTTACCTTATCGTTATTTTTTTTGGTAACGATAACACATTTTTCAGCCTGCATATAAAAAGAACGCAACCACTTCAGGCAGACTGACATATTTAGCACCAGAGAGTGCCTCTCCATCCTGTGAACCCAGAGTCAGCCACTTCCGCGATCGTTACCCAATTTGTTATGACCTCCTAATATATTACTCCTAGGTACTTATAGGTTTCCACCAATTCTATACCTATTAGAACATTTACAATTTAATTTATTTTTACGCAGGCACTCGTAACTGTGATCTATTATGGCTACTTCTGAGTGGTTCATATGCTTAGCTATCGCATTATAGGGCGAGTGTATATACATACATTTTGTTTTTGAAAGGTTAAGAATTATGCCATAATCGTGGGCCCATTTTGTTATATTTTCAAAGTCACTTTGTATACAACTCTGTTCTTCTCTAATGTCTTTTGAGGTATACAACAGACACATATCGTCAGCATACAAAAGTACATCGCAGTTTTTAATTACATTACAAACGCTATTGAAATGCATTAGGTAGCCCACCGGCCCAAACACGGACCCGGTCGGCACGCCCAGTGTAACCCTGGCCCAAGAAGCTTATACCCCAATGGAGATTGCACGGCTAGTGTCATATTGAAGATAGAAAAAATGTCCTTGAGTGACGTGGCGGCATTGACCTGCATATATTTAGACTGGACAGGCTTATGTCAAACTGTTTTTGTGCCTATTTGATTACCGCCATGTTGGCGCTGTAGGACGTAGCGTGCGTACAGGGTACTAAATCTAGTGATGTGCCTATGTCGACACAAATATCGATAGCCCTTTATACAACTTAAAACTTCCATTCATGTTATTAAAAAGTAAAAATTCGATTGACATCATCCGTCAACGTGACAGTCAGCTTGTAAACGTCATTGGATGAGGTCATTTCGATTTCTTTCGATCGACCGTAGGTTGATGTGAGGCATAGGGACAAAGCCCTAAGGCCCTCGTTTGTAAAAATATGCCGTAATTTGTTAATAATTTAATTTTGGGACGTAAATCATCTGCCCACATGATGTATAACCAAAATCGTGATAGTGATTTCAACCTGTGCTTTTTCCAGGGATGGAGGGAAATATTACGGTGACATGCTGGCATTATTCACTGTATAAACAGGAACAAATAAAACTAAGACTTTGAGACAATCACAATCTTTAATTTCATTCCCAGTATTAATTTAAGTATTTAAGCATTGCGTACACTAGAACTTTAATTTTGAAACCTAAAAGCAATTTCTATTTCTATATGGGATAAACCATAGTTTTCAACTACTTATGAGAATTATTTATTATGTAACAAGGGATGGGCAGGGAATTTGACGGAACCCTTCGAGCGCGAGTCCGACTCGCACATGGCCGGTTTCTTCTATGTCGTCTTTATTTCAAGGCTGAACAATTTTTTACCCATACGAAAAGCAAGGCAGTTGTTTAGCAGAAACTGCTATAAGAGTCGGCACCGGCAGTAAGGCCCTTAGCTTAGCCCTGAATTCCGGATATGCTTATACTACATACGAAGAAACAAGTCGACTACAAATCCAGAAATAAACTAATATCGCGAAAAACAACACGTGTTAATAAAATTTTACAATCGCCAATGAAACTATCGATATGATGTCGGTATGCCGTCACTAGTGTCAAATTCTAAAGAAAACTTTGTACCATGGCCTCTCCAGACTCACGCGCGAATTACGGCGTGAAGTCGCGGCGCGGATCACTTGCGAATCACGGCAAAACTACCCAAACTGTTCCACGCTCGTAGAGGTTCGCGCCAGGATCACAGTATAATATATTTCAACCCGTTTTGAAAGATTTCGTAAATTTCATATAAAAATTTTCATTTCATTGAAATTTTCGCTGAACCCATCCCTATTTGCAATAATTTTGCTCTCTACCATAATACTCGTAGCAGCTAATAAGGTTATGATTTTTTTAAACTCGCCTTCACGCGAAAACACTGCGAATGTGGAGCCAAGTTGCTTTCGCGCCAAGTTCGCGGCTTGTGATCCCTTTGTCGCGGGACAAAAAACCGACAATTTATGGGTACGAGGCGCGAACGCGACGCGAAGCTGCGAAGAATATGCGAATCGGTTCTCACTCATGCTTCGCGGGAAGTTCACGGCTTCGCGCGTGAGTCTGTAGCACTACCGTAGCTCTACCATGAGTTGGTATAGTAAACTACAATAGTTTACTATACTCGCTAGCGAGCATCGAGTAACGTTTTGGCCTTTTTCATAGCAATTCGGTACCATGAGTTACTAATTGACAGATAGTATCGAGAAATACCATAACTATAGTAGTAAAGTTACTCACTTGCGTTTTGAGGCGTGAGATCAATGAGTATACCTTTTACTATCCTCTATGGCATAGAGGAATGTAAAAAATAGGTACAACAAAAGAGAATGTAATCAAACCGCGGTACAGCATAGTCATTGGCGTGAATACTTCTATTTTAATTTAATTTAGTATTTTTTGTGTCTAAAATAGTCTAAATAATGTCTTTCAGAGCTTATTTAGCATAAAATATGTGCCCCACAGCTGCATAATGCAACGAAATCAAGAGCAAATTATAAACCGATAAATATGAAAACCCGTGTTAGAAATCCTCTAGTCAGGGGGTGGGTCAGGTTGTGCCCAACGCTGAATAGTGGCCCTTCTAGGTGGGCCCTCCATTCAGTGGGCTTACTAAGGTCACCATTCAAATACGCCGTAACGTAACTAATGTAAAAAAAATAATTAAGTACTTTCCTATCAAGCATGTTACAAAATTAGAAAATATTATGTTAAATCTAAATAATAATCTACTTAGTTGCAAATATGTTAATTCCGTCCGTATCAAGGTAATAAATACTTGATACAAATAAGGCCTATCTAATTTTAAGTCTTTATATATTATTTAATTATTTAACAGTAGGAATATAAGAAAACAGTTCTAACTAAATCTAATTTTCCGAAAACTTGACTTTGGCCGTAATAAATCGATTACACTTATTAAATTAAGGCCTATAACTTTTTTATTTGAAATTGAGGTTAAATATGAAACCATATTAAATAAAAACAACTTATCAATAAATTTGAGTATTTATTATTACAAAGTAAAGATTTATGTTATATATTCCTAAAAAAAGATCTCACTTTAACTCGTAGATTTGTATCATTTGGGGCCTTATTTGTTTATTTAATATCATATTTGAATAAGGCACAAAAAACGTAGGTATCTGCCGCATGTCGCTCTGCCAGGTTGTATTTCGTCCAACTTGTACGTTTTTATTAATTTGGAAGGAAACTGGATATTTTTGTCGATTGTGGGATGATACACACATTATCTGTAATGAAATAAGTAAACCATAAGTTGTATAAGTTGTGGGATTCTCATTAAGCTCTATCGTGTTAAAATAAGACCTAGGCTATTATCGTAATCACGCTGTCCCCCTACTCAAATGGCCAACATTCTATGCGTTTGAACGCTACGTTATTACGTGTCGTAAGCTTGTCACACAATATCAAAGTCTGAGATTTACATAAGCTTACGACACGTTATTTAATCGTCTATTGCTCATATTTTAAGCTTTAAAAGTAAGGTTGGCAATTGGAGCATGGGGCAGGTCGTCTTTAAAAAATTGCAATTAATGCATCTATGGCCGATAGTAAAAACAAATCAAGGTCATGGATAGCTAATCATAAATATAAAGAAACAATTATTAAGAGAAACTTAAACTAAAACAGCGTAAGGTTTAATAAAAACTTTCATGAAAGTATTTTTCTGGTTGGATTTAGGTTTATCTGAGTTTTCTAATGATTTGTACTTGGACGAATCGTCCGAGGATTTGTATCAAGTACCAACCTTTTATTTCACCTTTCCATAAACTCCTCTAATCGACTGCTTTTAATTTTATTCTTATCAATCTTAACAAGCTAGCTTTTACACAACAAAATACGCAAAGAAAACACAAAATAAATAATTATTAAAACGTGAAAATTACATTTGACATTTTCGATTTGACACAAGGAACATTTATACTCACAGGAAGATTTGACATAAATAGTATCCATAGAGGAAAGTAAAAAGATAGTAACCAACATAAATTCAAAATTCACTTACATTCGGTATACACGCACTAACTAATGATTTTTTACTTAGTCGGATTATAATTGCAAACTACAGCAACTAAGGTAAACGACCAATATTTCGTGTTAGTAAGTTATTTCGTTTAGTTTTTTTTTCTGTCACAAATTATTAATTATTAAACCTACATTAGTACAAAATATAGCACATAAACTGTCTAAAAATCAAGTACCAACATTTTGGTGACTGAACTAAGACACGGCTACGGTATCTATCCGTTACCGTGACTGAGGGCAATACTACGTTCAAAACTCTCAGTCGTCGGCACAGACAGCTTTATGGCGTGTATTCCTTGTCACCACCATAAGATTAGCGCTCGTAAGTATCTACTTTTTAAGCTCACAGAAAGTCAATTTGAATAAAACTTTAAATAGTTAAGTAGTAAAATGATCCCATATACTCGTAGTAACTTCCAAACGAAACGTCCGATCAGAATAATTTAAAGAAGACTATATTAAAATCTTTTATTTATTTATTTATTATCAATAGTTTTCACAGTTCACGCTAAATAATTTTATAGGATTTTTTTTGGTAGGTTTTCACTATTGCAATTACTATAGAGGTTATAGATATTTCTATTTTTTAAACAACTATAGCCTATATTTCTCGCTGATTATGCAGCTTTCTATTCTTACTCCTTATCCTTATTTCATCTGGTAAGAATTTTTGGCGTTTTTTCCGCCAATTTCGATTTTCCCAAAAAAAAATATCAGAATTTTCAATACTAAAATATCTTTATTTGGTTCTAAATATGAAACCTTTTAATAGCCCATCCGCACATCTATCATATCTGCGATACTACAGGCAAATGACACAACACAATTTCATAAATCGGGGCACTATACTCGATCATGAAAACCTAAAATATTACAATTTTAAAATCTTGAAGTCATTAAGAGTCTTAACATACCGAAATATGGGACATTTACCTTATCAAGTTCACATTAGCGAGGATGGTAAACTCGTGGATGGTGAGCACTCTTACTATAGATTTTAGTTCTTCGCGTATCCGCTAGAGGCTCTGCTTCAATTTCCCATACAAATTGCTAACGCGGTCGATATCGAGAATGGTTTTTGTAAACTCATGGTAGTGCTACTGCATATATTTACACTGGACAGGCTTATGTCAAACTGTTTTTGTGCCTATTTGATTTCCGCCATTTTGGCGCTGTAGGACGTAGCGTGAGCATAGCGTGCATACTAATACTAAAGTTTGAAGCCTGGAGAGACCATCACGGCAACCATTTTCATATTGTACGTCAAAATGAGTTCTTTAGACGCACGTTAGTGGCATTTCAAATAGGCACAAAAACTTAGCTGTCAAATCATACAGACAGCCAGTCCAGTTAAATAATAGTAGATTGTATTAATATACAAGGGAGCAAAATAATATTTTTACGGCGAGGGCGTTTTTTTGAATCCAGAGCGAAGTGAGGGATTCTAGAGTAGAATCCCGAGCGTAGCGAGGGATTCTTCAGTAGAATCATGAACGTAGCGAGGGATTCAAAGTATGTCGCCCTCGCAAAAAATATTTTGCGCCCGAGTCATATACTCTACTTTTCATCCCCTTTCTATGAGAAAATAAATAGCAGACTGTTTATATAATTAATGAAAATGTTCTTTATTTAAAAAAGACACGTGAAAAGTAAAAATTATTGAACAACGTTGTTAGCTTCTATAGGTAGTTATTGTTTCAGGAGTTAATACATTGTCACTTTCATAACTCGACGGAGAACTCATTATTTTAGCAAAATAGAACAAAGTATGTACTAATTACAAGAACACAGACTTAATTCGCGTGCTTATGTTTTTTTTTTCGTTTGCGCGGGTTATCGCGCCGCGGCGACCTCGCCGAGCCGTCTATACAGCCAGTCAATATATACCAGCCGGCGGCGGCGTTCGAATTCTTTGAAAGATACATGTTCTAAATTCAAATCTCTTTTCCTCCCACTAAAAAGTTCTTACCAGAAAAGAGCTATTTTGGTCCCACTTATATAGGAACAAAGCATCATTTTTCGAATAGAAGGGATGAAAAAAATTTTTTTTTTATGTCAGTGGTTTCGATTGACAGCTCATGTTTGTTCCTCTATTCCGACAGGTATATTAACTTTATGGATTTCACCGAATCTGAAGAGATAGCTGCTTTTAGTTCCATTTTCAAAAATAAAAAAAGAAAGTCGAGCGAGTCTTTACTCGTGATTATTTTATGTATGAATTAAAACTTTTTCGTTTTAGTAGGCTCCAAGAAGCTTATACCCCCAATGGAGATTGCACGGCCAGTGTCATAGTGAAGATTGAAAAAAGGTCTTTTAGTGACGTGACGGCTTATTGCTACCTCTTTCTTTAGTGTTACAATACGTGTTCGTAGTTTGTCGTTCGTTCGTTCGTGAGAAACGAAAACGTATTGTAACACTAAAGAAAGAGGTAGCAATAAGCCGTCACGTCACTTAAGGACCTTTTTTCAATCTTCACTATCACACTGGCCGTGCAATCTCCATTGGAGAGAGGTATAAGCTTTTTGGTAGGCTCATGGGTAATATAATAGACAAACATTAAAAAAGAAAATACATTATTTCCCTAGGGGTTATTGTGCTATTTTATCTCGACTCTTGTACGTTACAACAAACAGAATGTAAAAAAATGTTACAATGACGGACTTTTTGAGCAAGAGGAGTGAAAAATCTATAAAGTCGGGTCTGCTGTGCTTAATTTTCAACAAAACATGTTGAAAAAGCATTGTTTTCAAAACATGTTTAGCATAACCGCACGTCCGCTGCGCCTAGGTTTTGTTTTGAAAACATGTTTTGTTAGAAAATTTTCGTCCAATCACGGCTCATCCCAATCACCATAACATCCCAAAGTAGCGGTCTTTCTTTGAGTAACTCAATTAAAAATAAAGTATTCTCCTTATTCCACTCCATCACTAAAACAATTACACAAATCCATCGAAATACAAATCACACAATCGCACACAAACGCAGGCGAGGCGTCTGCATCTAGTGAGCGCTAACACAAAATGAGTTACTTCCCCTCCCCGCAGGCGAGAGCGGGGGATGGTTTCCGGTCGCGGCAAACATGTTTTGTGTTTTTGCAAAACAAAACTCATAGGCCACGCCCCAAACATGTTGAGAAAACATCGGCCGGGTCTCCTGCGCCGTGTTTTTGTGTTTTCAAACATCAAAACAATGTTTTCTCAACATGTTTGGGGCGTGGCCTATGAGTTTTGTTTTGCAAAAACACAAAACATGTTTGCCGCGACGAACGGAAAACATCCCCCGCTCTCGCCTGCGGGGAGGGGAAGTAACTCATTTTGTGTTAGCGCTCACTAGATGCAGACGTCTCGCCTGCGTTCGTGTGCCACTGTGTGATTCGTGTAATTGTAGTGATGGAGTGGAATAAGGAGAGTACTTTATTTTTATTTGAGTTACTCAGAGAAAGACCGCTACTTTGGGATGTTACGGTGGCAAAGTATAAGGTAGCCATTACACGGTAGGTTTTACGGGCTGTGACTGACGACGTCTTCTTCGTCGGAACTCATTTTCGAGACTGAGCCGTGATTGGCCGAAAATTTTCTAACAAAACATGTTTTCAAAACAAAACCTAGGCGCAGCGGACGTGCGGTTTTGAAAACAATGTTATGAAAACAATGTTTTTTCAACATGTTTTGTTGAAAATTAAGCGCAGGAGACACGCCTATAGACATAGAACAATTTTTGCTGCGCTCAAGAAGACCAACAAAGCGTGGAAAAGAGAAGTTAACATCATACGGACACGGTCTATGTACCAAAGAGACAAAGGATCAAGTGACATGTGCCAACATTTTTTATAGTAAGAGCCCCTAGCGTCCCGCTCAGCAAATGACCAATCACAGTTTGTTTAAAATATTTGTTAATCTTAATTAGAATTTAAAATAAAGGTATCGTGGAGCCATGGTGTCTTTTGCTTTAATAATTGTGATGTGACAAAAAGAAACAATCCAAGTAATCACACTTTTCACAGGTAAATAAGATATTGCCACACATTTCTCTAAAACCAGATTTCGCTACATTTATTCGTTTATCGACGAAGAAAACAGTATGGAACATAGTTTATTAATTTCCTTTGCCATAATATAGTCATATTTTATGAATCTAAGTCATATTTTATGTATCTCATATAAAATGTATGTATTTGTTTTCGGATCATCTGTTTATTGACATTGTTGTTCTTTGACATTCTATTTCTATGGAAAACATTGTTTTGATGTTTGAAAACACAAAAACACGGCGCAGGAGACCCGGCCTTAGACATACGGAGCTGCGGGTTGGCAAAAGCCCATAGTTTTTGAATTGAACTGCAAAAACTGAAAATTTTTGCAGGTTTTCACGTATCACGCAGGTAGCACAACTTTTTTTGAGCATTTTTTTGATATCTCTTATAGAAGAGTTTCTATGAGAGACGCCAAAACAAAAAACCGGCCAAGTGCGAGTCGGACTCGCGCACGTAGGGTTCCGTACCAAAAAACGGCAAAAAAAATACGTTTGTTGTATGGGAGCCCCTTTTAAATACTAATTTTATTCTGTTTTTAGTATTTGTTGTTATAGCGGCAACAAAAAAACATCATCTGTGAAAATTTCAACTTTCTAGCTATCTCGGTGCGTGAGATACAGCCTGGTGACAGACAGACAGACAGACGGACAGCGGAGTCTTAGTAATAGGGTCCCGTTTTTACCCTTTGGGTACGGAACCCTAAAAACACGAAAGACATTAATACTGACCTGATGTTTAAGGGAGTTCCAAAGCTCACACTGTTGCTGTGAGGATGGAGGAGGTGCGCTCAACTGAAGAATCAGAAGGTTAAGTTTTGAATATATACCGGGAATCACCTATGATTTTATTCAGTTATGACATAGTAGAACCAAATAAGTAAGTCATCTTACTCATTATACGCACGAACGCGGTTTGTATGTGAGCGCGCCCGTACGTTTGCGTCGTCGCACGCACACACTGACAAAATTTAAAGGTGATAAAGGTGCAACAGTCGTGGCTGCGCCGTACGTAATCCCGCCCGCGCTCACGCCTCGCTTCACGCCGCTGTGCTGCCGCTCGTTATAATTTGAACGTTTACCTACCTACAGTACCTACATACCATGCTTTCCAAAGATATTATTGCAAAAAGATTTGTAAGAATGAGGATATATTTTACACTAGCTTCCGCCCGCGACTTCGTCCGCGTGGATATTAGAGAAAATCCTAAGGGAACCTTCAACCAGGATCCCACCAGCCGTTTTTATGTGATTAGGCGGATCCCCACCAAGCGCGCTGCCTCGCAAGGCAAGACTCGCAAGACGTTTGCCAAGACGCAAAACGCAAGGCGTTTGTCACACGAGGCTCGCTCGCTTGGTGGGGACCCGCCTAATCGCGTAAAAATGACTGGTCGTTCCCGTTCCCGTTTCGTTCCAGTTCCCGTCCCGTTCCCGTTTCGTTCCCGCAACCGTTCCCGTCCCGTCCGGTTCCCGTTCCCGTCCTGCCCCACTGCTGTTGCCGTTCCCGTTCCCACCCCGTCCCGTTCCCGTTCCCGTTCTCTTCCGCCCCGTCCAGTTCCCGTTCCCGTTCCCTTTCTCCCCGTTCACTGGGGCTGAATCATGCATGTCCTCCGAGTTGGACTTCAAAATGAATGTCATTTTCGCAATCACCATCCCATAAAACCTCAAGAAAGACATCAATATATAGATTTTTATGATTACTTACCCCATTTACCACCTAATTGGTTGATTTTCAAAATCACAAAATATAATGTTTGCCTTTTTATTTTTAGACGTGCTCCTACGAAGTTTAAAGTTATAATGTCTATTTTATATTCTTTTTCCATACAAAATTTGAACCTCATTTTCACCCTTTTAGGGGTTAAATCATGTACATCGTGTTGGACTTTAAAATAATGTGTCCCGTCCCATTCCGTTTCGTTCCCGTTCCCACTCTCATTCCATTCCCGTCCCATTCCATCACGTTCCGTTCCCGTTCTCGCTCTCTTTCTCGCTCCCGTTCCCGTCCCGTCCCGTCCCGTCCGGTCCCGTCCCGTCCCGTCCCGTCCCGTCCAGTCTTGTCCCGTCCCGTCTTGTTTCGTCCCGTCCCATCCCGTTCCGTTCCCGTTACCGCTCTCGTTTCGTTCTCGTCACATCCCATCCCGTTCCGTTCCCGCTCTCGTTCCCGTTCCGTCCGGTTCCCGTTCCGTCCTGCTCCCGTTCCCGTTCCCGCCCCGTCCCGTTCCCGTTCTCTTCGGCCCCGTCCAGTTCCCGTTCCCGTTCCCTTTCTCCCTGTCCCCTGGGGCTGAATCATGCATGTCCACCGAGTTAGACTTCAAAATGAATGTCATTTTCGCCATCACCATCCCATAAAACCTCAAGAACGACATCCATATAATAATATAGATCTTTATGATTATTTACCCCATTTACCACCTAAGGGGTTAATTTTCAAAATCACAAAATATATGTTTGCCTATTTATTTTTAGACGTGCTCCTACGAAGTTTAAAGTTGTAATGTCTATTTCATATTCTTTTTCCATACAAAATTTGAACCCCATTTTCACCCTTTTAGGGGTTAAATCATGTACATCGTGTTGAACTTCAAAATAAATGTCATTTTCGCAATCGCCATCCCATAGAACCTCAAGAACGACATCCATATCGATTTTTATGTTTACTTACCCCATTTACCCCCTAAGGGGTTAATTTTCAAAACCACAAAATATGTGTTTGACTTTTTATTTTAGACGTGCTCTTACGAAGTTTAAAGTTGTAATGTCTATTTTATATTCTTTTTCCATACAAAATTTGAACCCCATTTTCACTCTTTTAGGGGTTACATCATGTACATCGTGTTGGACTTTAAAATAAATGTCATTTTTGCAATCACCATCCCATAAAACCTCAAGAACGATATCCATATCGATTTTTATGTTTACTTACCCCATTTACCCTCTAAGGGGTTGATTTTCAAAATCACAAAATATATTTTTGCCTTTTTATTTTTAGACGTGCTCCTACGAAGTTTAAAGTTGTAATGTCTATTTTTTTATTCTTTTTCCTTACAAAATTTGAACCCCATTTTCACCCCTTGAGGGGGTTAAATCATGTCCATCGTGTTGGACTTCAAAATAAATGTCATTTTCGTAATCGTCATACCAGAAAACCCCACAATAACGACATCCATATCTATTTTTAGGTTTATTTACCCATTTCACCCCTTTTTCATCGCTATAGGGGTGGAAGTACTAACAATAACAATATACGTTGCGTTAGATTTTCTTCTATAAGCCTATAATTATAAATTAAGTGTTTTTTATTTAGAAAATTAAGGATTTTCTTCTATGCACAACTTCATACCCCTTTTCACCCCTTCGGGGGAGGAATTTTGAAAAACGCTGAGACCCGTATTTATTAATTTTCAATTGTCAGCCTAAACACAAAATTTGAAGATCCTAGCTCCAAAACTGAGGGACTTTCATACAAACTTTCATCCCTTATTTCACCCCCTTAGGGATGGAATTTGCCAAAATCCTTCCTTAGTGGATGTCTACACTGTATGAGGTATCTGTGTGCAAAGTTTCAAGTCTCTAGGTCCAGCGGTTTGGGCTGTGCGTTGATAGATCAGTCAGTCAGTCAGTCAGTCAGTCATTCAGTTTACGATTTTATATATTAAGATTAACTTTAAATACTAAGGCATTTCGTACTTGTCGAAACAGACGAAATTTTTTTATGTCAATTGTGTAATTTCGTTAAAAAATCACAAATTCCTACAGGAAAAGGTACTTTTAATACCTATTATTTAAGGTTATGGAAAGTATTCAATTTCAGAATTTAAAGATTATTATTTTGAGAAGTGTTGGTAAATAAAAAAGTAAAAAAACAAAAGTGTAAAAAAATATTTTTTAATAATATGAAATAAAACACTTTTTAACAGATATTAGCGGTTTTATTGTATGTACTTTGGTATTTAGTTGGTATTTGGTTTGATTTTTGATTTTTTTGATTTTTATAATATTTTTTTTTATTTGAATAAATACATTATTTAGTAAAGCCACGTTTTAATTAATCCTATTTCGACCGCAAGTTTTCAAATCACATAACATGACGTACTCAATGAAAAATTGTAGTCAATTCCTGAAAACAGTTAGGTTAATGTAAACTGTAATTTGACAGATAGATGTGATACATTGCTACTTTTCTTTAGTAAGTTTTTATTGGTGTCAAAACAAAAGTGCCAATGTATCACATACATCAGTCAAATTACAATTAATATTAACTTCATTATTTTAGTCGATAGACGCGCTAGTCTACCTACAAAAAAATATTTAAAAAAAACTTTGTATTGATCCCTGATGCTAACCCTACAAGGAAAAAATATTTTATATAGAGATTGACTATGCATTTTTTGACGACCGAATAAACTAGCGATGTGACAGCCCTTCGTGTTTAAGCTGTATCGCTCGCTCGAGGCTCGAGTTGGCCTACTTATTTGGTTCTACTATGGTTATGACGTATGTTCACGTTTGCCTATGTTAAGTTTGCACTCAGCACGACTACAAACAAAGGTCAGTATTGTCAGTACTATTCTAACATGACTTTACAGTCATGTTAAATTGTTAAGATCTTTGAATAGGTACCTACTATTTTTAACCCCGGACGCAAAAAGGGAAGTGTTATAAGTTCGACAATAATCGCAATATTATATTTTAAAAACACGTTTTTAAAACTGACTAAAAATTATAAAAATCGGACTAAAAACATTAAAACGGCTTAGTAAAATAAAACAGACTAAAAAGTATAAAAAAAATCTTTTGTAAATATAAATAACCTTCTACCTACCCACAGAATTTTTTATAATTTTTAGTCCGTTATAAATGTGTTTTAAAAAAGATTTTTATTCAGGAAACATCTCCAAACGGCGCTCTTTCATATGATACCCCACATGCTTTAGAAGCCCCAATTAATTTATTATTTTATAATATTAATTTATAATTTTAAGACCCCTTTTCAGTCCCTGTTGTAAAAAAGATATTTTTTTATTTTATTTCTTTCTTATTTGCAAAATAGTTGGACAAATGTCATCTTAAACTATTCCAAATTTCAAGTTGATATCAATAGTAGTTCTCGAGATATCCAGCTGTGACAGACAGACAGACTGACTCACACCAGGGTTTTCTTTTTTACCGACTTCAAAAGGAGGGAGGTGCTCAATTCGACCCGTTTTTTTTTGTATGTACACCGATTAAATGAAAACGGCTGAACCGATTATCGGTTATGTACTTTTCAAGTAATCTTGAATAAAGTACGAAAATAGTATGATTTTTACCGACTTCAAAAAGAGGTAGGTACTCAATACGACCCGTTTTTTTTTTTTTGTTTTTTGTATGTACATCGATTACTCGAAGACGGCTGAACCGATCGAAATGATTCAAACGTTATTACATTAGGTAATCTTCCAAGTTGGTCCCATTTTTTAAAATTTTGAAATCGGTTCGATCTATTCCTATCGAGTACCAAAAACTAATACCAAATGGTATTTGTTTATTGCCGTTATAAAATTCTATTCCCAACGAGTACCACTCATAAACGAATCCTAAAATAAGTTAAGAGGAGGCTCCCAGAATTTGGCAATATTTGAACTCAAATAGTGACGTCTGTACAATCTCAATGAATGTCAAATTCAGATATATACTTTTATGGACCTTCATTTAGTGGATGACGGCAGGATTTCAGAAATTATTGAGTTTGGCTCGATAGTTTTTTATTCTGAAAACATGTCCTTTTTAAGGGAATTTTTAAAATATCTCTTTAATAATACATCGTTTCTGAGCAAAATTTATGTAAATCATAAGCAAATTACGTGTTCCAGTGACTGACGGCACAAAAATCGTATATATTAATTATTACTATTGTTATTACCAAAAAAGAGATTAAATACCAGCGCGCTGCGGGCGCCACCTTCGTTAGTACTGCGCAGTGCGCCGTCGAGGTAGGACGTGTGTCGCTCGCGCATCGAATTTTTTATCAGTACGAGCATTGCTTTGCAATCTATCTATACAGTTGTTTAACGTATGTACTTGCGCAGAGCAACGGAGGGGATTTCGCGAGGGCTAGGGCGGTTTCCCTCAAATTTCTATGATAAAGATTGTATAACTGTGGTATGGGTAACAAACAGCAAAGCGCGCGTGTTCATCGTTCTGGCAGCGCCACGGTCTCCGATTTGCGTGAATAAAATACATCACGAATGTCAATTTTTTGCCAGTCGGGAGCTCGGTAGAAAGTAGGTTTGATCGCCCCCCACTGGAAGAGGTACATCCGAAGATGTACGTATATGTCCATTATAAGGTTTGAGGAGCCACGTCACACCATTATTTAGCAGCAAAGTAGATTATTTTGTAGCACAAATCCTGAAGTTAGCATCATAATATATCACGAGAGGTATCAATGCAAAGGTGGCTCCTCAGTCTAAACATCAGGTTTGAGGAGCCACTCTGGAACTCGCTAAGTACCCGTTGAATACTTTAGAAAATTAATGCATCGTTTAGCAGCAAATGTGTAAAGTACTTGCTATTTTTTTTAATTTTTAGCTCAGTAGTGCTGGTGAACGCAATTTGTATGGCTCCTCAATGCTGACGTTTTGCATATAAACAACTTACTGTACCTACCTCAGATAACAATGGAATCAAAACCAGATACGCTTACATTTAGCAAAAATTTCTGTTATATATGGCTTTTTTCGTTTCCACAACGCGATGTGGTCGTTTGGTATGTTGACCACGACGCGAATTTCGCTTTGTGGTATTTCCATGATTACCATATCAACGCATTCTGTGCGCTTTGACACGGATTTCGCGTTGTGGCATTTTTGCAGTGACCAGAACGCGTTGTGAGCGTTTTTTCGCTCAAAGACCGATTTCGGTCTTGGACGTACAATATAGCACTGTATCTCTTTCGGTGACTGAAATACAATACTTTACGATATTCCTTAAGGATTCGCTGTAAAGGGTGACCACATTTTGCAAGGGGTACCTGAAAATTAATATCTAACTTACCTACCTACAATAATATTTATTTACTTAATACGCTTATAATATGGCCATATTTTGACAACCTTCTTTTAGCAAAGTTGAGGTTGCCGCGGTATTCCAATGGTGACGCTACAAAGTTGTATTGGATTTCATTATTGTCGAGTTTTAGCCAGCCACCAGCAATTTCCTTTGAGTTTTCTTTCAAACATAGGTGAAAAATAGGGGATCCCTTGTTTTCGCATAATGTTATTATACCTAATTTGATTTGACATAACGGATTTGGCATAATCTATTTGTCATAATAATACTTTGGCATGATTGCTTTTTGGCATACTAATTATATTAGCATAATTATCATTTAGACTAATTTGTTTTCGCATAATGTTATTAGGCATATTGTCTATTCGCCTAATATTATTTAGACATAAAAATCAAAAACAATAATAAATATTTTTACGCACTTATTTATTTTCATTCAAAAGGGGTAGGTATTATATTAAAATGCCAAAAAATCAAAACACATACGAACTAAATATCGAGTCATAAAACACCTATTTTTAAAATACCGAAAATCCTTAATGCCGATATCCAATAGACCGAAACTTGAAAGATCAATTATTAAATGACTGATAATAGTTCGAAACCCTGAAAGTTAAAATGCCGATAGTTCAAAATCCCGAGTGTCTGTTTAGGTCTATTAGGTGCGACGACGAGCGAGCGTAGCGAGCGAGGAGGAGGTAAGGTTCCATTGCGACCAACAACGCACGAGCCGAGCGAGCAAAGCGAGCGTGCCGCGGCAGCGGCCGGTGAAGTGCCAGAACCGACCTGCTGGCATGTAACCCTCAATTAACCTTCGGTTTTTTAAGCTTCGGGATTTTGTATTTTAGGTAAAATCTTCTTTCGTGATTTTAAACGTCGTGATTTTTTGTTTATAAAAATATGCGTTAATAATATTATGCGTGTTTAAATTTATGCTAAAGAATATTATGCTTAAGCATGATTATGCTTAAAGTAGTTATGCTTAAGAAAATTATGCATAAGCTGTTGTGACTAAATAATATTATGTGTAAACATCATTCGGCGAAATCATATTATGCTATGACATATTATGCCTTAAAATTTTATGCAAATACATAGGGAACCGAAAAATAGTACATTGTACAATCCGCGCAGATAAAGAATGGGATTAAAAATGGCGTCGTTTATATTCACTTCTCGCTCGCACACTAAACGCCACACCTATCGCTCTCTCAGTCACACTTGTTGCGGTAAGCGTGGTGAGCCGCCATTTTCAATCCCATTCTTTATCTGCGCAGGTGTTGTTAGTACATTGAGGGGAGAAACCCCTATTACACAAGTGATGTTTTTGTATTTTTATGTAAAATTAGTTTAGAAAAATATAAAAAACTCGCACTTGACCGTTTTTTGACCTTTCAATAAATACTTCTTATCTACTTCCGGGGTACCATAGGGGGTCGAAGAAAACCTTATTTTTTGGCTCCGACGCACCGTTTCCGAGATATTTGCATTTTTGTATATTTTTTTTCAAATTAGGTTATTATAATAAGTACCTACTATAGTATAGTAGGTAGTACTCGCATTTTTGAGTAAAGCACTATACAAGCCTTGGTCCACAATGACTGCACTGCTGGCCACGTTATGTATGATGGCCTCGAGCTAAGCTTAACTACGCTCTCGGCCTTCAAGCTTAGTCATCATTGCAGCCCTTGCTGTCCGCGCTATAAAGGCCTACCTAACCTAACGTATAAATAAATAAATAATGCTTGGACAATTTTTCACACAGCGCCATCCAGCCCCAAACTAAGCAAAGCTTGTAATATGGGTGCTAGACAACTGATATACTACTTATATACTTTTTAAATATATACTTATTATACATAGTAACACCCAGACCCGTCACAGAAATTGAAATTCATCATTTCAATTTCGGCCCGACCGGGAATCGAACCCGGAACCTCTGCGTGGTAGACCGGCATGTTGACCACTGCACCACTCAGGTCGTCTGATATGATGTCAAAGTAAATAAAAAAAAAACTACTTGTCCTGGTTTCATTCATATAATATGGTTACCTTTAACAGCGAATTCTTAAGGAATATCGAAAATTATTGTATTTCAGTCACCGGAAGAGATACAGTGCTGAATTTTATAGATGTACTTAGCCGACATTTCTGCTAAATGTTAGTGTCTCTTGTTTTGTACAGCAAAATTCAGGGCACCTGTAACCAAACTGAGCATGCCAATATTTAGTTCTACCTTAGCAAACCCGGAAAATATCTGTAACGAGTATAACACAGCTACTTTCTGAAAAATAAGCCGTTGATTAAATATGCCATACAATTGGTACATCAAGTAGAAAAGTTTTAATTTAAAAATAACATCATTATCGTAAATTAATCTTCTTGAGACATTCTCTGAATGTTGCTCACCACAGCACACACAGTGTCCTTATTTGTGCCTTGTTTTACCAATTTTAAAGTCATTAAGTAATTTTGTTCTTAAATTTTATGTTTTTTACTTTTAACTTTGACGTTTTTTATGTTACCGTAAATGTAGTGACGGGGATAGTAATATTTTGAGACTACTACTTAATTTGGTCGGATTCGCGCTAAAATTCGATTTCATCGCCATGCGGACCGCAGCCCAAAACAAAGAGTATTTCTTTGCTTTTTGACACCGACAAAGAGTATATTTTTATTTTATTATTTTTCAACTAGATCAAACTGTCATAGGAGAGGCAAAGAGACCTAATTCCATGCAGCCAAATAGATATTATTTTTTTTACTTCCTCTTGATATATTTTTTTATTTGTTTGTGCATGTAAAATCGATGCTTGTTGGTATTATCTTCTTCTTAACGTGTCGACTCGGTATATGTATAATTATATTTGTGAGGACCAGAACTCAGCCACTGATATCGCATTATCGCGTTAGTATTATTATTATGTAGGTATTATTTCGTTGAAATTGTCTTTTCTGTATTTTATAGGAAGTAGAATTGTTTTTTTTTGTTTGTCTGTCGGTTGTCGTCACCAAGTAGGCTCCTCCAGAATACTCGCGTTGCAGTGGTATGCTCGGCGGGCTGATTATCTAATTAGAAACCATCTAGCGACCGGTCGCAGTTCATAGATGATAGTGATCCATTGCTACTTCTTTTTGGATTAAAAAAAACATACCAAAGAAAAGTAGCAATGTATGTGGAATGAAACCGGTCGCTAAATAGTTTCTTTTTAGATAATCAGGGTGCTGGTATGCCACTGTAGCATTGCTGAGGTTGGGGCCTAGTTGGCCGCACACAAATTAGTTCGTGTAGGTACATTGTTTTATTTTTTTTGCTTTATAACTTTTATTTTTAATTACCTTACTGTCTATAATGTTTTACGGTCAATAAATAGTTTTTCTTTCTTTCTTTCTTCTTAGTACCTAACTAATAATATGTGTATATACTGAATGGGGAATAGTCAAAAGCATTTTCTTGAATTTTCTTTCTTTCTTATTAAGCTATGTAAGCTTGCCACAAAAATATAAATACTTATCTATAGTTAGATTACTTACTTTTACACTTACCTTTATAATTCTAATGAGTGTTCTCAGAACAGATCAAGCCTTGTTTGCAGGCGAAAAGATACATAAAAATCATATAAAACATATTTTTTAAATCAGTTGAAAATTTTGCACTTTAAAAATCGGAAACCGGGGCGCTGCCAGAACGATGGACACAAAGCGCTCGGCCGCGCGATAAAGTGCGGGAGCGAGACAGTTGCGAGTAAAATAAGTGGGTGGGGGGCAGTGAACGCACGTAAAAATTTTGCAAGCGGACTCTTAAATGCTATGAGGTACAGTCAGTAATAAAAATGCTTTTAAATGTGATTTTAAGTAGTGTTTATTTAATAAAAATCAGTCTCTTCAAACATATTAAAATGTAGTATGAAAACGTTTGGTCCATTATTATAATAACAGAGATACTTAATTAGATAAGTACTTACATATCTATATTTTTTTATTATCATCAAAATGTAACAATTGAAGAATATCACATACAATCAACGATTAAATACTTATTTACAAAAAAAAAGTTTTTGTATACTTGTGGTTAACAGTATACAAAAAACTATAGTATATAGAGTTGGTTTCTGAAGTTGTGGGAGGCAGAGTAACAGCATCTTCATCAGACATTTCTAAAAAAAGAAATGCCTAAACTAAAACGGGGATTTGTAATTAGGTACCTACTTGGACTTTACAAAACACGTGACTTTAATTGTTATCTTTTAAAAATTCGTCTAAGTAATACATTATATAAATACACATCATATTGTATATGAACATAGGAATATTAAAAGACTGATAAGTAAATCAATATAAAATTATAAATTAATAAGTACTCACTTTCAATTTTGTTTCAAGTTATTGCGCGCACGCCACCACACACAGAAAAGAACTAAGGATTAGATAAAAATATCCCTTAGAATTGACCAGTTTAATAGAAATAATAATAATTTATGCAAGAACAAAAATATTAAAAAAACAGTCCTTATGTTTATTCCACTAATCAATAAAAAAAATTGTTTGCACACGGCGCTTGGATTTTGAAACAATAGAGCAAACTCACCATTTTTCGGAGGTAAAAAAATTGGCAAGTGATACACTTAAGCTACTCGTGTCGTGAGTAAAAATTCCGGAATAAAGTGAATTTAGGAAGGTTTAGGATTGTATTATGATAATCATAATATTAAATTATTAAAACGCAAAATAAATTGTTTCGGTGACTGTTCCAAATGTTATGTTTTGGTATTCGTTGGGAATAGATTTTGATCCTCATTTAAATATTAAAAAATTGGGACTCGTTGGGAATAGAATTTTATAACGGCAATAAACAAATACCATTTGGTATTAGTTTTTGGTACTCGATAGGAATAGATCATCGGGTTCAGTACTTTTCAAGTAATCTTGAAAAAAGCACGAAAATAGTATGCTTTTGTGTGAACTACCTCGATGATCAGTCGTATAACTTCTTTGTTTATGAACTGAATAAGATAATTATTTTTTTTGTTGGGAAAGGGATATCTTTAGGGTAGTTCTTTAACCGACTTAAAAAAGGAGGTTCTCAGTTTGACCCGCATGTATGTATGTTTCTCCGCGATTAACTCATGTTTGGCTGAGCCGATTTTTCTACCTAAATAATATACCTACACTACCTAATACAAAAGGTACCTACACTAAAAATTAAAAAATTAAAAATTGTTTAAAAAACAAAAAACCGACTTCAAAAAATCGACCTCTAAAAAGCAAGAAATAATATTCGAAATAATAAAAACACGTCTATTGAAGTCGGGTGTGACTTTTAGAATAAAAAAAAGGAATTTGTACTCCAGCCCCACCCGACTTCAATAGACGGGTTTTTATTATTTCGAATATTATTTCTTGCTTTTTAGAGGTAGGTTTTTTGAAGTCGGTTTTTTGTTTTTTTAAACAATTTTTGTGTGAACTACCTCGATGATCAATCGTATAACTTCTTTGTTTATGAACTGAATAAGATATTTTTTTTTGTTGGAAAAGGGATATCTTAAGTGTAGTTCCTTAACCGACTTAAAAAAAGGAGGTTCTCAGTTTGACCCGCATATATGTATGTTTCTCCGCGATTAACTCACGTTTGGCTGAGCCGATTTTTCTACCTAAATAATACAGGGTCACTGGAAATAGATGAGGTCAAAACAAATATTTTTTGTAATAAGTATAACTTTTTCTCAAAAAAATAATAGTTTTTGACCTAATTGAAATTAAGTATTTTTTTACCAAAAGTACGTTTTCAGGCACAAAAATTTAAAATAAAATATAACTACTCATTCAATTCCGGTTTTTTTTTATTTTGGGATAGAAAACAGTCTGAGTGTTGATAATGAATAAAAAAAATTACAAATAGTACAGGTGTTTATAAAAAAATCAATCCTTAAATGCATTTTTTTTATTATTTCAGATTTTGTAGAAATAGCAGCAAATATCTTTAAAAACATCCCAGTAACTAAGCGTGCAAAATATTTTAAAAACATTACTATCTATTTAGCTTTCAGTTGAGGTAAAAAACTTAATAATAACTTAAATAAAAAATGAGAAATTAAGACTTAACTAAAACTAAGTAGCAGTCCCATTTAATGTAGCAAACATTTCCTACTTAAAGCGCTTCGGAAGTGGCCGTATTATCCTACTTATTCCATAAATGTGAAAGTTTGCTTCTTTGGATGATTGTTAATAAATCACGCAAAACGGCTGAATGGATTTGAATGAAATTTGGCACGCAGATAATTTATAAGCCGGATTAAAACATAGTAAGATACTATTATCTTGGTTAAAGTTTCCCTAGGGATTTTCTCGAATGTAAATGCGAATGAAGTCGCGGGCGGAAGCTTGTTTGCCATAAATGGTCGTGCTTACTAAAAATACTTTCGTCCGAACACAGCGGCGTCATTCCCTGTAGGTGTGAGCTTGGCGTCAGTCTGGCGGCGGCTACGTCGGACGCGTCACGACTTGTGATAGGGTTGGCTATTAGCATCATTAGATATTAACGCAACGAAATAATAAAACGAAAGTTTAATGGAATATATTTGTATTGATTTTATTTTAATTTAAATGCTTATTCAATACAATTATATGGATCAATAGATAATATGATTTCTTAATTTGTACCAATTTCATGGTTTATTTTTCATTTGCCCTAATTGTTATTCTTATTATAATATCAACTTCTGCAATTACTTATTTCTAAGATTAATTTCCGCGCTAACAATTCATTAGAAATTAAATGCTTTTTAAAGATTACCGCTCGTATATTGGTATTAATCCAGTTGTTATTTTAGATTTATTTAGTTTGATTAGTAAACTAATTTTAGTTTAATTAATTGGAAAGTTGGAAAGTTTCACATCATTGTGTTTACATGATGGTCTTGTGAAAAACATTCTAAATTTGAAATTCAGCGCGAGGATGGGTGAGATAGGCAGATAATCGCTAATTAAGTCAGAGATTGCGAACACCTACTCGGAAAGCATTCTACTATTGCTTTTCCAAAAATAGCAGAAAGTCCTTCTTTAATCTCATACTAAAAAGCTTAAAGAAAAGTTGTAAGAAAATCCATACTCCACTATATTATCATTTAACCTAATTTAATAAAAATACAACAAAAATGCAAATATTTCAGAAACGGTGCGTCGGTCGGAGCCAAAAAATAAAGTATTTTTGACCCCCCTTTAAATAGAGGAGATGCCACATTTACGAAAGTCGTCTAATTACGATTCCGGCTGGACAAGAGAGTGCTCCACCGACAACCGGTATCATTGTCTTCAGCATGATCTCCTGAACAAGAATACAGCGGTTGTCGCATTATAAAGTGGTGGAGGGGGGAGGGGGGGAGGGAAAAGATGCGGAAGTCGAGTATCGGATATTGGTTAATTTTCTCAACAACCACTTGTCCGATTTAAACAAATAAGGTGTCCTAGGGTAGGTAATATCCTTGACAACATATTTTATTTAGCAATGGTTTTTGTAAATACTATAGTTTATTAAATAATTAGAAAAAAGTCGAATTTCAAACAAAATCATTTTTGGTTTTGTAGATTTGAAGCAGTAAATTAAAATAAAGTACAGAAGTACATATAGTATAAAGTACTACGTACAATTGCCACAGTCATTAGCTTGCTGTTTGTTTTTTAGTTTTGAAATTTGGCTGGAAGACAGCAAAATTATCATCGATATAGTGCGGGAGGTCACTGTCCGAATAATATGGAAACCGCTTTAACGAAAGTCGTCTAATGACGATTCCCGTCGAACCAGAGAGTTCTCTACCGACAACTGGTATCATTGTCTTCAGCATGATCTCTTGAACAAGAATATAGCGGTTGTCGCATTATAAAGTGGTTGAGGGGGGAGGGAGGGGAGGGAAAAGATGCGGAAATCGGGTATCAGGGTTTGGATAATTTTTCAGTAACCGCTTGTCCGATTAAAACAAATAAGGTGTCATATGGTAGATAATACCCGTAACAACAAATTTTATCTAACAATGGTTTTTGTAAATACTAAAGTTTATTACAAAAATTGAAAAAAGATGAATTTCAAACAAAGGCTTTTTTAGTTTTGCAGAATTGAAGCAGTAAATTGAAAGAAAGTACTATGAAATTAAAACTATGAGGATTTACCCTAGAAAAAAAATATTTGTACATAGCACAGTTGTTTCACTATATAGAGTAATAAACTTGTTAAATATTTTTATCTAGTAACTATGCTTAAAAAATTTTTTGGGTCGCGTGGCGAAATGTTTTCTACCATTCTTTTCGAAAATCCTCTACAGAATTAAAACTATAAAAATTATCCTCGGAAAAAAAAATACTGGTGAATAGCCCAGTTATTCCACTATATATAAAATAATAAACATGATAAATTTTTTTGTCTAGTAACTATGTTAAAAAAATGTTTATTTGTTCACGAGGTGAAATTTTTTCTACCAATTGGTCGAAAATGCTCTACAGAATTAAAACTATGACGATTTGTCCCAGAAAAAAAATAATTGTGAAAAGCCCAGTTATTTTACTATATAGAATAATAAATTTGTCAAATATTTTTGTCTAGTAACTGTATTAAAAAATATTTTGTGGCGTGCAAACTCATTTAAACATAACTTTGCAGGTCCACCGTGTTATGTGACACAAAACAATTTTTAACACTGTTACGAGACCAAAATGTTTGATAAGTTTATTAATCTATAAAGTGGGATAATTGATCTATTTACTATATTTTTTTCTGGAGAAAATCCTCATAGTTTTAATTCTGTAGAAGATTTTTGGAAAAATTATATGTTAGAGAAAATTTCGCTGCGTGACAGAAATATTTTTTTTAACATAATTTCTACACAAAAATGTTTGATAAGTTTATTTTTCTGTATAGTGCAATAACTAAGCTATTCATCAGCATTTTTTTCTGAGGCAAATCATCATAGATTTAATTTTGTAGAGGATTTTCGAAAAAAAAAATTGTAAAGAAAATTTCGCCACGCACCACAAAACATTTTGTAACACAGTTATTAGACAAAAATGTTTTACAAATTTATTATTATATATAGAAAAATAACTGGACTATTCACTATTATTGTTTTATGGGGCAAATTTTGATAGTCTTAATTCTGTAGAGGATTTTCGAAAAAAAAGAGATAAAGTAAATTCGCCACGCAATAAAAACATTTTTTTTAACATAGTTACCAGACAAAGATGTTTGATAAGTTTATCATTCTATATAATGAGATAACTGGGCTATTTACCGTTATTTTTTTCCTGAGGCAAATCTTCATACTTTTAATTCTGTAGAGGATTTAAGAAAAAAAAATGGAAGAAAAAATTTCGCCGCGCGACACAAAAAAATTTTTTTCGCTAGTTACTAGACAAAAATGTCTAACAAGTTTATTATTCTATATAAGAGAATGACTGGGCTATTAACCGATATTTTTTTTCTGAGGCAAATCTTCATAGTTTTAATTACATAGTAGTTTATTTCAATTTACTGCTTCAATTCTACAAAACAAAAAATATATTTATTTGAAATTCATATTTTATCTAATTATTTCATAAACTATAGTATCTACAAAAACCATTGTTTGTTAAAATCTGTTGTTAAGAATATTACCTACCATATGACAGTTTATTTGTTTAAATCGAACAAGTGGTTATTGAGAAATTAGCCAAACTCTGATAACCGAGTTTTGCACCTTTATATACTATTAATTTCCTCGCATTTCTTGAGAAAAGCAATAATATGCCATGTATTGTATTGTACGGAAAAGAAATTACAATGCCTGAACGATGAATGATTAAAGCCCTCGCATGCGGCTCGAGCTCGACACATATTATCACTTTAGTAAGTGTCGTACTTGCCTGTAATGTATGTACTATTGCGCGGTGCGAGCGAACTAGGCAAGCCTGATAGCGCGTGCCTCCGCGGAGAAGATTCCTCGCCCCGATGGCGTCGCGGCACCCCCGCGATCGCCCGGCGCACGCACACATAGCCGCGAGCAATTTTACAGCACCCATGCGCAGGTTTGAGACAGGATTATTTTCCGTCGATAAGTCAAAATTTTATACAAACAGGGGCTGTATTATGACCTCTTATTTCCAGTCAGTTTTCTGACTGGCTATCAATCTATCTCTTTTATTTGCAATACAGGGAGAAAGAGATGTCACTCTAGCAATTTATAAACCTGGCAGGATTTAAGAGCTTGTAATATGGCCTCAGGTATCACAAATAACCATGCATATCAGCCATTTTTAATGCCCTGCTGCTGGCGAATTGATCTTCCTTTTGGCTTGTGGATGGACAAAACGGCGGGCCATACCCACTACGTGGGCCCAGTGTGGATTGGTTTGTGTTAACGACTGTAAATGCAACCAGGACCAACGGCTCAATGTAAGGTATATTGAGTTAACACCGACCAATCTGCATTGGGCCCACGTGGTGGGTTATGGCCCGACCGTTTTATCCCAAAAGGAAAGGAAGGCCTGTTCTCCAGCAGCGGGTCTTTAAAAGAACTGATATGCATGGTTATTTTTGAAGCTGACTGTATAAAATTTTGACTCATCGGTGGAAAATAATCCTGTTTTAAACTCACTTGGACGAAAGTGTTTTTAGTCAACACGATCATTTATGGCAAACTAGCTTCCGCCCGCGACTTTATCCGCATTTACATTCGAGAAAATCCCTAAGGAACCTTTTACCAAGATAATAGGATCCTCCTATGTTTTAATTCGGTTTATAAACTATCTGTGTGTCAAATTTCATCCAAATCCGTTCAGTCGTTTTGCGTGATTGATTAACAATAATCTAAACAAGCAAACTTTCACATTTATGATATAAGTAGGATAATACGGCCACCTCCGAAGCGCTCGAAGTATGAAATGGCTATTTAGTTAATTTATAATTTTTTTTAAGTTATTAGTAAGCTTTATACCTCAAATAAAAGCTGAATAGATGGTGATGTTTTTAAAATATTATGCATGCTTAGTTACTTGGATTTTTTTAACGATAATTGCGGCTGTTTCTAAAAAATCTGAAAAATAAAAAAATTAAATGCATTTAAGGATTGAATTTTTTATAATCACCTGTACTTTTTGTAAATTTTTTTATTCATTATCAACCTTCAGACTGTTTTCTATCCCAAAATAATAAAAAACCGGAATCAAATGAGTAGGTAGTTATCTTTTATTTTAAATTTTTGTGCCTGAAAACGTACTTTTTGTAAAAAAATACTTAATTTCAATTAACTCAAAAACTATTAATTTTTTGAGAAAAAGTTATATTAAAAAAAAATGTTTTGGCCTCATCTATAACCCCTTAGAAGGAATACGTCATATTTCCAGTGACCCTGTATACCTACACTACCTAATACAAAAGGTACCTACACTAAAAATAAAAAAATGAAAAAAATTGTTTAAAAAAACAAAAAACCGACTTCAAAAAACCTACCTCTAAAAAGCAAGAAATAATATTCTTAATAATAAAAACACGTCTATTGAAGTCGGGTGGGGCTTTTAGAATTAAAAAAAAAAAGGAATTTGTACTCCAGCACCACCCGACTTCAATAGACGTGTTTTTATTATTACGAATATTATTTCTTGCTTTTTATAGGTAGGTTTTTTGAAGTCGGTTTTTTGTTTTTTTTTAATCAATTTTTTTATTTTTTTTTTACCATTTTGGTACGGAACCCTAAAATACGGCCGTTTATGCCGCATAAACGCATATTTCGACACTCACAAGGGAATCAAAACTCTTAGAATTAATCTTGTTGACCTAGAACTATAGTAGCGTGTGCTCAATAAAAATACGGCGTTTGGTGATCGAGGGATATCCTTTGGCAGGGTGAACCTTCTGAACCCTTAGATCATTTTAAGAAGGGGAGCCACCTTGGATTTTTGTATGGGAAGGAGATATAATACAATCTTTTATTTTGTATGGAATTTGATTTTTTTTTTTCAAAACCCATCGTGTGGGATATCGGATGAAAGGGATTTTAGAGCTGATTCCAAATATATACAATATTATTACATTGTTGCTACTGGTTTTAAAAATATCGGTAAAACATTTTCCAAACATATTAAGTTTGGCCTCTTGCAGGAAGAAAACCACTAAATGAATTCTTATGAAACATACGCCAAACAACTTCTAATATACTCTTATCTAACGACCTGAAAGCAATTAAAAAAAAATAACTATTAACTAAAAATAATAAACAGAAATGCAGCTACTATGAAATTTAGCAAGTAATATCGTCTAATACTACAAGTTCAGAGAAAAATCAGAAAACTGTACATTTGTAATTAAATCATTAACTGTCTGTCTGAACGACCATTTGTCTGTCAAGACCCTTTATTTCGCAAACGCGTGAGGGTATCGAGTTGAAATTAAAACCATACACTCAAGTCTATGGTCCCTTGATGCTGTAAAAAAAATCAAACTTCTAAGTCAACGTAAAAAAGATACGGCCGTTTATGCCGCAAAAAACGTATATGACCATAGAAATAGAATGTCAAAGAACAACAAAGTCAATAAACAGGTGATCCGAAAACGAATCAATACATTTTATATGAGATGCGTAAAATATGACTTAGATTCATAAAATATGACTATATTATGGCAAAGGAAGTTAATAAACTATGTTCCATACTGTTTTCTTTGTCGATAAACTAATAAATGTAGCGAAATTTGGTTTTAGAGAAATGTGTGGCAATATCTTATTTACATTTGAAAAGTGTGATTACTTGGATTGTTTCTTTTTGTCACATCACAATTACTTAGAGCAGAAGACAACATGGCTCCACAATACCTTTATTTTAAATTCTAATTAAGATTAAAAAATATTTTAAACAAACTGTGATTACTCATTTGCTAGGCGGGACGCTAGGGGCTCTTACTGTAAAAAATGTTGGCACATGTCACTTGATTCTTTGTCTCTTTTTTACATAGACCGTGTCCGTATGATGTTAACTTCTCTTTTCCACGCTTTGTTGGTCTTCTTGAGCGCAGCGAAATTTTTTCTATGTCTATGTA